>CM055116.1:1143179167-1144379167 GCA_029206835.1 Rana muscosa | reverse complement strand
CTATAGGCCTAGGGAACCTCACACCACCAGAGTCCTCCAAGAACCATAAAAGGACCTCAGATTCCCTAGCAATCAGTGCATCTGGGTTACACTACCACCCAGATGCTTCCCCTAAATTCAAATACCCGCTACACTTTCCCCCGGGTGATTTGACACAGGTCCCCAGTGTCTGGCGCAAACCCATGTCTCCCAGGAAATGGCAACATAAGTCTGACCCAGAGACCAACTACACAATTTAACCCTGAATTGTGCCAAGACCTAAAATGGGAAAAGGGAAAATAGAAATGTAAAACAATAAAACTTTCAATAAAATACTCTTTAACATTTACACATGTACAATTCCCCCCCTTGCTATCTAAGGACCACCCCATTCTCAGCAGCCTAGACAGACGAGTCTCCTGCAGAGGGGAAAAAAACAATACACATCCTAACATCATATATGTGTTTGCTTGGAATGAATGGGTCTGTCCGAGAAGAAACCCACTCACTCCAATGAGTGTTGCATAGTGTTCAAAAAAAACAAACAATTGTTGCGCAACACTGCCACCTGGTGAGAATGCCGCGGTAAAGACACTTATCACTTCCAGATGAACTTTTCTCTCTTGATCTTTCTTCTCTGTGACCCTACACTGACTAAAACCCCAAAGTCAATGATTTCTCTGAAGTGCAAGGAGAAGGAGGGAGAACAAAACAGTAACAGCTCCCATTTCTCCAAAGAGTAGAACGCCCAAATACAAAAAAAAAACTAGGGCACAGTCCTTGTGTTCCGGCAAGAGCACTCCGGAAAGTTCAGCAATAAGCAGCAAGAAAGAACACACAGGAGTCTTTGTCTCCTAAAGGTAAAACTTGGATGCAGCAGGAACACAGGCTTCAAATGCTTGTCAAAAGCCTCCATGTTGTACTCAACATCTCCTCCATCCTTGCGACAAATCACCACTCTGTCCGCATGGATATGCCTTCCCAGCATCCACTTAGCTTTGCAGTCCTGAAACTTCTTGGTGACCGTTGGTGAGCAAGAAAAGTATCTGCGTGCTTGAGGTACTTTGAGTTTGTCCCAGACAAAGGTATGGTACCACCTCTGGCGAAAAACTTCCACCTCGTAGTGCAATTCTCTAGGCAGGTATGGGTACTCCCACCCATACTCTTGGGCAACCTTCTGGCTAAAGAGACGCTGCAGCCTGGCCAAAGGTGGCATAGTGGCACGGTCTCCTTCTCCGGGCAACACAATTGCTTCTGGATGGCGAGATGCGTTCACCACCTCGATAGATCTGGGCGCAGGGGCCCGCAGTGACTGGCGTTGCACTCCCGCAAAAGGAGCAGGTGAAATGGAGGTTGAATCCAGAAGAGGGATTTCAGACAGTGGACCAGATTCTTCCCTCGGCGCCGAGGCCTCCACCCGGGGTGTACTATCCCCAGTAGACATAGGTGGGTCCCTTGTGACACGGGACGAGGGTAACTTCATCTTGTCCCATCCCTTTCGGTGGAAGATTTCGTCTATCTCCCCATCATGGCCATTGTCAGACAATGAATCCAGGTCGGAGGTGTCGTAACACTCAGCGGGCAGATAATTCCCAGTCACGGAATCATCCCCCTCGACGGCCTCCACCGACTGTGGGCTTCCGCCACCTTTAACCACACAGACAGTCCCAACCCCTGGCTCACCTGGGCCTTCAGAAGAACAGGGATGTCCAGGGCTCTTCCCTCCGGATCCATCCAGGACAGGCAAGCAGCGGGGCGAATGCTCTTCCACGACCACACAAGGCCATCACTAGGCTGACTTTCCTCTTCGGTGGTCGGAGCAGGGAGCTGCTGGTGACCGAAGCAGCATCTTCGGATTTTTCTCTTTTAACTTCTGTTTGGGCAGTCACTTCGCCCTGGTCAGCGCGCACAGGAATACCCGCCATGGCATCGATCTCTCCCTCCGGAGTGGCAGTACCTGTGAGGTAGTTGAGGTGGAAGGCGCGAGGCCTTTCTGTGGATGGTTCCACCTCGAAGAGAAACTCCTTGCAGACCTCACATCGCCCGATTGGCTTCAACTGAACCACCAGTCCCGAACAGCCAGGACAGATCACACCGAGGGCCTCTATGTCTCTGCAGGTGTACAGAGCCAATCACCCCCGGGGCCTTAGTCTGATTCCTGTATCCGTAACGGGAGCAGCAAAGGAAGTTATGTCCGTGAAAGAAGAAGCTGAAATCCACTGAGTATTTGAAGTCATCTTTCCTGTTCGCTGCTCCAATGCGCACTGACCCACCCGCGCCGGAATCTCCACGTGCGTACGTTCACATGGCCAGACTCCTCCCACATTCTGCACCTGTTTGCGGGCTTTCCCTTTTCCCCGCCCACGAACTACGCAGCTGTGGTTTGCCTCATGGCACGTTGGCCAAAATGGCCGACCTACTCGGAACTCCTCCGGGCAGAAAAGTTCAAATTCAGACACCATACACATCCCGGATACGATGCCCCTACGTGTAGCGACCTCACCCTTCTCACCCCTTCTCATTCTCGGCTTGTCTTTCTTTGTCTAGGGGTGTTAGTGCTAGGGGGAGGGATGAGATACACCACGGCCCATGTCCTCCATAGTGAAGAGGTGAAGGCCAGAAAGATCGGGCTTTGTGTAGGTGTCCTAGAGTCAAGTCCTGTACTTCGTCCCTGACTCCTTTGCTCCTAGTAACCAGAGTTCCACACAGTGAATAGGTCCAACACAGTTTATTCTTCTCAGCGAATAAACACACAGCACGGTTAAGTTGGATTCTTTTGCAACAACTTAGTCTCAATGGGGTTAGGTCGAGGCACAATCCTTTCCCTTCTCTTGCCAACCACTGTGGTATCACCAGTGGCGAATAGTCACTGCCACTGACTATGTGGAATAGAACGTGAATTACCTTCGCTAACACGGCCCCTGTCAGGGGAAGGATATGTGTCCAAGGGAGATACTGGAGGCCTCTATGACACCAGCGATGCTGCGCCGGACTTTCCGAGAAGTTCTGCACACCAGACCTCACAAAACTCAGACACGGGCACCCAAGGAGTTAGGGCCCCCTCGGATTCCTCCACCCTCGCGGAACTCAGTCGAAGGTACTGAGCCCCAGGCATCCGCCATAGTACCTCACCCCAGGCTAAAGGTGCCTGAGATGGACTCCATCTCCGCTCCGGCAAGGTCAAAGGCACCTGGGCCCGGAACACCGGAACGCCAGCACCCAAGCTGAAGGTGCCTGGGTGCGGCCACGTCCTCAGACTCTGCACTCTGAACCCCGTGGTAAGGGCGTCCGCCCCTTTTATCTCCTCTCCCTTTGCGCCACAGCGGGTTCCCCACCCCGCTGTACCAGCTCCAGGAGAGGACAAAAAGGCACAGTCCTGCAGTGTGAGTTCACCTCCGGCAACAACGCCACCTATAGGCCTAGGGAACCTCACACCACCAGAGTCTTCCAAGAACCATAAAAGGACCTCAGATTCCCTAGCAATCAGTGCATCTGGGCTACACTACCACCCAGATGCTTCCCCTAAATTCAAATACCCGCTACATTAGTGTACTGTGTCCTTTGCACAGTGTGCACCTAAATCTACCTGAATACAATTGCTGGTGTTCTCATATTAATACCACAGGCAGGGAGCTGCAAGTATTTTCAGTTAGTGTACTGTGTCCTTTGCACAGTGTGCACTTAAAGCTACCTGAATACAATTGCTGGTGTTCTCATACTCATACCACAGGCAGCGAGCTGCAGTATTTTCACTTAGTGTACTGTGTCCTTTGCACAGTGTGCACCTAAAGCTACCTGAATACAATTGCTGGTGTTCTCATACTAATACTACAGGCAGGGAGCTGCAAGTATTTTCAGTTAGTGTACGGTGTCCTTTGCACAGTGTGCACCTAAAGCTACCTGAATACAATTGCTGGTGTTCTCATACTAATACCACAGGCAGGGAGCTGCAAATATTTTCAGATAGTGTACTGTGTTCTTTTGCACAGTGTGCACCTAAAGCTGCCTGAATACAATTGCTGGTGTTCTCATACTAATACCACAGGCAGGGAGCTGCAGTATTTTCAGTTAGTGTACTGTGTCCTCTGCACAGTGTGCAACTAAAGATAACTGAAGACAATTGCTGGTGTTCTCTTACTAATAATACTACAGGCAGGCAGTTGATTCTGCTAGTTGAAGTATAATCAGTATATATATATATATATATACATATATATATATATATATATATACTGTATATACATCCCAGTTTTGTGCAGCTACATCTCACTGCAGGCCATTAGTATGTCTGGAAGGACAACAAGGAGAGGCAGACAGTCATGAGCCAATAAAAGAGGGAAAGCAGGCTCTGTGTCTAGAGGCAACAGTGCTGGTCGTTGACACAATGCATCCTCATCAGCACGTGGCCGTGGGACACGCTTGTCCTTTTTTTCGGCAGCTGGCCGCGTTGAGCCGCAACATGCCAAAGACTTGATAGAGTGGATGACCAAGCCGTCCTCATCCTCCTCATCCTCTCTCACCCAGGCTCAGGGTACTTTGTCTGGCAAAGCAGCTGCCAAAGCGGCCTCTTCCCTCGGCTCAATGGCATCAGTCACTGCTTCCCTAGCCCTACATGTCCTCCTGAGGAGTCCCCCGAACTGTTTTACCACAGTGTTGGGTACATGCTGCAGGTGGATGCACAGTGTTTTGAAGGCTCCGATGATGGTACGCAGCTAGAGGAAGGCAGTATTGTGAGCCCAGAGAGAGGGGGTGCCCAAGAAGGACAGCAATCTGGCAGTCATGTTCCCCCAGCTGCAGCATACTGCCAGGTTTGAGTATGTGAAAGTAGTGCTGAGCTGATGAAAATAGTGTATGAACTGCTTTCTTTTTTCACCATTCACGATTGACCAAATGAACTCGCATATACTGCAATTTTTGTGCGATCGCTTTGCAATTTTCTGTGCGATCGCCCTGCAACATTTATAATTTAAAGACGCATGTTACAATTCACCTGGTTATCCTAGCTCGTGAGGATATTCAGAGACCTGTCGCACTGTGCACTTTTTAAAGTGCAACATCCCCTCGGATTGATTCATGCATTTATGCATCTTTTGCACTGGTTGCACGTATGCTTTGCATTTCACATTTTTGATTTCATTGTCTATGATTTACTGTCACAGTTCATTATTTATTTTGCGATTTGCACAATCTTGATTTCTTGACACAGTGTTTAGACCTGTTGCACATTGTTTACTATTTTAGAAGATAGTATTTTATGGTCACCACTTGAAGATTATTTATTGTGCGTTTTTCACATCTTGGAAGATCTTGGAAGATCTTGCTATTTTATGTGCGTTTTACAATAATTGTTTATTTGCATTTGTTTTATTATCTTACACAAAGTTTTAGAAGAATTTCACTTAATTTATTTCACTAAACAGCGCAGCTTTCCGTGGGTATGATCTGACCCCCCCTGGTGCTTGCAGCAGTTTTATATCACTAGCTAGCCCTCTCCATAGTAGCGCAGGAATACACCTAATTTTGTAAGTCATTTACTGTATCCACAAAAAGGAAAACACCTCCTAATTTTCCCTGTTACTGCTTAGAATATGCAATTTTCTATGTAACAGACCCATGCACTTTTGCACTCCACCAGTAATATAGGTACTGCTTAGTACCATTCCCTTCACAGCTATATGCACCTTGTATAATTTGTTATCTCTATCTCAATCATTTATATTATTATTCTGTGTCACGGATTATTTGCACTTTTGCACTTTAACATTACTACAGCACTTGCTGGTAATATTGGCACGTTATTAGGGCACAATTATTGATGTTTTATGTGTATACTAATTGAAAAAAGTATTTATGGATGCTAACCTCTAGGAATTTTATCGATAAGTAGCAATATTGACACAGCACAACATACACAATTTTCATCAGCTCAGCACTACTTTCACATACTCATTCACATTTAAGGATTCGGATATCACCTTTCAGTGTTTTGTAGCAGACCTTTCTATCATTTATATTGTAGTAGCGTGGAATTACTTCCTATACACATACTGCCAGGTTTTCTACAGTGAAGAGGAGGGAGGGGATGATGAGGTCACGGACTCTACGTGGGTGCCTGATAGGAGAGAGGAGGAGGAGGAGGAGGAGGCACATCTCCAACGAGGCAGGATGCCCTCCAGGGGCCAGTTTAAGGGCAGCACACCGACAGCATCACACCGCAGAGCTACGCATGTGCAGGGCGCTGCTGTCTCTGCGCGTTATTCCAAAAGTTCTTTGGTGTGGGCCTTTTTTGAGACGAGTGTATCAGATCGCAGCGCTGCTATTTGCTTGGGCACCACATGCTTGTGCAGACATATGTCGACCTGCCATGCAGTTCGTTGGCAAGCATACCTAAAAGACCCACACCAAAGAACAAAGCGGACCTCTCCTTGCTCCTCATCAGCTGGGATCTCCAACCCCACTATACCTTCAGTCCTCTCTGAAACCTGCACTGAGAGGAATGAAGGTGTAGAATTAGGTGTGTCACAGCCAAGTACTTACGGGCAATCTGCTATCGGTACACCAACGTCAGATTGTACCAGGCAAATTTCCCTGCCCCAGCTGCTGCACCGCCGAAAGAAGTACGCTCCCAGCCATCCACATGCCCAGCGGTTGAATGCTAGCTTGGCTAAATTGCTAGCACTTCAACTGCTGCCTTTTCAGTTGGTAGACTCTTCCCCCTTCCGTGAGTTTGTGGAATGTGCGGTTCCTCAGTGGCAGGCTCCCAAATGCCACTTTTTCTCACGGAAGGCGTGTGGAAGGCAATGTCTTGGCCTCGCTGGACAGGGCGGTTAGCGGTAAGGTGCATATTACTGCTGACTCATGGTCCAGCAGGTATGGACAGGGACGTTACTTATCTTTCACGGCGCATTGGGTGACTCTGCTGGCAGCTGGGAAGGATGCAGGACAAGGTACAGTAGTGTTGGAGGTTGTTCCGCCACCATGCCTCCAAAATGCTACTACTGGTGATTCTGACACACCTCTGTCCTCCACTCCCTCCTCTTCTTCTTTCTCCATGGCCTCTTCCTGTGCTTTGTTCTCGGAACCAGCGGTGCTCCATAGGCATTCAAGGGGCTACGCAAGTACGCAGGCAAAAAGATGCCATGCGGTGATTGAGCTGGTGTGCTTGCGGGACAGGAGCCACACTGGGGCAGAGATTCTGTCAGCTCTGCAGGGGCAGGCTCAGAGGTGGTTGACGCCACACCAGCTTAAGCCAGGAATGGTGGTTTGCGACAATGGCACCAACCTCCTCTCCGCCCTCCGACAGGGACAACTGACCCATGTGCCCTGTTTGGCTCACGTCCTTAACTTAATGGTGCAGCGGTTCTTGGGCAGGTACCCGGGCTTACATGATGTCCTGAGGCAGGCCAGGAAACTCTGTGTGCATTTGCGCCAGTCATATAATGCCAGTGCTCGGCTGGCTGACCTCCAAAAGGAATACAACCTGCCCAAGAACCGCCTAATCTGTGACATGCCCACCAGTTGGAACTCAACGTTGGCCATGCGGCAGCGGCTGCACACGCAGCAGAGGGCCATCAATGAGTATCTGTGCCAATATGGCACCAGGACAGGGTCAGGGGAGCTTGTTTTTTTTTTCCCCATGCCAGTGGGTCATGATCAGGGATGCATGCACTGTCCTGGCACCATTTGAGGAGGCCACGAGGATGGTGAGCAGTGACAGTGCATGCATCAATGACACTGTCCCTCTTGTCCACCTGTTGGAGCACATGCTGCATGGAATAATGGACAGGGCACTTGAGGCAGAACAGAGGGAGGAAGAGGAGGACTTCCTTACCTCTCAAGGCCCCCTTTATCCAGACAGTGTTCCTGCTGGCCCGCCTATCACACAGGAAGAGGATGAGGAGGAGGAGGATTGTGTCAGCATGGAGGTGGAGCCTAGCACTCAGCACCAGCAGCAGTCTTCAAGGGATCAATTACAGTCCCAAGACACCCATGGACTTGTAAGTGGCTGGGAGGTGGTGGCTGCGGATCATGTCGTCTTGAGTGACCCAGAGGACTCCGGACCGAATGCCTCAGCAAACCTACGCTTCATGGCCTCCCTGATCCTGCAAAGCCTGCGGAAGGATCCTCGTATTCGTGTGATCAAGGAGAGAAATGATTACTGGCTGGCAACCCTCCTAGATCCACGTTACAAGGGTAAGGTTGCGGACCTTATCTTGCCGTCGCAGAGGATGAAACATCTTCGGGAGGCCTTGCAGAAAGGTCTGTGCAACGCGTTACAAAATCCTGGTCCTGGACAACATGTTGCTGAGGCTTCGGTCAGTCAAAGAAGGAGCGGTGGAGAAGGTGGCCGTCTGACCAATGCGTTCAGACAATTTTTTAGTCCGCAGCCCCTAGGTATGATCGGTTCCAGCAACCATCGCCAGCGTCTGTTTTACATGGTGCAGGAATACCTAGGGGCAAGACTTGGACACCTTTCCCACCGAAAATCCTCTGGGTTACTCGGTCTTGAGGATGGATCACTGGCCAGAGCTTTCACAGTATGCAATTGAGTTACTGGCCTGTCCTGCATCCAGCGTTCTTTCGGAACGCACATTCAGAGCTGCTGGAGGCTTTGTAACAGATCACAGGGTGCGCCTGTCCACCAAATCGGACGATCGGCTGATCTTCATAAAAATGAATCAGTCTTGGATCACCAGCTACCAAGCACCTGATGCTGATGTAACCGAATAATTTTTTTTTTGAATGGGAGGTCCCTTCAAGACTGCCTATGTTGATGCTGAGTGACTATCCTGTTATGCTGAGTGACTATCCTCTTCCTCCTCAATGTTCATGCTGATAGCTTGTAAGAACATTTTTGGTTCTGGGCACCGCCACCATTGGCTAAGGGCCAATTTTTCAGCCACTGTTTAACAGGGGCATGTAATTACAATTTTTGATGCAATAATTTGCAGCAGGGCTCATTCATGCGCTCCAACTAGAGTTTCTGTGAGGGGTTGCAGGTTTGTGGCGCCAGCACCTGTGCCTAAGGCCCAATTTTCTGCCCCTGTTCAGCAGGGGCATGTAATTACAATTCTTGATCTAATATTTCACAGCAGGGCCCGTTCCTGCGCCCACCAAGAGTAACTGTGAGGGCTTACAGTGTTGTGGCAACACCAACACCTAAGGCCCAAATTTCTGCAGAGTATATAGGGCAGGCCCCTACTTTCAAACATCCAACGTACAAACGACTCCTACTTGCAAACGGAGGGAGACAACAGGAAGTGATAGGAAATCTACCCCTAGGAAGGGAAATTCTCTCCTGTAAGAGTTAATATGGGAAAAACGTGTCTCCTCTCCACTTATGCTTTATCACCAATCCTTGTTTCACTAAAAACCCCACATTTTCAAAAAACAATTGTCATTGGGACAGAAAGTGAGGTGAAATCTTCTGAACAGGTGCACAGACAGCAAAACAAATGTTACATGGGTGATAACCCTTCCCATACAAGACCCAAATGGGCTGGGGGGGGGTACCCATGCCGATTTTCTCAATGATTTTTATCCATATTGCCGGGACCACACATTACATTAAAGCCGCAAGCAGTTTTAAATGACTTTTTTTCCTTTAGAAATGTCATTTTATGCAGGGACAGTTCTAAACACGGGAAACACGTGGCACTTCACAGGCATACTATAGACACCCCCCAGGCATGATATTTAAAGGAATATTTCACATTTTTTTCACTTTAATCATCATTAAAATCACTGCTCCCGAAAAAACGTGAGTTTTTAAAACTTTTTTTTGCATTGATACATGTCCCCTGGGGCAGGACCCTGGTCCCCAAACCCTGTTTAGGACAATAACTTGCATAATAGCCTTTAAAATGAGCACTTTTGATTTCGAACGTTCGAGTCCCATAGACTTCAACGGGGTTCAATAGTTTGCGCAAACTTTCGGTCCGTTCGCAGGTTCTGGTGCGAACCGAACCGGGGGGTGTTCGGCTCATCCCTACTGCTTACATGCTCTTCAGTGAATGTACAATACTGTTTCTAAAATAATAAACTCAAAATTTCACGATAAAACCTGCCTTTATTCTGCTTCTTTTATTGTGGCCTAATCAACCATGCATACTGTTTTTCTGTCCTTTTGGATTTGCATTGGGTGCCTATTAGACATATGCGATTAGTTTCGTACGAATCGAAAATTCGTACGAATTTTTCGAAATTCGTACATTTGTACGAATCCGAATTACGAATTTTTATGAATACGAATTCTGTACGACATACGAAATTTCGTTTACGAATTTCGGATCCAAATTATCCGAATCCAAACTACCAAATAACGATTTTCAACTAATACGAAAGAAACAAACAAAAAAAAAAAAGTTACGAAAGTAGGAGTTGTGTCCAGAATCAACGAAAACAATGTACTCTACCCCGTCCGAAAGTACGAATTATGGTATTGAGCTTCCCTTTAATAGTGCCATTGTACGTCTTATACGTCACTGTGTTCTTGGCGTTCGGAATTTCCGACAACATTTGTGCGAACGTGTGTATGCAAGACAAGTTTGAGCCAATATCCTTCGGAAAAAAAATACACGGTTTTGTTGTCGGAATTTCCGATCGTCTGTACGCGGCATGAGTCCGTAGAGTTCAATATTAACGATTCGTACGAAATTCGTATTTCGTACGAATCCGAATTAAATTCCGTACACGAATTGAGAATTATTTTTTTTTTTTATACGGAACGGAACGAAACAAAACTAATTTTTTGACGGCTCCCATGTCTAGTGCCTATTTTAGAGACTCTATTATTTAATTACTTACTTTTAAACCTTATGAGATTACATGGATACATGCACAGCGAGATTGGATAATATTAAATAATCCTTCTTGGTGTTTATATTTAGTGACTTACCGTCTGTGATCCTATATGTGGCTGGGTTCCTTTTGATGCTTCAGTGCCCACCCAAGGGGCTGTTGGGCTGGTGCTGTTGGGTGCAAAGATATGTCCTATACAATACATATATGAATATACTGTCAAAACATGTGGTTAGAGATGTTGTTTAAATGTTATTGTTTTTTCTTAGATAAGTGCTGTAGTAATTTCATGAGCCCTGATGAAGCTAAACCTGGTGAAGCACGTCAGCACATGAAGACTGCCTTTCACCAGCACTAACACATGCAAGATATATTAATATCTTGATGTATATCAGGGTTGCCCAACCTTTTGAAGCACGAGGGCCACTTAAGCAACTTGGTAACCGGTCGCGGGCCACAATGAGCGGAGCGGGCGGATGGCAGGTCCGTGCCCGCTCTGCATATGCAGAGCGGACACGGACACAGCCCACTATACTCTTTTTTTTTGCGGATCGGATTGGAGGTAGGACACAAGTCGGTTTACATCTGCCACTCCTTAGAGGTGAATGGAGGGTCCAATTGGGTCGGACTGAACGTATGAAAGGGGCCCATGGCTGCTTTCACACTGATGCGCTGCGGTTTACCAACGCACTGTACCTTTGGCTTTCCTGTACTTCGCATTAGACTTCTATTATATTCTGCAGGTTTGGTGCATTTTCAGAAAGCTCACCAAAGTCGCAGGTAATAACAGAAGTCTATGGCTCAGTGTAGGTAACCCACATGTGCACTGCTCTGCATCTGCGGATCAGTATGAAAGCAGCCCAGTAACCACTGCAGAACAGATATGCCCATTCATACACTGTGATTTTAGTAATATACTTACCTTTAATAACAGTATTCTATTCTATTCCATCCCAGAGCAAGAGGTCGCGGGCCACATCAGAGGGCTCCGTGGGCCACATGTGGCCCCTGGGTCACTGGTTGGGCACCCCTGGTGTATATAGATATTACAGAAGACCAATACTACTGCTCAATTAGTTTTATTAATTTTTGTATAAAGTGTTTTTAAAATGTTTGTAATGCAATAAAATTCTATGATTGTTAAAGTTTTGCTCCTTTTCTGGCCTGTATAGTCCGATTTTTTTTTATTTTTTTTATTACATACTGTGCAATGACTGTAAACTTTTTGTGACTATTGTCTATGAACAAAATATCATCGAATTTTCTTGTGGGATAAAAACTCCCTTGTCTCTCCCAAGCATGTAATTGAAAGGATTGTTTTTCCAATGTCACACTTGAAGCCACATGGAAAAGAGGACCCACTTCCCACTGTACAGTATTTATTCAAATGTATTTTTTGCATTGGTACATGTCCCCATGCCAGCACCCAGCTCCCCATGCCCATTGTTTGACAATCCCATGCCTATTAGCCTTGAAAGTTCATTTTCAAGATTTATCCTCCCCCTCAAGCACATACTTAAATGGAGTTTGGATTTACATTTACAACTTTCTGACTTTGCGGTGGTTTTGACAAAGGCCCCATGAACCGAATCCGGACAAAATCGCTCATCCCTTTGCATGGAAAACATAGACTTTTAGCAGCAGGAGCCCCAAGGACTGCACAAAAAGTGCCAAAGGGCTCCAGACTGGGCGCCAGTGGGATATAAGATAGGAAGAATGAATTGTTGATTACAGATAAACTATACCTAGTATAGTTTAGATTAAAAACATTTATTTTTTAGTGAAAATATATTTGAACTAAATTGAGATTCTCACCCACATGTGATTCCCTTATGGTTAAGATATGGTTAAGGTATGTGTGAGCGATTCTGTATTTTATTGTTGGCTTCTGGGTATGATAAAATATTTTGTCACATTGTTAACTTACATCGTTACCAAGAATTGTCCAGCAGATGGAGCCTGCACCATATAGTTTGACAAATACTTTCACTGATGTTATGTGTGGTTCATCATGCAATGAGCATCAGTTTTAGAATTTACGCACGCTTGCATACACAATAAAAAATTATCTCTGTCTCTCACTATTTATAAATGTGAGGATTTAAAAAATCTATACTTACTGTATTACAGTGGTTTGTAAGAACTTGAAAAATGTAATAGCAACTATATCTGGGGTTGTCACTTAGTTTGTATTTTACTAGCCTGTCTGGCTAAAGTTATGGTTTGGCTAAGAAATCATGAGATAATTTTTTTCTTTTAAACAAGAGACACCTGTAGTCCTGGGCAAACTGGGCAGATACTCAGGGAAAAAGCTACCAGAGGGTGCTGCCATTTGGCTATGCGGGATCCGTAAACCTAAAGGTTAAAGTATCTGCAGTAGTGCAGGGACCTCGCACATCAGTAATGCCTGTGACCTTTAGTCCTCCTGCACACAGGACGTTACTAGACACCTTTCCTCCTGGCTGCGGTGTTTTGGCAGAAAAAATGCTTGAAGCTTGTAAAAGTCTGTAGCGCATTAATTCATTTCATTGGGCCAGAATAATAATTTATTCTATCCATTAAAAAAAATGAATTAACGCTCAAGTGCTAAACACGCCTAGTGTTAACACCTGTTTAGGCGCGTCAAGCTTTTTTTTCTGCCAAAACGCTGCTGCTCCTGGACACCCTGGCTCTGGGAATTTTTTTTTGCTACCTCTAAACACCTATGGGTGCAAGGACACATAGGCTAACATGCAGGGGTGTTTAGAGGCAGAAAGTAAAGGCCAGAAGTCCCTAACAGCCACATTAAAAACATCCAGTGTGCATGAGGCCTCTTTGCAAACCTTTGTCCTTTGACACACAGGAATACGGTTATAAAACTAGGGGAGAGAACCTTCTCCTAACTTCAAGCAGATCTCCATTCTAAAAAGGAGGCCTAATAATCATGGGGGTCCGCTCCATAGGGCAAGGGGGGTCAATTGCCCCCCCTGGAGACACAGTATATTTATATGGACATGGAGTGAAGCGGATTTATCCTCAAGAGCTATTTCACACTGCCAGCTGGCCACGTCATCGGTAAAGCGCAGCTAGTTTTAGCGGCGCTTTACCATTGTTTTAGTGGTGCTATTCGGCCTCTAGAGGGGGGGGAGGTTTAAAAAAAATAGAAATTGCTAATCAGACAATGGCAGCTTGATCCTTCTATTAAGCTCTTGCATCAGGTTAATCAAACCTTTGCATGCCTGCGCTTTATGTCATAATGACTAAGCCCCTCCCCTTCATGACATTGTCAAAAAGGGACCGAGCATGGATGACCTTAAAATTTTGCCCCCCCCCTGAAAAAAGTTCAGCGGACACCCATGCTAATAATGTACCTCTACTACCACACCACTAATGTCAGACTCCCTCCCCTGCCCAACATGATTCAGTGCTCTGTGCCTGCAGGGGGGGGGGTGCTATTTTAGCTATGTGTACGTTTTAACTCTGTAAATTTTAAACTTACACAACACAACAAATCTGATCATACATAAATCTAACAGGAGTTGCAGAAGTGGTGAGAGAATAAGAGTACCACTGTGTTGGTCACCAGATCATCACACTAAAACAATGGCAGATTTGCTTGGAATCCAGTAGAAGCAGTTGGAAATATCTCAACTACTGGTAGTTATTATTGTCAAGAACCCCATTGACATAGCAGCCATGTGATCTTGCTGATATATATATATATACTATGGTTACTTTGTTATTAATACTATGCTAGTATACTATTTTATTGTTGGTGCCAAGCTGTTACTATGGTCATGCATATGATTTATGAACATCGTATGGTGGTTTCTCTGACTTTATTTATAGTATTTGTTTTTGGCAAAGCATGCTTGCTTACTATGTAAATTTGTTCTCTTTTAGGTGGGGATTATGTGTAGTATACTAAATATGGTGTTGTGGTTTATATAATGCAGCAAATGTAATTTGCACTCATCCTTTATTGTAAAAATAATTCTATGCGATACCCTAGAAATTAGAATTTGTATAGAGGTTGGATTTCCTTCTGTGACGCACTTTGCATGTAGCTGTCCTCCACTTACAGCACTTCCCTGTACTGCGCCTATTACTATTTATACCTGTAGCCCCCCATCAGCTGTTCTGACAGAAGAAGAGCGTCTGCGTAGATCTGGCTGACAGTTTCACTGTTTCTGTTGCCGTTCCTGCTCTAACTGACAGAGGAGACTATAATTACAGATCTGTATGTAGCCTGTTTAAGCCCACCCACCCCAAAGAGGAAGAGAAGGTGAACTGCTTAGACAGCTGTGAATGCTGGGAGGAACTAAGGATTGTGAGAGAGATAGTTTCATACAGACTAAAGCCTCGTACACACGTCCGAGAATCTCGTCAAGGAAAAACATGTCGTTTTTCTTGATGAGATTCTTGGACAAAAAAATTGTCCCGGCCGAGTGTACAGACGCTCCATTCAAAGAACCCGCGATTCTTTGAATGGAGCGAACGCGGTGACGTCATCGACTACGACGAGCATGCGCTCGTCACATTCAATGCCGTCGCCGCCATCTTACTACACCCTACCTATGCCTAGGAAGCTACCGCGCATGCGTCAAAGTCATTTCGAGCATGCGTGGGCTTCCCGGAGGACAGGCAAGTGTACACACACACACTTTTCTCGTCGAGAAACCTGCTGACAAGAATCTCGACGAGAAAAAAGAGAGCAGGTTCTCTATTTTTCTCGTCGAGATTCTTGTCTGTTTTCTTGACGAGAAACATGATAGCCGCGTACACACGACCGATTTACTCGGCAAGAAAGCTCTGCCAGCAAGTTTCTTGCTGGTTCTTGCCGAGAAACTCGGTCGTGTGTACGAGGCTTTAGTCTGTTTTGTGAACTGAGCAGTAGACATGTGCACACTGAAATATTTTGTTTCAGAATTTGGTTTTCGTCCGAAAATAAATTTATTTAGTTACTTCCGAAACTCGTTTTTATCTATTTTGTTTCGTTAAAAAATGCATTAGTCCGAAAATCCGAATGAATTAAAGCGGGGTTCCAGCCGCAATTTTTTTTTTTTTTTAAAGTCAGCAGCTACAAACACTGTAGCTGCTGACTTTTAATAAGGACACTTACCTGTCCTACTTACCTGTCCTACTCGCCCGCGATGATGGCCCTCCCGATGCTGATCCCTCGATCACTGCAGGTCCCGTGCCGCCATCCTCACTAAGGGAAACAGGCAGCCGATCGGCGCCGTTCGGAAATGCATGAAAAGGCCTGAGGACAGCACAGCTGGCCTTTGGCAAATCTCTGTAACAAAGTCTTTCCGAGGTTTGCTGAGGTCATTCGAGGTGTCCTCGGGCCTTTTCGGACGTTTCTGAGGCTCTCCAGCACCCCGCCCGCCTCTGGCCGCATGCGGCATTGCATACCATTGAAGTCAATGCGGAACTAATTATTTTTGTTACCATTGACTTCAATGGGGAAATTCGCTTTGATGTGCGAGTACTTTGGATTACGAGCATTCTCCTGGAACGGATTATGCTCGGAATCCGAGGTTCCACTGTATTTCCTTTTAGTACTTCAGTACTCCTAGCCTGGCATCATTATGTGATCATCGCTCAGTCAAGGAGGAAGGACCGGCTACTGCCTTTGCATAGGGAAAAGTGTAAGGGAGCTGTGACATCACTGTACCAGCCTAAATATTGTAGGAAAAAAGTTAATACACAATGTATAATGAGATTTTTTTTTAAATCTAATGCTAAACTCTAATTGTTAATTTAATCTTCTTAAATCTTTTGTTATAAACTGAAGCTTGACTGGTTACTAGAAATGAATTTCCCTTTGAAAGGAACATTATTGTGGAAAATATATTATTTTAAAATGTATCAAATTAATACATGTAATAATAGTATCCAGTATATAAATGTATTTTTAATTTTTTTAAGTTTGAACATTGTTATCTACATTTTTCTTCACATTTATATGCTGCCCAAGCTGACCAGACATAGTGACAGTGACAAGAGTTGAGAAAAGCTATAAAAGTGCTTACAATGATGACGGTTTGGTCATATGTCTGAACGTTTTTTTTGTTGCAATGAATTTTGTGCTGAAATGTCTTGAAATGTTACTAACGACCCTCAGAAAGATACGCTATATAGCCAAAAGTATTGGGACACTTTACACGACACATGAACTTTAATGGCATCCCAACCTTAGTCCGTAGGGTTCAATATTGAGTTGGCCCACCCCTTGCAGCTATAACAGCTTCAACTCTTTTGGAAACGGTGTCCACAAGGTTTAGAAGTGTGTCTATGGGAATGTTTGACCATTCTTCAAAAAGTGCATTTGTGAGGTCAGGCACTAATGTGGACGAGAAGGCCTGGCTCGCAGTCTCCTCTCTAATTCATACCAAAAGTGTTCTTTCGGGTTGAGGTCAGGACTGTGCAGGCCAGTCAAGTTCCTCCACCCCACACTTGCTCATCCATGTCTTTATAGACTTTGCTTTGTGCACTGGTCCAAATCATTTGGTGGAGGGGGGATTATGGTGTGGGGTTGTTTTTCAGGGTTTGGGATTGGCCCCTTAGCTCCAGTGAAGGGAACTCTTTGGGAACAGTTTGGGGATGGCCCCTTCCTGTTCCAACATGACTGCGCACCAGTGCACAAAGCGGGGTCTGACATACCGAGTGGGCGGACCTGATGGGGAACTTCCTTCACTGTGTAATACATGAATAGACCCGCCCCTTCTTATGTTCCGGGGAACTTTAGAAGGGGCGTGTCTATACATGTAATAGACTGCGGAGGAAGTTCCCCATCAGGTCCGCTCAGGCTCAGCCAATGACGGACAGCGCTGGACATCGGATCGCCGTGGGACACTGGATTTCACCGCTGGAATGTTTTTTTTTTTTAATTATTATTATTATTTTTTAATAAAGGACTTTTCCAAGGTGTTTGTGTGTTTTTTTTTACATTTTTTGACACTTTCTTCGTGAAATGGTAGGGGTACAATGTACCCCTTACCAATTCACATAGGGGGGGCGGGATCTGGGGGTCCCCTTTGTTAAAGGGGTCTTCCAGATTCCGATAAGCCCCCCGCCCGCAGACCCCCACAACCACCGGGCAAGGGTTGTGGGGATGAGGCCCTTGTCCCCATCAACATGGGGACATCCTCCCCATGTTGAGGGCATGTGGCCTGGTACGGTTCAGGAGGGGGGGGCGCTCTCTCGTCCCCCCCTCTTTTCCTGTGGCCTGCCAGGTTGCGTGCTCGGATAAGGGTCTGGTATGGATTTTTGGGGGGACTCCACGCCATTTTTGTCCCCTTAAAATCCATGGTAAGGATATTTGGGGAAAACCGCACGCATTTTTTTTTTATTTGCAGCGGGGTTCCCCTTGATATCTATACCAGACCTGAAGGGCCTGGTAATTGAATTCTGGGGGACCCCCACGCTTTTTTTTTTTTTATATATCAATGACTTTTGTATGTATTGCCGGGAGCCGACAATTCATTAATAGCCGCGAGTGAGTTTTAAATGACTTTTTTTCCTTCAAAAATGACATTTTTGCAGGGACAGTTCTAAGCACGGGAAACATGCGCCACTTTACATGCATATCATACACACCCCCTAGGTACGAAATTTAAAGGAATATTTCACTTTTATTTTTTCATTTTAAGCATTATTAAAATCACTGCTCCCGAAAAAACGGCCGTTTTTAAAACTTCTTTTTGCATTGATACATGTCCCCTGGGGCAGGACCCGGGTCCCCAAACACTTTTTATGACAATAACTTGCATATAAGCCTTTATAATTAGCACTTTAGATTTCGAACGTTCGAGTCCATTGTATTTAATAGGGTTCTAAAGTTCACGCGCACATTCTGTCTGTTCGCAGGTTCTGGTGCGAACCGAACAGGGGGGTGTTCGGCTCATCCCTGCTGGTGAACCCACAATAGGGATAAAACTTTTAATGAAAGTGAGTTTAATAAGACACATGGCCACTCATCAAAATGTGAAGAAAAGAGGTTTAACCTTAAACTGTATAGAGGGTTCTTTACTGTAAGAGCGGCAAGGATGTGGCATTCCCTTCCACAGGCGATGGTTTCAGCGGGGAGCATCGATAGTTTCAAAAAACGATTAGATAAGCACCTGAACGAACACAACATACAGGGATATACAATGTAATACTGACATATAATCACACACATAGGTTGGACTTTATGGACTTATGTCTTTTTTCAACCTAACCTACTATGTAACTATGTAACTATAAGTATCAGCCTTGGTAATTCTCCTTCAGAGACCAAGTGCTTCATATTCTTTGGTGTGGGCTTTTGTTCAAGGTGTTATTCTCATTGTTATACCAGTTAAGACTCAGTTGACACCGTGAGACCTCAACTTGCTACTTTCTGTTTTGCAGAAATATCCATTTGAACGCATTCAGGATAGTTCTTTAGTCCCTTTGAAGGTTATATTTCGCCATTTCTTCAGTTTGCAGAGTTTCAGAATAGGCTCTTTCCTGTAAGGAGCTGCTCCTGATACTCTACCACAGGGGTGCCCAACCAGTGGCCCGGGGGCCACATGTGGCCCACGGAGCCCTCTGATGTGGCCCGCGACCTCCTGTTCTGGGATGGTGGGTTGGCAAGCCCAGAATGCAGGTTGTCTACCCGCCATGCCAGAGCATCAGTGTTGTGAATGAAGCCAGCAGTAGAGAAAGCAAGCAGCTGCGGAGCAGAGCCGCATAAGCCAATGCTTCCTGTATAGCACCAGCTCCTGTCATAGGTGGAGTGATATCAAATGCACTCTGCCTGGGACAGCAAGTTTATTACTAAAATCACAGTATATATTGACATATCTGTTCTGCAGTGGTTACTGGGCTGCTTTCAAACTGATCCGCAGGTGTAGTGCAGTGCAACTGCGGCTTACCTGCACTGAGCCATAGAATTCTGGTTTTACCTGTGAGTTTGGTGCACTTTCAGAAAGTGCACCACACCTGCAGCATATAATAGAATTTTATGGCAAAGTACAGCTAACCTGCAGGAAAGCCACAGGTGCACTGCGCTGCATCCACGGTGTGGGTAGACAGCAGGCCATCAGTGTAAAAGAAGCCTTAGGCCCCTTTAACATGATCTGTCTGAGCCAATCGGACCCTCGATTCACCTCTATGGAGCGGCAGATGGTAAACAGACTTGTGTCCATTTACACCTGCCTATTTCCAATCAGATCTGCTGAAAAAAACAGAAGTGGATCCGTCCCCTTCCATTTGATTAGATGAGAGGGCCCATAGAGTAGAGTGGGCTGTGTCTGTGTCTGCTTTGCATACGCAGAGTGGACGCGGACCTGTCATCTGCTCATTGTAGCCCGCGGCTGGTTGTTAAGTTGCTTAAGTGGCCCTCGCTTTTCAAAAGTTTGGGCACCCCTGCTCTACCAGAACAAGGTGGTTTTATGGCCGCAGTCCTCCTTTTTGCCTAAGGTGTTTTTTTGTTTTCATCCTAACCATGATATTGTACCATCGTCCTTTTGTCCAAATCCTCAGATGACTGAGGCCAAAGTGTAGCACCCCTTAGCGTTGCTAGAGTGCTAGTGTTGGGATTTTTGTTAGTGTAGGTGAATTCAGGTTTGGCTGGCAGCCAAGCCTGTGTGTTTTTCTGGGTCAGGGTTGAGTGACACAGGGAGGACTGGATGACCCACAGGCAGCATCTCTAAATCCTCACCCTACTTCTAGAATCATGCAGAAGGTTCTAGAAGGGTGGAAGTGGTCGGGAGGAGGAGCTGCCTTGAGTATTCTGAGGGCCCCGACCAATCCCCAACAGATGAGTTGGCAGGTGGCAGGCCCCCTCAAATACTCAAGGTCAGCTCAGCTGGGGGAGTTCGGGTGGAAGATGGAGTTTTAGTCTGTCAAAGGCCTTTGAGAGTAGCCCCTAGTCTAGGGGGGTGAACTCAGGCCTGGGCTCAGGTGAGGAAGGGACTCCTTTTCATGACACATGGAGGGATCCTGACCAGGAGGCACGGGAGCGAGAGGCATGCCTTAAGGGACTAGGTGCAAGCAGTCTGGGATTGATACAGAGTCAGTCTGGGAGGACTGTGGAAAAGTAGCCAGGAGGGCTAGTGAAAGGGGCAGCTGCAGCCAGGCAGGCTGGCAGTGCCTGAAGAGGTGGTACTGGAAGCAGTAGCCACAGGAATAGGACAGCTAAGCACTAAGACCTTTTTTTTCTGCTACACCACCAAAGTTTTTTTTTTGTACATTATGGGCACGACATACTACACTATGAAATCCATTTATGTTCTTACCATACTGTGGTGGAGCGGATAAGAGTAGTTGGAAGACGTATTATTCATCTATTTAGAGCTTCACGGAAGATTGGTGAATAAGGAAAGTTCTTCAAGATGTGCCTTATACAGATGTTGTTGAAAAGCATTAAATGATTTATTTATATACAAGGCAAGGAGTCAATATTCTCTAGTAAGCCTCCTTTACCCAACACGAGGGGTATTATTTTTTTACCAGGAGCTGGGAATATTGAGTTTTGCTCAGGGCAGAAAAAAGGGATTTACTGTGTTTGAATTACCTAGATTTATGTCAAGTTGACTTAAAGTCATTTAGTATTTTGTTTTGGTAACTGTGCTGAATTAAACACTATACAAATATAGCACCTGTCATCTCTAAATGTACAGTGTACTGTACATGTGACATACATTTAGCCTGGAAGAAAACAGAATACAATATTTAAGTGTTGTATGAAAGTGCAGAGTACACAGAATATTGTGTCTTCCAACACCTCCCTCGAGGGGATGTTGTAAAAAGCAGAACTGTCAGTTAACCACAAAAGAACAAAACTAAAGAGATCAAAGTACAAAGAGATCAGCATTGAACACGGAAACAAAGATCTTCATCATTCTCACGAGAATACTGCTAGTAAATTGTGGGAAGACCATTTTCTTTGGAAGTGCACCACAATTCATTTTTTGTGCTGTAAAGGTAAAACAGTGGCCAGCATTTAAAAATAACTTAATAACTCTTTCATTGTTCAATATCTTGGTAAGCTAGCAATCCCAGTATGGCCTATTTAGTGAAGCAATTTTATTGTATTATAACACTTTTAACTATTCGTAAAAGTGAACTTTCACAAACCTTGGCACTTCAAGAAAAACTAAAGGAAGAACTTTATTTATCAATTTGGAAAGAGTAATGGATGGTTATAACCCCTGTCAATTTTTGTTAGATTTTTGTCATCTGTCCCATTGGAGATATTTTCCTTCACTTCCTGTCCCATAGCCAAAACAAGTAGTGAGGGTAAATTTCTCCAAAGTGAAGGAATGCCTGGTTGTCTCCTGAACTGTTCTGGGGACAACCCAAAATTTGGGATTTTCTTTAACTTTTACTCTCAGCGATAATGGTAAACAGGCCAAATAAAGATGGTAAATCTCCCTAATGAGGGCACAGATGGCAATAAAATACCTGACAAGTCATACCTGACAAAAAAAAGTTTAGCCTTTAAAGTGTTACTAAACCCAGGAGCCTGCATTCACTATGTAGCACTCACCACCCTGATTCTGCATTTCTGCCATTTCTGCAGTCAGGGCACACCTGCTACTTGCCCGGTATCCCCCCTTCTGTGTAGAGAGGGGCGAGCGGTGTTAATGTCTTTGGGTCTTGCGGCGAGTTACCTCTCCAGAGTGGATCCCTGGTCTCCGTTGTCTAGGCGGAAGTCCCTTTGTAATAAAGCCAATATCCACACAGGTGTAAAACCTAAGCAGCAAGGTTTTATTCTTTTCTTGAGGAAAAACTTGGAAGAGAGAGAGAGTAGAAATGACAGAGTAGGGGAAGGTTCAGGCACGCAACATTCAGAGAACACTTTCGTCGTCACTCAAGCCTGAGTGGGTATTGCTCACCCGGATAGTCCCTTTGAGAGCGGTCCTAGCAACCGGAGTGGAGCATGGATGTCAGAGATGATGGATCCCCCTTTAAGTAGGCCTCCAGGCCTCTCCTCGAGACAGCAGTATTGTCGCTATCTCCGCCGGGACTGATCTTCCCTAAAGATGGGCCCCCTTCAACCGGGCAGCCTGGGATCCTTCTCTGAAGCGTAGGCCCTCGATAGGAGAGCTGGGCCTACTATGCAGCAGCAGAGCCTCGGGCTAAAGGTGCCCGAGACCAAACACACGCATCCTGTGCCATGAGGGCCATGAGACACGCTCACTGGACCAGAGGTCACCCCGAACACCTTGGGGTCCCCCTGGAATCGCCTCACGCCGAAAGGGGTCTGGCCATTTTGTACCCTCTCCCAGCATGCACAGCGGGTAGACCACGCCCACTGCAGGCTCCCGAGAGAAGACACCCAAGGTGCTGTGATACCCCCGTGATCCAGCCTGTGCCGGCGGTGACAGTGCCACCTGCAGGCAAAGGAGAATAACACTGCCGGGCAGTATCACACCCAGAGCAGAGCAAACAATTTGAACTATAATTGGTCTGAGCCTAACTACTGTCTCAGACTGAACCTAAATTTACACATATAGCGCCCCAAAAATTGGGGTGGGCGCTACAACTATATCTGGTCTCCCACAGTACACAGAACATGGAAATGCAATAGTTTGAGTCACTATAAACTGCTATATACATTTTCTCATCAGCAGATAAAGCAGTCTTGGGACTTCTATCAGTGTCTGGTTAGGAGCTTAAGCTTGTAGGAGGAGTTTTCATTCTGCTCTGACAGTCCTCTAAGGCTGCAGGACCCCTGACCTTCTGTCTGGACAGTGCTGATCACATGCACTCCCCCAAGAAAAAAAATTAAAACCTATCTAGCAATACAAATACCCCTAGCCTCTGTTCTATCAGATGAGGCTTTGGGGACTGTGAAAGTAGGGGAGGAACAGAGAAGACCGGATCAAGCAGCCTTGGTACACAATGTAGAGGATTAACCCCTTAGGTTCCACAGTGAGTATAACAAGCATGATGTTGTGGGTTTAGTAACACTTTAACCACGTCAGCCCCGGGAGGATTTACCCACTTCCTGACCAGGCCATTTTTTGTGATACGGCACTGCGTCGCTTTAACTGACAATTGTGCGGTCGTGCGACGCTGTACCCAAAAAAAATTGATGTCCTTTTTTTCCCACAAATAGAGCTTTCTTTTGGTGGTATTTGATCACCTTTGTGATTTTTATTTTTTGCGCTATAAACAAAAAAAGAGCGACATAAAACATTTCCAAAAAAATAATATAAAAAAACTAATTTATTCATCAGTTTAGGCCGATATGTATTCTGCTACATATTTTTGGTAAAAAAATCCCAATAAGCGTATATTGATTGGTTTGCGAAAAGGTTATCGTATCTACAAACTATGAGATATTTTTATGGCATTTTTTTTTTTTAACTAGTAATGGCGGCTATCAGTGATTTTTAGTAAAACTGCTACATTGTGGCAGACAAATCAGACACCTAACTGACATTTTTGACACTTTTTTGGGAACCAGTGACTATATTACAGTGATCAGTGCTAAAAGTACGCACTGTTAATGCTGCGTACACACGACCGTTTTTCATGGCGTGAAAAATGCCATTTTTTAAATTGGTCATTAAAAACGATCGTGTGTAGGCTCCAGAGCATTTTTAACGACGTTTTTCACATCGTTCTTTTTAACGTCGTGAAAAACGGTAGTGTGTATGCTTTTACGAGGGGGAAAAAAATGCACACGCTCAGAATCAAGTATGAGACGGGAGCGCTCCTTCTGGTAAAACTAACGTTCGTTATGGAGATAGCACATTTGTCCCGCTGTAACGGACTGAAGAGCACGAGGCTGAAAAGCGCGAATTGGCTCTCACCAAACTAATACGAGGATCAGCAAAAGCAGCCCAAAGGGTGGCGCCATCCGAATAGAACTTCCCCTTTAATGTCCCGTCGTACGTGTTGTACGTCACTGCGCTTTGCTCGAGCATTTTTGTTCACAATAGTGTGTAGGCAAGGCAGGCTTGAGAGGAAACACGAAAAATCACTTCGAGAAAAACGTTGTTTTTTTCAATGACATTAAAAATCGCCCGTGTGTACGCGGCATAACCGCACTAATGACACTGGCAGGGAAGAGGTTAACACCAGGGGCAATCAAAGGGTTAAGTGTGTCCCCAGGGGATGCTTTTAACTGTGTGGGGGATGGACTGACTGGGAGAACACAGAGCTATGTATTCCTGCTTAGCAGGAACACAAGATCACTGTGTTCTTCCCAGTCAGAACGGCTATTTGCCTTGTTTACACCGTTCTGCCTATCTGGGGAACGATCGGCCGACATTGCGTACGCCGGACCCGCCGACTGGCTCCCCCTCTGGGTAATCAGCGCACGTGCTGCCTCTCTTTATTGCACGAAATGACGTATTGGTACATCGTTTCACACAATAGAGCCGCCCTGCCACAGTATAACTGCGGTGGGCGGTCTTTGAGTCATTTTTACATTATTTATTGGATATGTTTTATAGCAGAAAGTAAAAAATATTGTTGTTTTTTTTCAAAATTGTCGTTCTTTTTTTGTTTATAGCGCAAAAAATAAAAACCACAGAGGTGATCAAATACCACCAAAAGAAAGCTCTATTTGTGGGAAAAAAATGTAAACAAATTTATTTTGTTTCATCAAGCAGTGTTTGCAAGAGACCATTTTAAGACAATAGGAGAATTGGATAGTATTTATTAGATATGTGTTTATGTACTGTAAACTATTGGAACAAAATGTGCAGCACTAACAAATTTGTTCTAAATATCTTGTGCAATATGGCTCAATAATGGGCAATGTGAATTAAAGTGCTTATATGTGCAATGAATAAACTAAAAAATATCATCAACCACATATAACAGTAAACAATAAAGTCCATCTCATCGACGTCATCAGGAGAAATTTAGCAAAAGGTATTTTGAACAAATTAGTTAGAACTGCACTTTTTGTTCCTATATTGTGATGCTTTATCCAGAATATTATGTCAGCAGCTTTTTTTTTCACACAGGTCATAGAGCTAAAGTTTTATTTTTCATTTAACTGTAAACTATTGGCATATACAGTGCCTTGAAAAAGTATTCATACCCCTTTCCACATTATGTCATGTTACAACCAAATGTAAATGTATTTTTTGGGGATTTTATGTGATAGACCAAAACAAATTTGCAAATAATTGTGAAGTGGAAGGAAAATGATAAATGTTTTTCCAAATGTTTTACAAAAAAATATCTGAAAAGTGTGGCGTGCATTTGTATTAAGCCCCTCTGAGTCAATACTTTGTAGAACCACCTTTCACTGTAATTTCAGCTGCAAGTCTTTTTGGGGATGTCTCTACTAACTTTGAACATCTGGAGAGTGAAATTTTTGCCCATTCTACATTGCAAAACAGCTGAAGCGCTGTCAGATTGGATGTAGAGCCATTTTCAAGTCTTGCTACAGATTCTCAATTGGATTTAGTTCTGGACTTTGACGGGACCATTCTAACACATGAATATGCTTTGATCTAAACCATTCCATTGTAGCTCTGGCTGTAAGTTTAGGGTCCTTGTCCTGTTGGAAGGTGAACCTCCACTCCAGACTAGACATGTGTGATTAGTTTCGTACGAATCTAAAATTCGTACGAATATCCGGAAATTCGTACATTCGTACGAATCCGAAATACGAATTTTTATGCATACAAATTCTGTACGAAATACGAAATTTAGTTTACGAATTTCAGATCCAAAAGTGAAAAATTCCTTTAAATTTCGTACCTGGGGGGCGTGTATGATATGCATGTAAAGTCGCGCATGTTTCCCGTACTTAGAACTGTCCCTGCACAAAATGTCATTTTTGACAGAAAAAGTTATTTAAAACTCACTCGCGGCTATTAATGAATTGTCGGCTTTTATCAATACATAGAAAAGTCATTGATAAAAATAAAAAAAAAGCGTGGGGGTTCCCCCAAATTCAATTACCAGGCCCTTCAGGTCTGGAATGGATATTAAGGGGAACCCCGCCGCAAATAAAAAAAAAATGGCGTGCGGTTCCCCCTAAATATCCATACCAGGCCCTTCAGATCTGGCATGGATTTTAAAGGGAACTCCACCCCAAAAAATAAATAAATGGCGTGGTGTCCCTCCAAAAATCCATACCAGACCCTTATCCGAGCACGCAACCTGGCCGGCCGCAGGAAAAGAGGGGGGGACGAGAGAGCGCCCCCCCTCCTGAACCGTACCAGGCCACATGCCCTCAACATGGGGAGGATGTCCCCATGTTGATGGGGACAAGGGCCTCATCCCCACAACCCTTGCCCGGTGGTTGTGGGGGTCTGCGGGCAGGGGGCTTATCGGAATCTGGAAGACCTCTTTAACAAAGGGGACCCCCAGATCCCGCCCCCCCATGTGAATTGGTAAGAGGTACATTGTACCCCTACCATTTCACGAAGAAAGTGTAAAAAAATGAAAATAAAAACACACGAACACCTTGGAAAAGTCCTTTATTAAAAAAAAAAAAAAAACATTCCAGCGATGAAATCCAGTGTCCCGCGGCGATCCCGATGTCCAGCGCTGTCCGTCATTGGTTGAGCCTGAGCGGACCTGATGGGGAACTTCCTCCGCAGTGTTTTAAATGTATAGACCCGCCCCTTCTAAAGTTCCCCATCAGGTCCGCTAAGCGGACCAGATGCGGAACGTGAGAAGGGGCGGGTCTATTCATGTATTACGCAGTGAAGGAAGTTCCCCATCAGGTCCGCTCTACGAGGGGGCGGACCAGATGGGAACTTCCTTTACTGTGTAATACATGAATAGACCCGCCCCTTCTAAAGTTCCCCATCAGGTCCGCTAAGTGGACCAGATGCGGAATGTGAGAAGGGGCGGGTCTATTCATGTATTACACAGTGAAGGAAGTTCCCATCAGGTCCGCCCTCTCGGTATGTCAGACCCCGCCTACGTCATTGGCCTGAGCGGACCTGATGGGGAACTTCCTTCACTGTGTAATACATGAATAGACCCGCCCCTTCTCACGTTCCGCATCTGGTCCGCTTAGCCTTACACCTAGTCATTGGTTGAGCGGACCTGATGGGGAACTTTAGAAGGGGCGGGTCTATACATTTAAAACACTGCAGGGGAAGTTCCCCATCAGGTCCGCTCAGGCTCAACCAATGACGGACAGCGCTGGACATCGGGATTGCCGCGGGACACTGGATTTCATCGCTGGAATGTTTTTTTTTCTGTTTTTTTTAATAAAGGACTTTTCCAAGGTGTTTGTGTGTTTTTATTTACATTTTTTTACACTTTCTTCGTGAAATGGTAGGGGTACAATGTACCCCTTACCAATTCACATAGGGGGGGCGGGATCTGGGGGTCCCCTTTGTTAAAGGGGTCTTCCAGATTCCGATAAGCCCCCTGCCCGCAGACCCCCACAACCACCGGGCAAGGGTTGTGGGGATGAGGCCCTTGTCCCCATCAACATGGGGACATCCTCCCCATGTTGAGGGCATGTGGCCTGGTACGGTTCAGGAGGGGGGGACGCTCTCTCGTCCCCCCCTCTTTTCCTGCGGCCGGCCAGGTTGCGTGCTCGGATAAGGGTCTGGTATAGATTTTTGGGGGGACTCCACGCCATTTTTTTTTTATTTGGGGTGGAGTTCCCCTTAAAATCCATGCCAGATCTGAAGGGCCTGGTATGGATATTAAGGGGGGAACCGCACACCATTTTTTTTTCATTTGCGGCGGGGTTCCCCTTAATATCAATTCCAAACCTGAAGGGCCTGGTAATTGAATTTGAGGGAACCCCCACGCTTTTTTTTTTTTTTTTATCAATGACTTTTCTATGTATTGATAAAAGCCGACAATTCATTAATAGCCGCGAGTGAGTTTTAAATGACTTTTTTTTCGTCAAAAATGACATTTTGTGCAGAGACAGTTCTAAGCACGGGAAACATGCGCGACGTTTAAAATTTACGATTCGTACGAAATACTATTTTTTTTAAATACGAAACGTAACGAAACAAATTTTTGGACGGCGCCCATGTCTACTCCAGACTCAAGTCTTTTGCAGACTCTAACAGGTTTTCTTCTAAGATTGCCCTGTATTTGGCTCCATCCATCTTCCCATCAACTCTGACCAGCTTCCCTGTCACTGCTGAAGAAAAGTATCCCCACAACATGATGCTGCCACCACCATGTTTCACAGAGGGGATGGTGTGTTCAGGGTGATGTGCAGTGTTAGTTTTCCGCCACACAAAGCATTTTGCTTTTAGGCCAAAAAGTTACATTTTGGTCTCATCTGACCAGAGCCCCACGTGGCTTCTCGCAAACTGCAAATGGGACTTCTTAAGGCTTTCTTTTGTAGCGGCCTCACTCTCTCTTCATCTTCTTCATCGGTTACACGCCAACTCATGTCTAGGGGTTCCTGGGTTGTGAGAGTGAGATGCGCTACGGCCCATGTCCTCCCCATTGTAGTAGGGAGGTGAAGGCCACTTCCTGATGTTTCCTCGGGCCGGTGTGTTCTGTGAATGCACTGAGTCTGTAATTGCAAGCTCACCAGCCTCCCCTTTGCTTCCAGTAACTGGAGTTCACACACCGAAGAAAGGTCCAACACTTGTTTATTTGACACTCCAATACGCAAAGCACAATAAACAATTCTTTTGCAGCAAACTGGTTGGGACCTATAACCTTGCCAACGGTGGGGCGAGCAGATCAAGGCACTTCCTAAAGTTTAAGTTCTATGCCACTGTACTATGACCAGCGGCGCCTAAGCCAATCCGGCTGTTACAGAACAGGAAGGATGGGGTCTCTTCCAGCAACCCCTATGAACAGCAATGGAGCCCTCTTCGATGCGCTGTGGCCCCTATCAGGGGGATGTGTCCTCCCAAGAGAGTTCCCAGAGGCCCACTGTCACCGGGTTGGTGCTGCTCCGGGTCTCCAGTGGGTAACCTCCCCGGCCTCCTCACCTCAGGTACGAGTCCCTCCGCTCAGGGACCCTCGGACAGTCCACCCTAGCGGGACCCAGTCGAAGGTACTGGGCCCCAGGCCTCCTCAATAGTACCTCACCCCAGGCTGAAGGTGCCTGGGATGGACGCCAACATGACTCCGGACCAGGCCATGGGCGCCTGGACCAGACTCCTGGATCTTCAGCACCCAGGCCTAAGGTGCCTGGGTGCGGGCCGCAGCCCTCCTCCTCCGAGGACCTCCTTCTCCGCCAAACGACGACGACGACGACGACCTCGTGGTCAGGGCGTCTCCCCCTTTTATCTCCTCCCTTCAACGGCCCGGCGGGTTCCCCGCCCCAGCCATACCATCTCCGGGAAGAGACCAAACAGGGAGCACTGCAGGGGATGATTCTACCTGAAGCCTGTGGGTACCTCGCCACCCACAGGCAAAGGAGAATATTACATCCTCCAATCCTCCACGAAACAAAAAGGGGTCTGAATCCTAACACAATTATACACCTGGGTCACACTATTGCCCAGGTGTATCCCATCAATTTGAGGACCCCGCTACACACTCCCCCCTGTAATTTGACGCTGGTCCCCAGCGTCAGGTGCACACCCATACCTCCCATAAAGTGGTGGCATGGAGTGAAACCCCTGAAGCAATTCCTCTAAAAAAAATTTTTTTCCAAGTGCCAAGACCTGCTCAGGGAATGGGGAACATATAAAACAACTTATGTCATAAAACACTTTAAACATCTGCATAGTCACAGCCCCTCTCCCACACTATCTAAGAGCCACCCACTCTCAATGATCTTGACTGACGATTCTCCTGCAGGGGAAAGAAAAACAACATCCTAACATAATTTCGTGTCATTTGGGATGAGTGGGCCCGTCAGCCGAGAGACCCACTCACTCCAACAAGCAAGGTGATGTGTGTGTGAAACATTTTCAGACATTTGTTGCGCAACACTGCCACCTGGTGACAGCGCCGCGGTCATGACACTCAACGAATCTTCGTTCTTCCAGCTTTTCCCTACTCTGCCACTATTCCCAAATGTCCTTGCCTTTAGCACATGAAGAAAAGGGGAAACACGAAAACACAACAGTCCCCAAGTCTCCACGAGAAAAAGAAAAGCCCAAACAAAAACAAAAACAGGGCACAGTCCTGCGTGTCTGGGAATGGCTCTTCCAGAAAGTTCAAGTGCACAAAAGAAATAAACAGGAGTTCTTTTCTCCTATAAGTAAAACTTTGGATCCGGCAGGTACAGGGGTTTCAGGTGTTTGTCAAATGCCTCTATCGAATACTCGACATCTTCTCCTTCTCTTCTGCAAATGACTATCTTGTCAGCATGGATATGGCGCCCCAATTTCCATTCAGCTTTGCAGTCCTCAAACCTCTTAGACACTGCCGGCACACATTCCAGGTACCTACGAGCATGGGGCACCTTCAACTTGTCCCACACAAACTCGTCATACCATCTTGTTCTCCAGACTTCCACCTCATACAGCAAGTCCCGGGGTAGATACGGGTACTCCCACCCATATTCCCGAGTAGGGATGAGCTTCGTGTTCGAGTCGAACATACGTTCGACTCGAACATCGGCTGTTCGATCGTTCGACGAAGATCGAACGATTTGGGCCGTTCGCGCCAAATTCGAGTGACGCGAACGGCCCACAATGCACTACGCCATCGCAGTGTCATCCAGGCGCTGTGATTGGCCAAGCATGCACTGTGACCCCGCATGCTTGGCCAATCACAGCGCCGGCAGCGAGGAGAGCAATGATTGGCCACAGGCAGGATGCCTGTGGCCAATTATTGCTGAGGGGGTTTAGTACACGCCCCACACTATAAAAGGCCGCCAGCACGGCGGCCTAGTGTAGTGTGTTCCGGAGCAGGGATAGAGCAGCATAGGCAGGGACAGTGACTGTTATTTCTTTCTTGCTTAACCTGGATTCCTTTAGTTTAGGGAAAGAGAAGGATAGGTAGGGAGAGTGTCAGTGTGTTTTGTGCTTGTGCTATAGTGTGCTTAAAAAAAACATTTATTCTAGGGACAGAAAACTGTAGGTAGGGACAGTGTCAGTTTCTTTCACTCTGCAAGTCCTTGTTTCCAGGGACCTGGAAGGACAGTGAGTGAATTGTCCTTGTGCTATATTGTGCTTAAAAAAACATTTATTCTAGGGACAGAAAACTGTAGGTAGGGAGAGTGTCAGTTTCTTTCACTCTGCAAGTCCTTGTTTCCAGGGACCTGGAAGGACAGTGACTGAATTGTCCTTGTGCTATATTGTGATTAAAAAAAACATTTATTCTAGGGACAGAAAACTGTAGGTAGGGAGAGTGTCAGTTTATTTCACTCTGCAAGTCCTTGTTTCCAGGGACCTGGAAGGACAGTGAGTGAATTGTCCTTGTGTTATATTGTGATTAAAAAAAACATTTTTTCTAGGGACAGAAAACTGTAGGTAGGGAGAGTGTTTTTTTTCTTTCACTCTGCAAGTCCTTGTTTCCAGGGACCTGTAAGGACAGTGAGTGAATTGTCCTTGTGCTATATTGTGCTTAAAAAAAACATTTATTCTAGGGACAGAAAACTGTAGGTAGGGAGAGTGTCAGTTTATTTCACTCTGCAAGTCCTTGTTTCCAGGGACCTGGAAGGACAGTGAGTGAATTGTCCTTGTGTTATATTGTGATTAAAAAAAACATTTTTTCTAGGGACAGAAAACTGTAGGTAGGGAGAGTGTTTTTTTTCTTTCACTCTGCAAGTCCTTGTTTCCAGGGACCTGTAAGGACAGTGAGTGAATTGTCCTTGTGCTATATTGTGCTTAAAAAAAACATTTATTCTAGGGACAGAAAACTGTAGGTAGGGAGAGTGTCAGTTTATTTCACTCTGCAAGTCCTTGTTTCCAGGGACCTGGAAGGACAGTGAGTGAATTGTCCTTGTGTTATATTGTGATTAAAAAAAACATTTTTTCTAGGGACAGAAAACTGTAGGTAGGGAGAGTGTTTTTTTTCTTTCACTCTGCAAGTCCTTGTTTCCAGGGACCTGTAAGGACAGTGAGTGAATTGTCCTTGTGCTATATTGTGCTTAAAAAAAACATTTATTCTAGGGACAGAAAACTGTAGGTAGGGAGAGTGTCAGTTTATTTCACTCTGCAAGTCCTTGTTTCCAGGGACCTGGAAGGACAGTGACTGAATTGTCCTTGTGCTATATTGTGATTAAAAAAAACATTTATTCTAGGGACAGAAAACTGTAGGTAGGGAGAGTGTCAGTTTATTTCACTCTGCAAGTCCTTGTTTCCAGGGACCTGGAAGGACAGTGACTGAATTGTCCTTGTGCTATATTGTGATTAAAAAAAACATTTATTCTAGGGACAGAAAACTGTAGGTAGGGAGAGTGTCAGTTTATTTCACTCTGCAAGTCCTTGTTTCCAGGGACCTGGAAGGACAGTGACTGAATTGTCCTTGTGCTATATTGTGATTAAAAAAAACATTTATTCTAGGGACAGAAAACTGTAGGTAGGGAGAGTGTCAGTTTATTTCACTCTGCAAGTCCTTGTTTCCAGGGACCTGGAAGGACAGTGACTGAATTGTCCTTGTGCTATATTGTGATTAAAAAAAACATTTTTTCTAGGGACAGAAAACTGTAGGTAGGGAGAGTGTTTTTTTTCTTTCACTCTGCAAGTCCTTGTTTCCAGGGACCTGTAAGGACAGTGAGTGAATTGTCCTTGTGCTATATTGTGCTTAAAAAAAACATTTATTCTAGGGACAGAAAACTGTAGGTAGGGAGAGTGTCAGTTTATTTCACTCTGCAAGTCCTTGTTTCCAGGGACCTGGAAGGACAGTGACTGAATTGTCCTTGTGCTATATTGTGATTAAAAAAAACATTTATTCTAGGGACAGAAAACTGTAGGTAGGGAGAGTGTCAGTTTATTTCACTCTGCAAGTCCTTGTTTCCAGGGACCTGGAAGGACAGTGACTGAATTGTCCTTGTGCTATATTGTGATTAAAAAAAACATTTATTCTAGGGACAGAAAACTGTAGGTAGGGAGAGTGTCAGTTTATTTCACTCTGCAAGTCCTTGTTTCCAGGGACCTGGAAGGACAGTGACTGAATTGTCCTTGTGCTATATTGTGATTAAAAAAAACATTTATTCTAGGGACAGAAAACTGTAGGTAGGGAGAGTGTCAGTTTATTTCACTCTGCAAGTCCTTGTTTCCAGGGACCTGGAAGGACAGTGACTGAATTGTCCTTGTGCTATATTGTGATTAAAAAAAACATTTATTCTAGGGACAGAAAACTGTAGGTAGGGAGAGTGTCAGTTTATTTCACTCTGCAAGTCCTTGTTTCAAGGGACAGAGAAGGACACCTGAAGGTAGCCCTTATTGCTTTTTTCCCATCTCCCTGCAGGCCATCTATTAGAATGTCTGGAAGGCAAACAAGGAGAGGCAGACAGTCAGGAGGCAATAAAAGAGGGCAAGCAGGCTCTGTGTCTGGGGGCAACAGTGCTGGTCGTGGACGCGGTGCATTGTCATCAGCACATGGCCATGGGACACGCTTGTCCTTCTTTTCGGCAGCTGGACATGTTGAGCCACATCATGCCGAAGACTTGGTAGAGTGGATGACCAAGCCCTCCTCCTCCTCCTCATCCTCTCTCACCCAGGCTCAGGGTACTGGAAAAGCAGCTGCCAAAGCGTCGTCTTCCCTGGTATCAATGTCAGACAAATCATCAGTCACTCCTTCCCTAGACCCACCATGTCCTCCTCCTGAGGAGTCCCCCGAACTGTTTCAGCACAGTGTTGGGTACATGCTCCAGGAGGATGCCCAGCGTTTCGAAGGGTCTGATGATGAAACCCAGCTAGAGGAAGGCAGTAGCGTGAGAGCAGACAGAGGGGATGCTCAAGAAGGACACCAATCTGGCAGTCATGTTCCAGCAGCTGCAGCATACTGCCAGATTGGCTCCAGTGATGAGGAGGGAGGGGATGATGAGGTCACTGACTCCACGTGGGTGCCTAATAGGAGAGAGGAGGAGGAGGAGGATGAGGAGGAGGCACATCTCCAACGAGGCAGGATGCCCTTTGGTGGCCAGCGTAAGGGCAGTACACCGACGGAATCACACCGCAGAGCTCCGCCTGTGCAGGGCGCTGCCTCTGCCCGTCATTCAAAAAGTTCTTTGGTGTGGGCCTTTTTTGAGGCTAGTGCATCAGATCGCACAGCTGCTGTTTGCAACATATGTCTCAAGCGTATATCGCGTGGCCAAAACATCAGCCGCTTGGGTACCACATGCCTGACCAGACATATGTTGACCTGCCATGCAGCTCGTTGGCAAGCCTACCTCAAAGACCCACACCAAAGAACAAAGCGGACCTCTCCTTGCACCGCATCAGCTGGGATCTCCAACCCCACTATAACTTCAGTCCTCTCTGAAACATGCACTGAGAGGAATGAAGGTGTAGAATTAGGTGTGTCACAGCCAAGTACTTGCGCCCACTCTGCTAGCAGTACACCGACGTCCGATTCTAGCAGGCAAATTTCCCTGCCCCAGCTGCTGGACCGTCGAAAGAAGTTCACTCCCAGCCATCCACATGCCCAGCGGTTGAATGCTAGCTTGGCTAAATTGCTAGCGCTTCAACTGCTGCCTTTTCAGTTGGTAGACTCGGCCCCCTTCCGTGAGTTTGTGCAATGTGCAGTTCCTCAGTGGCAGGTTCCCAAACGCCACTTTTTCTCACGGAAGGCTATTCCGGCTCTCTACCGGCATGTGGAAGGCAATGTCTTGGCCTCGCTGGACAGGGCGGTCAGCGGTAAGGTGCATATTACCGCTGACTCATGGTCCAGCAGGCATGGACAGGGACGTTACCTTTCTTTCACGGCCCATTGGGTCACTCTTTTGGCAGCTGGGAAGGATTCAGGACAAGGTGCAGTAGTGTTGGAGGTTGTCCCACCGCCACGCCTCCAAAATGCTACTACTGGTTGTGACACACCTCTCTCCTCCACCCCCTCCTCTTCTTCTTCCTCCATGGCCTCTTCCTGTGGTTTGTCCTATGAACCAGCGGTGCTCCGTAGCCGTTCACGGGGCTACGCAAGTACGCAGGCAAAAAGATGCCATGCCGTGCTTGCGCTGGTGTGTTTGGGGGACAGAAGCCACACTGGGGCAGAGGTCCTGTCTGCTCTGCAGGGCCAGGCCGAGAGGTGGTTGACGCCACGCCAGCTTAAGCCAGGAATGGTGGTTTGCGACAATGGCACCAACCTCCTCTCCGCCCTCCGACAGGGACAACTGACCCATGTGCCCTGTGTGGCTCACGTCCTTAACCTGGTGGTGCAGCGCTTCTTGGGCAGGTACCCGGGCTTACAGGATGTCCTGAGGCAGGCCAGGAAAGTCTGTGTGCATTTCCGCAGATCTTATAATGCCAGTGCTCGCCTGGCTGAGCTGCAAAAGGAGTTGAACCTGCCCAAGAACCGCCTTATATGTGACATGCCCACCAGGTGGAACTCAACGTTGGCCATGCTGCAGCGGCTGCACACGCAGCAGAGGGCCATCAATGAGTACCTGTGCGACTACGGCACCAGGACAGGGTCAGGGGAGCTTGGTTTTTTTTCTCCACGCCAGTGGGGCATGATCAGGGATGCATGCACTGTCCTGGCACCATTTGAGGAGGCCACGAGGATGGTGAGCAGTGACAGTGCATGCATCAGTGACACTGTACCTCTTGTCCACCTGTTGGAGCACACGCTGCGTGGAATAATGGACAGGGCACTTGAGGCAGAACAGAGGCAGGAAGAGGAGGACTTCCTTGCCTCTCAAGGCCCCCTTTACCCAGACAGTGTTCCTTCTGTCCCACCCATCGCACAGGAAGAGGAGGAGGAGGAGGAGGAGGAGGAGGAGGAGGAGGATTGTGTCAGCATGGAGGTGGAGGCTGGCACTCAGCATCATCAGCAGCAGTCTTTTAGGGATGATTTACAGTCCCAAGAAACCAGTGGACTTGTACGTGGCTGGGAGGAGGTGGCTGCGGATCATGTCGTCCTTAGTGACCCAGAGGACTCCGGAGCGAATGCCTCAGCAAACCTACGCTGCATGGCCTCCCTGATCCTGCAAAGTCTGCGGAAGGATCCTCGTATTCTTCGGATCAAGGAGAGGGACCATTACTGGCTGGCCACTCTCCTTGATCCACGGTACAAGGGTAAGGTTGCGGACCTTATGTTACCGTCGCAGAGGGAGCAGAGGATGAGACAACTCCGGGAGGCCTTGCAGAAAGGTCTGTGCAACGCGTTCCCAGAGACTGGGAGGTTGCAAACTCCTGGTCCTGGACAACGAGTTGCTGAGGCTTCGGCCAGTCAAAGAAGGAGCGGTGGGGAAGGTGGCCGTCTGACCGATGCGTTCAGACAATTCTTTAGTCCGCAGCCCCAAAGTATGATCGGTTCCAGCAACCATCGCCAGCGTCTGATAAACATGGTGCAGGAATATCTAGGGGCAAGGTCAGACTTGGACACCTTCCCCACCGAAAATCCTCTGGCTTACTGGGTCTTGAGGATGGATCACTGGCCAGAGCTTGCACAGTATGCAATTGAGCTACTGGCCTGTCCTGCATCCAGCGTTCTTTCGGAACGCACATTCAGTGCTGCTGGAGGATTTGTCACGGATCACAGGGTGCGCCTGTCCACCGACTCGGTTGATCGACTGACTTTCATCAAGATGAACCAGTCTTGGATCACCACCAGCTACCACACACCTGATGCTGATATAACAGACTAATTGATTTTAACATGTCACATCCCTTCAAGACTGATGCTGATGCTGAGTGCCTGTGCTGTTATGTTGACTGGCTATCCTCCTCCTCCGAGTCCTCAATGATACGATTGATGATGATAGCTTGTAAGATCATTTTTGTTTATGGGTGCCGCCACCAGTGCCTAACGCCCAATTTTTCAGCCTCTGTTTAACAGGGGCGTGTAATTACAATTTTTGAAGCAATACTTTGCAACAGGGCTCATTGCTGTGCTCCAAGTACAGTATCTGTGAGGAGTTGCAGTGTTGTGCCACCAGTGCCTAAGGCCCAATTTTTCAGCCCCTGTTTAACAGGGGCGTGTAATTACAATTTTTGAAGCAATACTTTGCAACAGGGCTCATTGCTGTGCTCCAAGTACAGTATCTGTGAGGAGTTGCAGTGTTGTGCCACCAGTGCCTAAGGCCCAATTTTTCAGCCCCTGTTTAACAGGGGCGTGTCATTACAATTTTTGAAGCAATACTTTGCAACAGGGCTCATTGGTGTGCTCCAAGTACAGTATCTGTGAGGAGTTGCAGTGTTGTGCCACCAGTGCCTAAGGCCCAATTTTTCAGCCCCTGTTTAACAGGGGCGTGTCATTACAATTTTTGAAGCAATACTTTGCAACAGGGCTCATTGCTGTGCTCCAAGTACAGTTGCTGTGAGGGGTTGCAGTGTTGTGCCACCAGTGCCTAAGGCCCAATTTTTCAGCCCCTGTTCAACAGGGGCATGTAATTACAATTCTTGATCTAATAATTCACAGCAGGGCCCATTGCTGCACCCACCAAGAGTAACTGTCAGGGCTTACAGTGTTGTGGCACCAGCACCACCATCAAAGGCCCAATTTTTACTACCACTGTTCAACAATTATATGTAATTAAAATTCCTGATATAATAGTTGACAGCAGGGCGTTCCAGCACCAACCAAGAGTAACTGTGAGTGCTTACAGTGTTGTGCCAACACCAACAACTAAGGGGCCTATTTCTGCAGAGTATATACGGCAGGTCCCTACTTTCAAACATCCAACTTACAAACGACTCCTACTTGCAAACGCAAGAAGACAACAGGAAGTGAGAGGAAATCTACCACTAGGAAGGAAAATTCTCTCCTGTAAGAATAAATATGGGAGAAAGGTGTCTCCTCTGTACTGATGCTTTATCAGCAATCCTTGTTTCAAGAAAAACACCACATTTCAAAAACAGTTGTCATTGGGACGGAAAGTGAGGTGAAATGTTCTGAACAGGGGCACAGACAGCAAAACAAATGTTACAGGGGTGATAACCCTTACCTATGTTTTCCAAAAAGTTTAAAAATAGATTTTTGGTCTGGAGCTACACTTCAACAATGTACCTGTTCAAAATTACAAACAGACTCTACATAAGAACAAACCTACAGTCCCTGTCTTGTATGCACCGCCTGTATAGGGCTGTTTAGAGTATATAGGGCCTTTTTTATTTTATGTGCGGGGTTCCCCTTAATATCCATACAAGACCCAAAGGGGCTGGTAATGGGCTGGGGTAGGGGGGGGGGGTCATGGGGTAGCTATGCCATTTTTCTTAAAGAATTTCATCCATATTACCGGGACCAGACATTACATTAAAGCCGCAAGCAGTTTTAAATGGCTTTTTTTTCCTTTAGAAGTGTCATTTTGTGCAGGGACAGTTCTAAACACGGGAAACACGTGGCACTTCACAGGCATACTTTAGACACCCCCCAGGTACGATATTTAAAGGAATATTTGACTTTTTTTTTTTCACTTTATGCATCATTAAAATGACTGCTCCCGAAAAACGACCGTTTTTAAAACTTCTTTTTGCATTGATACATGTCCCCTGGTGCAGAACCCGGGTTCCCAAACCCTTTTTAGGACAATAACATGCATAATAGTTGTTATAATTAGCACTTTAGAATTCGAACGTTCGCATCCATTGTATTTAATAGGGTTCTAATGTTCGTTCGAACTTTCGGTCCGTTCGCGGGTTCTGGTGCGAACCGAACCCGGGGGTGTTCGGCTCATCACTATTCCCGAGCTACTTTATGGCAAAACAGTCTCTGCAAGCGGGCCAAAGGTGGCATAGTGGCTTTCTCTCCAGTTCCAGGCAGCACAATAGCTTCCGGATGCCGAGGTACCTTTACCAGCTCCCTGGAAATGACTTTCGGCGCTCTCAGAGAAGCGCGGGGTGTCCCCACAACCAAAGTAGGTGAGGTAACAGTAGATAAGGACACAGGTGGAGGGGTAGGTTCCCTCGTAAGCTGCGGGTCTTCCACCCGAGGCGTGCTGTCTCCTGTGTACATAGGTGAATCCCGTACCGCACGGGAAGCAAGAAGTGGCACTCTATCCCAGCCCTTGCGGCTGAACAGTTCGTCTATCTCGCCATCATCTCCGCAATCAGACAGCGACTCTAGGTCGGAGGTGTCATACATCTCCGCAGGCAGATATCTTCCGGTGGACACAGAATCAACCTCCCTGGGGGGCTCCACCTCCAATGGGCCCCCGACACCTCCAACCACCACCACAGTCCCAGCCCCTGGCTCACCTGACCCTTGTAGACTGGGATGTCCGGGACTTCCTTCTCGACCGGCGCCATCCAGGCCAGGCAAGCAGCGGGGTGAAGCTCGACCACGTCCATAGGATGCCTGTACTAGGCCAACTTTCCTCTTCGGGGGTGGGAGCAGAGAACTTGTGGCGACCGAGGCAGCATCCTCGGATTTTTCTCTGTTGGGCAGTCCATCGCCCTGGTCAGCGCGCACGGGAACCTCGACAGAGGCCTTGATCTCCCCTTTCGGAGTAGCGGTACCCGTGAGGTGGTTGAGGCGAAGGGCCCGGGGCCTTGCTGTGGACGACTCGACCTCAAAAAGGAATTCTCTGCACTCCTCACATCGCCCGAATGGCTTCAGGGTGACCACCAGTCCCGAGCAGCCGGGACAGATCACACCGAGGGCCTCCGTGTCTCTGCAAGTGTACAGAGCCAACCGCCCTCGGGGCCTAAGTCTTATCCCCGTGTCTGTGATGGGGGCAGCAAAGGAAGTCATTCTCGTGGGGTGAGGAACCATAATCCACGGGGCACTTGAGGTCATCCCGACTATCTGCTGCTCCATCATGCACTGACCCCGCGCCGGAGTCTCCACGTGTATCCCCACACTTGGCCAGACTCCTCCCATGAGCTGTACATTTTCGCGGGCTTCTTCTTGACTCCGCCCACGAACGATGTCGCCATGGGGTGCCTCGTGGCGCAGTGCGTTAACAGTCCCCACGTGCAGTACGTCACACGGCTGGACCTCTCCCTTTTTCCGCTCCTCCGCATGGGCCTTTCCCTTGTTAGGGTCATTTCCACAACTCCGAGCAGGGACGCACTTTGGCCAGTAATATGGCCGATCTGCTCGGAACTCCTCTGGGCAGCAAAGTTCAAATGTAGACATTCTCAAGTCCATCTTTAGAACACACTCTATCCCGGACTCACGAGCCCCCACGTGTAGCGGCCTCACTCTCTCTTCATCTTCTTCATCGGTTACACGCCAACTCATGTCTAGGGGTTCCTGGGTTGTGAGAGTGAGATGCGCTACGGCCCATGTCCTCCCCATTGTAGTAGGGAGGTGAAGGCCACTTCCTGATGTTTCCTCGGGCCGGTGTGTTCTGTGAATGCACTGAGTCTGTAATTGCAAGCTCACCAGCCTCCCCTTTGCTTCCAGTAACTGGAGTTCACACACCGAAGAAAGGTCCAACACTTGTTTATTTGACACTCCAATACGCAAAGCACAATAAACAATTCTTTTGCAGCAAACTGGTTGGGACCTATAACCTTGCCAACGGTGGGGCGAGCAGATCAAGGCACTTCCTAAAGTTTAAGTTCTATGCCACTGTACTATGACCAGCGGCGCCTAAGCCAATCCGGCTGTTACAGAACAGGAAGGATGGGGTCTCTTCCAGCAACCCCTATGAACAGCAATGGAGCCCTCTTCGATGCGCTGTGGCCCCTATCAGGGGGATGTGTCCTCCCAAGAGAGTTCCCAGAGGCCCACTGTCACCGGGTTGGTGCTGCTCCGGGTCTCCAGTGGGTAACCTCCCCGGCCTCCTCACCTCAGGTACGAGTCCCTCCGCTCAGGGACCCTCGGACAGTCCACCCTAGCGGGACCCAGTCGAAGGTACTGGGCCCCAGGCCTCCTCAATAGTACCTCACCCCAGGCTGAAGGTGCCTGGGATGGACGCCAACATGACTCCGGACCAGGCCATGGGCGCCTGGACCAGACTCCTGGATCTTCAGCACCCAGGCCTAAGGTGCCTGGGTGCGGGCCGCAGCCCTCCTCCTCCGAGGACCTCCTTCTCCGCCAAACGACGACGACGACGACGACCTCGTGGTCAGGGCGTCTCCCCCTTTTATCTCCTCCCTTCAACGGCCCGGCGGGTTCCCCGCCCCAGCCATACCATCTCCGGGAAAAGACCAAACAGGGAGCACTGCAGGGGATGATTCTACCTGAAGCCTGTGGGTACCTCGCCACCCACAGGCAAAGGAGAATATTACATCCTCCAATCCTCCACGAAACAAAAAGGGGTCTGAATCCTAACACAATTATACACCTGGGTCACACTATTGCCCAGGTGTATCCCATCAATTTGAGGACCCCGCTACACTTTCAACAATGGATTTCTTCTTGCCACTCTTCTATAAATGCCAGATTTGTGGAGCGCACAACTAATAGTTGTCCTGTGGACAGATTCACCCACCTAAACTGTGGATCCCTGTAGCTCCTCCAGAGTTACCATGGGCCTCTTGGCTGCTTCCCTGATCAATGCTCTCCTTGCCCAGCCTGTCAGTTTAGGTGGGTGGCCATGTCTTGGTAGGTTTGCAGTTCTGCCATACTCTTTCCCTAGCCCTGCTTTAAACTTCTGCACAATTTTATCCCTTACCTGTCTGGTGTGTTCCTTGGCCTTCATGATGCTGTTTGTTCACTAAGGTTCTTTAACAAACCTCTGAGGGCTCCACAGAACAGCTGTATTTATACTGAGCTTAAATTACACACAGGTGGACTCTTTACTAAGTAGGTGACTTCTGAAGGCAATTGGTTCAACTAGATTTTAGTTAGGGGTATCAGAGTAAAGGGGGTGAATACAAATGAAAGCCACACTTTTCAGATATTTATGATATTTATTGAAAATCATTTATCATTTTCCTTCCACTTCAAAACTATGTACTACTTTGTGTTGGTCTATCAAATAAAATACATTTACATTTTGGTTGTAACATGACAAAATATGGAACATTTTAAGGGGTATTAATACTTTTCAAGGCACTGTATTAGCAATTGTTCCTTTTATGTTAGCTGAAAACATTAGTACAAACTTTGCTAGAAGCTTAGCCTTAAGGCTTGTATACACGAGCCGAATATTATCAAACAGGCATGCTAGAAAACCAGCATCCAAACAGTACTTGCAACCAGCGGCTGTAAAAGCTGATCAGGGTCGGACTGGGAATAAAAACCAGCCCTGGAAAAAATGTCATACCAGCCCATAGCATTATTATACCAGCCCAACATCATAACCATCATAACGTCATTATTTCCTTGTTCATGAAAGGGAAAACTATGCATTTTAAAGCACATTGAAGAGTGTATAATATATACATACATATAAGGCGTATATGAAAGCACATAGGGCTTTATATATATATATATATATATATATATATATATATATATTGTGAGGGGGCTAGCTCGGCAGCGGGTATGTGTGACCCCCGGGATGGGCTCCCCACCCAAAACAGGCCCAGCAGACGGAGGTTGTGGTTTTCAAAATCAAAAAGGTGCGGTTTATTTTCTATTTACAGTGACAAAAACACAGCAAGGCAAAAAAAACATAAACAAAATAAATCCTGGTCAACTTGACCTCTGACTAAACTTACAGGTTTCCTAACTAACGACTGGGATCAGCCTAGTGCTGTCCTAGTCCCTGGTTTTAAATGTCCAAGCAAAATATAGCCACACAGGCTTTCTCTCACCGCACAGGGGTTCACTCTCCCTAGACAGTCCACACAGGTCTGCTTCCAGGCATGAGCTAACATCTAATGAATCTGGGAGTTTTTTATAGAGGCCTAAATGAGCTGACAAGCTTCAGCTGGCCTCATCAACTCCCTGTCTGCACGACGCCCAGCCCTCTCCCTAGAGGTATGAGTCATCAATGAGCCCACTAGTCTCAGCTGGGCTTATACAACTCTCCACCTAGCTGTACAAGTCAGCGTAAAGCCTGAATCTGGGCGAAATATATCTACCCCCCTGGATGCAACCAGGTGACTTTACCTTCCTGCTGTCACATACCCCCCCCTCTTGTTTTAACCTCGGGGTTGGAACACCAGCAATCAGGCATTCATGTACTCGAGACAAAGCATCCACATTCCCCATTTGAACGCCAGGGCGATGCTTTACTGTGAAGTTGAATTCCTGGAGGGCCAGGAACCACCTATTCACTCTTCTATTTGTTTCCTTGTTTTGAGCCATCCACTTTAACGGAGCGTGATCCGTAACCATGTCAAAGTGCCTACCTAGCAGGTAGTACCGAAGGGAATCTAGAGCCCACTTCACCGCTAAACACTCCTTTTCAACGGTGGCGTAATTTACCTCATGGGACTTCAACTTCCTGCTGAGGTAAATGACTGGGTGCTCTTCCCCGTTCCAGACCTGGGACAATACTGCTCCTAACCCCACATCTGACGCATCACTTTGTACGACAAAGTCTCTAGAGAAGTCGGGTGAGTACAACACTGGCTGGCTACATAAGGCTTGTTTCAAGAATTGGAATGCTGCCTCAGCCTCGGGGGTCCATTTAATCATGACCGACCCTTTCCCCTTCGTCAGGTTGGTTAGGGGCACAGCCTTAGAAGCAAAGTGGGGAATGAATCGCCGATAATACCCAGCGATTCCCAGAAAGGCTCGTACCTGCTTCTTGCTGTTGGGACGTGGCCAACTCTGGATGGCCTCGACTTTGTTGAGTTGGGGTTTTATTACTCCCCTCCCAATGGTGTACCCAAGATATTTGGCCTCCTCCTGCCCAATGGTACACTTCTTGGGGTTAGCCGTAAACCCTGCTTCCCGAACAGAGTCCAGGACTGCTTGCACTTTTGGCAGATGTGAGGCCCAATCTGTGCTATGGACAATTATGTCATCCAGGTAAGCCGCAGCATACTTCCGATGGGGCCTCAGCATCTGGTCCATTTTCCGCTGGAATGTGGCCGGCGCATTCTGTAACCCGAACGGCATTCTTTTATATTGGAACGCCCCGTCTGGGGTTACAAATGCGGTTTTCTCTTTGGCCGACTTGGCCAGGGGGATTTGCCAATACCCTTTTGTGAGGTCAAGAGTCGTCATGTATCGGGCTGTTCCCAGCCGGTCGATCAACTCATCTATACGTGGCATGGGGTAGGTGTCAAATTTTGTAACTTTGTTCAACTGACGAAAATCGTTACAAAATCGCCAGCTCCCATCCGGTTTAGGCACCAACACAATGGGACTAGACCAATCACTTTGGGACTCCTCTATCACCCCTAAGTTCAGCATTCTCTGTACTTCCTCCCGTATTGCCTCCCGTCGGGCCTCTGGGATCCGATAGGGTTTTAACTTCACCCTTTCACCGGGCGGGGTAATAATGTCATGCTCTACCCCAGATGTTTGTCCCGGCAGCTCAGAGAATACCTCCTTGTTGCGAAGTACAAACTCCTTAACCTCCTGTTGTTGGGGTTGTGACAAGGTGGCTGCGATTCCAACCTCAGGAATCACGCAACCAGTTTGAGCTGGTGACCAAGTGTCTGCGACTAGGGACTCTCTATCCCTCCAGGCTTTCAACAGATTAACGTGATAGATCTGTTCGGGCTTTCGCCTTCCTGGTTGTCTGACCTTGTAATTCACTTCGCTCACTTTTTCCATTATCTCGTAGGGGCCTTGCCATTTGGCAAGGAATTTACTTTCAACCGTAGGGACAAGTACCAATATCCTATCCCCCGGGGAAAAGGTACGGGTCTTGGCTCCACGGTTGTACACTCTCTGCTGTGCCAACTGCGCTTGGGCCAAATGTTCCTTCACGATGGGCATTACCTGTGCAATTCGATCTTGCATCAGGGCGACATGCTCAATCACACTCCTGTGGGGAGAACTCTCACTTTCCCAAGTTTCCTTGGCAATATCCAACAGCCCTCTTGGGTGTCTCCCATACAGTAACTCAAAGGGGGAGAATCCCGTAGAGGATTGGGGCACCTCCCTAATAGCAAACATCAAATAAGGAAGTAGACAGTCCCAATCCCTTCCATCTCTATCCACCACTTTCTTCAACATTTGTTTTAGGGTTTTGTTGAATCTTTCAACCAGCCCATCGGTTTGGGGGTGATACACAGATGTACGCAATTGCGTCACTTTGAACAATTTACACAGCTCTTTCATAACCCGGGACATAAAGGGTGTACCTTGGTCCGTAAGCAGTTCTTTACAAATACCCACCCGGCTAAAAACAAGAGATAGCTCTTTGGCTATGGTTTTGGCCGAGGTATTTCTGAGAGGGATCGCTTCTGGATAACGGGTGGCATAGTCCATTATAACCAATATGTACTGGTGCCCCCTAGCGGACTTGATTATAGGACCTACCAAATCCATTGCGATTCTCTCAAACGGGACCTCAATGATGGGTAGAGGGACCAGCGGGCTACGGAAATGTGGCATCGGGGCCGACCTCTGACACACAGGGCAGGAGGAACAATAATTTTCTATGTCCTTCATCACCCCAGGCCAATAGAATCTCTGTAATACCCTCTCTCGGGTTTTCTCTGTCCCCAGATGACCTCCAAGAATGTGCCCATGGGCCAACTCCAACACCAACTTCCTGTAAGGTTTGGGCACCACAAGCTGCTCAACGGTTTCTTCTGCCCTTTTTGCCACCCGATACAGTAGGTCCTTCTCTACGCTGAAGTATGGGTAAGTGCCAGTATTATCTGGGTTCACTAACTCGCCATCTATTTTCACTACGTTTTCCCGTGCCTTTATTAGGGCGGGGTCTTTCAACTGTTCTGTGGCAAAGTTTTCCCTGTGAACCTCAAGATCAGAAAACTCCACAGACGGTAGGTTTTCGTCTGAGGAGGTGGGCTCCTCTCCAGTTTCTTGAGTCTCCCCTGCCAATACTGACAAGGGAAATTCCGGAGAGTCCTCACCACTCTCAGGGGAGTTCTGGCTATCACATTCCTGGTACATAGGGGCACCAGTGGGGGGCTCAGGATCATCCCACAGTTCCCAGAACTTCGGAAAATCCCTTCCCACAATGGCGTCATGCGGTAACTGAGATACTAAGCCCACTGGATGAGAGAGGGTACCTTTGGGGGTCTCGAAACACACCGTAGTCACTGGATACTCTCGGGTGTCCCCATGCACACAAATAACGGCTACCTTGCTATTCCCAGAGACCTCTGTTTTAACTAACTCAGCCCTTATCAGGGTCACAAGGCTACCTGAATCCAGCAATACCACAACATTTCTACCATTAATACACATTTTGCATAAATGTTTCTCAGTTCCCCGAATGGCAGTGCATGCGACTGTCGCACACAGCGACTGACGTCTGCCCGTCAGAAAGTCACACTGCATGGGTTCCTCCACAACCGGGCAATTTGCTGCAATATGTCCCGCTTGCCGGCAGCGGTAGCAAACGATCCTTCTTGCGGCCTCTTGAGCCGCTGATTTCCCAGGCTGTTCTCGCCAAACTTGGGGTAGAGCTCCCACCCTCTCACTCTCTCCACCCTCACCCCTTGGAATCCTCTTATCCGCCCCTGGGGATGGTCTGGTCTTAGGGTGGAAAGTCCGAGTGTCTCTGGAAGAGGCCGTCAGGTTCTCTGTAGCCAAGTATTTCTCCACACGATCCACAAGACCATCGGCCGTCTCTGGGTCTCCATGGCTTACCCACTTTTGGATGGCAGTAGGAAGAGCTCTCAAAAACCGATCCATTACAACACGTTCCACAATCTTTGGTGCGGACAAAGTCTCTGGCTGTAGCCACTTTCTGCTCAGGTGAATGAGATCATACATTTGAGACCTGGGGGGTTTTCCAAGCTGGAAAGTCCAGTTATGCACACGCTGAGCCCGGACAGCCAGGGTGACACCCAGCCTTGCCAATATTTCAGCTTTTAGCATCACATAGTCTTTTGCTTGGTTAGGCTCTAGGTCATAGTAAGCTTTCTGCGATTCACCAGTTAACAGAGGAGCCACTAGTCCAGCCCACTGCTCCTCAGGCCACTTTTCTCTTTCAGCGGTCCTTTCAAATGTGGTCAAAAATACCTCTGGATCATCCTCTCCAGTCATTTTTGTCAATAAACGACTCACCCCAAAGGACGCGGTATTAGTGGGACGGCTTTCCTCACTGGTCTGCGGACGTTGCTGCATTACTGCTTCCATCTGTTGTTGTAGTCTCTGCTCTTGCTTCTGCAACAGGTCTATGAAGCGGGCCTCAGATTGCTGTTGGGCTTGTTGCTGAGCCTCCAGACTCTGTTGTAAAGTTGCAAGGCTCTGTTGATGAGCTTGCTGCTGGGCTGCAAGGCTCCTTTGCAAACCTGCATTTGTCTGCTGTTGATTGGCATTTGCTAGAGCCAGCTGTTTCAGTATCTCCTCCATGCTGGCTTAAAAAAAAACTGCCACTGGTTCTCCACCAACTGTGAGGGGGCTAGCTCGGCAGCGGGTATGTGTGACCCCCGGGATGGGCTCCCCACCCAAAACAGGCCCAGCAGACGGAGGTTGTGGTTTTCAAAATCAAAAAGGTGCGGTTTATTTTCTATTTACAGTGACAAAAACACAGCAAGGCAAAAAAAACATAAACAAAATAAATCCTGGTCAACTTGACCTCTGACTAAACTTACAGGTTTCCTAACTAACGACTGGGATCAGCCTAGTGCTGTCCTAGTCCCTGGTTTTAAATGTCCAAGCAAAATATAGCCACACAGGCTTTCTCTCACCGCACAGGGGTTCACTCTCCCTAGACAGTCCACACAGGTCTGCTTCCAGGCATGAGCTAACATCTAATGAATCTGGGAGTTTTTTATAGAGGCCTAAATGAGCTGACAAGCTTCAGCTGGCCTCATCAACTCCCTGTCTGCACGACGCCCAGCCCTCTCCCTAGAGGTATGAGTCATCAATGAGCCCACTAGTCTCAGCTGGGCTTATACAACTCTCCACCTAGCTGTACAAGTCAGCGTAAAGCCTGAATCTGGGCGAAATATATCTACCCCCCTGGATGCAACCAGGTGACTTTACCTTCCTGCTGTCACAATATATATATATTGTGATAGTGAAAGTCCCTGTCCCTATGGAAAGGGAGCAAAAACGGACACAGTGTCTGCATGTCAGCAGACTGCAGAACTACAGAGCATAGCTTGGAAATTGAGAAAACTGTTTTGGCAGCTTTCTCCGGGTTTTGCTAAGTTCGGATGGGGCTGTGTAGTTTGGAGATCCCGCAGAGACTTGGGTGGGATGGGATCTCCAACCCTGTGTCCGGGTCTTGTGGACAGCCAGCATGGTGTGTGCTCAGGTGCACACAACCAATATAATAAGGGGCTGGTGAGAGCAGAAGGGGAAGGATGGTGGAGAGTGAGCAACTTGCTACTGCTAAGTGAAGACAGACCTATGTCTGGAGAGCGGTCTGCCCTGTGGGAGACTGCAGCCCATGTAAAGGGGATTCTTTGCCCAGGGACTGGGAAAGGCTGGCCAGCCTTGAGAGTCGGGGAGACTGAGGAAGCCAGTAAGTCCAGGGAGCTGGAAAGAATCGTTTCTATTTGAAAGCAAGCAGAGGAACTGCTGACAAGAGCCAGGTGGCTTGGTATGTTTTCATTTATGTGCTGAATGAAGTTTAAACCCCTGCGTGGGAATCCTGAATAGACATTTTTCTTTTGTTTTTCTGTTTAAATAAACGTGGGCTACCAGGCCCTTAACTAGAATGCCTGTCTGATATGGACTCACTGTATAAAAATGCATATATCCACTTGAGCTAAAACACCCCAATATCACAGTGGTGGATTCAGCGGGCACAAGACGGTGGACTCCGGGTCCTTGCTCCATAGTGAGTTCAGGTCAGGAACTGTTGGCTTTCTATGGAAGTGCAGCCAGGCAAAAGGCATTGCGTGTTGCAGGTGGTGTACCTGTAAAGGAAAAGTAATTTTTTTTTCTCTCTGCGGTGAACTGCTGCTAGCTGTGTGTGGCAGCCAGGCGAACTGCATTGCGCAGAAGTTTATTTGATGGACTGTTGCATGCAGGTAGTGCACCTGTGAGAATTTTTTCTTTTTACTACTGTGAACTGTGTAACAAACTGCTGTGCATGTGACTGCAAAGATGAGGCAGTCAAAACACAAGAAGTTCATATTAAATCAAGTTCAAGGGGAAGTGAGCTCAGCGTGGCCTGAGAAGATGTCTACGCCTAAGAGGGCCAGTCAAAAGGGGCCAGTGGTGTATGAGACCGTGAATGAGTGGTTCAAGCGGAACCAGACTAAAGAGTCGGATGCAGTTCAAGGGGCTATGATCTTGGCCTCTGATTACATGCAGCCCATGCTGCCCACAGAGGAGGTTGGGGACTTCCTGGAAAATTTTGAAAAAGTCGCTGTAAGGAGAAAATGGCCTAGGAATCGGTGGCCAAAATTGCTGCAAACCTTGTTACAGATAGAGTTCCGGTCGGTTTACCATTTGATGGATGGGGACCAGGATGACTACTGCAAGTTTAAAGAGGAAATCCTTCTCAGAGGAGAGTTCCATCGCATCATGGGCTCCAGCAAAGAGAGGTCATCACCCATAGCAACGGGAGATGCATCACTGCGACAACAAAGCACCAGTCGAGCGGTGGCTCGGGAGAGCATGAGTGTGCATCGGTGTACCAGCCCTGCGTTTTCTGCAAGCATATTGGTTGTCACCCCTGGCAACAGTGGCAAGAAGTCTGTGTGGACTGCAGGGGGTACCAATTAGCATGAGGAATACAAAGATGTGTATTATGGCCGCTTATGTGAAGTGGTCAGCCCAGAAAGAAGGGCACAACAGTCTGTATTCACCAGGAGGTGTAGCCAACCATCTTTGGAGTGCTGGTCTGCTCTTACCCCTAGCAACAGGGATCCTGTGTTACATGCAGGGGGTGTTGGTGGGTCCGGAAAGGCTGCAGTGTTATTCCATGACCACATGGAAGAGTCAGCCTGTAGAGACACCACAGATGAGAGACAATGCACTCAAATGAAGGCTATGACAACGGCTACAGGAATTGGTAAGACTGTTGCAGTTTATGGGACAGAACCCAATGAAATTAAAGTGTGTTCAGCGGGGAGATCCGCAGTACAGGTGGACTTGCTACAGTGTGCTACCCAGAGTAGGGGGAAGGCACAAAGTAAAGCCCAACTGGCAGCAGGACTAGAGACTAAAAAGGACAAGGGGACTCTGTATGTACCTGGTGGAATCCAGCACAGTGCTGGAAGAGCTGTACTAGGGGTGACCAAAGAAATCCATATACCATGTTCCCTAGTGACAGAGACCGGTGCTGCAGGGTTGCCCGGGGAAACCTCCCAGGAGCCCACAGTGTTGGAGCAGAGGGTTTCCCAGGTCAGCTGTGGAGCTGCTCAAGTGGGTAAAGGGCCACCCACAATAGCTACAGCTATGTCTAAGTATCATGATGATCCTCTAAAGGTTGAGAAATGTATTTCTGGAAATGTCATGTTTGAGAATAATGTTGGTAATGAGTTTACTAAAAAGGTTGTAAGTAGGATGTCTTCCATGACCACCAGAGGCAGAGCTGCAGGGTTGTCTGTGGAAACCTCTAGGGATCTCCCTGTGTTGGAACTGGAGGTTGTCCAGGACCGCTCTGGCACTACTCTGGGGGAACAAGGAGTGACTGCACCACACAATGAGAATGTGTGGGTGCAGACAACCCGCCTGGTATGTGACCAGATTGGTGAACAAGTTATTCACCCTGTTAAAGCTGGTAGTGTAAAGCTGGATGTGATGGTAGCGCCACCAGAACAATCTGGTCAAAATAGTGTATTGCACCCTGCGTTCTCTGACGAAGCATCGTCCCAATGTGACATAAGTGAAACTGTGCTTGTACAATGTGGTGCGTATAGAGATGACAAATGTACAGTATTGGGTAATGAGTCCCAGGTTCCTTTGGTGCCTCTTGGAACAGGTGATGCACTGCTTCAGGATACCTGTCAGGGAAGTACCACTGACTGGGACAGCTGGGCAAAACAATTGCTAGCCATGCTGGATAAGGCTAGGTTACGTAACACAGATGTGGACATGACATCTGCTATGCCCAATGGAGGGATTGCAGGGTGGCCAGTGGCCAAGGGCGTGTTGGCCCCGGCAGAGATTGGCCCCCTCCAATCAGAAGGACCGGTTAAGGGCGCATGCATGGCAGTTGGGTTATATGCAGCCCAACTGCTGGAAAATAGTGAGTGCAAAAATGGCAATGTGACGTATGACCTGCAGCGGCTCGCTGATGCTGGGACCGAGAGGGTAAATGTGAGACGCACATCTGACAGCGCTCCAGTTGAGCACCAAGCTGTGGAGACTGATACCGCCAGTGAAGTGGAGGTCACTGTATATGTCCCTACCTTTTCAGCTTCAGTGGATGAGCCCCTCCACGTCGTTGATAATGGAAAAGTCCCTAGAAAGGTCTTGCATGTAGATGTGGATTGCATTAAGATGACAAATGTGTTGTTGAAAATTCTTGAAGTCCAAAAAACACATTTGCTGTACACTTGGGTGTCTCCACCGTGGTCGGACAAGGTGGTACTGCATAGTACCAGTAGGTGGAGCCAAGTAGTACAAGCTATGCTTGATGTTAATCACGAGAGGAACTGGTTGGTACCATATTTATTAGCAGTGTGGCAAATGGTCTCAAGGTTCTCTGAGAGGGTGCTTCCAGTTACCGGTTTGGATGGAAGGCGCTCAGGAGAACGTTTGAAAACATCAGAGGTCTCTCCGCCTGATGCTGTGACTAGGAAAAGTTCTGCTGATGTGGTCCAAAGTGCGGCTGAGCAGTCGTCAGTAGAGGGCACGGACACTGCCTCACCCACTAGACCTCACGTGAAGGAAGGGCCCAAAATAGATGTGGCAGTAGCAGAGATTTTTCATGTCATTCGCACAAAGGTACAAATTAAAGTACCCGGAGACACTGTGAGGGGAACCACTGATGGTATTGGAAGTGGCAACATCAGAATTTGTGGTATGTCACTGGTTGTTACTGATAACAAGGGTTTAGTTGCCGTGGGTAACCTCAGAAAAGTTGTTAAACCAAAAAAAACTGTTGTGATGGGAAAAACTGGTATCAGTGAAGGAAAAAGTGGTTCCCCATCAGGCAAAGTATTGGGAACAGGTCCCCTATATCAAGAAAGTGAGGGTATTAGGGAAGGCAGAGTTCCCCAGAGAAAAGCAAATAAGCCCAGGAACCCCAGAAGAGGGAGAAAGCGTAGGATCCTATGGAGAGTTAAGGAAGGACTTGGCTGGAAGCGCACCCGAAAAAAGGGTTGGGCCTACACGGCTGACAGCCGGCACAGAAGTGTCCCAACCCTGATGACGTGTGCTGCTGGTGTTCCTCCCTCCGGATCGAAACATAGGGGGGGGATATGTGATAGTGAAAGTCCCTGTCCCTATGGAAAGGGAGCAAAAACGGACACAGTGTCTGCATGTCAGCAGACTGCAGAACTACAGAGCATAGCTTGGAAATTGAGAAAACTGTTTTGGCAGCTTTCTCCGGGTTTTGCTAAGTTCGGATGGGGCTGTGTAGTTTGGAGATCCCGCAGAGACTTGGGTGGGATGGGATCTCCAACCCTGTGTCCGGGTCTTGTGGACAGCCAGCAGGGTGTGTGCTCAGGTGCACACAACCAATATAATGAGGGGCTGGTGAGAGCAGAAGGGAAGGATGGTGGAGAGTGAGCAACTTGCTACTGCTAAGTGAAGACAGACCTATGTCTGGAGAGCGGTCTGCCCTGTGGGAGACTGCAGCCCATGTAAAGGGGATTCTTTGCCCAGGGACTGGGAAAGGCTGGCCAGCCTTGAGAGTCGGGGAGACTGAGGAAGCCAGTAAGTCCAGGGAGCTGGAAAGAATCGTTTCTATTTGAAAGCAAGCAGAGGAACTGCTGACAAGAGCCAGGTGGCTTGGTATGTTTTCATTTATGTGCTGAATGAAGTTTAAACCCCTGCGTGGGAATCCTGAATAGACATTTTTCTTTTGTTTTTCTGTTTAAATAAACGTGGGCTACCAGGCCCTTAACTAGAATGCCTGTCTGATATGGACTCACTGCATAAAAATGCATATATCCACTTGAGCTAAAACACCCCAATATCACAATATATAAAAGCAAATTCTAGTTAAAAGTGGTAACATTGGTCTATCATCAAAGGGCACCCCAGGAACGTGGGGGGGGACTCTGGTTTCCAGAGACCACCTTCTGCAGAAAGAATGGGGGGGTTACTGATATAAGGGGAAACTTTATATCAGTACCCCCTTATATTATTGTATGCACTCCCCCCTTACATCAGTGACCCCCCTCAGACTTGCCTGTCACTGACCTCCTCTCAGGTGCACCGTGCAGCGCTCAGTTAGACGGCTCCAGCTTGGTGGCTCTAGTTTTATCCTATAGTCTCCTCTCCACAGTCCACACACGTCTGACTTCTCCCATGACCCCCATCCTGGCGGTACTCCCACTCTTAACTCCTCTCCAGACCCCCCCTCAGAGACTGCAGACATGATATAAGACAAGAGATGGTCAGAGGTTGCGGACGTGGTACAAGAGATGGTTAGAGACTGAGGACATGATACAAGAGATGGCTAGAGACTGAGGACATGATACAAGAGATGGCTAGAGACTGAGGACATGATACAAGAGATGGCTAGAGACTGAGGACATGATACAAGAGATGGCTAGAGACTGAGGACATGATACAAGAGATGGCTAGAGACTGAGGACATGATACAAGAGATGGCTAGAGACTGAGGACATGATACAAGAGATGGCTAGAGACTGAGGACATGATACAAGAGATGGCTAGAGACTGAGGACATGATACAAGAGATGGCTAGAGACTGAGGACATGATACAAGAGATGGCTAGAGACTGAGGACATGATACAAGAGATGGCTAGAGACTGAGGACATGATACAAGAGATGGCTAGAGACTGAGGACATGATACAAGAGATGGCTAGAGACTGAGGACATGATACAAGAGATGGCTAGAGACTGAGGACATGATACAAGAGATGGCTAGAGACTGAGGACATGATACAAGAGATGGCTAGAGACTGAGGACATGATACAAGAGATGGTAAGAGGTTGCGGACATGATACAAGAGATGGTAAGAGGTTGCGGACATGATACAAGAGATGGTAAGAGGTTGCGGACATGATACAAGAGATGGTAAGAGGTTGCGGACATGATACAAGAGATAGTCAGAGGCTGCAGGCATGATACAGGAGGTGTCAGAGTCTGCGGGCATGGTACAGGAGATGGTTAGAGACTGAGGACATCATACTAAAGATGGTCAGAGACTGCAGACATGATACAATAGATCAATGCAGCCTCATCAGTGCCCATCAAATGCAGCCTCACTGTGCCCATCAATGCAGCCTCACTGTGCCCATCAATGCAGCCTCACTTTGCCCGTCACTTCAGCCTGACTGTGCCCATCAAATACAGCTTTATGGTGCCCATCAATGCAGCCTCACTGTTCCCATCATTGCAGCCTCTCTGTGCCCATCATTGCAGCCTCACTGTGCCCATCAATGCAGCCTCACTGTGCCCATCAATGCAGCCTCGCCGTGCCCATTAATGCAGCCTTGCCGTGCCCATTAATGCAGCCTTGCCGTGCCCATTAATGCAGCCTTGCTGTGCCCATTAATGCAGCCTCGCCGTGCCCACCAATGCAGCCTCACCGTGCCCACCATTGCAGCCTTACTGTGCCCATCATTGCAGCCTCACTGTGCCCATCAAATGCAGCTTTACGGTGCCCATGAATTCAGTCTCACTGTGCCCACCATTGCAGCCACCCTGTGCCCACCAATGCAGCCTCACTGTGCCCATCAATGCAGCCTCACTGTGCCCATCAATGCAGCCTCACTGTGCCCATCAATGCAGCCTCATTGTGCCCACCAATGCAGCCTGTCAGGGATTGTTAATTGACCAGACTGTGTGACCTCATAAAAGGAAACCAAACGGGTGTAGGTGAAAATATATATAATTTATTACGGTGAGTGACCAACATACAACAACCAATAAAACGCAGTGCAATAAACCAACAGTGACTACAAACAGTATATACACAAGTATGGGAAATACCAGAATCGTAGTGAAAGCCAGGCCGAGGTCATACACAAGGGAATCAAGCAGATGGGTATGGATGGGAGGAAGCAGGAACAGGGAGGGGACGGATGGATAGGCTGCAGAGCAGGGATCCAGGTAACAGAAGGGAAAGCTGCAGGTTGGGCACAAGGTAAGAATCAGGTTAAACAGGATGCGGGTTCAAGGTAGGGATCGGGTCGGATCAGATTAGGCAGGGTGCAGATTAGGATCAGATACAGGCTATAGTCCGGGTCACAGGTCCAGGGGGTCAGGAAGACAGATACCAGGGCAAAGAGTGTTTGCACTTGCCGGGTATATAAAGAAGTCCTGTAGTCAGGCTTCAGGTCACAGCTGACCACAGGAAGTGCTGTCTGTCCCACACTAATGCCCCATACACACGATCGTTTTTCATGCCGTTAAAAATGATCGTGTGTATGCTCCAGAGCATTTTTAACGACGTGAAAAACGGCAATTAAAAATTTCGAACATGCTCTCTTTTTTCATGTCGTTTTTCATGTCGTTTTTTTTAACGACGTGAAAAACGATAGTGTGTATGCTTTAACGACGTGAAAAAAAAACGCGCATGCTCAGAATCAAGTATGAGACGGGAGCGCTCGTTCTGGTAAAACTAGCGTTCGTAATGGAGATAGAGCATTCGTCACGCAGTAACGGACTGAAAAGCACGAGGCTGAAAAGCGCGAATCGTTGCTCAACAAACTTTACTAACATGAAGGGTGGCGCCATTCGAACGGAACTTCCCCTTTATAGTGCCGTCGTACGTGTTGTACGTCACTGCGCTTTGCACGAGCGTTTTTTTAATGATGGTGTGTACGCAAGACAGGCTTGAGAGGAAACATGAAAAAAAATGACAAGAAAAACGTTGGTTTAAAAAATGGCATGAAAAATGATCGTGTGTATGGGGCATGACAGAATACCCCCGCTGGTGGATGCCGGTACTGCAGTCCATGTATCGTGTTTTACCACCAGCAGGTGAGATCCTCCAACAGAGGTATTGGCTGCAGAAGGACACCTGCTGGCGGACACTAGCACTGCAGTCCAAAGGACCAGCAGCACCACCAGCGGGTGAAGCCTTTCCTGACAGTACCCCCCCTCAAAGGAGCGGCCTCCGGACGCTCCCACGATCTGCCGCTGGGGAAAGTTCATAGCAACAAGCTGGGCAACAGGCAAGGTCACATCCGGGCAGACAGCGGGCACCTCCGGGCAGGAAATAGTCACATCAAGCTGGGCAGCGGACAGGGGCACCTCAGGCTGAGCAGCAGACGGGAACACCTCAGGCTGGGCAGCAGATGGGAACACCTCAGGCTGGGCAGCAGACGGGAACACCTCAGGAACAGGCATCGCAGCGGGCACCACAACCTCAGGCCGGGAAACGGGCACCACAACCACAGGCCGGGAAACGGGCACCACAACCACAGGCCGGGAAACGGGCACAGGATCTTCCGACTGGGACACTGTCATCAGGACTTCAGTTTGGAAGGCAGGCACATGAACTTCACGCAGGCAGGCTGGCACAGGGTCTTCAGGCTGGCAGGCTGGCACAGGGTCTTCAGGCTGGCAGGCTGGCATAAGAACTTTAGGCTGGCAGGCTGGTACAGGGTCTTCAGGCTGGCAGGCTGGTACAGGGTCTTCAGGCTGGCAGGCTGGCATAAGAACTTTAGGCTGGCAGGCTGGCACAGGGTCTTCAGGCTGGCAGGCTGGCACAGGGTCTTCAGGCTGGCAGGCTGGCATAAGAACTTTAGGCTGGCAGGCTGGTACAGGGTCTTCAGGCTGGCAGGCTGGCACAGGGTCTTCAGGCTGGCATAAGAACTTTAGGCTGGCAGGCTGGTACAGGGTCTTCAGGCTGGCAGGCTGGTACAGGGTCTTCAGGCTGAAAGGCTGGTTCGAGAACCGCAGGCTGAAAGGCTGGTTCGAGAACCGCAGGCTGAAAGGCTGGTTCGAGAACCGCAGGCTGAAAGGCTGGTTCGAGAACTGTAGGCTGGCTTGAAGGCTGGCTCTGGGACTGCAGGCTGGAAGGCTGGCTGGAAAACTGCAGGCTGGAAGGCTGGCTCAAGAACTGCAGGCTGGAAGGCTGGCTCGAGAACTGCAGGCTGGAAGGCTGGTTCGAGAACTGCAGGCTGGAAGGCTGGTTCGAGAACTGCAGGCTGGAAGGCTGGCTCGGGAAGCACAGGCTGGAAGGCTGACTCGAGAACTGCAGGCTGGAAGGCTGGTTCGAGAACTGCAGGCTGGAAGGCTGGCTCGGGAAGCACAGGCTGGAAGGCTGACTCGAGAACTGCAGGCTGGAAGGCTGGTTCGAGAACTGCAGGCTGGAAGGCTGGTTCGAGAACTGCAGGCTGGAAGGCTGGCTCGGGAAGCACAGGCTGGAAGGCTGACTCGAGAACTGCAGGCTGGAAGGCTGGCTCGGGAACCGCAGGCTGGAAGGCTGGCTCGGGAACCGCAGGCTGGAAGGCTGGCTCGAGAACCGCAGGCTGGAAGGCTGGCTCGAGAACCGCAGGCTAGAAGGCTGGCTCGAGAACCGCAGGCTTGAAGGCTGGCTCGAGAACTGAAGGCTGGCTTGAAGGCTGGCTCTGGGACTGCAGGCTGGAAGGCTGGCTCTGGGACTGCAGGCTGGAAGGCTGGCTCGAGAACTGCAGGCTGGAAGGCTGGCTCAAGAACTGCAGGCTGGAAGGCTGGCTCAAGAACTGCAGGCTGGAAGGCTGGCTCGAGAACCGCAGGCTAGAAGGCTGGCTCGAGAACCGCAGGCTGGAAGGCTGGCTCGAGAACCGCAGGCTGGAAGGCTGGCTCGAGAACCGCAGGCTAGAAGGCTGGCTCGAGAACCGCAGGCTGGAAGGCTGGCTCGAGAACTGAAGGCTGGCTTGAAGGCTGGCTCTGGGACTGCAGGCTGGAAGGCTGGCTCTGGGACTGCAGGCTGGAAGGCTGGCTCGAGAACTGCAGGCTGGAAGGCTGGCTCAAGAACTGCAGGCTGGAAGGCTGGCTCAAGAACTGCAGGCTGGAAGGCTGGCTCGAGAACTGTAGGCTGGAAGGCTGGCTCGAGAACCGCAGGCTAGAAGGCTGGCTCGAGAACCGCAGGCTGGAAGGCTGGCTCGAGAACTGAAGGCTGGCTTGAAGGCTGGCTCTGGGACTGCAGGCTGGAAGGCTGGCTCGAGAACCGCAGGCTGGAAGGCTGGTTCGAGAACCGCAGGCTGGAAGGCTGGTTCGAGAACCGCAGGCTGGAAGGCTGGTTCGAGAACCGCAGGCTGGAGCAGGTTGGTGGGTGTGGAGGTAGGTTGGATTGTGTGGGTTGGGAAGTACTTCCGCTTTTTCTTAGATTTAGTCACTGCAGATTTGCAAGTAACGGGGGGAATATATGAAAATGTTGGGATTGGACAAATGGAAGACAATGACAGAGATGCAGGGACAGTGGCTGGAGGAGGTTCTTGTGGATTGGCTACGGATAGGAGGGAAGAAGCAGGTGGATTGAAGGCAGGGTAGGTGCAACAGGTATAAATGGGGTAGTAGTATTTGGGGGGCTGAACACACTGGACGGTAGCTGGGGTTGCCATAGGCAATGGGCGGATATATTCTTGGGAAGGCAGGTGATTGATGGAGGGGCCGGGATGTTGTGGCTTGGCTGAATTCGGGAGGAGATCTGACCATGCCTGCAGCAAAGGCTGAACAAAAACTAGTCCGCACTCAAGCCTTTTAATCAGAGACTGCACTGACCTCACACAATCATGTAACACCTGCTGGGAACAGAGGGAATAATGCTCATAGAAAGAAGCCGGATCATCCTCTAACAAGCATACTAGGGATTCTACTTGGTCACCATTGAAAGGGGGAGAGAAGTCATCACCTCCTTTGGGAACAAACGACAGGGCTGGTTCAACACATAACCGGGTTAACGGCAGAACATCCTCAGGCTGTAAGTAACCCTGATCCACCCAAAAATTTGCTGATCGAATAGTTTCCCTTAGTTGGTCACTAGTCCAACCCTCTAAAACCTGGCAACAATGTTTGCCATCCTCTGCTGCCAGCAGTGAATAATAAAGGATCTCATTATAATCCATATCCGCCAAACACAATAACAGGATGGTTCCTTAATGAAGTCACGTCTGATCAGGGATGGCCCTGGTATACTGTCAGGGATTGTTAATTGACCAGACTGTGTGACCTCATAAAAGGAAACCAAACGGGTGTAGGTGAAAATATATATATATATATATATATATATATATATATATATATATATATATATATATAATTTATTACGGTGAGTGACCAACATACAACAACCAATAAAACGCAGTGCAATAAACCAACAGTGACTACAAACAGTATATACACAAGTATGGGAAATACCAGAATCGTAGTAAAAGCCAGGCCGAGGTCATACACAAGGGAATCAAGCAGATGGGTATGGATGGGAGGAAGCAGGAACAGGGAGGGGACGGATGGATAGGCTGCAGAGCAGGGATCCAGGTAACAGAAGGGAAAGCTGCAGGTTGGGCACAAGGTAAGGATCAGGTTAAACAGGATGCGGGTTCAAGGTAGGGATCGGGTCGGATCAGATTAGGCAGGGTGCAGGTTAGGATCAGCTACAGGCTAAAGTCCGGGTCACAGGTCCAGGGGGTCAGGAAGACAGATACCAGGGCAAGGAGTGTTGCACTTGCCGGGTATTATAAAGAAGTCCTGTAGTCAGGCTTTAGGTCACAGCTGACCACAGGAAGTGCTGTCTGTCCCACACTTCCAGAATACCCCCGCTGGTGGATGCCGGTACTGCAGTCCATGTATCGTGTGTTACCACCAGCAGGTGAAATCCTCCAACAGAGGTATTGGCTGCAGAAGGACACCTGCTGGCGGACACTAGCACTGCAGTCCAAAGGACCAGCAGCACCACCAGCGGGTGAAGCCTTTCCTGACACAGCCTCATTGTGCCCACCAATGCAGCCTCATTGTGCCCACCAATGCAGCTTCCCTGTGCCCATGAATGCAGCCTCATTGTGCCCACCAATTGCAGCCTCTGTGCCCACCAATTGCAGCCTCTGTGTGCCTACCAATTGCAGCCTCTGTGCCCACCAATTGCAGCCTCTGTGCCCACCAATTGCAGCCCCTGTGTGCCCATTAATTGCAGCCTCTGTGCCTACTAATTGCAGCCTCTGTGCCCACCAAATGCATCCTCTGTGCCCATTAATTGCAGCCTCACCATTACCTGGATAACACACAGCGCTCTCCTCCCTCTGTCTTCCGGTGCTCGTATGTCACGGAGCTGGGTCTGTGTGTGCAAGGTCCCGCCCCCCTAGATCGGCTCGTGTGATAGGCGGAACAATGATTCAATCAGTGTTCTATCTAGAAGACGATCACACGAGCCGGTCTAAGGGGGTGGGACCTTGCACACAAACCCAGCTCCGTGACATTCGAGCACTGGAGGACAGAGGGAGGAGAGCGATGCAGCCGCTGCTCATAGCAGCCCCAGGGCAAGCGGAACACCGGGAAATTTCCCAGTAGGCCAGTCCGGCCCTGGTGCTGATTAGTCTGTTATGGCGGGGGGGGGGGGAATCCCCCTCTCAGAAGACAATGGCTCAGAATGGGATATTGTCGCACTAACATCGCTTAGTTATTATGGCAAATTTTCTTTTCTTTTTTTTCCGTTCAGCCCGCTGGGTTGTGGAAAAAGCAAAACTTCCTTTGTATAGCATTACTCTTCAATGGTTAGAGAGACTACTCAGAACAATAGTTTGACCTTGTCATCTGTTTAAACCATGGGACAAGATGGAGACTTAATTTCATAAACATTATTTTCTAGTATAATTTCAAAATTATACTTCTATTTCCTATTAGTAACCTGAGGTCTGCCAGTTTCCCTAACAGTAAAAGTTGGTCTATTGAATGCCCTTCAGTTTTGTCTAATGGAATTCCAAAATGCCTGGCCATGTGCTACACAGAGGTTGGGACTGATCAATCTTAATTGAATGGCCACCAGATTGACAACTTAAGCCTCGTACACACGACCGAGTTTCTCGTCCAAAACCGGCAAGAAATGTGCCGCGAGAGCTTTTTTCTCGAGAAAACTGTTCGTGTGTATGGTTTTACGACGAGAAAACTGCCGTGAATCTCGACAAGAAAATAGAGAACCTGCTCTCTATTTTCTCGTCAGGATTCAAGATTTCCTTGTCGTGTTTCTCGTCGGCCTGTTTTGTGACGAGAAAATGGTTCGTGTGTATGCTTTTACAACTCTTCCAAAAGCGCGCATGCTCAGAAGCAAGTATGAGACGGGAGCGCATCTTCTGCTAAATCAAGCCTTCGTAATGGAGATAGCACATTCGTCACGCTCTAAATTATTGCATCGTTTAAATGTTGTGCATTGAAATCTTCTTTAGAATGTTACATTAATCAAAACGAATGAACTTCTTTTGCTGCTGATATTCACACAGAGTTTTGACTATCTTTTTTTAACCTTTTTCATGCTGCTCTTCAGAAGATGATATATGTGTATTATATCGTGCAAGATCTTCTGAATATTTTACTGTTTTATATTTTTCGAACAGATGTTAATAGTAATTTGCCAATGTTTTGATAGTGATCTCCCATTGAATATTTTAATATATTTTTGGTAAATTTTACACCCTCTATTTTCAAAAATATATTTTAATTCTTTTTTTGGGGGGTTGTTATCTGTCCCTTTTTTTGGCTGTCAAATGTATCTGCTTACTCCAAAGCTAAATTAAAAAATTGTAAAAATAAACATAGTCAAGTATGAACTTAAACAAAAATAACATTTATTCATGTTTGAAAGAAAATAAAGAGAAGGCAGCGCTGGAGAACCTGCTGCCATTTGTGCATCCCAGGGACCCCAGAGCAAACATCAACCCTGTGTGGACACTAAAATTGGGAGCTTGAGAAGGCCAACAGTTCTGAGCACAATCTGATCCTGGCTTCCCAGAGGTCAGGAACAGCAGCAGGTGATATATATGTCCCAAGTGTGTGATACTACAACAGGCTGCCTTCTGTCCGACCACAATGAAGCAAGGCCATCACTTCCTCGTCTTCTTGGCAGCCTTTCCTGAAGCCTTCCCTGAAGCCTTCCCTGCAGCCTTCCTTCTTCGTGTGGCTGGAGGCTGGGCCACTGGAGGGGTACTCCTGTCAGGAGGAGGAGGAGATGGAGGAGAAAGGGGTGGCGCAGAAGAAGAAGGTGGAGGAGGAGGTGGAGGAGAAGGGGGTGGGGCAGAAGAACAAGGTGGAGGTGGAGGAGGAGAAGGGGGTGGGGCAGAAGAACAAGGTGGAGGTGGAGAAGGAGGTGGAGGAGAAGGGGGTGGGGCAGAAGAACAAGGTGGAGGTGGAGGAGGAGGAGGTGGAGAAGAAGGGGGTGGCGCAGAAGAACAAGGTGGAGGAGAAGGGGGTGGGGCAGAAGAACAAGGTAGAGGTGGAGGAGGAGGTTGAGGTTGTGAGAGTTGTGCCACCTCACAAATTGCGGTATTGGGGGTAATTCTTTCCATCACCCCCTTGTTCAGCAAGGTGATGAGCAGGGGCTCGCATAGGAGGCGTTGCTCCATGCTCATCACCTTGAACTTTGCCTCCACTAGGCCGGCAATGGCCTCTTCAGGGGATGTGGGCTCCTTGAGGGTGGCATGGGCCTCTCGAATAAGGGCCATTGCTGCCTCACTGGTGGTCCTGTCCCTCCTGCTTCTTTTGGGAAGTCTGATGGGAGGCACCTGTGATGTTGTGCTTCTCCTTTGGCCGGCCACCTCCTGCCTGTCACTGGGCCCTGCCACCTCCTGGCTCACAGTGGGCCCTGCCTCCTCCTGCCTGACAGTTTCCAGACCCTCCTCCTGGCTGATTTCATCCTGTGTATGAAAAAGGGACATAGTTTAATATGTTGGTTTATTGTTTTCATCCAACTTTCAGCTCATGTTTAAAGCAATTAGAATGTAAATCCTGATTTTTTTTTTTTTACAAATTTACAACTACATCAGATTGACTATTTTGCACCCAATTTAGGCCAGACTAATGTCTAGAGATCTTGATTTCACTTGTGGAACCCAAAATAGTTTGTTTGTTATCTTGACATATTTGTCAAACATTAGGTTTATCACAATACATTTTCTATAAATACTATACCTGGCTCCAGATGGCCAAATCAGGTTCATCCAGGATGGCTGCCTCCTTTTGCTCCAGAGAAGGCTCAGGTTGGCTGCAGGGAAGTCTGGGGGGGGGGGGAAGAGTGGAGAGTGATGGCCTTGCCTCAATGTGGTCATCCAGAAAGGACATCCTGCTGTAGTACCACAAATTCGGGACATAAACATCATCTGCTGCTGCTCCTGAACTCTGAGAAGCCAGGACCTTAGAGCGTTCAGTCCTGTATGTGCCTCTCAAGCTCCCAATTTTAGTGTCCACCTGTTTTGCTGTGGCTGTGGGCACCTTGGTATGCACAAATGGGAGCAGGGTCTCCAGCGCTGCTTTTCTCACCCCTTTTTTTTTATGTATGGGGTTTTTCGTTTCCCACAGAGCGGGCAGCTCCCTTACCCGGTCTATAAATTCCGCCAGGAATTCTTTGTCGCTAATAAAGACATTCATATTGTCTCTGCAAGTTAAAAAAAAAAAATGTAACTAATGTGAGGCACACAGTCTAACCTCCTTAAAATCTTATTCACCATATATATCCTCCAACATTCTCAAGACAGTATAGGCCAACAATTGTTCAAAGTCACAAAATCACATACCTTCGTTCGCACGTCCGTCACTTGAACTCCTCTCTCCGCACACCGAACGTAGTATAGTCACATGTGTGTTTGCTATATATACACCACGCATGCGTGAAACTACGCACACGTCGCCCGCCTATGACGTTCTAACTAACATCTTTTCCCCGCCCCTTCTCTTTCGGCGTGCAGACAGATATGGCGGATTTACAGCAGGTGTCTGATAATTCCTCAAATAACGAGGAGGAGACAAGCCCGGAGACTGAGGAAACGTCACGATCAAGGAGGAGATTCAAGGCATCTAATATGTCTTATGCGGAGATGGTGGACATATTGCTAAAGTCGGATTATGACGCAAAGCATGGGCCGTATAGCAAACCAAATAGAAGGAAGGCCAAAATCATGAAGAAAGTCGTGAAGAGTCTGAAGAAGAATTTTGGGGTGAAACGCTCAAATGAGCAGCTCAGAAAGAGGTGGTCAGACCTCAAACTGAGGGAGCCGGAGCAGTTAAGGAGCATTAAGAGAATGCTAGCAAAAAGTAAGTACATTTTTCAGTTTTATGCTATTAATTTATTTCTCAACTTCCATGTTGCTCCATTTTTTTTTATTTCCTATTGTACTCCCTTCCAAAATGTCATAGTTTGAACTTGGTTTGGCACAGTAATCGTTCGTTACAGACACATCGTTCGGCCACTCTCCTCTTTTTTGGGTTATTTTTCAGCCTCAAATGTAATTAGACATCTGCCTGATTTCTTTAAATTGTTGGCTAGATGATGTGTTTGTAAAGAGAATGAAATTCAAACTTTAATCAGTGTAAAGGAGAGGACACTCAGCAGCTGCTTCCACATCTGTACTTTGGAGCACTATAGTGTGGGCCACAAAAAACGCCTTTTTGGGGTGTCCCACACAGGTGCATCAGTGAATTTTTGTGCTGCCTCCATGTCTGAAAATTGACAGCCAAAGGTGAATACTAAACTGATTCTTGGACATATATAATGCATTCATGTTTAAATTCCGCACAAACACACACTTGTACCCCACTTTCAAGCAATTTAGCCTGTTTTCATTTTTCATAGAGAATTTCTGTGTGATAACTAGACCTTTGGTTTGATTCTCATAGGGGAGAGAAGACTGGGAGGAGAACACTCCAGGGAGCACAGGAACCCCACAGCTTCGAAACGACACCAAACTCCCAAAGACCCACAACCTGAGGGTGTTGATGAAGTTGAAGAGGTGGAGGAAGGAGAAGTGCAGGAAGGAGAGGTGGATGACGTGGTGGAACTGGTCACCACAACAGGTCAGTATCTGTCACCACAGCTTCAGGTAAGAGATGTAGGCCTGCAGAGTTATAATACCTTTTGTATTTTGTTTTTAGGGGATGTAAATGTTGTGGTGAAGGATAGTACACGTTTCTCTGCTGACAGTGCCCTCCGAATCATACAGCAAGTGATGGAATGTAGCACAGAACTGGACAGAATTAAGCAAAGAATTCATGTGATGTATCAAACATTTAAAGACATTCTCGATGTTTTGGGGAGAATTGAATAAGGCATCAAAACCCCAATTTTTGTTTAATGATTGTTCTTCCCCCTTTTTATTATCTTTTTGACAATCAAACCAGCCAAAAATTGAATATGCACACAGTGTGTCAACATGTGCCATCTGCCATCAGGGGATATCCATGTACGGCTTTTGTGGGTGCAACCCCTTCCTCGTATCTAAAGAAGGTGAACTGAAGAAGGGGTTGCACCCACAAAACACGTCCATTGATTACCCCTGATGGCAGATAGCACATGTTGACAATAGGGATCAGGAGTTTAAATTCCCTATTGGAAAATACTACTAAATGTGTGCATATTCAATTTTTGGCTGGGCAAGGGGTGGCAAGACCCCATATTAGGACGGGCACATAGAGACATAGTTTGTGTACGTGAATGCCTCATATTGCTCAGAGGTATCCAATGTTGTACTTTTTGCAATGCAACTGATGGTTTTCTATTTTCATAATAAAAAAATTGCCGGTTTGTGGCCAGCCAAAATCCAAAACCAAAAAATATTACCATGTGTGTGAATGTGCACAGAGTAAAATGTTTGAACACAAACAACGTGTAGCTTCTTTTTCAAATACGCTCTATCCTTATTTTTATTTTTTTGTGGGGTTACATAGTGAAATGGTTGGTATTTACTAAAGGAAAATACACTTGGCACTACAAATGCACTAAGACAAACTAGGAGACATGAAAAAACAAAAGTTAAAAGATTATATCAGATTTTTATTGAGTTCGTTCTCCATGCATCTTTACACATGGCCTGGCATAGGAATTGCCCCCCTACCCGTGAAATATTCCAGATACTTCTCACGAACCTCACGGGCAATTTGGGGGGGCAAGCCAGGACGGGCAGATTCGAGGCCCGGCAGCCGATTGCCAGAGGAAAGTCCTGCCTCCGGCAATACTGAGGCCATATAAGAAGTTGATTTTCTGCTGAGAAAGTTATGGAGCACACAGCAGCATAAAACTACATAGTTTATTTTGTAGTCCGCCAAGTGGATGGGAGTCATAAAAAGGCGGAACCGGCTGGCCATTATCCCGAAGGCATTTTCAACGACTCTTCGTGCCCTGGCCAGCCGGTAGTTGAACACCCTCTTCTCTGGGGTCAGGGTCCTCTGTGGAAAAGGCCTCATGAGGTGCGGTCCGAGTCCGAAGGCTTCATCAGCCAAAAAAACAAAGGGGAGTCCTTCAACATTCCCTGCATCCGGTGGCAATGCAAGGTCGTCACTCTGGAGACCGAGGGCAAACTCCGTCTGGATGAAGGATCCCCCATCGGACATCCGGCCATTCTTCCCTACATCAACATAGAGGAATTCATACCGTGCTGACACCACCGCCATCAGCACAATGCTATGAAACCCCTTGTAGTTGAAGTAGTAGGACCCAGAACGGGGTGGCGGCACGATGCGGACCTGCTTCCCGTCTATGGCACCACCGCAGTTGGGGAAGTCCCACCGCGTGGCAAACTCCGATGCCACAGTCTGCCATTCCTGTGGCGTGGAAGGAAGCTGGGGAATCAAACAAGATGAAAAAAAATTAGAATTTAAAAATAGAACATCAATAAAAATCTCAGTTTAAGGTGTTTTTAAGAAGTATAATGGAAGGCTCATGTTTCATATTCATCACCCCCTCTAATGGTCCATTCTTAAAATATTTTTTTGGGGGGGTAGATGTGTTTGGCGACACGATAGCATTGCAGTGGCGGTGCGTCCAGAGTGGGCGCTGGAGCACTGCCCCCTCTATCCTGCGCCCGTCACTCAGAACAATACATAGGTTCATGCGTTGCAGTAACCTATGTATTGTCAATGCCGCCCAATATTCAGGTGGGTGGCCCCCTGTTAAGCGACCGACATATGAAGAACTGCGGCATTTATGGGGTGAAAATTGCATATCAGAAACAGGAGGGCAAATAGGCTTGCAAAATCCAGCCTGAGGGATGTAATTGGCTTGATAAAAGTAAAATAGGGGATGAAGGGGGGGGGGACATTCCTTGGGTAAACACTGACAGGCTGCTCTGCCAATCATGTTCACCAAGTCTGTTTTACGGTTACATGATTGGCTGATGCAACATCGAGGGCAGGAAAAGACATCAAGGACAGAAGAAGGATGGCGCTGACCAGAAGAAGGTAAGTGCAGGGCTGGGGGGAAAATGGCTGCATTGGAGGGGACAAAATGGCTGCATTGGAAGGGGCAACTGGTGGCGTTTAATAGGCACAGTCGCTAAAAAGGAGGAAGTTTAGTTCCTAAAATTGGGGGTGGACCCCCAAACATTTGGAGCAACAGACGCCCCTGCTGGAAAGCTTAGTGAAGGGAAATATGCATGGAGGAGAAAAAAGGGGCATTTAAAAGCTTCCAGCATGCATGGGGACAAAGGGGACATTCTCAGCATATTACAATCATGGTAATTAGGGAAGGATGAAAGAAATACAATACATTAGCATACATGAAATACATAAAATGTGATGTTAATGGAGAAAACTTACCCTAATATAGTCCTCCTGCAGGAATTGTATAATGGCAGAACAGGTGTCTGGGATTATGAGGCCCAGAGCCTGGGGGGAGATGCCTGTCGTGAACTTCAAGTCCTGAAGACTTCTCCCTGTCGCCAGGTAACGTAACGTGCCGATGAGCCCCTGCTCAGCACTGATGGCTTCCCGCATAACAGTGTCCTTCCTGGTAATATAGGGGGACACCAAAGCCAACAGTTCCTGAAAAACGGGGTCAGACATCCGCAGAAAATTCCTGTAGTCCTCAGGATTATTCTCAACGATCTCCCGCAGCAGAGGCATATGGCAGAATTGGTCTCGCTGGAGTAACCAATTCTTGGTCCATGAACTCCTCCTCACACCGTTCATGGACTGGTCTAGGTCCAAAACGAGCAGACCAACACCAAGTGCACGCACAGCACGAACTCGACGACGAGAACGTCCAGGCGACATGGCTAGGAAACGGTCGTCTCATCGGAACGTACAGAACAGAACGCACTTTAGAACAGCAAGGCCTATGAATAACGAACTGAAAATCAGAAACGAACGGGCAAGAACGCACTGTAAAACAGATACGACCTGCCTAGACGCCCTGAAAGACAAGATACGAACCCACAAGCACAAACTGAACCTCAGAAAACGAACAGAAAAGCACGAAGACTGAGAAGCGCGAATCGTCTCCTCCCAAACTTTTACTTCACACGCGGTAACACGAGATCAGCAAAAGCAGCCCAAGGGGTGGCGCCAGGGAAATCGATCTTCCCCTTTATAGTGCCGTCGTACGTGCTGGACGTGACCGCGGAGAACAACGAGGAAATTGGGAAATGTCAGTGTGTACGCATGGAAAGCTTCACGAGAAAATCATCAAGGTTAACAAGAATCTCGTCGAAAAAAACGACGTGTTTTTAACGACGAGAAACTCGGTCGTGTGTACGAGGCTTTACTCTCCTTAGTGGCTGCAGTTAATGCTATGAAGGCTGTAACAACCAATACAGAACAACAAATCTATTGATCCCACTCAGTAATTCGACCACAGTTACAGCTTGGAAACTATTATTATTATACAGGTTTTATATAGCAACAGTTTGCGCAGTGCTTAAAGTGGAGTTCCACCCAAATTTGGAACTTCCGCTTAATCCACTCCTCGCCCCCTTACATGCCACATTTGGGATGTCATTTTTTTTGGGGGGGAGTGGGGGCTTCAGTAGGAGTGGGACTTCCTGTCCCACTTCCTCCTTCCCCCCTGGGGCCGCCTAGGCGATTTCTCATATCGCCTTTTGGCGGCCCCTCCCTGTAGGCGATCACCTGGGACAGGTCCCAGGCGATCGCCTGTCCACTCAGAGCGCTGCGCCGTTCGCACATGCGCAGTGAGTGCCCGGCCATGAAGCCGAAAGCTGTCACGGCCGGGTGCCCACACTATGAATGGAGGCGCCGGCGGAGAAGGGGGAGGAGAGGAGCGGAGCTCTGGGCAGCGCGTTGCTGGACAGTGGAACAGGTAAGTGTATGTTTATTAAAAGCCAGCAGCTACAATTTTTGTAGCTGCTGACTTTTAATAAACATAAAAAAGGCTGAAACTCCCCTTTAAAGGGGTTGTAAAGGTTTGTTTTTTATTTTCTAAATAGGTTCCTTTAAGCTAGTGCATTGTTGGTTCACTTACCTTTTCCTTATATTTCCCTTCTAAATGTTTTTATTCTTTGTTTTCTTTGTCTGAATTTCTCACTTCCTGTTCCTCCTCAGTAAGCTGTTCAGTAAGCTGTTCTGGATGACTCCACACCACTCGATGATAGTGTGAAGTTTAGTGAGGAGAAACAGGAAGTGAGAAATTCAGACAAAGAAAAAAAACCTTTAGAAGGTAAATAGAAGGAAAAGCTAAGTGAACCAACAATGCACTAGCTTAAAGGAACCTATTTGGAAAATAAAAAACGAACCTTTACAACCCCTTTAACAAAATAAAGGCAGACATTACAGTTACATTACGATTTGGTACAGGAGGAATCAGAGGGCCCTGCTCAATAGAGCTTAAAATCTAAAAAGGGAGGGTCAATTGATACAAATGGTAATAGCTGTGGGGGATGAGCTGATGGAGGAAGTAAGTAACAGTGTTATTTAGAAGCAGGATAGGCTTCTTTAAAGAGAAGAGTTTTCAGGGATCCTCTAAAGATGGATAGATTAGGGGACAGTCGGACAGATTGGGGTAGGGAGTTCCAAAGGATGGGAGAAGCTCTGGAAAAATCCTGTAGGCGAGCATGGGAGAAGGTGACAAAGGAGCTAGAGAGCAGGAGGTCTTGGGAGGACTGAAGAGAGCGGCTTGGTTGGTATTTTGGGACTAGGTTAGTGATGTAGCTGGGGGTCGAGTTGTGGATGGCTTTGTAAATTATTGCTAGTACTTTGAATTTTATTCGTTGGGTGAGTGGAAAACTAATGTAGCGGCACCCCCCTTTCCCACTTCTCCTTCTTTCTCTCTTTGCGGCTGGCTGACTCGTCTAGGGGTACCAGGGAGAAGAATGGGGGGGGACGCACCACCAGCTCGTGCCCCCTTATGTGTGTTATACAGAGGCGTGAGCTAAACCTTTTACCTTCGGGTCTGTGTTCACGTCCGGAGCTTCAGCTTCTCTTGTGGAGGATGATTGCCCCTGTCACAGTAACTAGTAAGTAGCTTCCAGTAACTTGAGTTCCACACCAAATAAAGTCCAACACTTACTGTTAGAGCAACAAATAGTAGGCTGGTTGAACTTAAAGAACAGACAGGTGTGGGAAGGAGAAGGTCCAGGCACAATCAAAGAATTAAAGTTCTCTCCTGTTCCGTATAGTGCAAACAGGCTTGGCGCACAGTCGCTGCCACCAACCGTGAATTTGGTTTCTGCCACAAATCCTGGTGAAAATAGAGGCCTCTGCCACAGACCTTGAATAGAGGTCTCTGTCACCGACCTGGTTCAGTTGGATCCCCGCCACTGACCACAAGAACATAGGGGCCACTTATCCTAACGGAGGAATCCTATCAGGGAAAGACATCCATCCGGACGGTCTCCAGAGGCCCACACCGTCACCGGCATTATGCTGTACCAGCTCTTCGGGAGGGTCACATCTCTGGTCCCTTACGCCCTGGATTCAGGCACCCAACTCCGGGGGCACCCTAGGAATACCTCATCCCTCGCGGGACCCAGTGGAAGGTACTGGGCCCCAAGCCTTCTTGCAAAGTACCTCACCCCAGGCTTAAGGTGCCTGGGATGGAACTCGACTCCACGTGCCCAGGCCAAGGGCATCTGGACACGGACGAACGGAAAGCAGCCCAAGGCTGAAGGTGCCTGGTGCTCGGACTCCTCGTGCGCAAGATGTCCGCCCCCTTTATACCCTCTCCCAGCAAGCACAGCGGGTTCCCCGCCCTGCCGTACTGCTGCTGCGAGAGGACAAAAAGGGCACAGCCCTACAATGGTGGTTCAACCCCAGCCCAAGGCGACAGTGCCACCCAGGGACCACAGGGAACTGGACACCATTGATATCTTCCACGAATAAAAACAACCATAAAACCCTCATAATTGCTGCATTTGGGCCATGCTACCGCCCAAATACTCCCCCTAAATATTGATACCCGCTACACTAGCTTATGCTCTGTCCTCTCAAAAGCCATTTGTTTACCAATCTCTCCAGACACCACCAGGGTTCTTCCCATGGACCATAAAGGTGTATTCACACTGGGTATGGTTGAACTGAACAATGCCTGAGTTTGATTGTCCCCACTCCCCTGCTGGTTTGCACGCACATTGGGCATTAAGCAAATGTTCCCATCTACACTTACATTATCAACTCTATGCTCAGGCACGGTTTGCATTCACACTGAAGTAAACTGTACCAGACCACAAGTGAACTGTGCCTGAAACCACCTCTTCTAAGTGGTCCTGGGCACAGTACACTTAACTGTTTGGAGCACTCACACTGCATAAACTGGATCGAAGGGGTGAACCGGGCATTTTTATGACTGTGAGTTCACTGCTCAAAGATACAGTCTTTCCTTGATGGACCACTTCCACGACAAATGAGGTGCATAGGCTTCCTAGCCTGGCCACCAACACAAACAGGGGTACACTTAGCAGCAGGTCTCTCTTTGTGGTGTTGAATGCTGGTAGATAAAGCTCCAAGTCAGCATTGTTACAGAGGGAGTACCAGGTTCCCCCAATTGATTCCCCAGTAGGATTGGAAAGCAAAATGTGTAACCACAGTGGCAATTAGATAGAGCTGCAACACTAACATGGGCTATCATGGCTTTCAAATTTTCAAATAACTCGTGGGGACCACTTTAATGTTTTTTTTCTTTCTAAAGGGTAACTGTGGAGCAAAAATAATCTCATTCAGGCGAATGATGATGCACATTGCAGAAACCTTTCCCTGTTCCTCAGATATTGCTGTTTGGAGAACCATATCTATTATTTGAATACTAAATGAATCTACCTTCATTTTAGCCACCTTATGCCGCATACACACAGTCGAAAATTCCGACAAGAAAAGTCCGATGTGAGCTTCTGGACGGAAATTCCGACCGTGTGTATGCTCCATCGGACTTTTGCTGTCGGAATTTCCGCCAACAAAAGATTGAGAGCTGGTTCTCAAATTTTCAGACGGAAAAAATTCCTATCGGAAAATCTGATCGTCTGTAGCAATTCCAACACGCAAAATTCCGACGCATGCTCGGAAACAATTAGACGCATGCTCAGAAGCATTGAACCAAATTTTCTCAGCTCGTCGTAGTGTTGTACGTCACTGCGTTCTTGACGGTCGAAAGTTCCGAGAACTTTTGTGTGACCGTGTGTATGCAAGCCAAGCTTGAGCGGAATTCCGTCGGAATAAACATCCAAGGTTTTTCCGACGGAAAATCCGATCGTGTGTACGTGGCATAAGTGTTGCAAGAAAATCTGCAGTGTCAGTGCTCCTTTACATGGTCAGTAAACATTAGAATGCATTTCACCAAAAATAAGACTCTTATAGCAAGGTATGTCTGTAAGATACCTTGTAGCTCTGCACAGTCTTCAGGCAAAACAATGAACCAACTACACAAACAAGAGGAATAACACATTTTAGACAGTTTTAATGTAAGGTGACCAGATTTTTTAAATGAAATCCGGGGACATATTTTTTTTTTTACTAGTAATGGTGGCAATCAGCGACTCTCTGCCCATTATCACCCGCCTCCCAGCCTTTCAAGTTTCAAGCCCTGTACACACGATCGGATTTCCTATGGATTTTAAACCGATGGATTTTTCCATCGGAAATCCGATGAAGCTGACTTCCATCAGTCTTGCCTACACACCATCAGTCAAAAAACCGATCGTCCCAAATACAGTGACGTAAAATACTCCGACCAGCCAGGAAAAATGAAGTTCTATGCTTCTGAGCATGCGTCGACTTGATTCTGAGCATGCGTGGGTTTTTTATCCGATGGAGTTCCCCACAGACGATAGTAATTTGCGATTGTTTGTTTTTTTTCCATCGGATAAATTTAAAACATGTTCTATTTTTTAACACCGATAGAAAAAAGACCGATGGGGCCCATACACGATCGGTTTGTCCGATGAAAAAAGTCCATCGGACTGTTTTCATCTGTAAAAACGATCGTGTGTACAGGGCTTCACTCTTCGGGCCCCAGGTACGACTGGGTGGGGAGCAGAGGAAGATCACTCCGCCAGGGAAGGCAAGGAGATAAGCAGGCAGGCAGCTGGCCGGGACTTGAGCCAAGGCAGAAGAACATGCGAGCGGAGCTGAATAGGCATGCACCCGAAACTGAAGAAATATTCCCTTCGCTCCGACCAGCACATTATCATCAGAAACGGGCACAGATAATGGAAAAAAATACACCCCTCTAAGCTAGTAGGGGCGGCGGAGTAGGGGGTGTAATTCAGATTTTATTTTTTTATTCTGCACTGACTGTCTTTGAAATTGCCCCAGCTCCTGTTCAAATCCAATCCGGGGACAAAACTGGGGAAAGACTTGGTCCGGGGACAGTGTCCTCAATCCGGGGACTGTCCCCTGAAACCGGGGATGTCTGGTCACCCTATTTTAACGGCTACAAGCTGAAATGATAGCATTATTTTATTAAAAATCAATTACAAAATTACTTGTGCAGGACTTATATGTTGTATGATTCTTTGTTAAAGTGGAATTTTCCATTAATGCACAGACGCTGCACCAAGCAACTGAATGACAATCAAGCCCCTTCTTGTTGTTCTTCCTTCCACCTGACTCCTGATAGCTATTCACATAAGGCTCACCCCTCTTCACTTCCCCTTCATGACCTTTTAACCATTTCAAGGCCTTGAAATTTCCTCCAAATTGGCATGCATTTTCTCCATCCACACTTTGTCTGCCTTATGGCTTTATTCTCTTCCTTGGCTTGTGTTAAGCAACACTTGTTCAGTGTGTGATATGCCCTCTTCTGTTAAAAGACTTTAGCAGAGCTGTGTTTACATCCAATCAGATTTATGTCCACTCTCCTGAGTTCTCAGGCATAGTATTTATTCTCTCCAACGTGACTCACAGAACTTCTGAGCTATTTACTTGAGCTACATAGATAAAAGTTCTAAGTTTGTATAGCTGTGATAGGAAACAGCTGCTTCCTTTTGAGGTATGCTTTGTGAAGGTATCTTCACTGATGATAACTATTGCATGTAGAAGCAATTCACAATAGAAGCTTTAACCCCTTAAAGATCATTCACACAATTTCTTTGCAAAAATGGGCAACAACATAAGTTGCAAAGGGACATGCGTTGCATTGCAGCACAATGCGGCAATGCATTAATATTTGTTACAGTACACCGGCAGAAATGGTACATGTATTTTTTTTTTTTTATGTGTAGCGGGGTCTCTAAATTTATGTGGGACACCCAGGTGTGTAAGTATAGGAATAGTGGACCACTTGTGTTCGTGGAGGATTGGATGGTGTAATAATCTTCTTGGCCTCTGGGTGGCGGGGTACCTGGAGGCTCAAGGTAGATTTGCCATTACAGTGCTACCCTTTTTGTCCCTTTGCGGAGATGGTACGGCGAGGGCGGGGAACCCGCCGTGGTGTCGATGGGAGGAGATAAAAGGGGGAGACGCCCTTACCACGAGGTCTTCCGGAGGATCTTCTTCACGCGCCCAGGCACCTTAGGCCTGGGTGCGGGCGGTTCTGGATTCCGGCTCAGGTGCCCTAGGCCTGACCGGAATGGAGTCGGAGTCCATCCCAGGCACCTTCAGCCTGGGGTGAGGTACTGAACTAGGAGGCCTGGGGTCCAGTGACTTCGACTGGATCCCGCGAGGGTGGAGACGTCCGAGGGTCCCTGAGGTGGATGGGGCCCATGTCTGAGGTGAGGAGGCCGGGGAGGTTACCCGTCCGGAGAGTCTGGAGCAGCATCAACCCAGTGACGGATGGGCCTCTGGTAACTCCCTTGGAGGGACATCTTCCCCTGACAGGGGCCGCAGCGCAGCGAAGGTACTCCTATCTACGTTCTCTTGAGTCGCTGGTAGAGACTCTCAGATTCTAAGTCCTTCCTAGCTGAATGCTATAGTAACCGCTGGCGAGATCGCTGTGGTTTAAATAATAACCAGGATAGTGCCTCGACCTGCTCACCCCCGTATCAAAATGTTATCAAGTCGCAACCAGTTGGCTACTGAAGCACTGTTTATTGTGAGATGTACAATAAAGCAAGAGTTGGACTGTGATCGGTGTGTGGAACTCTGGTTAATGGGAGCAGAGGGAAGTGTTAACACAGCAGGACTGTATTCTAGACCAAAGCACATAGGCCCGAGGAAATATCTGGTGCTGGCCTTCACCTCACCCACAGCTATGGGGAGGACATGGGCCGTAGCGCATCTCACCCTGTCGTGTGACATACCCCTAGACAAAGGAGATGGGGTGAGGCCGCTACATATGTTAGGCAACCCATTCAAAAAAAAGCTCTGCCTTAACACACACACGTTAATATGCACATGCACATGCTTATGCACCATAATGGTGTAAATGGGCCCTTATCAACCATGACCAATAGATATACAGCCCAATCTGCCAAGTGTTTACACAAAGAGCCTTATGCTGCGTTCACACGACCGTTTTTCATGACGAGAAATGTGCCATTTTTTAAATTGGTCATTAAAAACGATCCTGTGTAGGCTCAAGAGCATTTTTCTCGACGAGAAAAATGGGCATTAAAAATTTAGAATATGCTCTATTTTTTCATGTCGTCGGTTTTCTCGTCGTGAAAAACAGCCTTGTGTACGCTTTAATGATGGGGAAAAAACGCACATGCTCAGAAGCAAGTTATGAGAAGGGAGCACTCGTTCTGGTAAAACTAGCGAACGTAATGAAGATAGCACATTCGTCATGCTGTAACGGACTGAAAAGCACAGAGACTGAAAAGCGCGAATCGCTTAACACCAAACTTTTACTAACACGCGGTAACACGAAATCAGCAAAAGCAGCCCAAAGGGTGGCGCCATCCGAATGGAACTTCCCCTTTATAGTGCCGTTGTACGTGTTTTTGTACGTCACCACGCTTTGCCCGAGCATTTTTTTTCACGATAGTGTGTATGCAAGGCAGGCTTGAGAAGAATCAAGTCGAGAAAAACGTTGTTTTTTCCATGACATTAAAAACGGTCGTGTGTATGCGCCATTAGGTTTGCTATTGGCAATGCATGTGTTTTCAGTGTGACACAACAATGCATGCTAATGAACAATTGATGTGAACCATCTTTGCATTATGATGGGGTGTGTTTAAAAAAAAATGTCAGGGCCCATCACACGTTTTGCATTAATCAGAAATAATTGCTCAGGAGGTTGTATAATAAAGAGTATATGTACCTACATCCCAGAATGATACAAAATACAGGAAACAAAAAAGTGGGGGGCAAATAGGATTTTTCTGGTACCATCACAAGACATTACAACGATTTGGTTAAAAACCACCAAATCCATTGCTAGTAGTGACATGGAGGAGTGACCACTATTCTTGATTAGGGATGAGCTTCGTGTTCGAGTCGAACATACGTTCGACTCGAACATCGGCTGTTCGATCGTTCGACGAAGATCGAACGATTTGGGCCGTTCGCGCCAAATTCGAGTGACGCGAACGGCCCACAATGCACTACGCCATCGCAGTGTCATCCAGGCGCTGTGATTGGCCAAGCATGCACTGTGACCCCGCATGCTTGGCCAATCACAGCGCCGGCAGCGAGGAGAGCAATGATTGGCCACAGGCAGGATGCCTGTGGCCAATTATTGCTGAGGGTGTTTAGTACACGCCCCACACTATAAAAGGCCGCCAGCACGGCGGCCTAGTGTAGTGTGTTCCGGAGCAGGGATAGAGCAGCATAGGCAGGGACAGTGACTTTTATTTCTTTCTTGCTTAACCTGGATTCCTTTAGTTTAGGGAAAGAGAAGGATAGGTAGGGAGAGTGTCAGTGTGTTTTGTGCTTGTGCTATAGTGTGCTTAAAAAAAACATTTTTTCTAGGGACAGAAAACTGTAGGTAGGGAGAGTGTCAGTTTCTTTCACTGTGCAAGTCCTTGTTTCCAGGGACCTGGAAGGACAGTGAGTGAATTCTCCTTGTGCTATATTGTGCTTAAAAAAAACATTTTTTCTAGGGACAGAAAACTGTAGGTAGGGAGAGTGTCAGTTTCTTTCACTGTGCAAGTCCTTGTTTCTAGGGACTGGGAAGGACAGTGAGTGAATTCTCCTTGTGCTATAGTGTGCTTAAAAAAAACATTTTTTCTAGGGACAGAAAACTGTAGGTAGGGAGAGTGTCAGTTTCTTTCACTGTGCAAGTCCTTGTTTCTAGGGACTGGGAAGGACAGTGAGTGAATTCTCCTTGTGCTATATTGTGCTTAAAAAAAACATTTTTTCTAGGGACAGAAAACTGTAGGTAGGGAGAGTGTCAGTTTCTTTCACTGTGCAAGTCCTTGTTTCAAGGGACAGAGAAGGACACCTGAAGGTAGCCCTTATTGCTTTTTTCCCATCTCCCTGCAGGCCATCTATTAGAATGTCTGGAAGGCAAACAAGGAGAGGCAGACAGTCAGGAGGCAATAAAAGAGGGCAAGCAGGCTCTGTGTCTGGGGGCAACAGTGCTGGTCGTGGACGCGGTGCATTGTCATCAGCACATGGCCATGGGACACGCTTGTCCTTCTTTTCCGCAGCTGGACATGTTGAGCCACATCATGCCGAAGACTTGGTAGAGTGGATGACCGAGCCCTCCTCCTCCTCCTCATCCTCTCTCACCCAGGCTCAGGGTACTGGCAAAGCAGCTGCCAAAGCGTCCTCTTCCCTGGTATCAATGTCAGACTCATCATCAGTCACTCCTTCCCTAGACCCACCATGTCCTCCTCCTGAGGAGTCCCCCGAACTGTTTGAGCACAGTGTTGGGTACATGCTCCAGGAGGATGCCCAGCGTTTCGAAGGGTCTGATGATGAAACCCAGCTACAGGAAGGCAGTAGGGTGAGAGCAGACAGAGGGGATGCTCAAGAAGGACACCAATCTGGCAGTCATGTTCCAGCAGCTGCAGCATACTGCCAGATTGGCTCCAGTGATGAGGAGGGAGGGGATGATGAGGTCACTGACTCCACGTGGGTGCCTAATAGGAGAGAGGAGGAGGAGGATGAGGAGGAGGCACATCTCCAACGAGACAGGATGCCCTTTGGTGGCCAGCGTAAGGGCAGTACACCGACGGAATCACACCGCAGAGCTCCGCCTGTGCAGGGCGCTGCCTCTGCCCGTCATTCAAAAAGTTCCTTGGTGTGGGCCTTTTTTGAGGCTAGTGCATCAGATCGCACAGCTGCTGTTTGCAACATATGTCTCAAGCGTATATCGCGTGGCCAAAACATCAGCCACTTGGGTACCACATGCCTGGCCAGACATATGTTGACCTGCCATGCAGCTCGTTGGCAAGCCTACCTCAAAGACCCACACCAAAGAACAAAGCGGACCTCTCCTTGCACCGCATCAGCTGGGATCTCCAACCCCACTATAACTTCAGTCCTCTCTGAAACATGCACTGAGAGGAATGAAGGTGTAGAATTAGGTGTGTCACAGCCAAGTACTTGCGGCCACTCTGCTAGCAGTACACCGACGTCCGATTCTAGCAGGCAAATTTCCCTGCCCCAGCTGCTGGACCGTCGAAAGAAGTTCACTCCCAGCCATCCACATGCCCAGCGGTTGAATGCTAGCTTGGCTAAATTGCTAGCGCTTCAACTGCTGCCTTTTCAGTTGGTAGACTCGGCCCCCTTCCGTGAGTTTGTGCAATGTGCGGTTCCTCAGTGGCAGGTTCCCAAACGCCACTTTTTCTCACGGAAGGCTATTCCGGCTCTCTACCGGCATGTGGAAGGCAATGTCTTGGCCTCGCTGGACAGGGCGGTCAGCGGTAAGGTGCATATTACCGCTGACTCATGGTCCAGCAGGCATGGACAGGGACGTTACCTTTCTTTCACGGCCCATTGGGTCACTCTTTTGGCAGCTGGGAAGGATGCAGGACAAGGTGCAGTAGTGTTGGAGGTTGTCCCACCGCCACGCCTCCAAAATGCTACTACTGGTTGTGACACACCTCTCTCCTCCACCCCCTCCTCTTCTTCTTCCTCCATGGCCTCTTCCTGTGGTTTGTCCTATGAACCAGCGGTGCTCCGTAGCCGTTCACGGGGCTACGCAAGTACGCAGGCAAAAAGATGCCATGCCGTGCTTGCGCTGGTGTGTTTGGGGGACAGAAGCCACACTGGGGCAGAGGTCCTGTCTGCTCTGCAGGGCCAGGCCGAGAGGTGGTTGACGCCACGCCAGCTTAAGCCAGGAATGGTGGTTTGCGACAATGGCACCAACCTCCTCTCCGCCCTCCGACAGGGACAACTGACCCATGTGCCCTGTGTGGCTCACGTCCTTAACCTGGTGGTGCAGCGGTTCTTGGGCAGGTACCCGGGCTTACAGGATGTCCTGAGGCAGGCCAGGAAAGTCTGTGTGCATTTCCGCAGATCTTATAATGCCAGTGCTCGCCTGGCTGAGCTGCAAAAGGAGTTGAACCTGCCCAAGAACCGCCTTATATGTGACATGCCCACCAGGTGGAACTCAACGTTGGCCATGCTGCAGCGGCTGCACACGCAGCAGAGGGCCATCAATGAGTACCTGTGCGACTACAGCACCAGGACAGGGTCAGGGGAGCTTGGTTTTTTTTCTCCACGCCAGTGGGGCATGATCAGGGATGCATGCACTGTCCTGGCACCATTTGAGGAGGCCACGAGGATGGTGAGCAGTGACAGTGCATGCATCAGTGACACTGTACCTCTTGTCCACCTGTTGGAGCACACGCTGCGTGGAATAATGGACAGGGCACTTGAGGCAGAACAGAGGCAGGAAGAGGAGGACTTCCTTGCCTCTCAAGGCCCCCTTTACCCAGACAGTGTTCCTTCTGTCCCACCCATCGCACAGGAAGAGGAAGAGGAGGAGGAGGAGGAGGAGGAGGATTGTGTCAGCATGGAGGTGGAGGCTGGCACTCAGCATCATCAGCAGCAGTCTTTTAGGGATGATTTACAGTCCCAAGAAACCAGTGGACTTGTACGTGGCTGGGAGGAGGTGACTGCGGATCATGTCGTCCTTAGTGACCCAGAGGACTCCGGAGCGAATGCCTCAGCAAACCTACGCTGCATGGCCTCCCTGATCCTGCAAAGTCTGCGGAAGGATCCTCGTATTCTTCGGATCAAGGAGAGGGACCATTACTGGCTGGCCACTCTCCTTGATCCACGGTACAAGGGTAAGGTTGCGGACCTTATGTTACCGTCGCAGAGGGAGCAGAGGATGAGACCACTCCGGGAGGCCTTGCAGAAAGGTCTGTGCAACGCGTTCCCAGAGACTGGGAGGTTACAAACTCCTGGTCCAGGACAACGAGTTGCTGAGGCTTCGGCCAGTCAAAGAAGGAGCGGTGGGGAAGGTGGCCGTCTGACCGATGCGTTCAGACAATTCTTTAGTCCGCAGCCCCAAAGTATGATTGGTTCCAGCAACCATCGCCATGTCACGTCCCTTCAAGACTGATGCTGATGCTGAGTGCCTGTGCTGTTATGTTGACTGGCTATCCTCCTCCTCCGAGTCCTCAATGATACGATTGATGATGATAGCTTGGAAGATCATTTTTGTTTATGGGTGCCGCCACCAGTGGCTAAGGCCCAATTTTTCAGCCCCTGTTTTACAGGGGCGTGTACTTACAATTTTTTTAGCAATAATTTGCCATAGGGCTCATTGCTGTGCTCCAAGTACAGTATCTGTGAGGGGTTGTAGTGTTGTGCCACCAGTGCCTAAGGCCCAATTTTTCAGCCCCTGTTCAACAGGGGCATGCAATTACAATTCTTGATGTAATAATTCACAGCAGGGCCCATTCCTGCACCCACCAAGAGTAACTCTGAGGGCTTACAGTGTTGTGGCAACACCACCACCACCACCACCACCACGAAAAGCCCAATTTTTCAGCCCCTGTTCAACAGGGGCATGTAATTACAATTCTTGATCTAATAATTCACAGCAGGGCCCATTCCTGCACCCACCAAGAGTAACTGTCAGGGCTTACAGTGTTGTGGCACCAGCACCACCATCAAAGCCCCAATTTTTACTACCACTGTTCAACAATTATATGTAATTAAAATTCCTGATATAATAGTTGACAGCAGGGCGTTCCAGCACCAACCAAGAGTAACTGTGAGTGCTTACAGTGTTGTGCCAACACCAACAACTAAGGGGCCTATTTCTGCAGAGTATATACGGCAGGTCCCTACTTTCAAACATCCAACTTACAAACGACTCCTACTTGCAAACGAAAGAAGACAACAGGAAGTGAGAGGAAATCTACCCCTAGGAAGGAAAATTCTCTCCTGTAAGAATAAATATGGGAGAAAGGTGTCTCCTCTGTACTGATGCTTTATCAGCAATCCTTGTTTCAAGAAAAACACCACATTTCAAAAACAGTTGTCATTGGGACGGAAAGTGAGGTGAAATGTTCTGAACAGGGGCACAGACAGCAAAACAAATGTTACAGGGGTGATAACCCTTACCTATGTTTCCCAAAAAGTTTAAAAATAGATTTTTGGGCTGGAGCTACAGTTCAACAATGTACCTGTTCAAAATTACAAACACATTCTACATAAGAACAAACCTACAGTCCCTGTCTTGTATGCACCGCCTGTATACGGCTGTTCAGAGTATATAGGGCCTTTTTTATTTTATGTGCGGGGTTCCCCTTAATATCCATACAAGACCCAAAGGGGCTGGTAATGGGCTGGGGTAGGGGGGGGGGTCATGGGGTAGCTATGCCATTTTTCTTAAAGATTTTCATCCATATTACCGGGACCAGACATTACATTAAAGCCGCAAGAAGTTTTAAATGGCTTTTTTTTCCTTTAGAAGTGTCATTTTGTGCAGGGACAGTTCTAAACACGGGAAACACGTGGCACTTCACAGGCATACTTTAGACACCCCCCAGGTACGATATTTAAAGGAATATTTGACTTTTTTTTTTCACTTTATGCATCATTAAAATGACTGCTCCCGAAAAACGACCGTTTTTAAAACTTCTTTTTGCATTGATACATGTCCCCTGGTGCGGAACCCGGGTTCCCAAACCCTTTTTAGGACAATAACATGCATAATAGTTGTTATAATTAGCACTTTAGAATTCAAACGTTCGCATCCATTGTATTTAATAGGGTTCTAATGTTCGTACGAACTTTCGGTCCGTTCGCGGGTTCTGGTGCGAACCGAACCCGGGGGTGTTCGGCTCATCACTATTCTTGATGTACAGATTTAGTTTCTATTAATTTTATAGATTATGACATACCTCCTAACTTTTTGAGATGGGAACGAGAGACACCTATTAGCAAAAGTTTGTTGGCATAGGACACAACCCATGCCATGCCCCCTTAAAAGAGAATTATACAAAAAAATTATTAGTTAAACACCCAAGTGCTTTTGTTTTTACCACTACTATTCCTTTATACTGGCTTTCGAAATTTACAAATGCAGTAATTTAGAAATGAGATGAAAGGTTTAGTACTGAGAAACACTTTTTGAAAGATAAAAACTGAATTTTATATACGATAGAGATCAGACCAAAATGAAGGACAAAAGAGGGACAGAGGGACTTTGTTCCAAATCAGGGACAGTCCTTCGAAATCAGGGACAGTTGGGAGCTATGGATTAGGATACTGGTAGTTTTTGGGCTTTAGTTAGCACAGAAGCTTGGTGCAGAAGATGATTTCCAGAGCTAAAATTATAGTTCTTTAGCAAGTAAGCTGAATCCCCTAAACCAGTTTAAATTGACCCTCAATCAAGGTCAAAGGTACCCAGAGTAGAAGAGCTTTTATACTCACCTCTCTGGCAACCTGCATCACCTATCTTCTCCATCTTCCTTAACTGCAGCCTCTACAGCTCTCCTCTTTGCATTCAGAACTTCCTGAAGTGTAAAATGCCTGTGTCCACCATCACACGCTGTGGTTCCTTTCTCAGACTCCTACATCATTACTAACTTAGTGGATTAAAGGCCAAAGGATGGAACCATGGCAAGTGGGCAGAATATAGTCATCCGACAAAAAAGTTGAATGCTATAGAGTCTTACCAAGGTTGCAGTAACGAAACAAAGAGAAGGTAGGGGACTTGAGTCGACAGCAAAGTTAGTATATAAGCTCATAGATTCTAGGGACTTTTGATGTTAACCGCACTATAACCTGACAGGATCACTCTGAATGGTAATGTTCTGTTTCAACAGAGTGCCCCCCAAACAAATTCCACCATGAATTTAAAATCTAAATGATACTCTACTCTAGTAGCAGCTAAATTATTATATCTTCTATCAGTAAAGCTGTATATTACATGACAACACATGATCTGTTTTCAAATGCTGCCAAGTATGATGTATGCAACGCATATCTTTACATCCTTACATATATGATATATTATTTACTAACCTGAGCTCATTCATATTATTAGAAATTTAGCTCACTGATTACTCATTTGTTTGTATAACTTCATGTGTTGTGATTTAAATCTGGAGGGATTAGTTGCCAAGTAAAATGGATTAAAGCTATAATCACCCTTAGGGAATAACCTGAGAATTAAAAAATGGCAGATTGGCTCCCACAGCGAGTGTATTCCCATAGCAGCGTTCATTGCCTTAGGCTCTGTGATCTTTTCTCAGGTTCTAAGTGCACCAGTGTGCCAAGTTACTGCAAGGAATATTTTTCAATAGAGGCCAGAAAACAGTATGCAGAGTATATATTCATCTATATTGTTCTATAACTCAAAACAAAATATGGCCATGAAATTTGTGACTCTGGCGCTATGTAAAAAAGAAACTATATGCTAAATCTAAATCTTTGGGCTCATGAAGAGCTCTGGGTGTCACTTCTACCTGAGGCTTCCTGGGACCTGGTGTATTGAATAGTGTCCTCACTGGATGCTGTGATTCCCCCTATGCTATGCCAATACTGTGGTCTGTAGTGATGTAGCAACTAGCGGGAAGACTCTCAGCTGTAACCACCACAGGGGATGTGCTATCCAACACACTCCTGACTGTCATTGCCCAGAGCTGGGGCCTGGTGTATTGAATAGTGTCCCCACCAGGTGCAGTGATTCCCCCTGCCATGTTACTGCTTTGTTCTGTAGTGATGTATCAACCAGCTTGATCACTGCAGAACATCTGCAGGAACCACTGCAGTGGACATGCTGTTCCACAGTGATGTAGCAACCAGTGGGTGGAACCCCACTGGAACCACCTCAGGGCATGTGCTAGCCATGCCACTCTTGACTGTCATTACCCTGAGATCTTTGAAAGAGATCGAAAATGTAACACTTTGCAGACCAGAAAGGTAAGTATAAAACGTGTTGTTTTATGGGGTTCCTTGTCTTGCATAGCTTTGTATTTAATGCATCTTATTTTTACCCCAATGTTTATCTTCACGTGGCTGCACTCCTAGCAAAATCCTCACTGACAAAAGTGAGCTGCCACTCAATAAAAACCTGAAATGACTGAAATGACTGAAATGAGGAGAACTGCCATAGTCGAGCCAACTTCCACCCTATTCAAACTTCAAAATTAAACTTCATAGCTTTTCTAAATAAATAATATGTGGCCACTGTGTTATATTTCAGAACTACTTGGTCTAGCCCTGCCTGGAACTAGGAGCTTTGCAAGTAATGTAGAAGCATTTTGAAGTGCGGCATGTTTAAAGACTGGAACTATTTTAAAGGCTGGAAATATGCCATGGAGGCCTAGTCTATAAATATGTTGCATTACTAGACTTTTTAAAGAAGAGTATCTGTTCGGAGGTCTTAGTCAATGCCAAAATCAAGTTCTGCTTGGCACTAGGTCAATAGACAAGAAGCATGAGGAAGGATCTCACAAAGAGGAGATTTGTGTGATATTTCTTTTCTGATTCAGTCTCACTAGCTAGGATTTATATTTTTTCTTTAGTACATTCCCAAACATGAAGACTGTATGTAGCGAGACCCCCAGCTAAGAGAGCCACTGAAATAATTTGTTTGGGCCCTGTAATGCACTGCTGTCAATCCCCAGCAATTGGCTCTAACCTCTCCTGGCACAGTCAGTAGGGGATGGCGGGATTGTGTAACCTATAACTCTCGGAAGCACAATCCTGCAATAAACACAGCAATAGGGTATGGCTATCAATAACCGTTTCTTCTGCACAGTAAATAACACAAACACAAGTGTACTTAACCCTGGCACTTTTTACTGAGAGTGTTGGTTAAGCATAGAAAAGTATACATGAACACATGCAGAGCCCTGCAATGAAAAGAGTACTTTTGCAAACAGACAGATATAATAAAAGAAACAAACAGTCCCCGCTGCTGCTATTCTACCTCGTGGGTAAAAATGGCGCCCAGAAATGTCTACGCTACTAAGTCAGGCCTGACTGTACTATGTAGAATTTCTGCAGAGAGAAATCTTCGCTAGCAAACGGTGGTACACTTTTGAAGAAACAAGTTATAATCCACAAAGAGAAAGGGTCTTGAACTTGGTGAACACAGGATGAGTCTTAGAGACACCTAGATACTCAAAGCACTGTCCCTCCGGTGTGTGACTACAAGCACTAAAGTTAGTTCTGAACAACAGTTATCTGGCCTAGAGGATCCTGTGGTTGTCTCTGAGCAGGTGCTCTCTCACCCAACTGGACCAGTCCGTGTCCGTATCTTCCGTTGCTGTGTCTCGGTACACAGATTCCCCGACACCCGGGTCTTCGGTCCTCCTGGCAACAGTACAGCAGCAGTCGGATGACGTCCCACAGGCTTCACGGTGAACCGGAAGGCTCTTTGGAGAAAAGTCCCGGCTTCAGGCCTTGTCACACAGCAGACTTGCTGGCCGGGCGGTGTCCAAAGAGGCCGAACTCAGTCCCGCCCCCCCAGTTAAATAGCCCACCCCAGCAGTCCTTGCGCGGGGCAATGCACCTTGGGTGTCCCGTGGCATTCTGGGTACGGTAGTCTCTGAGGCCTAAAAGCAATACCCCGCTACACACTCCCCCTACTTAAAATCTTTGGTCCCCAAAGATAAAATCAACATAAAGTACAAACAATGCAATTTATAGTAGCAAAATAACTGGGCAGGGGAACCTCCCACCAAGCTCGGTGAGGGAGATTTTCCTGCCCACAGGTCATACTAGTGGGAGTGACCTGCCTAACTGTGCCAGAGAGTGAGCTGGGGTTGCCCTCCACCAAATGCACAGTGGAGGGGCCAGGTTTCTCTATTGTCCTTGCAGTTACCTGGGAGGGCGAATAATTCTCTTCACTCTTTGTTCTCTGGGGGTCACAACATCTGGCACTATGGGTGTCTCCATTGGGGTAGGTGTCAGAGGACTTGTGGCTTCAAGGGCATCCAACTCTGGTGCAGAAAGGTACAGTGAGTTCCCTGGGTCCTCAGCAGGGACTGACTCCAAAGCATCTTCCCATTCTTCAGTCTGGGTACTGGATGGAATGAACTCAGCAGCTTCAGCGTTTAAGGTGTCACTTAGGAGAAATTCAGGGGGTGTGGGATCCACCATCAGGGATTCAGGTGCTTGAGACGGCCATAGCCAGCTGAGCTCCAGCTCCTCATCTTCACTGTGATCTGTAATTTCCTCCTCCCTTGACTGAGTTGCTTGAGACCTGGTATTAGGTCTTGGAGTGCGGGGAGTTGAAGGTAGCTCGGGGGAATCCGGAGCCGGAGGTATCCTGACTGCTTCAGAAATGGGTAGCAGATGGTTCCTGTGCCAGGTCTTCAGAGGCCCCGCTCTTCCTTCAGGCTTCAACTGATACACTGGTAAGCCAGGCAGTTTCCTACAGATCACATAGGGCTCTGACTTCCATCTGTCTGCCAACTTGTGCTTTCCTGGGACCCCTAGGTTTCACAGCAACACTCTGTCTCCTGGTTGCAGATCCTGGATCCAGACCCTAAGGTCGAAGTTCCGCTTATTCCAGGCTCCTCTCTGGTCAGAAGTTAATTGGGCCTTCTCATAAGCCAGCTTCAAGCTTTTCCGCAATCTGTCCACGTACCCCTTGTGTGAGGCAGCTGATGTGTGGTCCATTGAGGTGCCAAAGGCCAAGTCTACGGGTAGTCTTGCTTCCCTGCCAAACATCAGTCTATACAGGGAATATTCTGTGGCATCACTGGTTGTGCTGTTGTAGGCATGCACTATAGCAGCTATGTGCTTGCCCCAATGCTGCTTTTCCTCACTATTCAGAGTCCCCAACATGTTTAACAAAGTCATGTTGAACCTTTCCGGTTGGGCATCACCTTGAGGGTGATAAGGGGTGGTGCGAGTCTTCTTTATGCCCAAAGAGTCCAGTAACTTCCGGATCAGTCGACTTTCGAAGTCCCTCCCTTGATCCGAGTGAAGGCGTTGAGGTAACCCGTATTGCACGAAGTACTTCTCCGTAAGTACCTTGGCTACAGTGGAGGCCTTCTGGTCTTTAGTTGGAAAGGACTGGGCATAACGGGTGTAATGGTCGGTTATCACCAGAACATTTCAATGTCCACTCAAGTCAGGTTCCAGACAAAGGAAGTCAATGCATACCAAGTCCAAGGGCCCTTGGCTTTGCAGGTGGCCCATTGGGGCAGCTTGATGGGGCAGTGTCTTTCTCTGTATACAGCGAGCACATGAGTGACAGTACTCCTCTACTTCAGCTCGCATGCAGGGCCAGTAGAATCTACTCCTTATGAGCTGAAAGGTTCTTTCTGCCCCTAGGTGGCCATGATTGTCGTGTAGGGCAACTAAGACAGTTTTTCGATGTTTTTCCGGCAAGAACAGTTGCCACTTGTCTTCCAGGTCATCAGAGGGGCCCCTTCGGTAAACCACCCCTTGATGCACCCGCAACCTGTCCCATTCCTTGCGTATTAACCGGGCCTCCTTGGAGGGATCATGCAGGAGCCTGTCCGTATCTGGGTCTTCCAGGGCTTCCAAAGCCAACCTTCCCCAAGGATCTTCTAACTGGTCACGTCTTATATCCTTTTTGGACAGTTTCGGCAAGTCTTCTTTGCCAATCTGGGTCACATCACAATAGTACTTGGGCACTCCTACCACCGAAACTCCAATTTCTTCTGCCCGGGATCCTCCACTAGCTTGAAGCTGTGCTCCCTAACACAAGGCCCGCACCCCATTCTGTCCTGCAAGTGGGAGCATGAGACCTTTTGGACAAAGCATCAGCATTTCAGTTTCCAGTCCCAGGCCTATACTTTAAGCTAAAGTTGAACCCAGAGAGGGCTGCCAACCAACGGTGGCCAGTGGCATCCAGCTTGGCTGTGATAAAGGGGTAAGTGAGTGGGTTATTGTCAGCTCCATGCAAGTAGTCTTTAAGTTTGTCTACAACAGCCCACTTTAAGGCCAAGAATTCGAATTTGTGGGTGGGGTAATTCTTTTCCGCTGGGGTTAAACTCCTACTCACATAGGCAACTGGTCTCAGCTGTCCTTCATACTCCTGATACAGCACGCCTCCCAGACCATCATGACTGGCATCCACGTGCAATTTGTATGGCTTTTTGCTGTCTGCATAGGCCAAGACGGGGGCGGTGGTCAGACTTTTCTTCAACATTGTGAAGGCATCTTCACACTTCTCAGTCCACTGGTCTTCCACTGATTCTCCTGGCTTCCTGGGGCCAGTGTCATCCTCCTCTCCTTCTGTCTTCAGCAACTCATTCAGAGGTTTGGCAATTCTTGCAAATCCCTCCACAAACCTGCGATAATAGGAGCAGAACCCCAGGAAGGATATGAGCTCCGTCACTGTAGTCGGTCAGGGCCAGGAGGTGACTGCCTCCAGTTTGTCAGGGTCTGTAGACACTCCTTCTTCAGACACTATGTGTCCCAGGTAGTGGACTGAGGATTGGTAGAACTGGCACTTCTCCCTGGAGAGTTTAAGCCCCTCATCACTAAGTCTCTTCAGGACTTTCTCCAGTCTTTCCTCGTGTTCCTCCAGAGTCCTCCCAAAGACAATGATGTCATCTAGATACACTAGGACTTCGATGAGGTTCATGTCCCCCACTGTCTTCTCCATTAGTCGCTGAAAAGTGGCAGGAGCCCCCGACAATCCTTGAGGCATCCAGTTAAATTCATAGAATCCCACTGGGATGATGAATGCCGTCTTCTCTCTATCTTCTGGATGCATTGGGATCTGGTAATACCCACTCTTCAGGTCCATGACACTGAACCACTTGGCTCCAGCCAGACTCTGCAGAGCATCCTCTATCCTGGGGGTGGTGTATTGGTCAGGTATGGTCCTCCTATTGAGAGTCCTGAAGTCTATACAGAGCTTCAGTGACCCGTTCTTCTTCCTGACTACTACAATAGGGGAGGCATATGGGCTTCTGGACTCTCGGATAACTCCAGTTCTCTTAAGCTCTGCCAGTTGCTCCCGTAAGTCCTCCAGGTCGGCCAGTGGGACTCGCCGGACCCTTCCTCAGAAAGGTTTGTCTTCTTGCAGACGGATCTTGTGGGTGGCACTCCTCGCACACCCTACATCAAATTCATCTCTGGAGAAAATCTTCCTCCACCTGGTCAGCTGGGCCCTGGCTCTCTCCTTCCATACCGGTGATAGGGTCGTGTTCTCCAGGCAGAGCTTCTCCATCATGGGTGCCCCACCTTCCGTCTTCTCCAGATCAGACAGAGCCACTGGGGTAGCAGGGTGTACTTGGCCCAACAGCATCCGGGCCGGAATCTTCACAGGCGAGTCAGTAATGTTCCTGATGCTCACTGGTATCCGGCCATTGGCCTTCTTCAGAGCCCTCAGCGGGACCACCTCAGGGATTCCAATCCTGGGTGGGTATCCAGGGGGTCCGGTTCCAGAATCACGAAGGGGCGAGGCTGCTCCCATGTGAGCTTCACAGTGGCCTTCAGACAGGTCATTTCACCAGGCTGTAACACTCTCTCCTCCTTCTCCAATCTCCAGACTTTCCCCACCCCCTCTTCTGGGTCCTTCTGTTCCAGGACCAATCGTTGGTGGGCTAACCACAACATTGGGTGGATCCTGGCCATCAAATTACCCTGCTCCTGTGCTAGGGGAGCCAGTAATCTCCTGACCAGGTCAGTATTGGTCCCTATTATCAGGGAACTCTTGTTGGCCCCTGGTGGGTGAGGGCAAACTACTGCCAGGGTGTCAAAGGCCTCCGTCTTTCCTGCTATCGAGGGGTCGAAGGCCAGTCGGATTGAGACATAGCCATCGTAGGGGAAGCTTTGGGTGCCAATCCCCCATATTTCCAGATCTTCCAATTTCTGTAAGGGCAAGTGACTCAGGTGCTTTTGGTAAAAGTCTCGGTATAGGAGAGTGACTTGGGCCCCTGTGTCCAGGATGACCCTTGTGTAAACTCCCTCCACTTGAATGGGAACCACAGGGGAGGGTCCCACCAATTTGGCTGGAAACCCCCTCGGGAAGCTTCTTTCTTTGGACTTGTGGGTTTTCCCTTAGGTGTTTTCTTCTTCTTCCACCTTTTTCTGGATCTTAATCCCTGTTGGGCCTGGTATGCATGGACTCCTTGTAGGTCTTGAAATTTTAACTCTTGGCGGGCAGTATTTAGCATTTTGGGAGGGGCATTGTTTTCCTTCTCCCTTGACTCTTCTTGCTTGAGGATTTTAGTGGAGCTTGCTGAAAATGATGGGCTCCCGGCTGACTCCTTCACCGGGGCCCTCTGGAGTTTTCCGCCGGCTGGTGATAGGTGCCCCGGGTCTTTCTTGGGCTGGGGCACACTCGCCCAAAGTGGCCAACTCCCCCACAGTTGAAACAAATAGCCTCTCCCCTGTCCCGCGGAGAGACTGGCGTTGAGGCACTCTGGTGCGGTTCCTTCCTGACTTCCTCTTTTTTTAGGACTCCTGAGTTCTTAGCCATTAGGGAGGTCAAAAGATCCAGCACTTATGTCATCTGAGACTTTAAAATCTCCACTTCCGAGTCCCATTCAGAGGCTATGGCGGATCTGACTCCCACTGAGGGGGGAGGGGTGGATTTTTCAACCGCCTGTTGGTCCTCCATGATCCGCACAAGGTCTGGGTAACTCAGAGACATGACTCCTTCAGAGGTCTTTAGGTGGAGCCAAACTGGATCCGAACGCAATGCTCCCCTCAGGATCTGCTTCATCCTGGTCGCATCTATGACTTGTGGCAGCATCCCCTTTTTAAGGACAATTTGGCAGAGCATCTTGTTTAACCTTCTGACATATTCAGACAATCTTTCTCCCGGCTGTTGAAGGGTATGCTCAAATTGGTATACTAGTTCAGCCCCCTTTTGCAACTGGCCAAATTCTTCCTGTAACATGGTCAGATAATCATAAGCAGTACAAGCAGAATTGCTGAACCTAAGATTCTTTACAGCTTCAGCAGCAGCGCCTTTCAAACTCTCACTTATGCGCTGCTTCTTCTGGCCCTCTGGTACTTCCCATCCTTCCAGAGCCTGCATTGCTTGCTCAATCAGGATGTCAAAGTCTTCCTCCCCCAGGGGGACAGGTTGTTTCCCCAAGAAAATCCTGAGCTTCCGGTACCCGGCTTCTACGTGTACCGTGTTACTTTTCTGGCACTTCGTGACAAAATCCCCCAGAGCATTCAACAGTTCAGGCTCTATAGCTGCCAGGGGTGTCCCTGAGGCTATCTTCTCCTTTGGCTTCTCTGCTTTAGGGGATAATGGTGGAGAGGATGGTGGAGGTGATGGAAGGGGAGATTGCAGAGGTTCCCCCTTCACTGCTTCTGTATGCGCCAATTGGTATATCTGGTTATCTATGGCCTGTATATTCTGACCTCTAAAGTCCTCTGGTATTCCATCTCTCCATTCCACTAATGCGTATGTAAACAAGGTCTCTGCATCTGGCTTTAAGTCCATCACCCATGCCTTTTGGCTCGGAGACAGTGACAACATGAGCCGCTTTACTGCCTCTTCCGGCCAGTTTTCTCCCGGGAGCTCAATAACTACCGCCATGGTTGGGTTGGCGCCAACTGTCGTGCACCACTGTGTCACTACTAGCAGGTCCATGCCGATGCCTCGGGCAGGCTCTGATTGCAGCATGCAGTATACAGGAATCCCGGACCTGAGCCCCCACGTGTAGCGATACCCCCAGCTAAGAGAGACGCTGAAATGATTTGTTTGTGCCCTGTAATGCACTGCTGTCCTCCCCCAGCAATTGGCTCTAACCTCTCCTGGCACAGTCAGTAGGGGATGGCGGGATTGTGTAACCTATAACTCTCGGAGACACAATCCTGCAATAAACACAGCAATAGGGTATGGCTATCAATAACCGTTTCTTCTGCACAGTAAATGGCACAAACACAAGTGTACTTAACCCTGGCATTTTTACTGAGAGTGTTGGTTAAGCATAGAAAAGTATACATGAACACATGCAGAGCCCTGCAATGAAAAGAGTACTTTTGCAAACAGACAGATATAATAAAAGAAACTAACAGTCTCCGCTGCTGCTATTCTACCTCGTGGGTAAAAATGGTGCCCAGAAATGTCTACGCTACTAAGTCAGGCCTGACTGTACTATGTAGAAGTTCTGCAGAGAGAAATCTTCGCTAGCAAACGGTGGTGCACTTTTGAAGAAACAAGTTATAATCCACAAAGAGAAAGGGTCTTAAACATGGTGAACACAGGATGAGTCTTAGAGACTCCTAGATACTCAAAGCACTGTCCCTCCGGTGTGTGACTACAAGCACTAAAGTTAGTTCCGAACAGCAGTTATCTGGCCTAGAGGATCCTGTGGTTGTCTCTGAGCAGGTGCTCTCTCACCCAACCGGACCAGTCCGTGTCCGTATCTTCCGTTGCTGTGTCTCGGTACACAGATTCCCCGAAACTCGGGGCTTCGGTCCTCCTGGCAACAGTACAGCAGCAGTCGGATGACGCCCCACAGGCTCCTCTGTGAACTGGAAGGCTCTTTGGAGAAAAGTCCCGGCTTCAGGCCTTGTCACACAGCAGACTCAAACCACAGTTCCACTTGCTGGCCGGGCGGTGTCCAAAGGGGCCTAACTCAGTCCCACCCCCAGTTAAATAGCCCACCCCAGCAGTCCTTGCGCGGGGCAATGCACCTTGGGTGTCCCGTGGCATTCTGGGTACGGTAGTCTCTAAGGCCTAAAAGCAATACCCAGCTACATGTATAAGATGAGAAACAACTACTGTTATAACTTAAAAATAGCGAAAAATTAAGTAAATTGGTGATATCTAATTAAAGCTAATATATAATCTTTAAAACTCAATCTATAGTGTTACATATAAGTATTTAATATGTACCACTTGCATTCAGAAGTTGGAGATGTGTACCTTACCCTGTGAAATCTCAGAGATCAGCGGTAACAATAAACCCCAATGCTAAAAATAAACCTCAGTAACAGATACAGCTACTCTCTCTTGTGAATTCACAGCCAGTGCTGGGCTTTATCACTAGAAAGTGAAGTATTCTTCGTGGAATAAATGCCGAAGGTGCACTTTTCAGTAATATCACAAAAAATCCATAAGGAGCTCTGGGGAAAGTAAATGTGATTTTTAAACATATATAGTACAGACATGGCCTAGGTGTTAGCGGTGAGATCTGTCCTTTCCAGACTTTACATGTACAGTGTTGTGGGCCTTAAAGTTTTCTATAGTGAGAAGAGGTATCAAGATTTATGTAGTTAAACACAGAGGTAAACATATCCATCAGTAAGTGCTGAAATTCTTTATAATAGTTGATACTAAATCTCTAAATCTGCCAAGACCAGAGATTTTCGGAGAAACCGCAGTAAAGCTGTAGGTAAATAAAAGAACCAGAACCTTCACTAAGTGGAAGAGTGGGTTTGATAATAAAGTTAGCCATGCCTCCACCCAGGACAGAGCCTTCCTTCCTGGGAAATTAACCAGTATTCTAATCAGTACATAAGTAATTGAGAACAAAGGAACTTTTGCAACCAGCATATAACATTAATCATAAGTATATGGCTGCATGCCAGTATGGAAATAATGCAGGCTTTATATAAGGAAAAATTTATAATAGTACATACATCCAATGCACAAACCCCACCAATGCAAAATCCCATTGGTGGGGTGAAACATGTCAGAGGGGTGTAGTCAGGAGGAGCTTAGGCTGAAGTCGTATCTTCACTATCATGTATAGTGGCTGGGTTCCGGTGTATGGTGCTTCCACCTTCTGTCTTCCAAAAAATTTATAATAGCACATGCATCCAGAGCACAAACAGGTATTATCGCAAAAGGTCCAACTGAAGTCCTGGTGGAATTGTACATATATACCCGGGTATATTAAGTTATTAAAAATAAATTCTCCAGATGAATGTTGCAGCAAAGTTCAGTTGCAGAGGCCCCAGAGGATGATCATGATTTGGTTTCAGTCTTTGCGCCAGAGATCTGAAGGCAAGATTAGCGGTGATGGGGAGATCCTCCAACCATTGTCCAACCAGCCTGGAATGCAGATTCTCATGAGCAGAACCTGTATTCTAGAACTAGGAAATTGACAGCCTATCTACTCTGTCTCTTAGTCCCTTGTAATTTTCTAATCTGTCATACAACCAGACCTCAAGCTACCAGAACTAGCTCGTTGGATGGTTATTGAGCCCTGAGCCAAAACTAGCTTTAGAATTTCAGACAAGAAGGGACAGGATTACAGTGGAACCTTGGATTATGAGCATAATCCGTTCCAGGAGAATGCTTGTAATCCAAAACACTTGCATATCAAAGCGAGTTTTCCCATAGAAGTCAATGGAAACAAAAATAATTTGTTCCACATTGACTTCAATGGCATGCAATACCGCATGTGGCCAGAGGTGAGGGGGCACCGGAGAGACTCAGATATACTCGGAGACAGCTCCGATGAACTCGGAAACCTTCGGAAAGTCTCAGAAACACTCAGGAACTTAGGATTTATGAGTGTTTCCGAGTATTTTCAAACGGCTCCGAACAGATCCAAGTGTCACCGGCGCCCCTGCACCTCTGGCCAAATGCGGTACTGCACACCGCAGAGGCTTGAATCCTGCTTGTTTTACGAGACAACATTCGCAAACCGAGTCAGGATTTAAAAAAAATAATTGCTCGTATTGCGAAATGCTCGTTAACCATGTTATTCGCAATCCGAGGTTCCACTGTACCTAAAATATCAGGAGCTGGATATAAACGCTATTGCAATAAACAGGTACACGCATACCATAGCACAGACCTAGCTATCTGGCACTATGCATGTGAGATAATAACAATATGACAGATATATAGTATGTCTGTCACAAGGATTTAGATACACACTCAAGACGCTCTGGGCAGATGCAGTTAAACTATTAGAACATAGGAATACTTGCCTAATGGTCTCTGCTTCTGGTCTGGGTGAAATACAGAAGCTCCTGTGTGTAATAAGGTCATGTGGCTCAGTTCTCTGAGTCTAATTCCTAGAAACTCCCCTGTATATACCATCACAGTCCTCCAAGTGGGGTTTTATGACCCAGTTAGAAGGGACTAAAATTACCTGTCTGTAACCAACTAACTCTGTGGTAATTAATAAGCAAAGCTATTTAATTTTTGTTGTTGTTTTTGTAGAGAATGCAGTGTATGCTAGAGTGTTTTTCTTAAAGTGGGTGAAAACCTGATTCATGAAATTTGACCTAAGCACATATATCTGTAGTGTTTTCTCATCTCTCTCCAAATCACTAAGTCACGTGTCTTTCTGCTGCTCCATTCCTCTGTTATCAGCATGATAACTTCTGACAAGTTCTCCATCAACCAAGATAAAACAGCCTGAAATTTGTGTCGTGGGAGGTTGCTATATATAGATTAGCAGAGAGCTTGTCTTGTCACACCACAGCTCTGCACATTCCTTCCTTCCTTTGCCTATGTGGAGTGGGGGTGTGTGCCTTTCCCCCAATCAGCTGTCTTGGCTGTATGCCAAGAATCCACTTCCAGTGCTGAACAGGAAGAGAAAATCTCTAACACAGTGGGGCTGATTTACAAAACGTTTGCGCCATGAGTATTGGCGCATCTGCGTGCGCAATGGCTGTTTTGGTATTTACAAAACATTAGCGCCTGTAGCGCAGCCCTATTTCCCATTTACTATAGTGTTGTCGGCGGACGGGAGGAGGCGCTCAGTGCGCCACTATGGACCTGGCGCACAGCATGTTAAACACTAAATATAAAGAAGCTGGAAGTGAGAATATAATGGGGGTGACATGGGGTGATGTGAGGAAGTGTAGAGACACCTGCCCAAATAACAAACATGCCCAAAATAGTGTGAGAAAGTAACTTTTTCAAAACCAGCCCGCTGCGCCGGCAATTCCGATTCGAGCTGTGGGAGGTTTTTTTGAGCTCAGCGCGGGAATTTCAATGGTTCAAATGCGCCGGGACACTGCGCCGGCAAAATCTTAGTAAATGTCAAGTCACGTAAACTAATTTGCATAAGTTGAACAGGCGCAGCTCTGAACTTTCCATTGCGCCTGCAAAATGACATTTCTAAAGGAAAAAAAAGCCATTTAAAAGCAGCCGCGGCTGTAATGAATTGTCGGCTCCCGGCAATATAGAGAAAGTCATTGAAAGTCATTGCTAACCACAAAAAAAAGCGTGGGGGTTCCCCCAAATTCCATAACCAGACCCTTGAGGTCTGGAATGGATATTAAGGGGAACCCCGCTGCAAATTTAAAAAAAAAATGACGTGGGGTTCCCCCCCAAATATCCATACCAGGCCCTTCAGATCTGGCATGGATTTTAAGGGGAACTCCACCCCAATTTTTTTTTTAAAATGGCATGGAGTCCCCCCAAAAATCCACACCAGACCCTTATCCGAGCACGTAACCTGGCCGGCCGCAGGGGAAGAGGGGGGGACGAGAGCGGCCCCCCCTCCCTCCTGAACCGTACCAGGCCACATGCCCTCAACATGGGGAGGATGTCCCCATGTTGATGGGGACAAGGGCCTCATCCGCACAACCCTTGCCCGGTGGTTGTGGGGGTCTGCGGGCGGGGGGCTTATCGGAATCTGGAAGACCCCTTTAACCACTTAACGACCGCTCACTGTATATATACGTCGGCAGAATGGCACCGACAGGCACAATCACGTAGAGTGTACGTGATTGCCTTTGTATAGTTGGGGGTCCAATCGGACCCCCCTTCTGTACAGTGAGCGGTGGCTAAGTGTCCGGGAGCGTTCCGGGATGAGGGGGCAGCCATTTGTTTCTGGCCACCCCCTCGCGATCGCTCCCGGCGAATGGAAATGCCCCCTCTGTCTGTGTCAGACAGAGGGAGCAGGAGGAAGTGATGTCATCTCTGGTGCGGCGCTCACATATACCGAGAAGACAAGTACAAGAGAAGACATCAGGTCAGTGCACACAACACTACACTGACACCAGGACACATAGGGACATAAATCGCCCCCCAGGCCCCCCCAGACACCCCAGATCACCCCCTAGATCACCCCCCAGCCCCCAGTCACAGTGTCACTGATTGCAGTGACCATTTATTTAGTGATCACTGCAATCAGTGACATTTGTGACTGTAAAAGTGTCACCAAAGTTTAGTCTTAGGTCCAGTGTAGCCCCCTAACCCCCCTAATAAAGGTTTAACCCCCTGATCACCCCCCAGATAACCCTTTCACTGCCTATCACCACTGTCGCTTAGCGATCATTTTTCTGATCGCTGTCTTAGCGTCAGTGATGCCGATCGGCAGCCAGTAATTTTTTTTAGGTTCGCCGCAGGTTTTTATAGCGTCAGGTACCCCAATATATTATCTAATAAAGGTTTAACCCCCTTGATCACCCCCCAGGTAACCCTTTCACCCCCTATCACCACTGTCGCTAAGCAATTGTTTTTCTAAACGCTGTCTTAGTGTCGGTGATGCAGATCGTAGCCAGTAATTTTTTTTAGGTTCGCCGCAGGTTTTTATAGCGTCAGGTATCCCAATATATTATCTAATAAAGGTTTAACCCCCTTGATCACCCCCCAGGTAACCCTTTCACCCCCTATCACCACTGTCGCTAAGCAATTGTTTTTCTAAACGCTGTCTTAGTGTCGGTGATGCAGATCGTAGCCAGTAATTTTTTTTAGGTTCGCCGCATGTTTTTATAGCGTCAGGTACCCCAATATATTATCTAATAAAGGTTTAACCCCCTTGATCGCCCCCCAGGTAACCCTTTCACCCCCTATCACCACTGTCACTAAGCGATCGTTTTTCTAAACGCTGTCTTAGTGTCTGTGATGCAGATCGTAGCCAGTAATTTTTTTTAGGTTCGCCGCATGTTTTTATAGCGTCAGGTACCCCAATATATTATCTAATAAAGGTTTAACCCCCTTGATCGCCCCCCAGGTAACCCTTTCACCCCCTATCACCACTGTCACTAAGCGATCGTTTTTCTAAACGCTGTCTTAGTGTCTGTGATGCAGATCGTATCCAGGAATTTTTTTTAGGTTCGCCGCATGTTTTTATAGCGTCAGGTACCCCAATATATTATCTAATAAAGGTTTAACCCCCTTGATCGCCCCCCAGGTAACCCTTTCACCCCCATCACCACTGTCGCTAAGCGATCGTTTTTCTAAACGCTGTCTTAGTGTCGGTGATGCAGATCGGTAGCTGGTAATTTTTTTTAGGTTCGCCGCAGGTTTTTATAGCGTCAGGTACCCCCATATATTATCTAATAAAGGTTTTAACCCCCTGATTGCCCCTAGTTAACCCTTTCACCAGTGATCACCATATAAGTGTTACGGGTGACGCTGGTTAGTTAGTTTGCTTTTTATAGTGTCAGGGCACCCGCCGTGTATATAACCCAATAAAGGTTTAACCCCTTGATCGCCCGGCGGGTGATATCAATTAGGTTTTAGCGTCAGAGAGGGTCTGAGTCACACCCCAGGCAGCGTCAGGTTAGTGCCAGTAACGCTAACACCCACGCGTGAAGCATACACCCCCCTTAGTGGTATAGTATCTGAACAGATCAATATCTGATCTGATCAGATCTATACTAGCGTCCCCAGCAGTTTAGGGTTCCCAAAAACGCAGTGTTAGCGGGATCAGCCCAGATACCTGCTGGCACCTGCGTTTTGCCCCTCCGTCCAGCCCAGGCCACCCAAGTGCAGTATCGATCGATCACTGTCACTTACAAAACAAAAACACACATAACTGCAGCGTTCGCAGAGACAGGCCTGATCCCTGCGACTCCAGTGCTGTAGGAGGTGATTTCACCACCACAGTTAAAAAAAAAAAAAGCAAATATGCCGAAGCATTGGGGCAGCAGGGGCGGAGGAGCGATTTTGCTCCTAATGCCGCGTACATACGGTCGAAATTCCGACGGAGGCTTGCCCGTGGAAAAGTCCGACCATGTGTGTGCGGCATAACTTTTTTGCGGGAGGATGCCCCCATGCTTCGGCATATATAAATGGTGCGTGTATGCCCATCATTGGAAGTGGGTGGATGAAGGGCGGTATTCTAATGGTGGGCATACCCACCGATCAATCTCTTTTTTCGTTCAGCCAACTGGCTGCATGAAATAAAAAGATTACAATACATGTCCAACAAGGACCAGCAACGTACTGGTATGTTGCTGGACTTTGAATGTTTATACCAGAATGATGCCTGCGGGTTTAGGTATCATCTTGGTATCATTCTTTTCAGCCTGCGGCCGGCTTTCATGTAAAAGCAATCCTAGCAGCTAATTAGCCTCTGGACTGCTTTTACAAGCAGTGGGAGGGAATGCCCCCCCCCCCGGATATAAAAAGCGCCATTGGGAAATTGGGAAAGCATTTTATCACACCGATCTTGGTGTGGTCAGATGCTTTGAGGGCAGAGGAAAAATCTAGGGTCTAGAAGACCCCAGTTTTTTCAAAAAAAGAGTACCTGTCACTACCTATTGCTATCATAGGGGATATTTACATTCCCTGAGATAACAATAAAAATGATTAAAAAAAAATACTTGGAAGGAACAATTTAAAAATAAAATAAAAAAGCAAAATTAATAAGAAAAAAAAAGAAAAAAAAAAGCACCCCTGTCCTGCCCTGCTCTTGCCCAATGGCGAACGCAAGCGTCGGTCTGGCGTCATATGTAAACAGCAATTGCACCATGCATGTGAGGTATCACCGCGAAGGTCAGATCGAGGGCAATCATTTTAGCAGTAGACCTCCTCTGTAAATCTACTGGGGTAACCTGTAAAGGCTTTTAAAGGCTTTTAAAAATTTATGTAGTTTGTCGCCAATGCGCGTTTGTGCGAAATTTTAAAGCATGTCGTGTTTGGTATCTATGTACTCGGCCTAAGATCATCTTTTTTATTTCATCAAACATTTGGGCAATATAGTGTGTTTTAGTGCATTAAAATTAAAAAAAGTGTATTTTTTAACCCAAAAAATGCGTTTGAAAAATCGCTGCGCAAATACTGTGTAGAAAAAAAAATGCAACACCCACCATTTTAATCTGTAGGGCCTTTGCTTTAAAAATATATATAATGTTTGGGGGTTCAACATAATTTTCTTGCAAAAAAAAAATGTTTTCATGTAAACAAAGTGTCAAAAAGGGCTTTGTCTTCAAGTGGTTAGAAGAGTGGATGTAAGCTTCCTAATGTTGTGTATAAAATGCCAGAACAGTTCAAAACCCCCCCAAATGACCCCATTTTGGAAAGTAGACACCCCAAGCTATATACTGAGAGGCATGTTGAGTCCATGGAATATTTTATATGTTGACACAAGTTGCGGAAAAACGACAATTTTTTTTTTTTTTTTTTTCACTAAATGATATATTGCTCAAACATGCCATGGGCATATGTGGAATTACACCCCAAAATACATTCTGTTGCTTCTCCTGAGTACGGGGATACCACATGTGTGAGACTTTTTGGGAGCCTAGCCATGTACGGGACCCCAAAAACCAAGCACCGCCTTCAGGCTTTCTAAGGGTGTAAATTTTTGATTTCACTTCTCACTGCCCATCACAGTTTCGGAGGCCATGGAATGCCCAGATAGCACAAAACCCCCCCAAATGACCCCATTTTGGAAAGTAGACACCCCAAGCTATTTGCTGAGAGGTATTGTGAGTATTTTGCAGATCTCGCTTTTTGTCACAAAGTTTTGAAAATTGAAAAAAAAAAAAATATATATATATATATTTTCTTTCTTCATTTTCAAAAACAAATGAGAGCTGTAAAATACTCGCCATTCCTCTCAGCAAATAGCTTGGGGTGTCTATATTCCAAAATGGGGTCATTTGGGGGGGTTTTGTGCGATTTTGGCATTTTATGGCCTTCGAAACTGTGATAGGTAGTGAGGAGTGAAATCAAAAATTTGTGCCTAGAAATCCTGAAGGCGGTGCTTGGTTTTCGGGGTCCCATACGCGGCTAGGCTCCTAAAAAGTCCCACACATGTGGTATCCCCGTACTCAGGAGAAGCAGCAAAATGTATTTTGGGGTGTAATTCCACATATAACCATGGCATGTGTGAGCAATATATCATTTAGTGACAACTTTTTGTAATTTTTTATTTTTTTTTGTCATTATTCAATCACTTGGGACAAAAAAATAAAAAATTCAATGGGCTCAACATGCCTCTCAGCAATTTCCTTGGGGTGTCTACTTTCCAAAATGGGGTAATTTGGGGGGGTTTTGTACTGCCCTGTCATTTTAGCACCTCAAGAAATGAGATAGGCAGTCATAAATTTAAAGCTGTGTAAATTTCAGAAAATGTACCCTAGTTTGTAAACGCTATAACTTTTGCGCAAATCAATAAATATACGCTTATTGACATTTTTTTTACTAAAAACATGTGGCTGAATACATTTTGGCCTAAATGTATGACTACAATTGAGTTTATTCGATTTTTCTTATAACAAAAAGTAGAAAATATCATTTTTTTTCAAAATTTTCGGTCTTTTTCCGTTTATATCGCAAAAAATAAAAATCGCAGAGGCAATCAAATACCATTAAAAGAAAGCTCTATTTGTGGGAAGAAAAGGACGCAAATTTCGTTTGGGTACAACATTGCATGTCCGCACAATTTACAGTTAAAGCAGCGCAGTGCAAAATTCTGAATTCACCTCTGGTCCTTTAGCTACCAAATGGTCCGGGGCTTAAGTGGTTAACAAAGGGGACCCCCAGATCCCGGCCCCCCCTTATGTGAATTGGTAATGGGGTACATTGTACCCCTACCATTTCACGAAGAAAGTGTCAAAATGACAAGAGCCGGTTTTAGACAATTCCTTTATTAATGTCTTCTCTTTTCTTCCTTCTTCTTCTTCCTTCTTCTTCTTCCATCTTCTTCTTTTCTCCATTCGGGTTTCTTCCTCTTCATCTTCATCTTCATCTTCATCTTCATCTTCATCTTCATCTTCATCTTCCTTCTTCTTTCGGTCTTCTCGTCCGCATCTTGCTCCGGCGTCTTCCCTTCTTTCTTCTTCGGCCGCTCCGTTTGAATTGGAGGTTCCTGCTGTGCGACGCCTCAGTTCCCCACTTGGTCCGCTGCCCCCCGGTGGCTCCGCCCCCTCTGAAACCACGGGGAAAGTCCCTGTAAAAACCATGTGCCTCAGAGGGGGGCGGGGTCACCGGGTGTAAGCGGACCCGATGGGGAACTGAAGAACTGAAGCTTCGCACAGCGGGAACCTCCAATTCAAACGGAGCGGCCGGAGAAGAAAGAAGAAGGGAAGACGCCGGAGCAAGATGCGGACGAGAAGACCGAAGGAAGAAGGAAGATGAAGATGAAGATGAAGAGGAAGATGAAGATGGAGGAAGAAACCCGAATGGAGAAAAGAAGAAGATGGAAGAAGAAGAAGATGGAAGAAGAAGAAGATGGAAGAAGAAGATGGAAGAAGAAGATGGAAGAAAGGAGAAGACATTAATAAAGGAATTGTCAAAAACCGGCTCTTGTCATTTTTTACATTTTTTACACTTTCCTTGTGAAATGGTAGGGGTACATTTGTACCCGATTACCATTTCACACAGAAGGGGGCCGGGATCTGGGGGTCCCCTTTGTTAAAGGGGTCTTCCAGATTCCGATAAGCCCCCCACCCGCAGACCCCCACAACCACCGGGCAAGGGTTGTGGGGATGAGGCCCTTGTCCCCATCAACATGGGGACATCCTCCCCATGTTGAGGGCATTTGGCCTGGTACGGTTCAGGAGGGAGGGGGCCACTCTCGTCCCCCCCTTTTCCCCTGCGGCCGGCCAGGTTACGTGCTTGGATCAGGGTCTGGTGTGGATTTTTGGGGGGACTCCACGCCATTTTTTTTTCAAATTTGGGGTGGAGTTCCCCTTAAAATCCATGCCAGATCTGAAGGGCCTGGTATGGATATTTGGGGGGAACCCCACGTCATTTTTTTTTTAAAATTGCAGCGGGGTTCCCCTTAATATTCATTACAGACCTCAAGGGCCTGGTTATGGAATTTGGGGGAACCCCCACGCTTTTTTTTTTGGTGTAATCAAAGACTTTCAATGACTTTTATCTGTATTGACGGGAACCAGCAATTCATTACAGCCGCAAGGACTTTTAAATTACTATTATTTTACTTTAGAAATGTCATTTTGCTCTCCAACTGTTATAAACATGGAAAACATGCGCTACTTTACAGGCATACTATAGACACCCCCCGGTATGATATTTAGGGCCAGTTCACACCGGATGCAGTGCGTTTTTTTTGATGCCTGAAAAACGCAAAGAAAGTTGATCACATTAATGCCAATGGCATAGTTCACACCACTGCAGTCCGTTCCAGTGCGTTTCAGAAAGCCAAAAAAAATTAGTCATGCTGCATTTTTTAGGTACAAAACTGTACTGGACCCCAGTAAAACACATCAAAAACGCAACGGAACGTACCAAAAATGCACTAGAATGCACCGCAACGCACCTAAATGCACCAAAGACGCACTGCAACACACTTGTCCTAAGTGAAAAGAGGGGGGAAAAAAACATTGGACTGCATCAAAAACGCCTCAAAAATGCACTGGAATGTGTCAAAAACGCACATGCAGAAAAGCACCTGGAACGCACCCAGACTGCGTTTCTATAGTGTGAACTAGGGCCAGTTCACACCATAGAAACACAATCCGGATGCGTTCCAGGTGCTTTTCTGCATGCACGTTTTTCATGCGTTCCAGTGCATTTTTGGTACGTTTTTGATGCAGTCCAGTGCTTTTTTTCACCCCTCTTTTTTATTAACCATAGATAAGGACAAGTGTGTTCCAGTGCGTTTTTGTTGCATTTAGGTGTGTTCCTGTGCGTTCCAGTGCGTTTATGATGCGTTTTGATGCGTTCCAGTACAGTCCAGTGCAGGTAAAATGCAGCATGTTCTACTTTTTTGGTGGAACTGGAACAAACACTGCCATTTAGAACCATATAACCAACTTTCCATGCATTTTGGATGCATAAAAAACGCAATGCACTGCATGTGGTGTGATATGGCCCTTAAGCAATTTGGCATATTTAAAGGCACTTCTCCTTGTTTTGTTTTTGGTGTTTTCCAAATTGGTGACATTGATATATGTCCCTTAGGGTGGGACCTGGGCCCCCATTTTAAGGCCAATAACTAGAAGATAAGCCAGCCAAGTGGGGACTAGCAAAATTAACAAGTCAGTTCCCATAGACTGCAATGGTATTTGTTGGTGGGGGGGGGAGGGGTGATTGTCCCATCTCTAATTTTGTAGCATGCTGGATGATGTGCTTAATTTTGGACGGGGGGAGGGGGGTTATTTTTTGCTAGCTGCATTGGTGTTGTTCTGCACATGCCCAGCCAGTTAGTTTTTTTTGGGTGCTTTTTGTGTGTGAACAGCACCTGGGTATTTCTGGGCATGCTCAGAGAGTGTGTTTTATGGGTTAGTAATTGAAGGACATCCTTAACAGGTGTACCCACTTTGAATTTCAGTCTCTACATTGAGTGAACTTGCATTTTGGGTGTTTCATGGACTGTGCATGTGTTTTCAATTGCCTCATTAGCTCACAAACCTATGTTATATAAAGCTCACAGAGCATACGGTCGCTTGCCCTGAGAAGAGGCAAGTGTGTGTGCGTGGGGGCAAAATGTACATGTTGGTGTCCTTATCGAGTTTGTAACACATGTATTTTATTTGTTATGTCTTTGCAAAACAGGTGTTTGGTTTATTTTGTGGATTGTATATTTTTTGTGTGGGGGAAATGTTCCCCTGAAATAATTCTGATGTTGTTAATGTGTGTCGTTTGTTCACTTTGATTTAATTGTCTGCTGCCTTTTTTTTTTTTGGCCAAAAATTTCTCAAGATGTTGAGTCTGTAACTGTTTCAAATTGACCTTCATGTTTTTTATTTTGCCTTCCCTTTTATTTTGTTGACCAATAAAATTTGATGCAAAGTTTTGATGTTTGTTTTGTATTTTCTTTGCAACAAATGTGACAGCTGTCAAAACAAAACTGGTGTGATTTGTCTAATCTGGTGCCTTCATGCTAGCATATGCATGGATTGTATTGTGTGCTGCCATGGAAAGTCACCAGGAAATGAAAAATACAGAGCGGTAAGTATTCAATTTTCCTTTTTTACTGTAGTGGTTCTCAGCCTCAGTCCTCAGTACCCCCCAACAGGACATGTTTTGTGAATTTATCTTATCGAGAATTGCTGTCCAAAAATCAAAACCATTGACTGTGATTTAATGCACATGTGCAAGATGAAGGAAAACCTGCAAAAATGGCCTGTTGGGGGTACTTGAGAAGCACTGATTTAGAGCACTGCACTTAAAAATAGCTCAAGGCCATACAATTCTAATTGTGGGCATTTTGAGGGAAACAAAGTAAGTGTTAGAACCCCTGCGTGTGTTTTTTTTTTTTTTTTTGTAGTTTGGCCTTTGTGTCTCCTTTTCTTAAAATTGGCTTCACTTCCTGTCACACAGCTAAACAGGAAGTGAAGGTAAAACCCTACCAATGTCTTTTCTTGGGGACACACAGATCAATCTAACTAGTGTCCCCATTGAGCAAATTGCACTCTAGCACTTTGTTGTGTACACCCCAAATCAATGTATAGTTTGGGGTTTAGTAAAGACAAATCCACTCTGCAGTAAAAGTGTAGCTGCTGAAATTCTGAGGGAAAGTACTGGTGATTGGCTGTTCCAATCATGTAAAAGCAAAGATGGTGTATTTTTTTGGCTTGCATGTCCCCCTCAGAGATGCAGCAAGTGCACTTGTAGTGCAAAGTAGATTTGCCTTTAGTAAATAAACCCCAAAGTCCAAAATACCTAATAATTTGGGGTGTACCCCGCAATATGCTGGAGTGCAATGTGCATAATGGGGAAAGTATTTAGACTGACCTGTGTGTCCCCAAGGAAAGACATTGTTAGGGATTTTCCCTCACTTCCTGTGTGGCTATGTGACAGGAAGTGAATTATTTGGAAGGATAAAGTGGCCAAATTATTTAGTTTAACTTTTCAAAGACTCATTCCTAAGATGAATTGTGATGCATGTCAATGGCCCATTTAGACCCTCTTTAATCACTTGAGATCAGCGCTATAACTGATCGACGGCCACAGCATGGTCCTCAATTGCCGGGAGTCCGTCAATAAACGTCCTCCCCTTTGCGCGCGCTGTGGTCACAGAGTCACTGAGACTCGGGTGATGACAGATCCAAGTAAGGGGCCCGATCCCTGCCCTTTACAAAAGCTGGGTAATGGTTTTTGTTTTCTCCTTGTGCTGACAGCGTGAGCATAAAAAAAAGGCAATCACCGGCTTATGTGCAAGGGACATCGGGCCCGAAGAGGAAGAGGCAATTCTGCATCATCTGTGACAATTAGTAGCCCCTGCCAGTGCCACCTATCAATGCCCACCACTGGTGCCAATCAGTGGCACCTAGCAGTGCTGCCTATCAGTGCCCATCACTGCCAACTATCATTGCCACCTAGCAGTGCCACTTCTCACTGCCCACCAGTGCCAAATAGCAATGCCACCTCTCAGTGCCCACCCTTGCCACTTAATCGGTGCCCATCAGTGCAGTCTCATCAGTGTACATCAATGAAGAAGAAAAATTACCTTTTTTAAAAATATTAACCAGTTTCCTACCGCCCACCGTCAAATGACATCCTTGGCTTTGGGCGGTGATATCTGAATGATGCCTGCAGTTGCAGGCATCATTCAGATATCATTCTTTTCAGCCGGCGATTCTGTGCACAATAAAAATGATCATAGTGGCAGTTCCGCCGCTTGATTGTTCTTATAGGCGGGGGGAGGGGACGTCCCCCCCTCTTGCCGCCATCCGGTGCTTCTCCGGGCTCTCCCGTGCCATCTGGGGCTCGGAGAATGATTTGGAGATGACTGGTGACCAGATGGTCATCAGTCATCTCTATGACAGTCAGAGGCGCGGGCACGACGTTATGACATCACGCCGTGTTTCCGTATGTTAACCAAGCCGTGATCTCGGCTGTCAGCATGAGATTGGTGATTTTTTTGGACCAATATCATGCTTTCCAGCCTGGAGGAGAGATGCGGGGTCTTATTGACCCCGCATCTCTCCATAAAGAGGACCTGTCACACACATTCCTATTACAAGGGATGTTTACATTCCTTGTAATAGGAATAAAAGTGATCCAAAAAAAAAAAATTAAAATAAAAAAAGAGTAAGAAATACAAAAAAGTAAAAAAACAAAATAAGCAAAAATACGAAAAAACGCCCATGTCCCCGGTAGCTCGCGCTCAGAAGCGAACACACACGTAAGTCCCGCCCACATATGTAAACGCTGTTCAAGCCACACATGTGAGTTATTGCTGCGTGCGTTAGAATGAGTGCAACAATTCTAGCACTAGACCTCCTCTGTAATGCCAAAATGGTAACGTGTAAAAAAAATTAAAGCATCGCCTAGGGAGATTTTTAATTACTGAAGTTTGGTGTCATGCCATGAGTGTGCGCAATTTTAAAGCGTGACGTGTTAGGTATCTATTTACTCAGCATAACAACATCTTTCACATTATACCAAAAAATTGGCCGTAACTTTACTGTTTTGTAATATTTTTAGCAAACAAAAGGCAATTGAAAATTTAGTGCGCAAATACCGAGCGAGATAAAAATTTGCAATGACCGCCATCTTATTCCCTAGGGTGTCTGCTCCAAAAACATATATAATGTTTGGTGTTTACAAGTAATTTTATAGCCATAAATTTATGATTTTTACATGAAGGAGAGAAGTGCCACAATAGGCCCAGTGCTGAAGTGGGTAAAATATCAATTTTTTTTTTTTAAACTCGGTCTTTTGTATTTATAGAAAAAAAAAAAAAATAAAACACAAAGGTGATCAAATGGCACCAAAAGCAAGCTCTATTTGTGTGCCAACAAATAAAACATTTTCATTGGGTTACAGTGTTGTATGAGCAATTGTCATTAAAAGTGCATCAGCGCTGAAATGTGAAACTTGGTCTGGGCAGTGCGCAAGTGGTTAATATAAGGCTACATGCACACGGACGTTTTTCAAGCCGCTTGTTTGAGCGTTTTTTGCAGCTTAAAAACATCTCTCCATGTTAGCCTATGGCCTCATGGCCACCATGGCGTTTTTGTGCTGTAAATGGCATAAGCGTTTTTAGGCCCCATGTAGACGGGACGCTGGTGCAAAGTGTTCTGAACTAAGGTTGAAAGTGGCGTTTAGAAAGGCGCGCTTTGTGGCGTTTGCATGCCGTGTTTTACCACATTTGCGTGTATATGATAAGGAGCCGCCCTAAGCTCCAAAAACAGTATTATTTACGATTTTAGCTATTTAGTGAGACCAGAGTGATATCAGCAGCTGAGAGCAGCAGTGTAGTTGTATTTAGCGTGTCACTTGCCCCAAGTTGTGGAATGTCCACTTGCCACGTCAGCTGCCCCAAGTTGTGGATTGTCCACAATGCAATGGAAGCAATTTCATATATATATATATATATATATATATATATATATATATATATATATATATATATATATATAAATTGGTTTTTCCTCATTTGCCATAAATTTGGAGTTTATCAATGTAAAAAATAGGTCACCTTTAAAAACGCTTCTAAACTAAAATGCGGCTAAACGCTGGTACCCGCGTCTGAAACGTGGAAATCTTTGGCGTCTGAAGGCATTTTGAGGGTTTGTGAAAAACGATTTTAAACGCAACTGCAGATTTTTTTTTGCCAGGCCAAAAACAGTGTTTTGGATGTAATAGAATTCAATGGACCCGCATCCAAAACGCAAGTACCGCAATTTTGCGGCGATTTTTTGTTTTACCTGTTTATAGCTGGTTGTTAAAGGAAATGTAAAGAAAAAAAAAAAACGGTAAAAAAAAAAAAAAAAAAAAACACAGCGTGGGGTCCCCCCCCAGGTCCATACCAGGCCCTTGGGTCTAGTATGGATTCAAAGGGGACCCCCCCCCAAAAAAAGAAAAGAAAACTGGCGTGGGGGTCCCCCCAGAATCCATACCAGGCCCTTCAGGTCTGGCATGTATTTTAAGGGGAACCCCGGGCCAAAAACCAAAAAAATTTGCGTGGGGTCCCCTAAAAATACACACCAGACCCTTTATCCGAGCACTCAACCTGGCAGGCCGCAGGGGAAAAGGGGGGGACGAGAGAGCGGCCCCCCTCCCTCCTGAACCGTACCAGGCCGCGTGCCCTCAACATGGGGGGTTTGGTGCTTCGGGGCAGGGGGGGCGACCTGCGCCCCCCCACCCCAAAGCACCCTGTCCCCATGTTGATGGGGACAAGGGCCTCTTCCCGACAACCCTGGCCGTTGGTTGTCGGGGTCTGCGGGCAGGGGGCTTATCAGAATCTGGGAGCCCCCTTTAATAAGGGGGACCCCAGATACCTGCCCCCCACCCTATGTGAATGAGTATGATGTACATCGTACCCCTACCCATTCACCTGGTGACAAAATAAGTCAATAAAAAAAGACAACACAGGTTTGAAAAGTAATTTATTGGGCAGCTCCAGGGGTCTTTTCTGCCGGGCCCCCGCTATCTTCTGCTAGCTCTTTTGCTAGCGGGGGTCCCGGGCTTCCTCGCCATCTTCGGGGGTCTTTCTGCCGGGCCCCCCGCTATCTTCTGCTAGCTCTTTTGCTAGCGGGGGTCCCAGGCTTCCTCGCCGTCTTCTTCTGACTTCAGGGGTCTCTTGTTCTGTTCTCCGGTTCTTCTCCGGTGTCTTCTCCACGATCTCCGGTTCTTTCTGCCTTCTGCCGGGCGCCCCGCTATCTTCTCGCAGCTCTTTTGCTAGCGGGGGCCGGACTTCTTCGTCGCCTTCTTCCCTCTTCTCTTCGCCCGATGTTGCCTCGTCGCTGTCCACCGCCGCAATGATCTGTCCGAGCAGCAGTGCCACTTTTATTGGCATGGGGCGTGGTCACTGGGTGATATCACCGCTGACCCCGCCCCCGTTTCACGTCACAGTCCCATCATTCCCCGGGACTGTGACTTCATACGGGGGCGGGGTCAGCGGTGGCCCCATGCCAATAAAAGTGGCACCGCTGCTCGGACAGATCATTGCAGCGGTGGACAGCGACAAGGCAACATCGGGCGAAAAGAAGAGGGAAGAAGGCGACGAAGAAGTCCGGCCCCCGCTAGCAAAAGAGCTGCGAGAAGATAGCGGGGCGCCCGGCAGAAGGCAGAAAGAACCGGAGATCGTGGAGAAGACACCGGAGAAGAACCGGAGAACAGAACAAGAGACCCCTGAAGTCAGAAGAAGACGGCGAGGAAGCCTGGGACCCCCGCTAGCAAAAGAGCTAGCAGAAGATAGCGGGGGGCCCGGCAGAAAGACCCCCGAAGACGGCGAGGAAGCCCGGGACCCCCGCTAGCAGAAGATAGCGGGGGGCCCGGCAGAAAGACCCCCGAAGACAGCGAGGAAGCCCGGGACCCCCGCTAGCAAAAGAGCTAGCAGAAGATAGGGGGGGCCCCGGCAGAAAGACCCCTGAAGTCGGAAGAAGACCCCCGGAGCTGCCCAATAAATTACTTTTCAAACCTGTGTTGTCTTTTTTTATTGACTTATTTTGCCACCAGGTGAATGGGTAGGGGTACGATGTACCCCTTACTCATTCACATAGGGTGGGGGGCCGGCATCTGGGGGCCCCCTTTTTAAAGGGGGCGCCCGGATCTCGAAAAGCCCCCCGCCCGCATACCCCGACAACCAACGGCCAGGGTTGTCGGGAAGAGGCCCTTGTCCCCATCAACATGGGGGCAGGGTGCTTTGGGGTGGGGGGGCCACAGGTCGCCCCCCTGCCCCGAAGCACCAAACCCCCCATGTTGAGGGCATGCGGCCTGGTACGGTTCAAGAGGGAGGGGGGGGCGCTCTCTCATCCCCCCCTTTTCCCCTGCGGCCTGCCAGGTTGCGTGCTCGGATAAGGGTCTGGTTTGGATTTTGGGGGGACCCCCACACCGTTTTTCGGCTTAGGGGGTTCACCTTAGAATCCAGACCAGACCTAAGGGCCTGGTATGCTCCTGAAGGGGAACCCATGCCAGTTTTTTCATTAAAATTTGGCGTAGAGTTCCCCTTCATGATTCATACCAAACATGGGACAGCGAGGCTGCCGAGAACCAGCGCGATGACATTGCGCTGGACACATTCTCGGCCAGCTAGTCGCCTCTAGGACACGACTTGAGCGGCTGCTTCACGCTCAGTTCGTGACCAGGTCACCTTGCAAAGTCGCGCTGTCCCTGTGTCAGCCGGCACACGAGTCGCCCGCAAGTCAGATCCGACTTCCCGGGCGACCTCTATTCAAAATCAATGGGCTCCCATAGGGAACCATTCATTTTCAATAGAGCGTCGCTGACATTTCTATTTACTATAACAGTGCGCTGCTGCTTCCTGCGCCCAGTGAAGGAGTTATCCGGCGCACCAATTAAGGTTAGAAGCAGCGCAGCGCACTGTTATTAGTAAATCAGCCCCAGTGTGTACTTTCTAAAGAATATATAAAGCTTAAGACTGTAAAACTTATGTAGGGAGATTTGTTTCATCTCTGTGTATCATCTGAGGCTGTTCACTTCACTTGATATATGTGAGGGTTTACATCCACTTTAAGTCTTTGGGGTTAATTAACTCAAGGCAAACAGTCTGTTTACTTTGGAAGTAAAGTCCGCCTGTGCTAGGGAATTTGCAGCACAGCTTTGTGAATGTGGTAGAGTTCTGTTGACTTCCATCATCCAATCATGTCCATGATGCAGGGTTTTTTTTTTCTTGCATGGGATTCAGTATTCTTTGCAAAGTAAATTTTTACATTTACTAAACTCTGGGGCAAATTTCCTTGCAAAGCTAACAGCGTGTTACCTTTAATAAATCAACAGCTTTGGGTCCAATCAGGAATAATTTGCCATGGCCATACTCTCACATAGCACAGGACTAGGGATGAGCTTCGTGTTCGAGTCGAACATACGTTCGACTCGAACATCGGCTGTTCGATCGTTCGACGAAGATCGAACGATTTGGGCCGTTCGCGCCAAATTCGAGTGACGCGAACGGCCCACAATGCACTACGCCATCGCAGTGTCATCCAGGCGCTGTGATTGGCCAAGCATGCACTGTGACCCCGCATGCTTGGCCAATCACAGCGCCGGCAGCGAGGAGAGCAATGATTGGCCACAGGCAGGATGCCTGTGGCCAATTATTGCTGAGGGGGTTTAGTACACGCCCCACACTATAAAAGGCCGCCAGCACGGCGGCCTAGTGTAGTGTGTTCTGGAGCAGGGATAGAGCAGCATAGGCAGGGACAGTGACTTTTATTTCTTTCTTGCTTAACCTGGATTCCTTTAGTTTAGGGAAAGAGAAGGATAGGTAGGGAGAGTGTCAGTGTGTTTTGTGCTTGTGCTATATTGTGCTTAAAAAAAACATTTTTTCTAGGGACAGAAAACTGTAGGTAGGGAGAGTGTGTCAGTTTCTTTCACTGTCAAAGTCCTTGTTTCCAGGGACCTGGAAGGACAGTGAGTGAATTCTCCTTGTGCTATATTGTGCTTAAAAAAAAACATTTTTTCTAGGGACAGAAAACTGTAGGTAGGGAGAGTGTGTCAGTTTCTTTCACTGTCAAAGTCCTTGTTTCCAGGGACCTGGAAGGACAGTGAGGTAATTCTCCTTGTGCTAAATTGTGCTTAAAAAAAACATTTTTTCTAGGGACAGAAAACTGTAGGTAGGGAGAGTGTGTCAGTTTCTTTCACTGTCAAAGTCCTTGTTTCCAGGGACCTGGAAGGACAGTGAGGTAATTCTCCTTGTGCTAAATTGTGCTTAAAAAAAACATTTTTTCTAGGGACAGAAAACTGTAGGTAGGGAGAGTGTGTCAGTTTCTTTCACTGTCAAAGTCCTTGTTTCCAGGGACCTGGAAGGACAGTGAGGTAATTCTCCTTGTGCTAAATTGTGCTTAAAAAAAACATTTTTTCTAGGGACAGAAAACTGTAGGTAGGGAGAGTGTGTCAGTTTCTTTCACTGTCAAAGTCCTTGTTTCCAGGGACCTGGAAGGACAGTGAGGTAATTCTCCTTGTGCTAAATTGTGCTTAAAAAAAACATTTTTTCTAGGGACAGAAAACTGTAGGTAGGGAGAGTGTGTCAGTTTCTTTCACTGCCAAAGTCCTTGTTTCCAGGGACCTGGAAGGACAGTGAGGTAATTCTCCTTGTGCTAAATTGTGCTTAAAAAAAACATTTTTTCTAGGGACAGAAAACTGTAGGTAGGGAGAGTGTGTCAGTTTCTTTCACTGTCAAAGTCCTTGTTTCCAGGGACCTGGAAGGACAGTGAGGTAATTCTCCTTGTGCTAAATTGTGCTTAAAAAAAACATTTTTTCTAGGGACAGAAAACTGTAGGTAGGGAGAGTGTGTCAGTTTCTTTCACTGTCAAAGTCCTTGTTTCCAGGGACCTGGAAGGACAGTGAGGTAATTCTCCTTGTGCTAAATTGTGCTTAAAAAAAACATTTTTTCTAGGGACAGAAAACTGTAGGTAGGGAGAGTGTGTCAGTTTCTTTCACTGTCAAAGTCCTTGTTTCCAGGGACCTGGAAGGACAGTGAGGTAATTCTCCTTGTGCTAAATTGTGCTTAAAAAAAACATTTTTTCTAGGGACAGAAAACTGTAGGTAGGGAGAGTGTGTCAGTTTCTTTCACTGTCAAAGTCCTTGTTTCCAGGGACCTGGAAGGACAGTGAGGTAATTCTCCTTGTGCTAAATTGTGCTTAAAAAAAACATTTTTTCTAGGGACAGAAAACTGTAGGTAGGGAGAGTGTGTCAGTTTCTTTCACTGCCAAAGTCCTTGTTTCCAGGGACCTGGAAGGACAGTGAGGTAATTCTCCTTGTGCTAAATTGTGCTTAAAAAAATTTTTTTTTCTAGGGACAGAAAACTGTAGGTAGGGAGAGTGTGTCAGTTTCTTTCACTGTCAAAGTCCTTGTTTCCAGGGACCTGGAAGGACAGTGAGTGAATTCTCCTTGTGCTATATTGTGCTTAAAAAAAACATTTTTTCTAGGGACAGAAAACTGTAGGTAGGGAGAGTGTGTCAGTTTCTTTCACTGTCAAAGTCCTTGTTTCCAGGGACCTGGAAGGACAGTGAGGTAATTCTCCTTGTGCTAAATTGTGCTTAAAAAAACATTTTTTCTAGGGACAGAAAACTGTAGGTAGGGAGAGTGTGTCAGTTTCTTTCACTGTCAAAGTCCTTGTTTCCAGGGACCTGGAAGGACAGTGAGGTAATTCTCCTTGTGCTAAATTGTGCTTAAAAAAAACATTTTTTCTAGGGACAGAAAACTGTAGGTAGGGAGAGTGTGTCAGTTTCTTTCACTGTCAAAGTCCTTGTTTCCAGGGACCTGGAAGGACAGTGAGGTAATTCTCCTTGTGCTAAATTGTGCTTAAAAAAAACATTTTTTCTAGGGACAGAAAACTGTAGGTAGGGAGAGTGTGTCAGTTTCTTTCACTGTCAAAGTCCTTGTTTCCAGGGACCTGGAAGGACAGTGAGGTAATTCTCCTTGTGCTAAATTGTGCTTAAAAAAAACATTTTTTCTAGGGACAGAAAACTGTAGGTAGGGAGAGTGTGTCAGTTTCTTTCACTGTCAAAGTCCTTGTTTCCAGGGACCTGGAAGGACAGTGAGGTAATTCTCCTTGTGCTAAATTGTGCTTAAAAAAAACATTTTTTCTAGGGACAGAAAACTGTAGGTAGGGAGAGTGTGTCAGTTTCTTTCACTGTCAAAGTCCTTGTTTCCAGGGACCTGGAAGGACAGTGAGGTAATTCTCCTTGTGCTAAATTGTGCTTAAAAAAAAAACATTTTTTCTAGGGACAGAAAACTGTAGGTAGGGAGAGTGTGTCAGTTTCTTTCACTGTCAAAGTCCTTGTTTCCAGGGACCTGGAAGGACAGTGAGGTAATTCTCCTTGTGCTAAATTGTGCTTAAAAAAAAACATTTTTTCTAGGGACAGAAAACTGTAGGTAGGGAGAGTGTGTCAGTTTCTTTCACTGTCAAAGTCCTTGTTTCCAGGGACCTGGAAGGACAGTGAGTGAATTCTCCTTGTGCTAAATTGTGCTTTAAAAAATTTTTTTTTCTAGGGACAGAAAACTGTAGGTAGGGAGAGTGTGTCAGTTTCTTTCACTGTCAAAGTCCTTGTTTCAAGGGACAGAGAAGGACACCTGAAGGTAGCCCTTATTGCTTTTTTCCCATCTCCCTGCAGGCCATCTATTAGAATGTCTGGAAGGCAAACAAGGAGAGGCAGACAGTCAGGAGGCAATAAAAGAGGGCAAGCAGGCTCTGTGTCTGGGGGCAACAGTGCTGGTCGTGGACGCGGTGCATTGTCATCAGCACATGGCCATGGGACACGCTTGTCCTTCTTTTCGGCAGCTGGACATGTTGAGCCACATCATGCCGAAGACTTGGTAGAGTGGATGACCAAGCCCTCCTCCTCCTCCTCATCCTCTCTCACCCAGGCTCAGGGTACTGGAAAAGCAGCTGCCAAAGCGTCCTCTTCCCTGGTATCAATGTCAGACTCATCATCAGTCACTCCTTCCCTAGACCCACCATGTCCTCCTCCTGAGGAGTCCCCCGAACTGTTTCAGCACAGTGTTGGGTACATGCTCCAGGAGGATGCCCAGCGTTTCGAAGGGTCTGATGATGAAACCCAGCTAGAGGAAGGCAGTAGCGTGAGAGCAGACAGAGGGGATGCTCAAGAAGGACACCAATCTGGCAGTCATGTTCCAGCAGCTGCAGCATACTGCCAGATTGCCTCCAGTGATGAGGAGGGAGGTGATGATGAGGTCACTGACTCCACGTGGGTGCCTAATAGGAGAGAGGAGGAGGAGGAGGATGAGGAGGAGGCACATCTCCAACGAGGCAGGATGCCCTTTGGTGGCCAGCGTAAGGGCAGTACACCGACGGAATCACACCGCAGAGCTCCGCCTGTGCAGGGCGCTGCCTCTGCCCGTCATTCAAAAAGTTCTTTGGTGTGGGCCTTTTTTGAGGCTAGTGCATCAGATCGCACAGCTGCTGTTTGCAACATATGTCTCAAGCGTATATCGCGTGGCCAAAACATCAGCCGCTTGGGTACCACATGCCTGACCAGACATATGTTGACCTGCCATGCAGCTCGTTGGCAAGCCTACCTCAAAGACCCACACCAAAGAACAAAGCGGACCTCTCCTTGCACCGCATCAGCTGGGATCTCCAACCCCACTATAACTTCAGTCCTCTCTGAAACATGCACTGAGAGGAATGAAGGTGTAGAATTAGGTGTGTCACAGCCAAGTACTTGCGGCCACTCTGCTAGCAGTACACCGACGTCCGATTCTAGCAGGCAAATTTCCCTGCCCCAGCTGCTGGACCGTCGAAAGAAGTTCACTCCCAGCCATCCACATGCCCAGCGGTTGAATGCTAGCTTGGCTAAATTGCTAGCACTTCAACTGCTGCCTTTTCAGTTGGTAGACTCGGCCCCCTTCCGTGAGTTTGTGCAATGTGCGGTTCCTCAGTGGCAGGTTCCCAAACGCCACTTTTTCTCACGGAAGGCTATTCCGGCTCTCTACCGGCATGTGGAAGGCAATGTCTTGGCCTCGCTGGACAGGGCGGTCAGCGGTAAGGTGCATATTACCGCTGACTCATGGTCCAGCAGGCATGGACAGGGACGTTACCTTTCTTTCACGGCCCATTGGGTCACTCTTTTGGCAGCTGGGAAGGATGCAGGACAAGGTGCAGTAGTGTTGGAGGTTGTCCCACCGCCACGCCTCCAAAATGCTACTACTGGTTGTGACACACCTCTCTCCTCCACCCCCTCCTCTTCTTCTTCCTCCATGGCCTCTTCCTGTGGTTTGTCCTATGAACCAGCGGTGCTCCGTAGCCGTTCACGGGGCTACGCAAGTACGCAGGCAAAAAGATGCCATGCCGTGCTTGCGCTGGTGTGTTTGGGGGACAGAAGCCACACTGGGGCAGAGGTCCTGTCTGCTCTGCAGGGCCAGGCCGAGAGGTGGTTGACGCCACGCCAGCTTAAGCCAGGAATGGTGGTTTGCGACAATGGCACCAACCTCCTCTCCGCCCTCCGACAGGGACAACTGACCCATGTGCCCTGTGTGGCTCACGTCCTTAACCTGGTGGTGCAGCGGTTCTTGGGCAGGTACCCGGGCTTACAGGATGTCCTGAGGCAGGCCAGGAAAGTCTGTGTGCATTTCCGCAGATCTTATAATGCCAGTGCTCGCCTGGCTGAGCTGCAAAAGGAGTTGAACCTGCCCAAGAACCGCCTTATATGTGACATGCCCACCAGGTGGAACTCAACGTTGGCCATGCTGCAGCGGCTGCACATGCAGCAGAGGGCCATCAATGAGTACCTGTGCGACTACGGCACCAGGACAGGGTCAGGGGAGCTTGGTTTTTTTTCTCCACGCCAGTGGGGCATGATCAGGGATGCATGCACTGTCCTGGCACCATTTGAGGAGGCCACGAGGATGGTGAGCAGTGACAGTGCATGCATCAGTGACACTGTACCTCTTGTCCACCTGTTGGAGCACACGCTGCGTGGAATAATGGACAGGGCACTTGAGGCAGAACAGAGGCAGGAAGAGGAGGACTTCCTTGCCTCTCAAGGCCCCCTTTACCCAGACAGTGTTCCTTCTGTCCCACCCATCGCACAGGAAGAGGAGGAGGAGGAGGAGGAGGAGGAGGAGGAGGAGGAGGAGGATTGTGTCAGCATGGAGGTGGAGGCTGGCACTCAGCATCATCAGCAGCAGTCTTTTAGGGATGATTTACAGTCCCAAGAAACCAGTGGACTTGTACGTGGCTGGGAGGAGGTGGCTGCGGATCATGTCGTCCTTAGTGACCCAGAGGACTCCGGAGCGAATGCCTCAGCAAACCTACGCTGCATGGCCTCCCTGATCCTGCAAAGTCTGCGGAAGGATCCTCGTATTCTTCGGATCAAGGAGAGGGACCATTACTGGCTGGCCACTCTCCTTGATCCACGGTACAAGGGTAAGGTTGCGGACCTTATGTTACCGTCGCAGAGGGAGCAGAGGATGAGACAACTCCGGGAGGCCTTGCAGAAAGGTCTGTGCAACGCGTTCCCAGAGACTGGGAGGTTACAAACTCCTGGTCCTGGACAACGAGTTGCTGAGGCTTCGGCCAGTCAAAGAAGGAGCGGTGGGGAAGGTGGCCGTCTGACCGATGCGTTCAGACAATTCTTTAGTCCGCAGCCCCAAAGTATGATCGGTTCCAGCAACCATCGCCAGCGTCTGATAAACATGGTGCAGGAATATCTAGGGGCAAGGTCAGACTTGGACACCTTCCCCACCGAAAATCCTCTGGCTTACTGGGTCTTGAGGATGGATCACTGGCCAGAGCTTGCACAGTATGCAATTGAGCTACTGGCCTGTCCTGCATCCAGCGTTCTTTCGGAACGCACATTCAGTGCTGCTGGAGGATTTGTCACGGATCACAGGGTGCGCCTGTCCACCGACTCGGTTGATCGACTGACTTTCATCAAGATGAACCAGTCTTGGATCACCACCAGCTACCACACACCTGATGCTGATATAACAGACTAATTGATTTTAACATGTCACATCCCTTCAAGACTGATGCTGATGCTGAGTGCCTGTGCTGTTATGTTGACTGGCTATCCTCCTCCTCCGAGTCCTCAATGATACGATTGATGATGATAGCTTGGAAGATCATTTTTGTTTATGGGTGCCGCCACCAGTGGCTAAGGCCCAATTTTTCAGCCCCTGTTTTACAGGGGCGTGTAATTACAATTTTTTTAGCAATAATTTGCCATAGGGCTCATTGCTGTGCTCCAAGTACAGTATCTGTGAGGGGTTGGAGTGTTGTGGCACCAGTGCCTAAGGCCCAATTTTTCAGCCCCTGTTTAACAGGGGCGTGTCATTACAATTTTTGAAGCAATACTTTGCAACAGGGCTCATTGCTGTGCTCCAAGTACAGTATCTGTGAGGGGTTGTAGTGTTGTGCCACCAGTGCCTAAGGCCCAATTTTTCAGCCCCTATTCAACAGGGGCATGCAATTACAATTCTTGATCTAATAATTCACAGCAGGGTCCATTGCTGCACCCACCAAGAGTAACTCTGAGGGCTTACAGTCTTGTGGCAACGCCACCACCACCACCACCACGAAAGGCCCAATTTTTCAGCCCCTGTTCAAAAGGGGCATGTAATTACAATTCTTGATCTAATAATTCACAGCAGGGCCCATTGCTGCACCCACCAAGAGTAACTGTCAGGGCTTACAGTGTTGTGGCACCAGCACCACCATCAAAGCCCCAATTTTTACTACCACTGTTCAACAATTATATGTAATTAAAATTCCTGATATAATAGTTGACAGCAGGGCGTTCCAGCACCAACCAAGAGTAACTGAGTGCTTACAGTGTTGTGCCAACACCAACAACTAAGGGGCCTATTTCTGCAGAGTATATACGGCAGGTCCCTACTTTCAAACATCCAACTTACAAACGACTCCTACTTGCAAACGAAAGAAGACAACAGGAAGTGAGAGGAAATCTACCCCTAGAAAGGAAAATTCTCTCCTGTAAGAATAAATATGGGAGAAAGGGGTCTCATCTGTACTGATGCTTTATCAGCAATCCTTGTTTCAAGAAAAACACCACATTTCAAAAACAGTTGTCATTGGGACGGAAAGTGAGGTGAAATGTTCTGAACAGGGGCACAGACAGCAAAACAAATGTTACAGGGGTGATAACCCTTACCTATGTTTCCCAAAAAGTTTAAAAATAGATTTTTGGGCTGGAGCTACACTTCAACAATGTACCTGTTCAAAATTACAAACAGATTCTACATAAGAACAAACCTACAGTCCCTGTCTTGTATGCACCGCCTGTATACGGCTGTTCAGAGTATATAGGGCCTTTTTTATTTTATGTGCGGGGTTCCCCTTAATATCCATACAAGACCCAAAGGGGCTGGTAATGGGCTGGGGTAGGGGGGGGTCATGGGGTAGCTATGCCATTTTTCTTAAAGATTTTCATCCATATTACCGGGACCAGACATTACATTAAAGCCGCAAGCAGTTTTAAATGGCTTTTTTTTCCTTTAGAAGTGTCATTTTGTGCAGGGACAGTTCTAAACACGGGAAACACGTGGCACTTCACAGGCATACTTTAGACACCCCCCAGGTACGATATTTAAAGGAATATTTGACTTTTTTTTTTTTCACTTTATGCATCATTAAAATGACTGCTCCCGAAAAACGACCGTTTTTAAAACTTCTTTTTGCATTGATACATGTCCCCTGGTGCACAACCCGGGTTCCCAAACCCTATTTATGACAATAACATGCATAATAGTTGTTATAATTAGCACTTTAGAATTCGAACGTTCGCATCCATTGTATTTAATAGGGTTCTAATGTTCGTTCGAACTTTCGGTCCGTTCGCGGGTTCTGGTGCGAACCGAACCCGGGGGTGTTCGGCTCATCACTACACAGGACCACTTGAGGGGGTGTAGAAGATGATGTCTATGAAAGTAATAGAGATCAGCATCAAAACAATATGTGAGGGTGACAAACAATCATTCACAATCAGGGCAAAAATTGCAGTACTTCCCCCATTATATGTGATTCCTATATCATCAGTGCCACCTAGTGACCATAATGCATTTTTTCTCCCAGAAATACCTCAATTAGAAAAAAAAAATGAAATATGTCCACTAGAAGGTGCTGACAAAATTGGAATATAGGAAGTATGGCAAATTTCACCTTGATAGTGTGAATGTTTATCACATCTTTACAGTTAATGTTTTATACATAGACCCCTAGGAGTATTTAGGTGATTGAGGTCCTGCATGCTGTGTCTTTTAAGGCGGAGGGACAATCTCTCTTGGTCAGGGCTGCTGCTGAAAATAAACAGCATTACTGGCAATAGTAATGGAGCACTTTTTATGTAAAGAACTATAGAAATATTGCTATTTGATTTGCAAATGTGTTTGTGAGTTTTTGAGTTGCCTCATGTTCTCCATTAATGCCTCATTTATACCACTTTACCACTTTAGTTGATGTCACTCTAAGGCCCCTTTCACACTGGGGCGTTTTTCATGCGGTTTAGCGCTAATATTAGCGCTATTATACCGCATGAAAAATTTGTGGCTGTAGCCTTCAATGTGAAAGCCCGAAGGCTTTCACACTGAAGCGGTGCGCTAGCAGGACCGCTCCAAAAGTCCTGCCAGCCGCTTCTTTACAGCGGTGAAGGAGCGGTGTGTTCACCGCTCCTTTACCGTGGCTGCCCATTGAAATCAATAGGACAGCGCGGAAATACCGCCCGCAAACCGCGGCAATAGCCGCGGTTTGCGGGCGGTATTAACCCTTTTTCGGCCGCTAGCGGGGGTTAAATTCACCCCCCTAGCGGCCGCATACCGCGGTAAGAACGACGGTATAGCAGCGCTGAAAATCGCGCTGCTATACCACCACCGCCCCTGCCCGCCCCAGTGTGAAAGGGGCCTAACAAACATAAAAGATCTAAAGCTCTGCTACAGACATTCAAAGCATAGATGCTCTTTTATATCTCTCTTTAGCTGGGCATGTTTGAAATGATGCCTTTCACATCATTGACATGTTGTATGAACCCAGGAGATTAGAGATGCTAAACAAGGTCATGTCTAGTCAGCATTTAAATAGACAGGCAGGACATACCAGCAGCAGAAGTCTCTGAACTTTATCCTAAACTTCATCCATTTTTTGCCTGCAGAGGATCTTCTGAGACTGAGTTGTGTACCACTTTTATTTTTTCATAAAGGGAAACTACAGTAGATTTTAAGTATATGTTTGGTTTATTATTGTAATATTTATCAGAAAGAAAATGTTCCTATTTTTTATTTTTATTTTGATTTGTTGTTTTCAGGGCTGGACTGGGACAAACATTTAGCCCTGAACTTCATCCAGACCGGCCCACTTTGACAGGTCTCTCCCATGGCGGCCGGCCAACCCCGATGGCCACCCAAGCCCCCCCTTCACTAGCCATTAGCCGTTCTACTTTATTAGAGTAGAACGGCTGGTACTGGTACTCTTATAGGCAGTACCAGTGGGGAAGCTAGACATTATTTCACCCGGGGCAAAGAATAAGTTCGGTGCCCCCCCAATGGGATAAGATTAGGCAGAAGTGAGAAACTCCCAGGCCATAGCTGTTGAGTCAGCTGTCTGTCCCCTCCCCGTGCTCCTTCTGGTCCCCCCATGCTCCTCTGTCCCCCCCCTGCTCCTCTGTACCCCTGTGCATCTCTGGTCCCCCCTCTGTGCTCTACTGGTACCCCCCCTGCTTCTCTGGTCCCCCACATGCTTCTCTGGTCCCCCACATGCTTCTCTGTTCCCCCACATGCTTCTCTGTTTCCCCACATGCTTCTCTGTTCCTCTCCTGCTCCTCTGTTCCCCCATGCTCCTCTGTACCCTCATTCTTCTCTGGTCCCCCCCTGTGCTCCACTGGTACCCCCTCTGCTTCTCTGGTCCCCCAAATGCTTCTGCATTCCTATCCTGATCTTCTGTTCCCCCCATGCTCATCTGTTCCCCCCTGCTCATCTGTACCCTCATGCTCCTCTGATCCCCCCCCGTGCTCCTCTGGTCCCCCGTGTTCCTCTGGTCCCCCCCATGGTTTCTATTCCCCGCTGCTGCTCTGGCCCCCCCGTGTTTCTCTGGTCCCCTCATGCTTTGCTGGTCCCCCCCATGCTCCTCTATTCCCCCCCATGCTGCTCTGGTCCCCCGTGCTCTTTTATTTTCCACCCATGCTGCGCTGGTCCCCCACGTGCTGCGCTGGTCCCCCACGTGCTGCGCTGGTCCCCCACGTGCTGCGCTGGTCCCTCATGTGCTGCGCTGGTCCCTTGTATGCTGCGCTGGTCCCTCGCATGCTGCGCTGATCCCCCGCTTGCTGCGCTGATTCCCCGCATGCTGCTCTGGTCCCCCACCTGCTCCTTTGGAACTCCATGTGCTCTGCTGGTCCCCCCATACTCCTCTATCCCCCCCCATGCTGCTCTGGTCTCCGTGCTTCTCTATTCCCCCCCATGCTGCTCTGGTCCCCCGTGCTCCTCTATTCCTCCCCCTTTGCTGCTCTGGTTCCCCATGCTCTATCTCCCCCCCCCTCCATGCTTCTCTGGACCCCCATGCGCCTCTATCCCCCCCATGATGCTCTGGTCCCCCATGTGCCTCTATTCCCCCCCCATGATGCTCTGGTCCCCCATGCGCCTCTATCCCCCCATGCGCCTCTATCCCCCCCATGATGCTCTGGTCCCCCATGCGCCTCTATCCCCCCCATGATGCTCTGGTCCCCCATGCGCTCACCTCCTCTCCCTGGCTAGTTACCTTTGTGAATGAGTACAGACATGCTCCTCGGGAGTTGCACTGAGAAGCTCATCATACGATCTGGAAGGATGGCGGCCACACACAGCTGTGACATAAGCTTCCTCGGCACTCGTTCTCCTGGTCTTTCCTTCCCCCGCTCTCCAACCTGTCTGCTGCCGCGGAGAATCTATATGGAGAGCGGGGGAAGGAAAGACCAGGAGAACGAGTGCCGAGGAAACTTATGTCACAGCTGTGTGTGGCCGCCGTCCTTCCAGATCGTATGATGAGCTTCTCAGTGCGACTCCCGAGGAGCATGTCTGTATTCAGTCACGCTGAAGTTAACTAGCCAGGGAAAGGAGGTGAGCGCTGCGGGGAGGGAGAGAAGGTGAACGCTGCAGGGAGGGAGAGAAGGTGAATGCTGCAGGGAGGGAGAGAAGGTGAATGCTGCGGGAGGGAGAGAAGGTGAACGCTGCGGGGAGGGAGAGGAGGTGAGCGCTGCGGGGAGGGAGAGACAGAAGAGCGGAGGGGGCGGCGTTTCGCTGTCACTGAAGCCGGCCCACTGAGCCATCGGCCCACCGGGAAACTCCCGGTAGTCCCGATGGCCAGTCCATCCCTGGTTGCTTTATATTCTAATGGTAGCATATCATATAATGATGTGTAGCGGGACCCCCGAAAATGGGGTCGCTATGCTGTAAATTTAGGGGCAGTCTGAGCAATAGTATGGCTCAGATTCTATAATTCTGTTTAGTATGGACTCTGCTCTGCCATGTTGTTGCCTGGTGTATAGTTCCCCTGGGCCTGTGGTGACGCTGTTGCCCAGGTCTCGGGTTGAACCACGGGTGGCGTTGTGGTGTGATTGGGTGTCCTCTCTCGGCTACTGTGCGGTGGGTGGGTTCGGCCTGCTGTGCATGCCAGGAGAGGGTACAAAAAGGGCAGACGCCATGTTCTAAGAGGAGTGTGCCCCATTGGGGTGGTGTGCCAGGGGGATTCCAAGGAGGACCCCTGGTGGCGAAGTCTCGCTCCGTTGGCCTTGCTGGCCAGGGGTGCGTGAACTGGTCGAGGAGTCTCGGGCACCTTTAGCCCGAGGCTACAGAGTTCCAGGTAGGCCCAGTACCTTCAACTGGGTCTACAACCAACACACTAGAGTCCCAGGGAACCCTTGTGAGGATGGCCCACTCTGAAGGAGAGGAAACCAGGGGAGGACCTGTCCGATGGATCGGTGGGGAAATTCACGGTGAGGGAGAGGCCTGGTTACCTATCAGAGGGAAGGATTCGTGAGTTGCAGTATAGCTCCTGTAGTGTGTCCCATTGGCACTTATGGTCTCTACTAATCTATGGGAGTTTCAAAGTTCTAACTCAGTAACTAAAGGATTCTGTGGCAGAGGATCTCTTGGACTTGTCCGTGAAGGGGACTAAATTAAAGAAACTGTTTGTGCTCCACTCCGGCTGCTAGAACTGTGATATGGATCTATCCGGGTGAGCAATTCACACTCAGGCTTGAGTGAAGAAAAGGGTAACTGGGTGCCGCATGCTTGAACCTATCTCCCTACCTGCTTTTGTTGCTATCTTCATCCTATTCCCAAATCTGTTTCAAGCAAGATAAAATAAACTCGTTTGTTTGGAGTTTAAACACTGTCTGGACATTGGCCTTCTTTCGGGGAAAAGAACAGACTTTTCCCTATATTCTGGGGACGAGAACCAATGGACGGGATATAACTCGCTGCAGGACCCAAAATTGTAAGAACACCGCTCAACCTCTTATACCAGGAGGATACGGGCATGTGGCACGGTGTGCCTTTATCTCTGCAAAGTGAAGGTAGGCAGGAGAAAAGGGTCAATGTGCTACAGATGTGTAACTTCTTTTTTTGGTGCTCATCTCTAAATGAGTAGGATTTCCTGCATAAAGAAAACATGTAAGTTCAAGCTGCAGCAATACAAAGCAGGAGCCCATAGTGCCAACACTTTCTCAACCTTTATAGCATGGAGGAACTCTTGAAATAACACTTGAATTTTCAACCCAAAGTCATGGAGGGTAGCTGCTGTATACTTTGCGAGGCCTCGCACACTTGTGGTCCAGACCAAGTCCATAGGAGGGTTCTGCTATGCTGAGGACCTTGACTTAGGGTCCCTGCCTCTAGACAAGTAGCTCATACAGCCACCAATCCACCCCTCTGACAGAACCCCCTCTCCCAACTGGCTGCTTCTCCTTTTTTCAACTCAAAAGCAAGCTAATTCCTGGACAGTGGAACCAAAGCGGCTGTAGCACTAGCACTGGTGAGAGGGCACTGCCGCCATAGACCTGTTGCTGCTAGCAGAGACTGAGCACACAGGGACTGGCCATCTAACTGGTGGCCTTTACCAATACATGCAGACTTTTCTGGGACTCAGTGGCGGCTGGTGCTCAAATTTTTTTTGGGGGGGGGAGGGGGGCATAAACAAACTGAAAAAAAAAAATCATCAATTGCCGCCACTGTGCCCATTAGACGCAGCCCAAACGCCACCAGTTTGCCCCCTCAAATGCAGCCAGTTTCACCCCAAATGCAGCCAGTTTGTCCCCAAAATACAGTCAGTTTCCCCCCCAAATACAGCCAGTTTGTCCCCAAATGCAGCCAGTTTGTCCCCAAATGCAGCCAGCTTCCCCCAAATGCAGCCAGTTTGTCCCCAAATGCAGACAGTTTCCCCCAAATGCAGCCAGTTTCCCCCCAATGCAGCCAGTTTGTCCCCAAATGCAGCCAGTTTCCCCCAAATGCAGCCAGTTTGTCCCCAAATGCAGCCAGTTTCCCCCAAATGCAGCCAGTTTGTCCCCAAATGCAGCCAGTTTGTCCCCAAATGCAGCCAGTTTCCCCCAAATGCAGCCAGTTTGTCCCCAAATGCAGCCAGTTTGTCCCCAAATGCAGCCAGTTTGTCCCCCTCAAATTCAGCCAGTTTGTCTCCCCCAAATTCAGCCAGTTTGCCCCCCCAAATACAGCCAGTTTGTCCCCCCCAAATACAGCCAGTTTGTCCCCCCAGCCCTGCACTTACCTTCCTCAGGTCAGCGCCGTCCTTCTTCTGTCCTCGATGTCTTCTCCCGCCCTCGATGTCGCTTCAGCCAATTAGGTTACAGGTAACCAGACCGGGTGAACCTGATTGGCTGAAACGCCTGTCAGTGTTAACCAGGGAATGCACCCCCGTGCGTCCTCTGGTTAACTATTTGGAAGCCGATTACAGCCCTCAGGCTGTAATCGGGAAGCCTTTTAGAGCCGCTGGCTCTGATAGGCACTTCCAAACACCAACCAGCCGCTGTTATTCAGATGGCCGGCGCTCAACAGGGGGCCGGCCATCTGAATAGTGGGCGGCAGCGGCAGCGACAATACATAGGTTCATGCAATGCATGAATCTATGTATTGTTATTTTGAGTGGGCGCAGGAACGAGAGGGGGGGCCCTCCTGTGCCCACTATGGACGCACCGCCACTGCTGGGACTGTACTTACAGTATCTCACAAAAAAGAAGTACACCCCTCACATTTTTGGAAATATATTATTATATCTTTTCATGTGACAACACTGAAGAAATGACACTTTGCTACAATGTAAAGTAGTGATTGTACTGCTTGTATAACAGTGTAAATTTGCTGTCCCCTCAAAATAACTCAACACAAAGCCATTGCAGTCTAATCAGATCGCAGCGCTGCTATTTACAACATATGTCTCGCGTGGCCAAAACATCACCTGTTTGGGCACCACATGCTTGAGCAGACATATGTCGACCTGCCATGCAGTTCGTTGGCAAGCATACCTAAAAGACTCACACCAAAGAACAAAGCGGACCTCTCCTTGCTCCTCATCAGCTGGGATCTCCAACCCCACTATACCTTCAGTCCTCTCTGAAACCTGCACTGAGAGGAATGAAGGTGTAGAATTAGGTGTGGTCACAGCCAAGTACTTGCGGGCAATCTGCTATTGGTACACCGACATCAGATTGTACCAGGCAAATTTTCCTGCCCCAGCTGCTGCACCGCCAAAATAAGTTCGCTCCCAGCCATCCACATGCCCAGCGGTTGAATGCTAGCTTGGCTAAATGGCTAAATGTCTTGGCCTCGCTGGACAGGGAGGTCAGTGGTAAGGTGCATATTACCACTGACTCATGGTCCAGCAGGCATGGACAGGGATGTTACCTATCTTTCACGGCACATTGGGTGACTCTGCTGGCAGCTGGGAAGGATGCAGGACAACGTGCAGTAGTGTTTTGAGGTTGTTCCACCACCACGCCTCCAAAATGTTACTACTGGTGATTCTGACACACCTCTCTGATCCACCCCCTCCTCTTCTTCTTCCTCCATGGCCTCTACCTGTGCTTTGTCCTTGGAAACAGCGGTGCTCCATAGGCGTTCAATGGGCTACGCAAGTACGCAGGCAAAAAGATGCCATGCAGTGCTTGAGCTGGTGTGCTTGGGAAACAGGAGCCACACTGGGGCAGAGATTTTGTCAGCTCTGCAGGGGCAGGCTCAGAGGTGGTTGACGCCACGCCAGCTTAAGCCAGGAAAGGTGGTTTGCGACACTGGCACCAACCTCCTCTCCGCCCTCCGACAGGGACAACTGACCCATGTGCCCTGTTTGGCTCACGTCCTTAACTTGGTGGTGCAGTGGTTCTTGGGCAGGTACCCGGGCTTACAGGAGGTCCTGAAGCAGGCCAGGAAACTCTGTGAGCATTTCCGCTGGTCATATAATGCCAGTGTTCGGCTGGCTGACCTGCAAAAGAAATCCAACCTGCCCAAGAACCGCCTAATCTGTGACATGCCCACCAGGTGGAACTCTACGTTGGCCATGCTGCAGCGGCTGCACACGCAGCAGAGGGCCATCAATGAGTATCTGTTGCAATATGGCACCAGGACAGGGTTAGGGGAGCTTGGATTTTTTTCCCCACGCCAGTGGGCCATGATCAGGGATGCATGCACTGTCCTGGCACCATTTGAGGAGGCCACGAGGATGGTGAGCAGTGACAGTGCATGCATCAGTGATACTGTCCCTCTTGTCCACCTGTTGGAGCACACGCTGCATGGAATAATGGACAGGGCACTTTAGGCAGAACATAGGCAGGAAGAGGAGGACTTCCTTACCTCTCAAGGCCCCCTTTATCCAGACAGTGTTCCTGCTGGCCCGGCTATCACACAGGAAGAGGACGAGGAGGAGGAGGAGGATTGTGTCAGCATGGAGGTGAAGCCTAGCACTCAGCATCAGCAGCAGTCTTCAAGGGATCAAATACAGTCCCAAGACACCCATGGACTTGTACGTGGCTGGGAGGAGGTTGCTGCAGGTCATGTCGTCCTGAGTGACCCAGAGGACTCCGGACCAAATGCCTCAGCAAACCTACGCTGCATGGCCTCCCTGATCCTGCAAAGCCTGCGGAGGGATCCTCGTATTCGTGCGATCAAGGAGAGAGATCATTACTGGCTGGCAACCCTCCTTGATCCACGTTACAAGGGTAAGGTTGCGGACCTTATCTTGCCATCGCAGAGGGAGCAGAGGATGAAGCATCTTCAGGAGGCCTTGCAGAAAGGTCTGTGCAATGCGTTCCCGGAGACTGGGAGGTTACAAATTCCTGGTCCTGGACAACGTGTTGCTGAGGCTTCGGTCAGTCAACGAAGGAGCGGTGGAGAAGGTGGCCGTCTGACCGATGCGTTCAGATAATTTTTTAGTCCGCAGCCCCAAGGTATGATCGGTTCCAGCAACCATCGCCAGCGTCTGGTTTACATGGTGCAGGAATACCTAGGGGCAAGATCAGACTTGGACACCTTTCCCACCGAAAATCCTCTGTGTTACTGGGTCTTGAGGATGGATGACTGGCCAGACCTTGCACAGTATGCAATTGAGCTACTGGCCTGTCCTGCATCCAGCGTTCTTTCGGAACGCACATTCAGTGCCGCTGGAGGCTTTGTAACCGATCACAGGGTGCGCCTGTCCACCGACTCGGTCGATCAACTGACCTTCATAAAAATGAATCAGTCTTGGATCACCACCAGCTACCAAGCACCTGATGCTGATGTAACAGTTTTTTTTTTTTTTTTGAAATGTCAGATCCCTTCAAGACGGCCTATGCTGATGTTGAGAGACTATCCTGTTATGCTGAGTGACTGTCCTCTTCCTCCTCAATGATCATGCTGATAGCTTGTAAGAACATTTTTGGTTCTGGGCACCGCCACCAGTGGCTAAGGCCCAATTTTTCAGCCCCTGTTTAACAGGGGCGTGTAATTACAATTTTTAATGCAAAACTTTGCAGCAGGGCTCATTCCTGCGCTCCAAGTACAGTATCTGTGAGGGGTTGCAGTGTTGTGGCACCAGTGCCTAAGACCCAATTTTTATGCCCCTGTTTAACAGGGGCATGTAATTACAATTCTTGATCTAATAATTCACAGCAGGGCCCATTTCTGCGCCCACCAAGAGTAACTGTGAGGGCTCACAGTGCTGTAGCACCAGCACCACCATCATCATCAAAGGCCCAATTTTTCCTAACACTGTTCAACAATGGCATGTAATTACAATTCTTGATATAATATTTCACAGCAGGGCATTCCAGCGCCCACCAAGAGTAACTGTGAGGGCTTACAGTGTTGTGGCAACACCAAAACCTAAGGGCCAAATTTCTGTAGAGTATATACGGCAGGCCCCTACTTTCAAACATCCAACTTACAAACGACTCCTACTTGCAAACAGAAGGAGACAACAGGAAGTGAGAGGAAATCTACCCCTAGTAAGGGAAATTCTCTCTTGTAAGAGTTAATATGGGGAAAAAGTGTCTCCTCTCCACTGATTAGTGATGTGCCGAACACCCCTGGGTTCGGTTCGCACCAGAACCCGCGAACGGACCGAAAGTTCGTACGAACATTAGAACCCTATTAAATACAATGGATGCGAACGTTCGAATTCTAAAGTGCTAATTATAACAACTATTATGCATGTTATTGTCCTAAAAAGGGTTTGGGAACCCGGGTTCTGCACCAGGGGACATGTATCAATGCAAAAATAAGTTTTAAAAACGGTCGTTTTTCGGGAGCAGTCATTTTAATGATGCATAAAGTGAAAAAAAAAAAGTCAAATATTCCTTTAAATATCGTACCTGGGGGGTGTCTAAAGTATGCCTGTGAAGTGCCACGTGTTTCCCGTGTTTAGAACTGTCCCTGCACAAAATGACACTTCTAAAGGAAAAAAAAGCCATTTAAAACTGCTTGCGGCTTTAATGTAATGTCTGGTCCCGGTAATATGGATGAAAATCTTTAAGAAAAATGGCATAGCTACCCCATGACCCCCCCCCCCTACCCCAGCCCATTACCAGCCCCTTTGGGTCTTGTATGGATATTAAGGGGAACCCCGCACATAAAATAAAAAAGGCCCTATATACTCTGAACAGCCGTATACAGGCGGTGCATACAAGACAGGGACTGTAGGTTTGTTCTTATGTAGAATCTGTTTGTAATTTTGAACAGGTACATTGTTGAAGTGTAGCTCCAGCCCAAAAATCTATTTTTAAACTTTTTGGAAAACATAGGTAAGGGTTATCACCCCTGTAACATTTGTTTTGCTGTCTGTGCCCCTGTTCAGAACATTTCACCTCACTTTCCGTCCCAATGTCAACTGTTTTTGAAATGTGGTGTTTTTCTTGAAACAAGGATTGCTGATAAAGCATCAGTACAGAGGAGACCCCTTTCTCCCATATTTATTCTTACAGGAGAGAATTTTCCTTCCTAGGGGTAGATTTCCTCTCACTTCCTGTTGTCTTCTTGCGTTTGCAAGTAGGAGTCGTTTGTAAGTTGGATGTTTGAAAGTAGGGACCTGCCGTATATACTCTGCAGAAATAGGCCCCTTAGTTGTTGGTGTTGGCACAACACTGTAAGCACTCACAGTTACTCTTGGTTGGTGCTGGAACGCCCTGCTGTCAACTATTATATCAGGAATTTTAATTACATATAATTGTTGAACAGTGGTAGTAAAAATTGGGCCTTTGATGGTGGTGCTGGTGCCACAACACTGTAAGCCCTGACAGTTACTCTTGGTGGGTGCAGCAATGGGCCCTGCTGTGAATTATTAGATCAAGAATTGTAATTGCATGCCCCTGTTGAACAGGGGCTGAAAAATTGGGCCTTTCGTGGTGGTGGTGGTGGTGGTGGTGTTGCCACAACACTGTAAGCCCTCAGAGTTACTCTTGGTGGGTGCAGGAATGGGCCCTGCTGTGAATTATTAGATCAAGAATTGTAATTACATGCCCCTTTTGAACAGGGGCTGAAAAATTGGGCCTTTCGTGGTGGTGGTGGTGGTGGTGGTGGTGTTGCCACAACACTGTAAGCCCTCAGAGTTACTCTTGGTGGGTGCAGGAATGGGCCCTGCTGTGAATTATTAGATCAAGAATTGTAATTACATGCCCCTTTTGAACAGGGGCTGAAAAATTGGGCCTTTCGTGGTGGTGGTGGTGGTGGTGGCGTTGCCACAACACTGTAAGCCCTCAGAGTTACTCTTGGTGGGTGCAGCAATGGGCCCTGCTGTGAATTATTAGATCAAGAATTGTAATTGCATGCCCCTGTTGAACAGGGGCTGAAAAATTGGGCCTTAGGCACTGGTGGCACAACACTACAACCCCTCACAGATACGTTACTTGGAGCACAGCAATGAGCCCTGTTGCAAAGTATTGCTTCAAAAATTGTAATGACACGCCCCTGTTAAACAGGGGCTGAAAAATTGGGCCTTAGGCACTGGTGCCACAACACTCCAACCCCTCACAGATACTGTACTTGGAGCACAGCAATTAGCCCTATGGCAAATTATTGCTAAAAAAATTGTAATTACACGCCCCTGTAAAACAGGGGCTGAAAAATTGGGCCTTAGCCACTGGTGGCGGCACCCATAAACAAAAATGATCTTCCAAGCTATCATCATCAATCGTATCATTGAGGACTCGGAGGAGGAGGATAGCCAGTCAACATAACAGCACAGGCACTCAGCATCAGCATCAGTCTTGAAGGGATGTGACATGTTAAAATCAATTAGTCTGTTATATCAGCATCAGGTGTGTGGTAGCTGGTGGTGATCCAAGACTGGTTCATCTTGATGAAAGTCAGTCGATCAACCGAGTCGGTGGACAGGCGCACCCTGTGATCCGTGACAAATCCTCCAGCAGCACTGAATGTGCGTTCCGAAAGAACGCTGGATGCAGGACAGGCCAGTAGCTCAATTGCATACTGTGCAAGCTCTGGCCAGTGATCCATCCTCAAGACCCAGTAAGCCAGAGGATTTTCGGTGGGGAAGGTGTCCAAGTCTGACCTTGCCCCTAGATATTCCTGCACCATGTTTATCAGACGCTGGCGATGGTTGCTGGAACCGATCATACTTTGGGGCTGCGGACTAAAGAATTGTCTGAACGCATCGGTCAGACGGCCACCTTCCCCACCGCTCCTTCTTTGACTGGCCGAAGCCTCAGCAACTCGTTGTCCAGGACCAGGAGTTTGTAACCTCCCAGTCTCTGGGAACGCGTTGCACAGACCTTTCTGCAAGGCCTCCCGGAGTTGTCTCATCCTCTGCTCCCTCTGCGAAGGTAACATAAGGTCCGCAACCTTACCCTTGTACCGTGGATCAAGGAGAGTGGCCAGCCAGTAATGGTCCCTCTCCTTGATCCGAAGAATACGAGGATCCTTCCGCAGACTTTGCAGGATCAGGGAGGCCATGCAGCGTAGGTTTGCTGAGGCATTCGCTCCGGAGTCCTCTGGGTCACTAAGGACGACATGATCCGCAGCCACCTCCTCCCAGCCACGTACAAGTCCACTGGTTTCTTGGGACTGTAAATCATCCCTAAAAGACTGCTGCTGATGATGCTGAGTGCCAGCCTCCACCTCCATGCTGACACAATCCTCCTCCTCCTCCTCCTCCTCTTCCTCTTCCTGTGCGATGGGTGGGACAGAAGGAACACTGTCTGGGTAAAGGGGGCCTTGAGAGGCAAGGAAGTCCTCCTCTTCCTGCCTCTGTTCTGCCTCAAGTGCCCTGTCCATTATTCCACGCAGCGTGTGCTCCAACAGGTGGACAAGAGGTACAGTGTCACTGATGCATGCACTGTCACTGCTCACCATCCTCGTGGCCTCCTCAAATGGTGCCAGGACAGTGCATGCATCCCTGATCATGCCCCACTGGCGTGGAGAAAAAAAAACAAGCTCCCCTGACCCTGTCCTGGTGCCGTAGTCGCACAGGTACTCATTGATGGCCCTCTGCTGCGTGTGCAGCCGCTGCAGCATGGCCAACGTTGAGTTCCACCTGGTGGGCATGTCACATATAAGGCGGTTCTTGGGCAGGTTCAACTCCTTTTGCAGCTCAGCCAGGCGAGCACTGGCATTATAAGATCTGCGGAAATGCACACAGACTTTCCTGGCCTGCCTCAGGACATCCTGTAAGCCCGGGTACCTGCCCAAGAACCGCTGCACCACCAGGTTAAGGACGTGAGCCACACAGGGCACATGGGTCAGTTGTCCCTGTCGGAGGGCGGAGAGGAGGTTGGTGCCATTGTCGCAAACCACCATTCCTGGCTTAAGCTGGCGTGGCGTCAACCACCTCTCGGCCTGGCCCTGCAGAGCAGACAGGACCTCTGCCCCAGTGTGGCTTCTGTCCCCCAAACACACCAGCGCAAGCACGGCATGGCATCTTTTTGCCTGCGTACTTGCGTAGCCCCGTGAACGGCTACGGAGCACCGCTGGTTCATAGGACAAACCACAGGAAGAGGCCATGGAGGAAGAAGAAGAGGAGGGGGTGGAGGAGAGAGGTGTGTCACAACCAGTAGTAGCATTTTGGAGGCGTGGCGGTGGAACAACCTCCAACACTACTGCACCTTGTCCTGCATCCTTCCCAGCTGCCAAAAGAGTGACCCAATGGGCCGTGAAAGAAAGGTAACGTCCCTGTCCATGCCTGCTGGACCATGAGTCAGCGGTAATATGCACCTTACCGCTGACCGCCCTGTCCAGCGAGGCCAAGACATTGCCTTCCACATGCCGGTAGAGAGCCGGAATAGCCTTCCGTGAGAAAAAGTGGCGTTTGGGAACCTGCCACTGAGGAACCGCACATTGCACAAACTCACGGAAGGGGGCCGAGTCTACCAACTGAAAAGGCAGCAGTTGAAGCGCTAGCAATTTAGCCAAGCTAGCATTCAACCGCTGGGCATGTGGATGGCTGGGAGTGAACTTCTTTCGACGGTCCAGCAGCTGGGGCAGGGAAATTTGCCTGCTAGAATCGGACGTCGGTGTACTGCTAGCAGAGTGGCCGCAAGTACTTGGCTGTGACACACCTAATTCTACACCTTCATTCCTCTCAGTGCATGTTTCAGAGAGGACTGAAGTTATAGTGGGGTTGGAGATCCCAGCTGATGCGGTGCAAGGAGAGGTCCGCTTTGTTCTTTGGTGTGGGTCTTTGAGGTAGGCTTGCCAACGAGCTGCATGGCAGGTCAACATATGTCTGGTCAGGCATGTGGTACCCAAGCGGCTGATGTTTTGGCCACGCGATATACGCTTGAGACATATGTTGCAAACAGCAGCTGTGCGATCTGATGCACTAGCCTCAAAAAAGGCCCACACCAAGGAACTTTTTGAATGACGGGCAGAGGCAGCGCCCTGCACAGGCGGAGCTCTGCGGTGTGATTCCGTCGGTGTACTGCCCTTACGCTGGCCACCAAAGGGCATCCTGCCTCGTTGGAGATGTGCCTCCTCCTCATCCTCCTCCTCCTCCTCTCTCCTATTAGGCACCCACGTGGAGTCAGTGACCTCATCATCCCCTCCCTCCTCATCACTGGAGCCAATCTGGCAGTATGCTGCAGCTGCTGGAACATGACTGCCAGATTGGTGTCCTTCTTGAGCATCCCCTCTGTCTGCTCTCACGCTACTGCCTTCCTGTAGCTGGGTTTCATCATCAGACCCTTCGAAACGCTGGGCATCCTCCTGGAGCATGTACCCAACACTGTGCTCAAACTGTTCGGGGGACTCCTCAGGAGGAGGACATGGTGGGTCTAGGGAAGGAGTGACTGATGATGAGTCTGACATTGATACCAGGGAAGAGGACGCTTTGGCAGCTGCTTTGCCAGTACCCTGAGCCTGGGTGAGAGAGGATGAGGAGGAGGAGGAGGGCTTGGTCATCCACTCTACCAAGTCTTCGGCATGATGTGGCTCAACATGTCCAGCTGCCGAAAACAAGGACAAGCGTGTCCCATGGCCATGTGCTGATGACAATGCACCGCGTCCACGACCAGCACTGTTGCCCCCAGACACAGAGCCTGCTTGCCCTCTTTTATTGCTTCCTGACTGTCTGCCTCTCCTTGTTTGCCTTCCAGACATTCTAATAGATGGCCTGCAGGGAGATGGGAAAAAAGCAATAAGGGCTACCTTCAGGTGTCCTTCTCTGTCCCTTTACTTAAGGATTTCTAAATATGGTTGAGGATTATTGCTTTTGCACAGAATAGCACAACGACAATTTCCCTGACTGTCCAAAAAACAAGGATTTCAAAGATGGTTGATGAGGAATGCTTTGGCACACTATAGCACAAGGAGAATTCCCCTCACTTTCCTTCTTTGTCCCTAGAAACAAGGACTGGCACAGTGAAAGAAACTGACACTCTCCCTACCTACAGTTTTCTGTCCCTAGAAAAAATGTTTTTTTAAAGCACACTATAGCACAAGGAGAAATCCCCTCACTTTCCTTCTTTGTCCCTAGAAACAAGGACTGGCACAGTGAAAGAAACTGACACTCTCCCTACCTACAGTTTTCTGTCCCTAGAAAAAATGTTTTTTTAAAGCACACTATAGCACAAGGAGAAATCCCCTCACTTTCCTTCTTTGTCCCTAGAAACAAGGACTGGCACAGTGAAAGAAACTGACACTCTCCCTACCTACAGTTTTCTGTCCCTAGAAAAAATGTTTTTTTAAAGCACACTATAGCACAAGGAGAAATCCCCTCACTTTCCTTCTTTGTCCCTAGAAACAAGGACTGGCACAGTGAAAGAAACTGACACTCTCCCTACCTACAGTTTTCTGTCCCTAGAAAAAATGTTTTTTTAAAGCACACTATAGCACAAGGAGAAATCCCCTCACTTTCCTTCTTTGTCCCTAGAAACAAGGACTGGCACAGTGAAAGAAACTGACACTCTCCCTACCTACAGTGTTCTGTCCCTAGAAAAAATGTTTTTTTAAAGCACACTATAGCACAAGGAGAAATCCCCTCACTTTCCTTCTTTGTCCCTAGAAACAAGGACTGGCACAGTGAAAGAAACTGACACTCTCCCTACCTACAGTTTTCTGTCCCTAGAAAAAATGTTTTTTTAAAGCACACTATAGCACAAGGAGAAATCCCCTCACTTTCCTTCTTTGTCCCTAGAAACAAGGACTGGCACAGTGAAAGAAACTGACACTCTCCCTACCTACAGTTTTCTGTCCCTAGAAAAAATGTTTTTTTAAAGCACACTATAGCACAAGGAGAAATCCCCTCACTTTCCTTCTTTGTCCCTAGAAACAAGGACTGGCACAGTGAAAGAAACTGACACTCTCCCTACCTACAGTTTTCTGTCCCTAGAAAAAATGTTTTTTTAAAGCACACTATAGCACAAGGAGAAATCCCCTCACTTTCCTTCTTTGTCCCTAGAAACAAGGACTGGCACAGTGAAAGAAACTGACACTCTCCCTACCTACAGTTTTCTGTCCCTAGAAAGAATGTTTTTTTAAAGCACACTATAGCACAAGGAGAAATCCCCTCACTTTCCTTCTTTGTCCCTAGAAACAAGGACTGGCACAGTGAAAGAAACTGACACTCTCCCTACCTACAGTGTTCTGTCCCTAGAAAAAATGTTTTTTTAAAGCACACTATAGCACAAGGAGAAATCCCCTCACTTTCCTTCTTTGTCCCTAGAAACAAGGACTGGCACAGTGAAAGAAACTGACACTCTCCCTACCTACAGTTTTCTGTCCCTAGAAAAAATGTTTTTTTAAAGCACACTATAGCACAAGGAGAAATCCCCTCACTTTCCTTCTTTGTCCCTAGAAACAAGGACTGGCACAGTGAAAGAAACTGACACTCTCCCTACCTACAGTTTTCTGTCCCTAGAAAAAATGTTTTTTTAAAGCACACTATAGCACAAGGAGAAATCCCCTCACTTTCCTTCTTTGTCCCTAGAAACAAGGACTGGCACAGTGAAAGAAACTGACACTCTCCCTACCTACAGTTTTCTGTCCCTAGAAAAAATGTTTTTTTAAAGCACACTATAGCACAAGGAGAAATCCCCTCACTTTCCTTCTTTGTCCCTAGAAACAAGGACTGGCACAGTAAAACACACTGACACTCTCCCTACCTATCCTTCTCTTTCCCTAAACTAAAGGAATCCAGGTTAAGCAAGAAAGAAATAAATGTCACTGTCCCTGCCTATGCTTGTCTTTCCCTGCTCCGGAACACACTACACTAGGCCGCCGTGCTGGCGGCCTTTTATAGTGTGGGGCGTGTACTAAACACCCTCAGCAATAATTGGCCACAGGCATCCTGCCTGTGGCCAATCATTGCTCTCCTCGCTGCTGGCGCTGTCATTGGCCAAGCATGCGGGGTCACAGTGCATGCTTGGCCAATCACAGCGCCTGGATGACACTGCGATGGCGTAGTGCATTGTGGGCCGTTCGCGTCACTCGAATTTGGCGCGAACGGCCCAAATCGTTCGATCTTCGTCGAACGATCGAACAGCCGATGTTCGAGTCGAACGTATGTTCGACTCGAACACGAAGCTCATCCCTACCACTGATGCTTTATCACCAATCGTTGTTTCAATAAAAACCCCAAATTCTCAAAAAACATTTGTCATTGGGACGGAAAGTGAGGTGAAATGTTCCGAACAGGTGCACACTGCACAGACAGCAAAACAAATGTTACAGAGGTGATAACCCTTCCCTATGTTTTCCAAAAGCTTAAAAATAGATTTTTGGGCTGGAGCTACACTTAAAAAATGTACCTGTTCCAAACTACAAACAGATTCTACTTAAGAACAAACCTACAGTCCCTGTCTTGTTTGCACCGCCTGTATACGGCTGTTCAGAGTATATAGGGCCTTTTTTAAATTTGGGTGCGGGGTTCCCCTTAATATCCATACAACACCCAAAGGGGCTGGTAGTGGGCTGGGGGGGGGAGGCCTTGGGGGTGGTACCCATGCCATTTTTCTCAATGATTTTCATCCATATTACCGGGACCAGACATTACATTAAAGCCGCAAGCAGTTTTAAATGGCTTTTTTTCCTTTTCGAAATGTCATTTTGTGCAGGGAACAGTTCTAAACACAGAAAACACGTGGCACTTCACAGGCATACTATAGACAGGTACGATATTTAAAGAAATATTTCACTTTTTTTTTGTTCACTTTAAGCATCATTAACCACTTGAGGCCCGGGCCAATTCTGACAATTCGCTCCTACATGTAAAAATCCTAATTTTTTTGCTAGAAAATTACTTAGAACCCCCAAACAATATACATTTTTTTCTAACATCCTAGAGAATAAAATGGCGGTCATTGCAATACTTTTTGTCACACCGTATTTGCGCAGCGGTCTTACAAGCGCACTTTTTTTGGAAAAAATGCACTTTTTTGAATAAAAAAATAAGACAACAGTAAATTTAGCCCAATTTTTTTTTTATATTGTGAAAGATAAAGTTACACCGAGTAAATTGATACCCAACATGTCACGCTTTAAAATTATGCCCGCTCGTGGAATGGCGTCAAACTTTTACCCTTAAAAATCTGCATAGGCGACATTTAAAAAATTCTATAGGTTGCATGTTTTGAGTTACAGAGGAGGTCTAGGGCTAGAATTATTGCTCTTGCTCTAAGGATCGCGAAGATACCTCACATGTGTGGTTTTAACACCGTTTTCATATGTGGGCGGGACTTATGTATGCGTTCTCTTCTGCGTGTGAGCTTGTCGGGACGGGGCGCTTTAAAAAAAAATATTTATTTTTTTCTTATTTATTTTACTTGATTTTATTTATTTTTATACAGTTTAAAAAAATAATAATTTGGATCACTTTTATTCCTATTTCAAGGAATGTAAACATCCCTTATAATAGAAAAAAGCATGACAGGTCCTCTTAAATATGAGATCTGGGGTCAAAAAGACCTCAGATCTCATATTTATTCTAAAATGCAATAAAAAAAAAAAAATGTCATTTGAAATAATGACAAAAAAAAAATTGTCTCTTTAAGACGTATGTGGCAGCAGCTGCTGCCGTTACCGAGATATCCCTCTTCAAAAAGAGGCCGTATATAGTCGTACGGCGGGTCTGAAGTAGTTAAAATTGCTTCTCCTGAAAAAACTGGCGTTTTTAAAACTTTTTTTGGCATTGATACATGTCCCCTGGGGCAGGACCTGGGTCCCCAAACCCTTTTTAGGATAATAACTTGCATATTAGCCTTGACAATTAGCACTTTTGATTTTGAATGTTCGCGTCCATTGTATTTAATAGGGTTCTAAAGTTCGCGCAAACTTCCGGTCCATTCGCAGGTTCTGGTGCGAACCGAACCGGGGGATGTTCGGCTCATCCCTACTCAGCATCATATCCAGGGGTTGTCTTTGGGAAATAGATGTATGAGTGCTGCCAGCATTGCTGCAGAGGTTGAAGGGGTGGGGGTCAGCCTGTCAGTGCTCAGACTATACGCCACACATTGCATCAAATAATAGTACAATACCCTTTTTGCTTAACCTGGTGTGTCGAGGAGTTAAGGTCGTTCATAGAATCGAGGCCACAGAACAGATAACCCAATCTATCAAGCGGCTCCTGCAGGCGTAAATCTGTATTTAGTAATAGCTGTCAGTTGGTTTGGTTTAAAATGTAATGTATTCCAGCTTAGCAGTCCTTATATGTGGTGGTCCCTTTAGTTTTGATTTTCGAGATTGCAATATTTTCAGTAAGAACATGTTTGTAGTCCAGACTGCGTGACAACCATTGGTACAGTGGAGAAGTGAGCAAAGCCTCAAAGGGACAGGAAGTGTGTTATTCATTTAGTTTTTGTTTTGGGGTTTAGAAATACCTTAAACAGGAAGTAACCCCCCCCCTCCCCGAAAAAACGTGATAAAATAAGACCCTGCAAAAGAAAGGCAAAATGAGCTAGTATGCATAGCATACTAGCTCATTATGTGGCACTTACCTGAAATGAAAGTCCCCGAAGTACTCCCCGTTCCCCTCCGCCGCCGCCGCCATGTCCCCTCGGAGCTTCTTCCTGGTATCGCCGCTCCGGTGCTGTGATTGGCCGGAGCGGCGATGACGTCACCCCAAGGCATGCGCGTGGGACCGCCACGATCCCGCGCATGCGCGTGGGACCGGCATAATCCCGGCATGTCCTATTCATTATGCCGGGACGCTCAGTGCGCCTGCGCCGTTGTCCACGGCGCGCATGAGCCGTAGACATCGGTGCAGTGTTTTCTGCAAATATGTAGGTTAAGGAGATATTTCTTGCACCTACAGGTAAGCCTTAATCTAGGCTTACCTGTAGGTGCAAGTTGTCAAAGTGGGTTTACAACCACTTTAAATTAGGCTTGGGCCATTGAGATGATAATTCTTACCTGTTTCTGCTGGTTGTATCTCAGCTTGTTCATTGATAATGTTGTTAGATTTCTACTAAGCAGCAAAAACAAACACCTCATTGATCATAATGTTATCTCTCTTGCAGCATCACCAAAAGGGCATTTTTTCTCCAGTGAGCAAAGTTTTCAGTTCTAGATAACCTCATGCCAAGGTTTGGAGTGAACAGCTGAGGCAATGACACATAGGTCTTTGGGGCATTATTCAATTCATATTTCTCATTGTGGATTTATTTGGTCACCCTACATACATAAAAAAGTGTTTGTTTTGTTGTTTTAGAAAAATATTGTATAGCCAGCAGATGTTTTTGGATGCCTTAAGATATGAACCCTTGCAAATAGCGGTTTTCTTTTGCACTCTTAAAGCTGTGTACATCATCTTGTAGACACTTTGGATAAATGTTTCCTTAACACCTAAAAAAGTGCCAAGATTTAAACTAATGACTTCCTTCTACATATGTTTGACTGGGTAGGGCTAAGTGACCAAACGTTGAATCAAACAAGGCCATGACATTAAAGTATCAATTTCCTCTTTCAACAGCAAAAGTATCATAACATTAGATTTCCTTTTATATATGTAGCGCTACCCCCGTAGGAGCCACTGTATAGAATGGTTCTTTCGTTCTTTGCCTCGACCTTCTCAGGAACCTCAGCCTCTCTGACACACTAGGTTGAGTGTACAAACATACAATGTCACAGGAAATCACTGAAAGTAATATTTAATACCCATTACTAGTGTTATATCAAAGAAAACAGGCACCAAACCAGGTAATAAAGGCAAAGTTAATATACTGTCACCCACTATGGTTGGTAACTAGGCAAGCATAACATGGATTAACAATGGTAATAACACAATTTAGCATACAAAATGTAAATGATTAACAGTAAGGACTAGGCATAAGGTGACACTTGGCATCCAGACCAGCATAAACAGTAGCAAGGCCACCTCAAGGGCAGTAGTGAGCAGTAGTAAAGTGTAACCTACTGAGTGCTGGAACTATACTGCCAGTGCACATTTATGGCTGCAAAGCTCGTCCTGGACTGACTGGGTAGGCACTGCCAAAAAAAAAGGAGGATGGTGGCAGAGGGGGCAGGAGAACACAGGGATCTTACAGAATAATTATTACAAGAGGGGCAGTCCTTGAGATGTTCTTCTGTCGGCTATCATTGGAGTCCTTCAATAGCATCAGTGCACTTAATGACAGTCCCAGTTAACCTGCATGCAGTATAGATATGGTATATTCTCAGCACAGGTGCAAGGTAGATGTGTTTCAGATGCAGTAAAGATTCAATGTAATGTGGTATAGGGTTGGTATAGGTGCAGTCTAGGTTTGGAGTAAGTGTGGTACAGAGTGCAGTGTGGGTGCGGTATAGATTGGGTACACTTGGTGTCCTGGTCTCAGTGGCTCAGTCCCTGCTAGCAGTATTAGCAATGGGCAAATAGCCCTCTCGCCAGTCCATGTGATTCTGAGGCGACCTCTCTAGAAGGGGGGCCCTCTCAGTCTCTCCACAGAATGCGTCTGGAAAATAAGTGGTGGGAAGTAGAGAGTGAGAGGATGCTCTGGTCTCCCTGCGGCAACAATGGAGATGCGATAGCTATGGTGTGTACGTGTCCACTGGTCTGAGCTCTCAGCAGTCTGGTTAGTATGCAGTAGGGATGAGCTTCGAGTTCGAGTCGAACCCATGTTCGACTCAAACATCGCCTGTTCGGTTGTTCGCTGAATTGCGAACATTATGGGCCGTTCGCGCCAAATTCGAGTGGCGCGTCACGGCCCTTAATTCACTGCGGCATCGCAGTGCATTGCTGGCTGATGATTGGCCAAGCATGCACTATGACCAGCATGCTTTGGCCAATCACAGCACGGAAAAAACAGAGAGTGATAATTGGCCAAAGCTAGGGTGGCTTTGGCCAATTATGTCTCAGGGGGTTTAGTACACGCCCCACACTATATAAGGCTGCCTCCGTGGTGGCCTTGTGTAGTGTGTTGCGGTGGTTAAAGAGAGAGCTTACAGAGAGAGAGAGACAGTGTCATTTATATTGAGTTAGATAGAGCAGGCAGGCGAGTCAGTTAGCTGCAGTTACAGTGTGTAGAGGATATATATGCATCCTAGGTGTTGTATATATATTTATATACTGTATTCAGTTTAGCTAGATCCGTTCCTGTTATTCTCTATACTGACAGGCAGGCAGGTGATTGTGCTAGCTGCAGTGTTTCACTTAGTGTATTGTGTCCTTTGCACAGTGTGCACCTAAAAATACCTGAAGACAATTGCTGGTGTTCTGATCATATTAATACCACAGGCAGGCAGCTTCAGTATTTACGGTTAGTGTACTGTGTCCTTTGCACAGTGTGCACCTAAAAATACCTGAAGACAATTGCTGGTGTTCTGATCATATTAATACCACAGGCAGGCAGCTTCAGTATTTACTGTTAGTGTACTGTGTCCTTTGCACAGTGTGCACCTAAAAATACCTGAAGACAATTGCTTTTGTTCTGATCATATTAATATCACAGGCAGGCAGTTGATTCTGCTAGCTGCAGTATAATCAGTATATATAAATCCCAGCTTTGTGCAGCTACATCTCACTGCAGGCCATTAGTATGTCTGGAAGGCCAACAAGGAGAGGCACACAGTCACGAGCCAATAAAAGAGGACAAGCAGGCTCTGTGTCTAGAGGCAACAGTGCTGGTCGTTGGCACGGTGCATCCTCATCAGCACGTGGCCGTGGGACACGCTTGTCCTTCTTTTCGGCAGCTGGCCATGTTAAGCCGCAACATGCCGAAGACTTGGTAGAGTGGATGACCAAGCCGTCCTCATTCTCCTCATTCTCTCTCACCCAGGCTCAGGGTACTTTGTCTGGCAAAGCAGCTGCCAACCCGGCCTCTTCCCTCGGCTCAATGGCATCAGTCACTCCTTCCCTAGCCCCACCATGTCCTCCTGAGTAGTCCCCCGAACTGTTTGACCACAGTGTTGGGTACATGCTCCAGGAGGATGCCCAGCGTTTTGAAGGCTCCGATGATGGTACCCAGATAGAGGAAGGCAGTAATGTGAGCCCAGAGAGAGGGGGTGCCCAACAAGGACAGTAATCTGGCAGTCATGTTCCCCCAGCTGCAGCATACTGCCATATTTGCTCCAGTGATGAGGAGGGAGGGGATGATGAAGTCACTGACTTCACGTGGGTGCCTGATAGGAGAGAGGAGGAGGAGGAATAGGCACATCACCAACGAGGCAGGATGCCCTCCAGGGGCCAGCTTAAGGGCAGCCAACCGACTGCAACACACCGCAGTGTTCCGCATGTTCAGGGCGCTGCTGTCTCTGTGCGTTATTCCAAAAGTTCTTTGGTGTGGGCCTTTTTTGAGATGTGTGCAGCAGATCGCACCGTTGCTATTTGCAACATATGTCTGAAGCGCATCTCGCGTGGCCAAAACATGAGCCGCTTGGGCACCACGTGCTTGACCAGACATATGTCGACCTGTCATGCAGTCCGTTGGCAAGCATACAAAAAAGACCCACACCAAAGAACAAAGCGGACCTCTCCTTGCTCCTCATCAGCTGGGATCTCCAACCCCACTATACCTTCAGTCCTCTCTGAAACCTGCACTGAGAGGAATGAAGGTGTAGAATTAAGTTTGATCTTAGCCAAGTACTTGCGGGCAATCTGCTATCGGTACACCAATGTCAGATTGTACCAGGCAAATTTCCCTGCCCCAGCTGCTGCACCGCCAAAAGAAGTTCACTCCCAGCAATCCACATGCCCAGCGGTTGAATGCTAGCTTGGCTAAACTGCTAGCACTTCAACTGCTGCCTTTTCAGTTGGTAGACTCTGCCCCCTTCCGTGAGTTTGTGGAATGTGTGGTTCCTCAGTGGCAGGTTCCCAAACGCCACTTTTTCTCATGGAAGGTGATTCCAGCTCTCTACCGGCATGTGGAAGGCAATGTCTTGGCCTCGCTGGACAGGGCGGTCAGCGGTAAGGTGCATATTACCGCTGACTCATGGTCCAGCAGGCATGGACAGGGACGTTACCTATCTTTCACGGCGCATTGGGTGACTCTGCTGGCAGCTGGGAAGGATGCAGGACAATGTGCAGTAGTGTTGGATGTTGTTCTGCCACCACGCCTCCAAAATGCTACTACTGGTGATTCTGACACACCTCTCTCCTCCACCCCCTCCTCTTCTTCTTCCTCCATGGCCTCTTCCTGTGCTTTGACCTCGGAACCAGCGGTGCTCCATAGGCGTTCAAGGGGCTACGCAAGTACGCAGGCAAAAAGATGCCATGCGGTGCTTGAGCTGGTGTGCTTGGGGGACAGGAGCCACACTGGGGCAGAGATTCTGTCAGCTCTGCAGGGGCAGGCTCAGAGATGGTTGACGCCATGCCAGCTTAAGCCAGAAATGGTGGTTTCCGACAATGGCACTAACCTCCTCTCTGCCCTCCGACAGGGACACCTGACCCATGTGCCCTGTTTGGCTCACGTCCTTAACTTGGTGGTGCAGCGGTTCTTGGGCAGGTACCCGGGCTTACAGGAGGTCCTGAAGCAGGCCAGGAAACTCTGTGGGCATTTCCGCCGGTCATATAATGCCAGTGCTCGGCTGGCTGACCTGCAAAAGGAATACAACCTGCCCAAGAACCGCCTTATCTGTGACATGCCCACCAGGTGGAACTCTACATTGTCCATGCTGCAGCGGCTGCACACGCAGCAGAGGGCCATCAATGAGTATCTGTTGCAATATGGAACTAGGACAGGGTCAGGGGAGCTTGGATTTTTTTCCCCACGCCAGTGGGCCATGATCAGAGATGCATGCACTGTCCTGGCATCATTTGAGGAGGCCACGAGGATGGTGAGCAGTGACAGTGCATGCATCACTGACATTGTCCCTCTTGTCCACCTGTTGGAGCACACACTGCGTGGAATAATGGACAGGGCACTTGAGGCAGAACAGAGGGAGGAAGAGGAGGACTTCCCTACCTCTCAAGGCCCCCCTTTATCCAGACAGTGTTCCTGCTGGCCCGGCTATCACACAGGAAGAGGAGGAGGAGGATTGTGTCAGCATGGAGGTGGAGCCTAGCACTCAGCATCAGCATCAGTCTTCAAGGGATCAATTACAGTCCCAAGACACCCATGGACTTGTACGTGGCTGGGAGGAGGTGGCTGCGGATCATGTCGTCCTGAGTGACCCAGAGGACTCCGGACCAAATGCCTCAGCAAACCTACGCTGCATGGCCTCCCTGATCCTGCAAAGCCTGCGGAGGGATCCTCGTATTCGCGCGATCAAGGAGAGGGATCATTACTGGCTGGCAACCCTCCTTGATCCACATTACAAGGGTAAGGTTGCGGACCTTATCTTGCCGTCGCAGAGGGAGCAGAGGATGAAGCATCTTCGGGAGGCCTTGCAGAAAGGTCTGTGCAACGCGTTCCCAGAGACTGGGAGGTTACAAATTCCTGGTCCTGGACAACGTGTTGCTGAGGCTTCGGTCAGTCAACGAAGGAGCGGTGGAGAAGGTGGCCGTCTGACCGATGCGTTCAGACAATTTTTTAGTCCGCAGCCCCAAGGTATGATCGGTTCCAGCAACCATCGCCAGCGTTTGGCTTACATGGTGGAGGAATACCTAGGGGCAAGATCAGACTTGGACACCTTTCCCACCGAAAATCCTCTGGGTTACTGGGTCTTGAGGATGGATCACTGGCCAGAGCTTGCACAGTATGCAATTGAGCTACTGGCCTGTCCTGCATCCAGCGTTCTTTTGGAACGCACATTCAGTGCTGCTGGAGGCTTTGTAACCGATCACAGGGTGCACCTGTCCACCGACTCGGTCGATCAACTGACTTTCATAAAAATGAATCAGTCTTGGATCACCACCAACTACCAAGCACCTGTTGCTGATGTAACAGAATAATTTTCTTTGAAATGTCAGATCCCTTCAAGACTGCCTATGCTGGTGCAGAGTGACTATCCTGTTATGCTGAGTGACTATCCTCTTCCTCCTCAATGATCATGCTGATAGCATGTAAGAACATTTTTTTATCTGGTCACCGCCACCAGTGGCTAAGGCCCAATTTTTCAGCCCCTGTTTAACAGGGGCGTGTAATTACAATTTTTAATGCAAAACTTTGCAGCAGGGCTCATTCCTGCGCTCCAAGTACAGTATCTGTGAGGGGTTGCAGTGTTGTGGCACCAGCACCAGTGCCTAAGGCCCAATTTTTCTTCCCCTGTTTAACAGGGGCGTTTAATTACAATTCTTGATCTAATAATTCACAGCAGGGCCCATTCCTGCGCCCACCAAGAGTAACTGTGAGGGCTTACAGTGTTGTGGCACCAGCACCACCACCAAAGGCCCAATTTTTCTGGCCCTGTTCAACAGGGGCATGTAATTACAATTCTTGATCTAATATTTCACAGCTGGGCCCATTTCTGCGTCCACCAAGAGGAACTGTGAGGACTTACAGTGTTGTGGCACTGGCACCACCACCAAAGGCCCAATTTTTCCTACCACTGTTCAACAATGGCATTTAATTACAATTCTTGATATAATAGTTCACAGCAGGGCATTCCAGCGCCCAACAAGAGTAACTGTGAGGGCTTACAGTGTTGTGGCAACACCAACATGTAAGGGGCAAATTTCAGCAGAGTATATACGGCAGGCCCCTACTTTCAAACATCCAACTTACAAACGACTCCTACTTGCAAACGGAAGGAGACAACAGGAAGTGAGAGGAAATCTACCCCTAGGAAGGGAAATTCTCTCCTGTAAGAGTTAATATGTGAAAAATGTGTCTCCTCTCCACTAATGCTTCATCACCAATCCTTGTTTCAATAAAACCCCCAAATTTTCAAAAAACATTTGTCATTGGGACAGAAAGTGAGGTGAAATGTTCTGAACAGGTGCACAGACAGCAAAACAAATGTTACAGGGGTGATAACCCTTCCCTATGTTTTCCAAAAAGCTTAAAAATAGATTTTTTGGCTGGAGCTACCCTTAAAAAATGTACCTGTTCCAAATTACAAACAGATTCTACTTAAAGGGGTTGAAAAGGTTCGTTTTTTATTTTCTAAATAGGTTCCTTTAAGCTAGTGCATTGTTGGTTCACTTACCTTTTCCTTTGATTTACCTTCTAAATGTTTTTTTTCTTTGTTTGAATTTCTCACTTCCTGTTTCTCCTCACTAAACTTCACACCATCATCCTAGTGGTGTGGAGTCAGCCAGAACAGCTTACTGAGGAGGAACAGGAAGTGAGAAATTCAGACAAAGAAAACAAAGAAAACAAATATTTAGAAGGGAAATCGAAGGAAAAGGTAAGTGAACCAACAATGCACTAGCTTAAAGGAACCTATTTAGAAAACCCATGCCATTTTTCTCAATGATTTTCATCCATATTGACCAGACATAACATTAAAGCTGCAAGCAGTTTTAAATGACTTTTTTTCCTTTAGAAATGTCATTTTGTGCAGGGACAGTTCTAAACACGGGAAACACGTGCCACTTCACAGGCATGCTATAGACACCCCCCAGGTACGATATTTAAAGGAATATTTAACTTTTTTTTTCACTTTAAGCATCATTAACCACTTCCATACTGGGCACTTAAACACCTTCCTGCCCAGACCAATTTTCAGCTTTCTGCGCTGTTGCACTTTGAATGACAATTGCGCGGTCATGCTACACTGTACCCAAACAAAATTTTTATCATTTTTTCCCCACAAATAGAGCTTTCTTTTGGTGGTATTTGATCACCTCTGGGATTTTTATTTTCTGCTAAAAAAAATAAAAAAAGACCAAAAATTTTGAAAAAAAAAGTATTTTTTTTGTTTCAGTTACAAAACTTTTTAAATAAGTAAGTTTTCTCCTTCACTGATGGGGCTGCACTGACGGGCACTGATAAGGTGGCACTGATGAGGTGGCATTGATGGGCACTGATGATGGGCACTAATATGCAGCACTGATAGGTGGAACGGATAATCGGCACGGATGGGCACGGATAGGCGGCACAGATGGGCACGGATAGGCGGCACAGATGGGCACAGATAGGCGGCACATATGGGCGCTGATAGGCGGCACGTATGGGCACTGATAGGCGGCACGGATGGGCACTGATAGGCGGCACGGATGGGCACTGATAGGCGGCATGGATGGGCACTGATAGGTGGCACGGATGGGCATGGATGCGCACTGATAGGCGGCACTGATCTACTGTAATGGATGCCAATCAATGCCAAACAAAAATGCCTGCCAATCAGTGATGCCCATTGTGGGCACTGATTGGCATCCATTGTGGGCACTGATTGGCATCCATTAGGGAGCACTAACTGGCATCCCTGGTGGTCTAGGGTGGCATACCTGGTGCTGGCATCCCTGGTGGTCCAGTGGCATCCCTGGTGGTTCAGTGGCATCCCTGGTGGTCCAGTGGGGGCATCCTCAGGGGGGCTGTGCTGATAATCGATCAGCACAAACCCCCCCTGTCAGAGGAGCAGCTGATCGGCTCTCCTCTACTCGCGTCTGACAGACGCGAGTGAGGAAAAGCCGATGACCGGCTTTTCCTGTTTACACTGTGATCAGCCGTGATTGGACATGGCTGATCACGTGGTAAAGAGTCTCCGTCAGAGACTCTTTACCTAGATCGGAGTTGCGGGGTGTCAGACTGACACCCCGCAGCAACGATCGCCGCGATGCGCGCCCCCGGGGGCGCGCAGTGGCTCAAAATCCTGAGGACATCATATGACGTCCTGTCAGGATTTTGCAACCACTTTGCCGACGTCAATCCGCTATAGGGCGGGCGGCAAGTGGTTAAAATCACTGCTCCTGAAAAAACTGACGTTTTTAAAACTTTTTTTGCATTGATACATGTCCCCTGGGGCAGAACCCGGGTCCCCAAACCCTTTTTAGGACAATATCTTACATATTAGCCTTGATAATTAGCACTTTTGATTTTGAACGTTCGAGTCCCATTGTATTTAATAGGGTTCTAAAGTTTGCGCAAACTTTCGGTCCGTTCGCAGGTTCTGGTGCGAATCCGAACCGGGGGGTGTTCGGCTCATCCCTAGTATGCAGCAGATGTGTTCTCCTCAGCTCCCTTGGCCCCAAGAGGAAGAACTTAGCTGAGCAGTCTCAGAGAAGCAGCTCCACTCCTTCTCCTTGCCCCAGTGTCTTTTGGGAATTATATTGTAAGCAGCCTATTCATCCCATTATATGGCTGTTGTCCCAAGCGACCACTTCCAGGATTCTCAGAGCGCTGCAAAGAAGTCTATGGACTTGCTTGGCTTTAACTGACCCCCTGCTGGCCAGAGATGAATGGTGCAGCATAACATCAGTATCTCAGTAGAGGGAGAGAAGAATAAAAGGCAATGTCTCTTTCTCCATATTGCTGTAGCCCAGCACCTGGCTACATATAGTTCTACTTTCACTATGCCACTGCTCAGATCTGCCTCTTTCTGATCCTTCCCCAATGATATCACACCCCCAGGACAAAGACTGGGCCCCAGTGAGAGCCCACCTCTGGCTCACACACATTGACCTTACCCCTGTATTCCTCCTCCTGCACACACTCTCCAGTTTAAATTGTTGTGTTTTATATAATGAAAAAAAACAACCCAGTGGTGATTAAATACCACCAAAAGAAAGCTCTTTTTGTGTGAAAAAATGATATAAATGTAATTTACAAACAGTGTTGCATGAAAGAGCAATTGCCAGTAGCACAGTGCTGAATAGCAAAAAAATGTCCTGGTCATGAAAGGTGTAAAACCTTCCAGAGGTCAAGTGATTAAGGCTGAACTAAACTCTCTCAATCAAAATGAACTATTTTTAATCCTTAAATTGCTAGCATATATTTATTTGTTTTAAACTTGTTTTTTTTTTTTTTTTTGTACATCTCTTCAGTTGCTTCCTAGTTTCTGGCCTAGTCCAAAGTGATGTCATACATTCCAGGAGTCTTCATGGGCATTTTTTTCTTTCATCTAGAGGAGGGGAGGAGAGATTTCTCAGCTAAGCACACCCTCCTGCCTGCATGCTTAAGCTAAGGGCATGAGCTAAGGGAATGCTATATGCATCATCTGCCCCTACTCAACATGGCTGTGACTAGGAATGCTAAGGGGGTGTTTTTAAAGTGATTTCTCAAGAAAATAAAGCGAAGAGATAATAATGCATGGGTGAGTTTGTGCATATGCATATGCAAATGCATAGCAGGGGCAAAGAAAAGGTGTTCAAAGTCTTACAATTTGTCTTTTTTAGATGGTAACCAAATCATGATTAGAAAAGTCTGTCCCCTGCCAGCATGCAGCACTCCAAAGACTCCAGTGCGCTGCGCGGAAGCAGTGATCTCTCTGCAGAGGTAAGAAATGCTCCCTAGTCCAACATGTAGCACTGCATTTATCAAAGTTAACACTCCCCACTGATTGGAAAACTGGTTCTGACTCAGCAATGGGGTGTATTGGACCACTGCTTCCACACATAGAACAAAGGTCCTTCTCTAGAGTATTCTGGCAGGGTCTAGGCTTTTCTGCTCATCCTGTTACTGCTTTCTAAAAAAAAACTGTAAGACTTTAAATATTTTTTATTTTAATATTTCCAGAATTTGGTTAGCTGATTTAGGGCCCTTTCACACTGATAAATGTTTCCTGTGTTTTTTCCTTGCAAGAAAAACGCAAGAAAAATGTTTCCCTTTAAATCCTATGGGACTCTTCCCACCACCGCGTTACAGGTGCAGTGCGTTTTGAAAAGTCCTGCATGCTGCATCTTTGGTGCGGTTTTGAAAACTGTACCAAAAATGCAACTTCCCATTGACATGAATAGAAATCGTGGCAAAATCACAGTAAAATCACATTTTAGGTGCGTTTTTGAGTCACGTGTCCATTTTTCACAGGTGCAGGCAACCCAAAAATGTACCAGAAATGCACAGCAAATGCATCTGAAACACAGCAAAATCACGGTAAAACCGCATATGCATTTTTGCTGCGATTTTGCTACAGAGCAGTGTGAAAGTTCCCTTAAGCTAAAATCATAGTGGTTCTTTAAATATAAATAGACTAGTAATTTATTTACATTTTTCTGAAAGTTCTTTAATGTTACTGGCACCACTATACCCCGATTCATTATGATCTTCCTATTCTGAGTGCACGAAAAACAATAAGATACCGGGGATTATGTTCATTCATCTACAAAAAAAATTAATGAGCTTAAGTATTCTACCATATATGCTTCACTTGAAAGTATGGGGGGGGGGGGGTGCAGCACCTCCCACACCGCTGCCTTTCAAATTGAAAATTCCTAGACACAAAAGACTCAACCCACAGGACTTCTGCAGACAAACAATCAGCCTGCAGTGCTCCACTAGGCACAAGGGCCTTGGCAAGAAGCCCTTTAATATCATTAAAGTGTTTATAAAAAAATGTTCATTTTTGGCCAACTTTTTTCAAGGCCAGGCATCCACCCCCATGTCTGCAATGGAATGTGTTAATAATTTGCTTTGTGGAGATGAAAGGCTCTTTGATAGAGGAAGCATAAACAGATCTCACTCTGTCCAGCGGTTAAGATCCCACAAGAGAAGCTCTGCAGGGCACTGTAGTACAGTTACTGGATAATAGAAATACACATATATCCCAACAGTTCCATTTAATGACTTTGCTCTTTACTCATTTTATTGTTCACTCTTTATCGTGATATAGTGGTAAGGGATACACAAAACAATGAGATACTATCATAGCTATGTGCATCCTAAGCCCGGTGTGCATCCTAAACCTGGGGTGCACCCTAAGCCTGGAGTGCATCCTAAGCCTGGGTACATTCTAAGCCTGGTGTGCATCCTAAGCCTGGGGACCATCCTAAGCCTGGGGACCATCCTAAGCCTGGGGTGCACCCAGTGTGGAAATTCACCTTATTGTAACACAGAGGGCACTCGGTGGTTATAGTTAACCCTTTAGCTTTTTAACTATGACACGCTCCTTTCCATCATCTCCTTAATCAACCCACTGTGTAAAAGCGGCTATCCCTGTCTGGAAACTGGTTAAAGTGGAGTTCCACCCTGAATTTTTTTTTTTTACCAAAAATCTAAAAAAAAAAACAGAAATAGCAGTTGCTATGCGTAAGTCTCTAATTTGTCTCTTCATCGTCCGTGGCTGTTCTTCTTCCTCGTCCTACTCGCGGTATCTTCTGGTCAATGGGGCGCGCTGCCTTCTGGAAACTGTGTCTATCCCAGAGAGCAGCCGGCCCATTCAGAAAACACTGCGAGACTCGCGCATGCGCAGTAGGAAACGGGCAGTGAAGCCGCACGGCTTCACTGCCTGTTTCCCTTAGTGAGGATGGCGGCGCCGGGAGCTGCAGGATCGAGGGATCAGCCTCGGGGGGGGGGGGCAATATCGCGGGCGAGTAGGACAGGTAAGTGTCCTTATTAAAAGTCAGCAGCTACAGTGTTTGTAGCTGCTGACTTTAAAAAAAAAAAAATCGCAGGTGGAACCCCGCTTTAAGCTGTGGAGCAGCTGGGTGGCTGTTCTATTAGAACTTTCTCCTTTTCTGCACGGTAAAGCAGCAGCACTCACTAAACAGTATGCTTTGTGTAGCTGGCTTCTGATCCACAGCTGGCAATGGCAAATCAAAAGCTGGCACTATGCAGGATCTATTGTAATTTATAGGCACTGTTTCAGCTTAGTAACTGATCAGCTCACCTGGTCTGGCAATCAACCCCTACCTTTTAGTGGATGGTGCCCGGTAGCACTCCCTCCAAGCATAGGAACAGTACATATCCACTTCCCTACTGTGCACGAAAACCCCCTTCTTGCCCAAGCCATTTTTCAGCTTTCAGCGCTGTCACACTTTGAATGACAATTGCGCGGTCGTGCGACGTGGCTCCCAAACGAAATTTGCGTCCTTTTTTTCCCATAAATAGAGCTTTCTTTTGGTGGTATTTGATCACCTCTGCGGTTTTTATTTTTTGTGCTATAAACAAAAGAAGAGCGTCCAGTTTGGAAAAAAAACACTATTTTTTACATTTTGCTATAATAAATACCCATTTATTTTTTTTTGATAAAATTTTCCTCCGTTTAGGCCGATACGTATTCTTCTACATATTTTTGGTAAAAAAAAAAGTCGCAATAAGCGCGTATTGATTGGTTTGCACAAAAGTTATAGCGTCTACAAAATAGGGGATAGATTTATAGCATTTTTTTTTTTTATTAGTAATGGCGGCGATCTGCAATTTTTATTGTGACTGCGATATTGCGGCGGACACATCGGACACTTTTGACACATTTTTGGGACCATTCACATTTATACAGCGATCCCTGCTATAAAAATGCATTGATTACTGTATAAATGTGATTGGCAGGGAAGGGGTTAACCACTAGGGGGCGGGAAGGGGTTAAATATGTTCCCTCAATGTGTTCTTACTGTGGGGGGAGGGGACTGACTGGGGGAGGTGACCGATGGTTGTCCCTATGTACAAGGGACACACCATCGGTCCCCTCTCCTTCACAGGACGTGGATCTCTGTGTTTACACACAGAGATCCACTTTCCTGCTCGTTTCCCGGGCAATCGCGGGTGCCCGGCGGCAATCGCGGCCGCCGGGCACGCACATTGGGGCCTTGGGAACGCGGCGGGCGCGCGCGCGCGCCTCCTAGCTCATATTTAAGGGAGGACGTCATATGACGTCCTCCCAGAACGAGAGTGTCCTCCGCCCGCTGTCAATTGACAGTGGGCGGGGGACAAGTGGATATATATATAAAATGCCTGTCATTCCTTGAAATCGGCTAATTCTTAAAGTGGTTTCAAAGGGTGAAGGTAAAACACCTTCAGTGTGCAGCTCCCCCCTCTGCTGCCCCTATTACTTACCTGAGCCCCATCTCTATCCAGCAAAGTGCACAAGAGCTGAGGCTCTCCTGGGTCTCCCCCTCCTCATTGGCTGAGACACAGCCAATGGCTTCAACTGCTGTTAATCACAGCCAGAAAGGAGGGAGTGGGGGGGGGGAAGGACCAAGCCACACTCTGTGTGTCCTATAGTAGCTTTCTATTGGGGGAACTCAGCAGGTGGAAGGGGCCAGGAGTGCCAGGGGGACCTGAGAAGTGGAGGATCTGGGCTGCTCTGTGCAAAACCAGTTTACAGATCAGGTAGGCATGACATTTGTTTTTTTTTGTTTTTTTTTATCTGAATCTTTAGTAACACTTGAATTATAGCAAGATGCCACATCCTTCCACTTCCTCATAAATTGTCAGTCAAACAAATAAAAAAATGGAAATGAATTAGCTTAAGCGGAATAAGAAAAATGTATCACAAATATAAAAAAAATCAAGATACGATACAAAACACTATAAACATTAATAGACATGTAGTGAAGCCCATACAAGAAAGACCTCTAATTTATTAGAAACGGGGGTACTCACAAACAACTGGTAAAATCAGGCATGTAAAAAAACTTTCAAAGGAACTGGGGTTGTAGCGTGCTAGCATCCTCACAGCATCACCTGATGCATTTCAGCCTATGGGCCATCGTCAGACCTCTAGAGGTCTTTCTTGTATGGGCTTCACTATGCGCCTCTTTATTTCCTCATTGGGGTCTATTCATCTTACTGATTGCGACTGGAGTTGATGTCACGTTCATTACTTGGTAGTGGAGACTGCAGAGAAATTTTTGCCTGAGAGCTCCATAGTGGATGATGTTGAGAATTGGAGATATTGGATGTGCCCTTTACCCATGACGACATCAGTATATGACGAAACGCGCGTCAGGCGGTGTGACGTGCTGATGTCATTGCATTGTGATCCGAGCTGACAAGTGTTCGCCGGGTTTTACTTCTTATCTTGTAAGTGTGATTCTTCGTTTTATTAAAAATTGTTAATCAGGTTTACGCTATAGTGAGTTCCTTTTGTTTTGGGTAACACCAGGTCTCTATCCATGATCACAGAATGACTGAGTCTTTCTGGCAATTTGCCGTGTACCCCCCCTTCATCATACTGAGTATTTTGGAGCTGCTGACTCAGATTCCTTTGGATAAAGGCCCTGGCTGGGTTGATAGCCGCAAGCCTACCTAGCTTGCCCTCCGGTAAGCGTGCATTTTATGTGGTGGTGATGCACAAGTCTGTGGTGGTGAAGAAACTATCGATTTCAAGATTGCATTTATTTGTGACACATGGACTGTTTTTTCTTTATTTCAATATTAGATATTTGTTATCACAATAATTATTAATTTTCTTTAACACATATTTTTATTTTTTATTTAGTACAAAGAGATACAAAGAGATATATCCAAAAAAAAAAGGAATAGACATACAGCTACATGTTCAAGATCAAGTTAAAAAACAAGCAAAAAATAAAAATAAAAGGGTTAACCTTAACCACTTGCCGCCCGCCCTATAGCGGATTGACGCCAGCAAAGTGGTTTTAAAATCCTGACTGGACGTCATATGACATCCGCCAGGATTCGGTGTTATTGCGCACCCCCGGGGGCGCGCACTGCACCGATCGGTAATGCCGCTTGTCCCCCGAAAACAGCGCATACCCGATCAGGGTAAACAGCCAATTTCATTGGCTGTCTACCATGTGATTGGCTGTGTCAAATCACAGCCGGTCACATGTCCAAACAAATCGGAGGCACGCCTAATGCGCGCCGCCGGGAGCGGGCGGCGCGCCGATCGGGGATGGCGTGTGTCCCTCGGACATAGCCCATCCTCGATCAGGGTAAACTGCCAATAAAATTGGTTGTTTTCCCACGTGATCGGCTGTGTCCAATCACAGCCGGTCACAAGTATAAACAATGTGGCGGTTTCCAGGGATCTCTCCTTCTCTCTCTCACACACCGATTGTGTGAGGAGAGAGAAGGAGAGATCTGTGAGTTTTTGGATTTTCTAATATAAAAAATGCTGTCTGCACTACACACCCCCCCCCCAATAAAGAGAACCTGTCACAGCCCATCTGGACCTGTCACAGCCCACCATCAGTACCGCCATCAGTACCATCTGGATCTGACAGCCCATCTGTCACACAGGCCACCAACGGTACCGCCATCGGTACCGCCATCAGTACCGCCATCAGTACCGCTTTCAGTACCGCCATCGGTATCATCTGGATCTGACAGCCCATCTGTCACAGCCCATCTGTCATCAGTACCATCAGTACCACCATCAGTACCTCCATCGGTACCGCCATCAGTACCATCTGGATCTGACAGCCCATCTGTCACAGCCCATCTGTCACAGCCCATCTGTCACACAGGCCACCAACGGTACCGCCATCGGTACCGCCATCAGTACCGCCATCAGTACCGCTATCAGTACCGCCATCGGTATCATCTGGATCTGACAGCCCATCTGTCACAGCCCATCTGTCATCAGTACCATCAGTACCGCCATCAGTACCTCCATCGGTACCGCCATCAGTACCGCCATCGGTACCATCTGGATCTGACAGCCCATCTGTCACAGCCCATCTGTCACAGCCCATCTGTCACACAGGCCACCAACGGTACCGCCATCAGTACCACCATCGGTACTGCCATCGGTACCGCCATCGGTACCATCTGGATCTGACAGCCCATCTGTCACAGCCCATCTGTCACACAGGCCACCAACGGTACCGCAATCAGTACCGCCATCAGTACCGCCATCGGTACCGCCATCAGTACCGCCATTGGTACCATCTGGATTTGACAGCCCATCTGTCACACAGGTAGCCATCAGTACCGCCATCGGTACCGCTATCACTACCGCCGCACAGTCCCGCCATAAGTACCATCACACAGGTCATCAGTAACCTGTCATTACCCTCACACAGGCCCGCCATCAGTGAGCTGTCAGTAGCACCACCAGTACCGCCATGTCTCAAAGAATGTACACACCTGAGGAGGCATATAACATCCTCGCCATGTCGGATGATGAGAGCAATGGGGAGCTCCCATTATCCGATTCTGGTTCGGAATACGAGCCAGTGGAGGGTAGTGGATCGGAGTCCGAGTCAGTGGAGGAAACTGCCCCTCCTAAAAGAGTAAGGAGATCAGGACCTAGATCAGAAGACCTGCCTACCACCAGCAGTGCCAGACCCCAGGAAGAGGAGCCGAATACCAGTACTGGAATTACTCATCCAGCCCAAAGAATCCAGGCCCAGTCCTACCTTCCTGATGCCCTGGCAAACCCCTTATGGTTGCCTGCCAACTCAGGATCCGCTACAATCCCCCCTTTCACCGCACAGCCAGGTGTGCATCCCAACACATCAAATTTTTCCCAATTGGACTATTTTTATTTGTTTTTCCCCGAAGATTTGTTGCAGTACATGGTGGACCAAACAAACCTTTACGCAGAGCAATTTATTGCTGCCAACCCCAATTCGTCCTACACCCGTATGTTTAATTGGTGACGTCTCACACTAGAGGAATTCAAATTGTTTTTGGGACTTAGTTTTAATATGGGGCTTACAAAGAAAAGCGAACTGCATGCCTACTGGTCCACCCGCCCCATCCACCACATGCCCATATTTTCTGCTGTCATGTCCAGGACACGGTACGATATGATAATGCGCTTTCTTCATTTTAATGACAATTCGCAGTGCCCTCCCCGAGATCACCCCAACCATGACAAATTATATAAGCTTCGCCCCCTAATAAATTCTTTTTCCCAACGGTTTTCTGAAGTGTTTATCCCCGACAAAAATATTTGTGTAGACGAATCCCTTATCCACTTCACTAGCCGGCTGCAGTTCAAGCAGTACATCCCAAGTAAAAGAGCCAGGTACGGGGTAAAATTGAACAAATTGTGCGATCGAGCCACTGGATACGTGCACAAATTTTGTATTTACGAAGGCAAAGATTCCCAGCTCCAGCCCCGTGATTGCCCCACATATATAGGAACCAGTGGTAAAATTGTCTGGGACCTTGCATACCCCTTGTTCAAAAAAGGATACCACATATATGTAGATAATTACTACAGCAGCTTGCCCCTTTTCCGTCACCTGTATCGTGAACAAACCCTGGCCTGCGGTACCTTCCGAAAAAATAGGAAGAGGTTCCTACAGAATTTGCTTTCAAAACAGCTACAAAAGGGGGAAGCCGCATTCATGAGGAATGAGGAGGTGTTGGCCATGAAGTGGCGGGACAAGAAGGATGTTCATATGATGTCTACAAACCACAATGACAACTTGGTGGAGGTTCAGAGAAGACATGGCCCCGTAGTAAAGCCTGAATGTGTTCATGACTACAATATGTACATGGGGGGGGGGGGTGGATTTAAACGATCAGATGCTACAACCCTATTTATCAACCCGAAAGTCAAATTATTGGTATAAAAAAGTAGCATTTCATCTCTTTCACATGGCCCTGTTCAATTCATTTGTCTGCTATCAAAAATCATCCAAAAACCAACCCACCTCCTACCTCAAATATTTGGAAGACATTGTCACTGCCCTGATTTACCAGCAAGGACCCACCCCAGGAAGCATTCGCTCTGATAGTGTGAGTCGACTGCATGAGCCACATTTGCCCTATAGCATTCCCCCCGCAGAATCCGGAAGAAGACGTGTATGCTCAAGAGGAGGAGTTAGAAGAGATACAAGTTATCATTGTCCCGATTGTCCCTCCCAACCTGGCCTGTGTATCGGTGATTGCTTCAAAAATGATCACCGATCTATCAGATACTAGTTCCCCTTATTAGTAACAGACTGCCATTTCCCCCTTTCTAATACCTGTGCCTGCCTGCTACTGACCCTGGCCTGTTTACCGACAATGTCTTTGCCTGTCGTTTTAACACCTTTCTGACTTCCATGTGCACCAACCTCAGCCTGTTTACCGACGATGCCTCTGCCTGCTGTTTTAACACCTTTCTGACTTCCACGTGCACCAACCTCAGCCTGTTTACCGACGATGCCTCTGCCTGCCGTTTTAACCACGTTTCTGACTTCCATGTGTACCGACCTCGGCCTGTTAATCGACCATGTTTTTGCCTGCCACTTGGACTGATCTTTGCCCTTCTACTTTAGCACACAGGGGTCTCACATATGTGAGGGGCTCCAGAATAGCGTTCTGAGTACATAAAATCAGTTTTTGGTTTTCTGTGTTCCCAGAACAGGGTCTGGTTGCCCGGAGGCTTCAAAGAGATTTGGGTGGGAGAAGCCTCTACCCCTGTCCCCCTGGCCCCTAGCCTTCCTGCTGCCTGGACCAATACTTTGGCTGTGCTGACCATATCGCTGCCTGTAATGACCCAGGACTTTATGGACTATGTTTCTTTCTGCTGCCTGGACCAATACTTTGGCTGTGTTGACCATTTCTCTGCCTGCTGCCTCTACTGACTATGGACAGTATTTCTGCCTGGACATCTCTGCCTGCTGCCTGGACCTGTGCTTTGGCTGTGCGGTGTCTCTGCCTGTCTATTCCTGCCTGCTGCCTGGACCGATGCTCTCCTCTGTGGACCACTGCACTACTAAAACCACAGGTAATCTTTTGTTATTTGGTATGTACCTGCTATGTGTTAGAAATATGAAGGGCCTTCAAAAATGTGATCGGTAGTCAGAAAATTATATGTGTAATTTTATGCTGCTAGAATGCCTGGAGGTGCTATTTGGATGTTGGGCCTCTGTATATGGGCAGGCTGTGTAAAAGTCTCACACATGTGGTATTGTTCTACTCAGGAGGAGTAGCAGAATGTATTTTGGGCTGTAATTTTTGCTATGTACATGCTATGTGTTGGAAATATTTTATAAATGGACAACTTTGTGTAAAAAAAATGTGTGTTCATTTTTTTCCCACGTTTTCCGAAAACTTCTGGAAAAAAATAAACCGTTCAAAAGACTCATTATGCCTCATAGATTATACGTTGGGGTGTTTGCTTTCCAAAATGGGGTCACTTTGTGGATATTTCCATTGTCCTGGTGCTCAAGGGCCTTCAAAATTGAGATAGGTCATCATGAAATTATATGTGTAATTTTGCTCCTAAAATGCCTGGAGGTGCTATTTGGATGTTGGGCCTCTGTATATGGCCAGGCTGTGTAAAAGTCTCACACATGTGGTATTGTTATACTCAGCAGGAGTAGCAGAATGTATTTTGGGGTGTAATTTTTGCTATGTACATGCTATGTGTTGGAAATATTTTATAAATGGACAACTTTGTGTGTGGCCAGGCTGTGTAAAAGTCTCACACATGTGGTATTGTCATTATCAGGAGGAGTAGCAGAATGTATTTTTGGGTGTAGGTTCAAGTATGTATATGCTGTGTTCAAGAAATAACCTATCAATACAATAACTTTGTGTAAAAAAAAAAAAAAAACTTAATTTTCCCAAGAATTGTGGGAAAAAATTACAACTTCAAAAAACTCATCATGCATCTTACTAAATACCTTGGACTGTCTACTTTCCAAAAAGGGGACATTTTGGGGGTATTTGTACTTTCCTGGATTGTTATTGTATCAAGAAATGAGATAGGCCTTCAGTACATCAGGTGTGATCAGATGTGATAAATTTTCAGTGATTTGCAGACTCTATAACTTTCACACAGACTAAATAATATCCACAAATTTGGGTTATTTTTACCAAAGATATGTAGCAGTATAAATTTTGGCCCAAATTTATGAAGAAAAATTACTTCTTTGCAAAATTTTACAATAGAAACTAAAAAAAAGTGTTAATTTTTCAAAATTTTTGCTCTTTTTCCGCTTATATCGCAAAAAATAAAAAACCCAGCGGTGATTAAACACCGCCAAAAGAAAGCTCTATTTGTGAGAAAAAAATGATAAAAATTTTGTTTGGATACAGTGTAGCATGACTGAGTAATTGTCAATCAAAGCTTGAGAGCGCTGAAAGCTGAAAATTGGTCTGGGCGGGAAGGTGTTTAAGTGCCCTGTATGGAAGTGGTTAAATATCTTAAATTAAAATACATCTTATTAACCCGTCCACATGTTCAGTCACATATTATAGTATCTCACTTTCCTATGATTGCTCCAACAGAGGAGAACTGGCTTATACATCCTAATAGCTTATTTCCCAAATCCCTATCCATTTCCTTATGCCTCTTTCCTCTGTAATCTCTAATTTATCCTGCTCAATTCCTATCATCATTCCTATGACCTAGGACAGGACCAAAATGACAACAACATTAAAAAAATATATATATAAAAAAATAAAAAAATAAAACAGGAATCCGTGGCTGTTTAAAGAGACGTAGACCTCTCCTTCACTCATCCGTTCTTGCCATAGGGGAAGTTGGGCTCATTACTCTAATTAGACCTTTTACTCATTTGTTTCATTGTCAAGGAGGGTTTTCCCCTTGTCAGAAGCCAGGAAAGTCTTCCTGGACACATTTTTTAGAGCGGTTTCCCTAGTTTTATTATTCTGTTTATGTGTGATATCTCACTTTTGGAGCTGCTGCTTGTATTGTATCTATATATATTTTTTGTTTTCTTAGCGCAGTCGTTTTTTTACATACATTTACCCATATGCCTGCTTTATTTGTCTTTCTGGTAAGAAGAATATACAGTATGTGAGCGCGGTGGTGTGTTTGAATATACACTGAAGCTGGTTTGAGGGTCTAACCTCTGTTCACCGTTTCTTCTTGGACTTTACTTGTGTGCTTACTTTTAGCGCTGCATATAGACTTTTTTTGTGTTTATTTATATTGCAATCAACAATATTTTATGTCAGCTGCTGCTACTATTTTTATGTACTTTATAATCTGAGCGCGGATATCACCCAACGTTATTTATTAATAGACATGTACTGTACAATAAAATCCATAAAATATATGACTAATATGCATTTATGAGTCTATCAAAATTTGTGGACAATAAACATGGAGATCAATGTCCCACCTATAACCCACCAGACTGTATGCACAGGTGCTTTAAAAATCCAAAAAGCCTCTTTGCAAAGAAGATGATATATGTCACCTCGCCGTCGAGCTGGATGAACCTTTTTAATTTCATGAAAGGGTAACAATCTCATATTGCCCCCATGTATATTGAGAATGTATTTGGAAGCATTAGTCTGCCAAGCCTAGGGGGAGCTCTCACCAGCACAGTAATGCTCACATATACAGATCCTCATGGGCCTGTTGGTACAGACAGCATACTGTGCCTCACAGCTTGTGAATGTATTGACATATCGTATTGCAGTTCAGAAACTGTAGTATAGGATACTCCTTGTTAGTCATCATGGAACGCACCACCTTGAACTTCTGATGAACTAAACTGTACTGACATGTTTTGACTCCACATTTATACGAACCCTGTTAACAGAGCCAGAATGTTTTCCCATTCTCCAAATAACAGGGAGATAGTAAAGACTTCAGACTGGGAGCTCTCCTGCTGGAGAACTGACAACACCTGTGTAATACTGCATGTAGTTGTCAGCCTGCATGCAACAGTTGTTATCCTGCACACGCAATTAAAATGTGTCAGTTCATGATTTTCATAGAGGGATGGATATGGGGATTGTCAAAGTATATAGTAAAACACAAGAGCAGGAGAGAGCTATGGCTTCTAAGAGGTCAGTGCCCTAACCCTTGTCACCACATTCTTGTTGGAACATACCAAGATAGCCGGGATAGTGAAGCACAATTTGCCCATACTGCAGAAGGCGGACAACTTCATACAGTATTAGAGAAGATTTTAAGTACTTAACTATCCAATGGGTGTTGAGAACAGACTCCATTGTCTTCAACGCTAAAGCACTTGGCAAATTCTTCAGTGTTCAACACTGCCTGGAGTGTTAAGAGCCTGTGTTCCTAGCTAAATCTTGTGGTTTCTCCCGCCAGTCCTTGTGTCACTACCCAACTGAGGAACCAATGAGCACAGTTGGGGAATCAGGCAATCCACGTTTCAAAAAAATGTTGAATAGTAAAGAGTTTGCCAGATGCTTTGGTGGTTGTAGATGGTAAAGGTGGGACTTTATGTGGGACCATCCCCATGATTAAGCTCTGGGGCGTGGAGCAAAACCCATTGGGAGCGTGGCTTGGTTGGAGCCCTGGCTGAGATTGCCACATACTCCTTTACAGAGGACTTGCAGCGATGTGTGGCTTATGGGATTCTGTACCAGCCTAATGGCTGTAGCCACAGTTTGAGAAAAGGTTTCCAAAATCTCCCTTCAGTAGAAGTTGATCTAACAATTAATTTCTGTACAGCAAGGACGGCTACACACTGGTCAAAGTTCCATATCTCCCAACTGTCCCTGATTTCGAGGGACTGTCCCTGATTTTGAGCAATGTCCCTCTGTCCCTCTTTCCCCCACATTTGTCCCTCATTTTGGTCTGATCTATATAGTTGTATATAAAATGCACTTTTTATCTTTCAAAAAGTGTTTCCCAGTGCTAAACCTTTCCAACTTCTAAATTGCTGCATTTGTACATTTTATAGGCCAATATAAAGGAATAGCAGTGGTAAAAAAAAAGTCCTTGTGGATTTAATTAACCTTTTTTTTGGTTAATTCTCCTTTAAGTGGGTGTGGCAAGAGGCGTGTCCTATTCCTACATACATTTGTTAGTAGGTGTCCCTCATTCCCATCTCAAAATGTTGGGAGGTATGAAGTTCGGCCGGTCCCTGCTGAATCGGTTGAATTTCAGTCAGTCTATGGCAAGCATACACAAGTTTGCATATATAAGTGAAACAGCCCTGTCAAAGTTGGGGTGCCTCCAGGTAAATTTAGTGATGTACCTAGGCTGTAGTCAACCTGAGCTTTAATCTTTTAACCTTTGCTGTGTTCCTTGGTTTTCCCCAAAGTTCAGAATAATGTTTGCTTCTGCCTGTTGCTGGGGAGTGTTCTCTAAAAGATAGAACAAGAAAAATAAACAATGTTACGAGTAATGAACATTTATTTCCCCCTGGCAAATCACTAGGAGGCTCATTGTCAATGACGTATACTAAGGAAGGAGGTTAATATTTAGGGAACCCATCAAGAAGATTCCTTAGCATCGTAGGCTTGTCCAGGAGAGGATGTAGTATTAGATGGGTATCTTTCAATCCAGGCTTGTCCTGGAGAGGATGTAGTATTAGATGGGTATCTAGCCAGCCAGGCTTGTCCAGGAGAGGATGTGTTGTTAGATGGTCCTTTAGCCTCCCAGGTTTGACTTGGGGAGCACATGCTACTAGACGGGTACTTGCCTCCTGCTACTAAGTTCCTAGCAGTGGGAGTAGGCCTATGCTAGGGCCTGGAAGACAAGACAGTGGCAAATAAAGGGGAGCACCTTCAAGAAATTCACTCAAGTCCATTGCTGGTCTCAGTTTAATGGCATACTCCTGAAGATTGCTGGTCTCAGCCTAAAGGCACACACTTGGCCTATGAGACAGGCTTATGTTATGTTTTTGGGTAAAAGGAACGCTGCACTGCTATTTTTGGGGTATAATGTAGTCCACAACCCTCTCCTTCAGACTTAGAGCAAATAAAATCTTCAAGCAAGGAGTGGTGTCATTCAACTGATTCCCACTGATGGGTTGGTGAATGCTTTGGGGCAACAGTAAATGAGTGCACTGGCAGCTTGGCTAGGCAAGACCAAATGTTCTCTCCCTAGGTAATTATTGCTAAATAAGTAGTTCAAAATTAAAACTATCTAGAGGTGCAGACAGTGCAGGAGACTGTGTCTGATCCCTTTGCGTTGCAATTTTTCTGAGCAGAAAATCTTGGGGGAAGAATATAAACGGGGGTATAACACAGAGCTGTGATTACATTGAATATTAATGAATTAATAAGCTAATCTGCACATGTTCCTGAACTTTAACTTCCCTTTCACAGAATATCTAAGCATGTGAAAACAACCCAAAGCAAAATGTCAAAAATAATATTTCTGAATAAAATTATTCTGCTGCGATACTGAAACAAATGTCACATTAGCTCTCTATTATGCTGTATTTCTGACTCTGTAATATATTCAAATTCATGCAACAGGACAATAACTGGCATTGAGCACAGAAGCGCACAAAGTCATAGCATGACAAAAGGCACACAGCGAGATAGCGGGCCCATAGCCAGTGTGTCACTGAGGAAATACAGTAACGTTGGACAAAACTGCTAGGGTTTTTTTCTTCTGTACAGATGGCAGGGTTTCACCAGGTGTTGTTTTACAACTGCAAAATTTGACTAGTGGTGATTTGCTGGTTCAAAGTAACTGAGGCAATTATGTTAGGCCCTCTCGGTTTGCCTTAAACTGGCAACACACATTACAATCCATTTTAGACTGCAACTGTACTTTAACTAAGTACATTTTTTCTTTAATAAATTCCCTCACCCCTGGAATGCTGCCCACTGGGCCAAATAATTACCCTGATTCAGCTTCTCGCCTCAATCCACTAGGGGGAGCTGACAAGCAGAAGGGGCTCAAAAGACTTAATGGTTGGCAGTAATGAATCATTAGCCATAGTACCTAAACTGAGCCAGCATTATGACTTTATCACAGTTGCTCTGTATACTGAATGCATTGCAATTGTTCTTTAACAATTTAATACTATGCAAAGGCAATTATTAACATTTTGACAAAGTGGCCAATATAGCTTTATCACAAATGAAACTGCTGTTTAGGAACTATAGGATGAAAAGAAAGTTTAGTTAAAAAGTAAAAAGTGTAAAAAATTAACATTCCACTAAAATCCCTCCCCCCAAAAATTTACGAGTCCACCCCCACATACGCAAACATACAAATGTAAATGCATGGGTGAGGGACGCCTACACATAAAAATATCGGACGCCAGAGTGAGAGCGATAATTCTAGGGCTGTCAGGGAAATCTTCCGTCCAACAGCGCCAATCAGCGCCCAATGCGCACGCGCGGCGGAATGATGCTTCGGCGCATGCGCGTGCGCGGGACGGCGCTATTACGTTCTCGGGTGCGCGCGGCGTCGGAGCGGCGCACGCGCATGCGCGGCGGCGCACCAATAGGAATCCAGGCGGGCCTATTTAAAGAAACCCAGTTGCACTGACAAGTTGCTGGTTTGTCAGCTTTCCTGTGTACCCAAGACTCTGGAAAACTACCTTGAAAATCTCCTTGTGACCCGGACTGGCTTGATTCCTCTGATCTCTCTCCTGGACCTGACCCTCGGCTTGTTATACGGACTTCTGCCTTCTCTTGTGTTTGACCCTCGGCCTGTGACTCGGATCTGCTGCCTGTCTACAAACCTCAACCTCCTGCTTGTACCTTTGGACTTCCACGTTTCCTTTGAACTCCTGCCTTGATCCCGGTATGTTCTGGACTTGTTATCTTTTGCTGTGCTATACCCCCAGCCGGGACTGTTACCTCTGCAGTTGCAAAACAGACTCAGCCTGCACCGGCTTCTATTGACTCTTGCTGTTTGAACTATACCGATCCAGCTAGTTCCTGCTAGAAGCCTGCTCTTCAGTCTACTCAGCACTACCGGACCGTCTACAAGTACCCACCACCTGCTGGTAGCCGGTGCAGCTTCTCGCCATCCACTCCCTGTCTCACCTCCAGGGAGTGGAGTGCGTCAAGTCGCAAAGGTGAACCACTCTCGGCATCTCGGCCTCGGTAAGTACATACCTTAACAGTACAAACCAGCCAGATGTCTGAGGCCGACAGGGTGCGTTCACCGTTCGAGACCCTCTGTCAGCAGGTCACCGCGCTAACCGATGCGGTTCAGAAATTACAAGAAGGTTATGTCCAAATGGATGGCCGCTTTCAGCTACAGGACCAGCATCACCAGCTGCTACCACTGCCAATGTTGCCTCCACGTCTCAAAATCAGGCAAACCCTACCGTAGTAATGGCTACCCCTGAACCCAGGGTCCCTCTGCCTGAACGATTTTCTGGCGTCCGTAAGAAATATCGGGCTTTCAAAGACGCATGTTCTCTTTACCTTGCCCTTCAACCCAGGACTTTTTCTTCAGAAGTGGTAAAGGTGGGGTTCGTCATCTCCCTTCTAACCAACGAACCTCAGGCCTGGGCCCATGGCCTGATGGAGCAAAGCAGCCCCATACTAGATTCCGTGGACACCTTCTTCGAGAGTATGGCGCAGCTGTATGACGATCCTCAGCGATCAGCCACAGCTGAGTCTGTTCTCCACAGTTTAACCCAGGGGAGAAGGCCGGTGGATGACTACACGGCAGAATTCCGGAAATGGTCAGCTGACACTGGCTGGAATGAGACGGCCCTCAAATACCAGTATCGCCAAGGACTGTCTGAGGCTCTTAAAGACGAGCTGGCCAGGATTGGTGTTCCCACTACTCTGGAAGATTTGATCCAGTCTGTCACTCAGCTTGACAGACGCCTGCGGGAACGGCGTTCTGAGCGGTTCCAGACTACCCGTCCAAACTGGACTTTGCCCCGATCAGCTCCTGCCTATCCACCCATTCCAGTTCCTACAGCATCTTCTCCTCCCGAGCCTGAACCCATGCAGCTTGGTCTGGTTCGTCCTCCCCTTTCTCCTGAGGAAAAGCAGCGCAGGCGTCAGGCCAATCTGTGTCTTTACTGCGGGGGTACTGGCCATTTCCTTCTGAGCTGCCCAGTAAGACCTAGTAAGTGTATCCCCAAAGACACTTTGAACTACCAAGTTTCTGGCTTACCACAGACTTACGTTGTTCTTTCTATTTCTCTACAGCTACCAGCAGGAGTAACCCGCCTACCGGCGATTATTGATTCCGGAGCCTGCAGCTGCTTTCTGGACTCTTCACTTGCTTCCCAACTTCACTTTCCTCTGCAAACCAAGGACCGTTATCTTCAGGTTCGTCTGGCGGATGGATCCCTGCCCCGTTCAGGGGTAATTACGCAAGAAACAAAACCCGTCCTTGCTATCACGGATTCAGGCCATCAAGAATACCTCCGATTTGACCTCATCCCATCTCCCATGTTCCCCATCATTCTGGGCCTCCCTTGGCTGCAAGCACACGAGCCTCACATAAACTGGGCCAAAAGGGAAGTTAACTTCACTTCTTCGTATTGTTCCCAACACTGTCTCTCCGCACTTCCAACTGTCTGTGCTACTTTAACCCCTCAACTGGATAACCTACCACATGTTCCATCAGCATACTTGGAATTCCGGGACGTCTTCGACAAACAGCAGGCCGACCGCCTACCACCACATCGGCCCTACGATTGCCCCATTGACCTTCTGCCTGGCTCCAAAATTCCGTTCGGTCGCATCTTTCCCTTGTCCGAATCTGAGTTGAAGGCCCTCAAGGCCTACATCGAGGAAAATCTGGAAAAGAAATTCATTCGCCCCTCTTCTTCCCCAGCCAGTGCCGGAATCTTTTTCGTTGAAAAAATAGACGGAACTCTGAGGCCCTGCATCGACTATAGGGAATTAAATAAAATTACTATTAAAAACAGATACCCACTGCCTCTCATCCCGGAGTTGTTCCAATGATTCCGATCAGCTCGGATCTTCTCTAAACTGGACCTTCGAGGAGCCTACAATCTCATCCGGATCAGGGCTGGAGACGAATGGAAGACCGCTTTTAGATCTAGGTTCGGTCATTTTGAATACTTGGTGATGCCATTCGGGCTTTGCAACGCACCAGACACTTTCCAGCACCTGGTCAATGACATTTTCCGTGAACACCTGGACGACTTCCTAGTAGTCTACTTGGACGATATTCTTATTTTCTCGTCCTCCCTTGAACTGCACCGGATCCATGTCATTAAGGTCCTCACTATTCTCAGAGAACATAGACTTTACCTCAAGGCCGAGAAATGTGACTTTGAGAAAACCACTGTGCAATTTCTGGGATTTATTATTTCTACCAATGGGGTCGCAATGGACCCACAGAAAGTCAAAGTTATCCAGGAATGGCCAGCCCCAACAGACAAGAAAGGGGTACAACGGTTTATAGGTTTCGCCAATTTCTACAGGAGGTTCATTGTGGGGTTCTCCTCTATTGTGGCACCTATAACCCAACTGACACGCCAGGGCTACCGTTTCCACTGGTCACAGGAAGCCCAGGATGCCTTCGATAAACTAAAAAACGCATTCACATCAGCACCTGTATTGAAGCATCCAGATCCGCTACTGCCGTTTACTCTGGAAGTAGACGCTTCCGAGTCAGCCACTGGAGCCATCCTCTCTCAAAGGCAGGGCCCCAAATCTCTTCTTCATCCCGTTGCCTTTGCCTCTCGTAAACTAACTGCTCCGGAACGTAATTATGACGTCGGAGACCGGGAACTATTGGCTATCAAATTCGCCCTGGAAGAATGGCGATACCTTCAGGAGGGAGCCCCTCACCCTGTCATGATATTCACGGATCATAAAAACCTAGAATATCTGAGAACAGCAAAACGTCTACGACCCAGACAAGCCCGATGGGCCCTCTTCTTCACCAGGTTTAACTTCCATATTTCTTATAGGCCCGGTTCCAAGAACGTGAAGGCGGATGCACTCTCTAGGATGTTTCCCGAGACCCCTCAAGCAGAGGAACCAAGTACCATCCTATCAGCACAAAACTTTCTGCTCATCCCACAGGCTGATCTTCTAACCTCCATAAAAGCTGCCTCTAAACTTTGTCCTGACCAAGTAACCCCTTCCCTAGAGAAGCATAATGACTTGCTCTAGTCCCAAGGTAAAGTCTTCGTCCCTCTGGAAACGAGGCAACTGATTCTGAAAACTTTCCACGACCACAAACTAGCTGGCCACTTTGGAGCCCGAAAAACCATGGAACTAGTCTCCCGCTCCTTCTGGTGGCCTGGTTGGAGGCAAGATTGCAAGTCCTATGTTGCCTCCTTTACCCGTTGCCAACGGAATAAGGGACCCAAAACCAAGAGTTGGGGGCTACTCAAACCTTTGCCTATCCCTGAACGTCCATGGGCAGATGTGTCCATGGATTTTATTGTAGATCTGCCGCCCTCTGGAGGTTTTAACACGATTCTGGTCGTAATTGACCGTCTCTCCAAAATGGCACACTTCGTGCCCATGATCAGTACCCCCTCTGCTGCAGATACAGCCAAAGTCTTTTTTCAGGAGATAATCAGGCTCCATGGGGTGCCTAAGAGCATCACCTCTGACAGAGACGTCCAATTCACGTCGAAATTCTGGAAGGAACTTTGCAAATCTTTAGAAGTCAAGATTTGCCTATCATCGGCATATCACCCCCAGAGCAACGGACAGACAGAGAGAACCAACCAAACTCTGGAACAATATCTCCGTTGCTTTTGCTCAGCCTCACAAGACGATTGGTCCTCCCTATTATCCTACGCTGAATTTGCATATAACAACTCGGTGCATTCAGCCACCAGTCAAACTCCTTTTTGGGCCAACTTTGGCTTCCATCCTTCTTTCCTCCCTGACGACATTCCGGAGAGCTCTGTTCCTGCTGTTCAAGATCGGATAGTCTCTGTCCAATCTAATTTTCTGACACTTCAGGAAATGATGCAAAACGCTCAGGAATCTTACAAGAGACACTATGACAAAGGTAGGAAGGAAAATCCAATCTTCAAAGTTGGGGAGGAAGTATGGCTCTCCGCCACCAACCTCAAATTGCCTATCCCTTCACGGAAATTGGGACCAAGATTCATAGGCCCTTTTAAAATCAAGCGAGTAATCAACTCTGTGGCCTTTGAATTGGCACTGTCCAACTCCTACAGGATACACCCGGTCTTCCACACGTCTCTGTTGAAACCGGTAATCTCCAGCTCCTTCCCGGGAAGGGATGAGCCACCTCCTCCACCTGTGGAGGTTGATGGTGAAAACGAATACGTGGTGGAATCTATCTTGGGCTGCAGGAAAAGAGGCAGGCAATTACAGTATTTAATCAAATGGAAGGGGTATCCCCCAGAGGACAACTCTTGGGAACCATCTAGGAACCTACATGCTCCCCGTCTAATTAGAGTCTTTCACCAGGAACATCCCGAGTTGATGTCTAGTCTGGGCGTCCAGAGTCCGCCCCTAGGAGGGGGACACTGTCAGGGAAATCTTCCGTCCAACAGCGCCAATCAGCGCCCAATGCGCACGCGCGGCGGAATGACGCTTCGGCGCATGCGCGTGCGCGGGACGGCGCTATTACGTTCTCGGGTGCGTGCGCCGTCGCAGCGGCGCACGCGCATGCGCGGCGGCGCACCAATAGGAATCCAGGCGGGCCTATTTAAAGAAACCCAGTTGTACTGACAAGTTGCTGGTTTGTCAGCTTTCCTGTGTACCCAAGACTCTGGAAAACTACCTTGAAAATCTCCTTGTGACCCGGACTGGCTTGATTCCTCTGATCTCTCTCCTGGACCTGACCCTCGGCTTGTTATACGGACTTCTGCCTTCTCGTGTGTTCCAAGTAATAATAATTTTAAAATGTGTATTTACAGGTATATAAATGTAGCGGGTAGGTACTTTTCAGTATGTTGATTCGGGTGGAGACATCAGTGATGGCCAGTTCCCTGTGGACCAGCGGGTGGCGCTGTCACTTTGGGCCGGGGTTGAACCATCGCTGGAGTGCCATACCCTTTTTAGTCTCTCGCATCGGTTGTACGGTGGGGCGGGGAACCCGCTGTTGTAGCTGGGAGAGGCTATAAAGGGGGCGGACATCTTTGCCACGAGGTCCGAGTCCCAGGCACCTTTAGCCTGAGGGCTGCTGTCCAGCGGTCGGTGTCCAGGCGGCCCAGGCCTGGACACGTGGAGTTCGGGAGTCACCCCAGACACCCTCAGTCTGGGGTGAGGTGCATCGTTCAGGCCTGGGGCCCAGCTTCTCCCACTGGGATCCGCCCGGGAGGAACCATCCTAAGGCACCCACAGGATCGGGTGTCTGAATCCAGGCATAAGGGACCGCGCAGGTGAACTTCCCGTAGATCTGGTGCAGCAGATTGCCAGTGCCGGGACAGGGCGTCCGGAGACCGTCGGGATGGATGTCCTCACCAAACAGGGGCCATATTCACACGGAAGGTGGTCCATGTTCTAAGGTCGTTGACAGAGACCGTTACTCTAAGGTCATGACAGAGACTCCAAACAGTTCACCCGGTAGGTGGCAGCTACCAACTTCACGGTCGGTGGCAGAGACCGTGCGCCAGGCCTATCCGCACGAGAAAGGGATAGGAGAGTTCATTGTGCCTGGGCCTACTCGTATCCACACCCCTGTCTGTCTGTTATGGAAGTTCAACTGATTATGTTCATACTGGCATTGAAGAAATAAAGGAGTGTTGAACTTTTAATGGTGTGGGGCTCTATTACTGGCAGATACACCTCCACGGAAGAAGCGGAGGCTTCATATGCAGAATGCAGACCCGAAGGTAATTAAAAAAAGACTTTGCTCAAACCTCACATACACGGAGGGTGAGAGCTTGGCGTAGTGTCCTACACTCTCTCCTCCAGAGTACCCCTAGACAACAGCCACAAACAACCAATACAAGAGAGAGAGAGAGAGTGAGGCCGCTACATAAAATACACAGATGTCTCATTTAAAAAGGCCTACTGCTAAAACACAAATGGCAGCAATAAACATCTAAAGCAAAAAAAAAAAGTAGATTGTATCAGTTTTTTGATCAGTAATGCACTGCTTGGAAGAGAAAATAATGTCCCATAATGCTTTCATCCTGGACAATACAGAAGTCGTGCCCTTAAGCCCTGTACACACGGCCGAGAATCCCATCAGCAAAAAAACATTGGTTTTCCTGACGAGATTCTTGGCAAGCTTTTCTTGGAAAGCCGTGCATACAGATGGGCATTCAAAAGAACCGGCATTATTTTGAATGGCAAGAACGTGGTGACGTCATCGACTACGACGAGCATGCGCTCGTCACATTCGATGCTGTCGCCGCCATCTTTCTTCACCCTACACTACCCTTGTAAGCTACCGCGCATGCGTCAAAGTCTCATCGAGCATGCGCGGGCTTACCGGAGGACTGGTAAGCTTGTAGCCTCGTACACACACGTTTTTTTGGTCGGGAAACAGGCCGACCAGAATCCCGATGAGAAAAATGAGACTCCTGACGAGAAAATAGAGAGCAGGTTCTCTATTTTTCTCGTCGAGATTCCCGGCAGTTTTCTCGACGAGAAAACATACACACGAAAACCGGTCGTGTGTACGAGGCTTGAGTCTGTCCTTTTCTGATTGTGAGCTGTCACAATGCATACAATGATTGTTGTACATCCCCTTCACATCAGCAGGGAGCAACTTCCTCTAATTAAAGAAGTAGATGGAGAGAGGACTGAGTGTTGGATGGATCTATGTATGGTAAATGTATTGACTGTTATATTGTCCAGGACAATGCATAATATCAAAGACAGGCTTCATTCTCTGCTATAAATTAAAGGATTTATGAGAGATTATTTGTGCCTTCAAGCAGCAGATACAAGTAAATACGGTTTCACTTTACTAAAGTATGACTTAATCTGCATAAGTGTACGTTTAAAAAATAAATAAATAAATGCATATTTTTTTGCAGGTAAAAAAATTTTGCATTTACAATATTTTTGTAGGAGCCTGGAAAACAGGTGCCATACATAACTCCTACAGTAAGGTGACCAGATGTTAAAAATGAAATCCGGGGACATGTTTTTTTTTTTTTGGCAAATGGTAAACTATTTTATAAGCATATGTTCCTCAAATTATATTTGCAGTGTATGTGGTATGTCTTTATGGAATGATTGTATGACATACACATTATTTCTCACATTTTGTCCATGAGATAAAAAAAAGATACTTCTTATAATTTTTTGGGATATGACTACCAAATGTTAAGAAGATAAAATAGAGAAAAAACGTTATTAAGTATTAGAGGGGTACGGAGGGTATGGCGCTGGGTAGTATGTACAGAAGAGGGGTGTGGAGTGTATGCTGGCCGGTAGTATGTGCAGGCAGAATGGTGTGGCGTGTATGGTGGTGGGCAGTATGTGCAGGGAGAGGGGTATGGAGTGTATGGAGGTGGGTAGTATATGCAGGGAGAGGGGTGTGGCGTGTATGGAGGTGGGTAGTATGTACAGAAGAGGGGTATGGAGTGTATGCCGGTGGGTAGTATGTGCAGGGAGAGTGGTGTGGCGTGTATGGAGGTAGGTAGTATGTGCAGGGAGAGGGGCATGGAGTTTATGGCAGTGGGTAGTATGTATTGTACAGGAGAGGAAGAAAAATGTCTGCGCTGCTAAACAACCCTCCCCAACCTATCCAATACACTAGAAAAAGTGTCTGAATACCAAATGGATAATAAATGAACCCCAATATGAGTAAATGAGAATTCATTTAAATCCACAAGTGCATATTTAAAAAAATGTAATGAAAAAAAAATATATAAACACCCGCCAGCCCCTTTAATCAGCAGGCAGTGAGGTAGATGATAATCAAATATATTGATGTAACATTAAATAAATATATAAGAACAATCACAATATCAATAAAATCCCAAATAAATGCGTAAACAAAGAACACCTGGCTGACCATCAAACACAAAAATTATAAAATATTCAATGAAATATAAATATAGTAAAAATAAAGTTCAATCCGTGGTGCAAATTCCCAGATGAAGTCACAAAGTGCATGACGTAACACGTAGGATGGAAGCGTGGTGATGTCTGGTACGCAGTTGGAAGCTGCCATATTGGCACACCCAGTCTCTGTATTACATGCTGTTTATAGGTTCTTGGAGCCTTTTTTGGTGAGTGTTATTTTTTTGCCTTTTATCGAGTTATTAAAGCATTCTACTCTATGGGAATCTTCTTGTCTTCTATTTTCTGAGCGTCTATCTATATCTGAGTAAACCACCTGAAGGGGTCATTTGTGTATTTCCATGGAAGCATATTGGATATAATGGAATGACTGCCAGTTGAGCAATTTTTGACCTGTATATTATTTAAAAAAAAACAGTAAAGTTAGCCCATTTTTTTTGTATAATGTGACAGATGATATTACGCAGAGTAAATAGATACCTAACATGTCATGCTTTAAAATTGCGCACACTCGTGGAATGGCGCCAAACTTCGGTACTTAAAAATCTCCATAGGCGACAGTAAACATCCCTTGTAATAGAAATGGTGCGTGACAGGTCCTCTTTATGGAGAGATGTGGGGTCTATAAGACCCCACATCTCTCCTCCAGGCTGGAAAGCATCAGATCAAAAAAAAATTGACAATGTGATGCTTTTCTAGCCAAGATCTCGGCTTTGTTTACTTGTGCGGCCCGGACATGATATCATAACGTCACGCCTGGGCCTCCGAGGATCATAGAGATTGCCGGGGACCATCTGTACCTTGGAAATCTCTATGCCTCTCTTCCGATTCCGGCCGATTAGTTCTCCGGGGTCCCTGATCGCACAGACCTGATTTCACCAGGTCTGGGCAGAAAACTTTAGAGATCGGTGGCTTAAGCAGACAATGGATGATATTTACTAAAACTGGTGCACCCGAATCTGGTGCTGCTGTGCAGAGTAACCAATCAGCTTCTAGGTTTTATTGTCAAAGGTTAATTAAACAAGCTGAAGTTAGAAGCCAAGGCCACAGCTGGCCACAGCTGGTCTTTCTGGCAAACCCCCTGTAGCGCCCTGCTCCACCAGGTGCTATTATCTAAATTTAGAGGGATGTCTGAACTGTAGTTAGTTCAGATTCTATGTTCCAGCCTTGGCTGAGTTGGTGTATTTCCCACGGTTACCAGCAGGTGTCGCTGCCACCTCTGGTCCGTGTTGGAAGGTACAACAAGCCGAGGTTTATTGGGTGCTTTTTCCCAGAGGCAACCTAGCGGGGGGTTGATACCGCTGGGCATGCTGGGAGAGGGTACTTAAGGGGCGGACGCCATTTCTGGAGAGGCTCTCACCTCATGGCCACCCTGACCGGAGGTATGTGACAACTCCTCTTCTACCTCGGGGCCTGCTGGCCTGAGGTTTCGTTACTGGAGGTAGGCCCAGAAGCTATCTGGGGCCTACTGGTTTGAGGGTGATCCTGTGCTGTCTGTCCTGCTGGAAGAAGCCGAGCAGTTGAGGGAACCAGGGGAGGACTCGTCTTGGAGAATACGCAGCGGAAGGCAGGTATCTCGAGAGGAGCCTGGGACCTCAATTGGAGGATGTATCCAAACCTATCTGCCTCACAGTATCGCTTGGTCGGCTTAAAGGACTTTTTCATACTGTGCAGTTTCGCTTGAACTTTGACATTCTAATTACCAAGTCTGTGGCAGAGACTTTTCATTTTTGTCTGTGCATCATCCCGGCTGCTAGGCCGGTGAGAGGAACCTATCCAGGTGAGCAAGATCCAGTGGCGGCAAGTATACCTGTCTCCAAGATCTCAAGTTTTTCTCAGTGATCTGCACCAGGTACCTGAACTTCCCCTAATCCTCCATCCCTCATTCTGCCAACGTTGTGGTAAATAAAAAGCATTGGAAAAGACTCAGTGACTGGGGACTGTTTTATGCAACTTTAACCCTAGACTTTGAGCCAACACGGAGAACAGTTGGTAACGGCAGACCAAAACTAACAAGCAGCTCCTACGGGGGTAGTGCTACACCCCATATAGTCCTTCATCTGCACAAATAGCACAACAGGTCAAGAGAAACATATTGTTTCAGTGCATCCACGACCTTCTTACAGGTGGAGAAATTGTTCCTGTGCCACAAGGCAGCAACATGGTCATTGCCAAACATGTTCCTGTCAAACTACTGTATAGGTTTGAATGCAGTGACTACGATTGAATGTTGATAAAAAGTGTTGTCTGCTGCTAATAAGAAAAAAAAAAATTATTGGTAGGTTTTTCCCATGCCTGGTGTCAGAAAAAAATGGAAAATTCTACTAGTGTGGCACTCATAGATATAAATTCGTAGATAAATGTTCTGGATTTTTGATAAGTATTGCTAATCAATTGTCAAGCTGTATTCGTTTTATATCTGCCTGGAGTACAGTTTTAAAAGCTTATCATTTTCTGTGTCCCCCACTGGAGAGATACCCGTTGTTTTTGGCCTGGGTTCCACTCTTGCTGATGGGAAATCCAAAATGTAACAGTTGCCACCAGAACAGAAGGTGGAGGAAAATCTTCTCATGAGGACAAGGCATCTGTTTCTGGGATTTCCCCACACTTTGGAGAAATTTACACTCACTTTCTTTTAAATCTCTAGAACAGGATGTGAAGTGACAACTCTCCAGCAAACCACAGGATAATAAAAAGAAACCTTCCCTACTGTATGCGAACAAAAAAAAGTTTTGGCTATAGTCATTAATGGTTTTATATTTGGCCTAGTCAACCTCTTTAAATTTCAGATGTCCAGATTTATGTGGTATATCCTTGAGGTCTATGTAGATATCTCAAACAGCTTGGAGCTCAAAATATGGAGTAAAGACTAAAAAGACAGTACAGACAGGGGCAGGCTTACATCACTTACCTCATAGTGGACTAATAGTTATCACAACATGGTTTCTCATAGGCAGAATCCATCCACTAGGGATGGGTAAAACTGAGACTTTCCATTTTGTTGAAGACAAATGGAAAGGCCAAATTAAAGTGGGACCAATGGGCTTTAAATGGCTCTTGAGAGTTTTAGAAGCTCCCTTCAACTATCCTGGACCAGACTTTGTGTTAATCATAAGCCTAATTTTTCAGCGCTTTGCACATGCAAAATTTCATCAATATTGAGATCGATATCTTTGAGGAAAGTTCACTCCATTCATCCCTAGTTGCCACTAGCAGGGCCATGATGGCTGCCCTTACCTCATGATCCACATGATCCACTAGAAACTTTCGACTGGGCGTGATGATCGCCTCTGATTGCCCTGCAATTTATGGCTAGTGATTGCTGCACATTGGGAACAACGGAGTGCAGCATGCAGTAGCGATTATTTGCTAATGGTAGTCCAGTTCCTCAGTTTTGTACTGATTGCTACTACATCTAATTGCATGAGTAGTGATCACTACCGATTAATCACGGTCAATTGCAGGTCATTTTAGTAGCACAATTGCACAAGCAAAAATTTTCAGCATATGCCCAGCCTTTCCCTGGAGAAGCCTGACAAAAGTAAATAGAATAACAAAAGCTCATTGGCCTAATGCACTTCCCACGCTAATAGGTTATTCTCATTTTCAAAGTAGCTGTAGAAGATAATTAAACACAACTCATTGCCTTAGTGTCGTTCTAGGTCATAGATGACTGTAATTAACAGTTTATAACTTTCAACAAATTTAATTGTGAGATTGAATGATTTACAGTTTTGTTTTTAACCAATCAAACCATGTTTTTTTTTCCAACAGGTGTGCTGAAACCACCAACAAAGGCAGCCTTTGTTCTTCTGATTTCGAATTATGAACACTTGCCGAAAGCACAGACGAAGACAGAAGTTGTTTAAATTATGAAAGAAAAGGGCAGACATCAGCATGGTAGTTAAGAGGTCAATGTTTCTATAGTTTGAACTTTTGCAAAAAAAATTAAATTAAATTGCAGGTGTGAATAAGTACACTATGTAGACATATAGGCGGCTTGTCGAAACTCAATGCAAAACTAACCAAGAATCTTCAAACGTTGTACATATGCAATGCACCTACTATCTGGAAATAGGTAAACATGAAGAATTAATATAAAATAGTTCATAGTCACATGAAAATTTGTTATCCTTGAACATGAAAAAAAAAAGAAAGAAAATACAATATATTCTCAAAAAATATTCTTTACATACGTCTCCATAGTTGTTAAGCATGTCATGGATACTGTGTGCACCAGTTTTAGTAAATCTCTCCTAATGTAATGTTCGCATAGAAGTAACTAAAACCAAAATCCTTGGAGAATTCAGACTATGTAAATCAGTTTTCCAAATTGCTATTATTATTTCATGAAGATAACTACAAAGCAATAAAATATAAATGACCCAGTGGGCAGCAGTAAAATGCCTGTCAATCTACTTTTCCCCATCCTTGAATAGAAGTGGCAATCTCTTCCCATCACCAGTTTCATACTGGAGTCATGAAATATTTTGACCTGAATAAATCACATTTTATTAGCGCATTAAATGACAGTCTTGCGCCCAAGTCCTAATTTCAGTTTTCTGCTTGTCTGGCCTAGATTTTTCCTCGGAGGGACTGCGAAACACGAATGGTTATTCACCCTAACTAGTTTATTTTTCCATGCTAAAAAATCGAAAATATTTTATGTTAAAAGATATAACATTAAATTGGATTCTTAATATCATGGTATTGAATAGAACAACGATTTACATGGTAGTTTCTCTGACAACAGCAATAAATACATGCATATACTTATCCAGACATTGATACAATATATACGTACATGCATATATTACATACTAATAAAATGTAAGCAATGGCCCTTAATAAACAAATATATTCAAAGTAATGCAAATATTATATTTGTAAAAATAAAGATACTAATACAATATTTTACTATAAAAGATAAAATACCAAGCTACATTAACATTCTTGGGAGCATAGGCGTGGGCCCCGTGTGGAGCAGATTCCCTGTTTAGACCCCTAAAATTTCACCAAAGCCCCATAATGGGGCTTCTGAAAAAATTGTAAAAAAAAAAAATTTTTAAGAAAATAATAAAAAATTTAATACTAAAAATAAAAACTACTGACACCATTCACTGCCCTACTGACACCAATGTCTGCCCTACTGACACTGTCCATTGTTCTACTGACACTGTCAGTATATACAGTGCCTTGAAAAATATTCATACCCCTTGAAATTTCCCACATTTTGTCATGTTACAACCAAAAATGTAAATGTATTTTATTGGGATTTTATGTGATAGACCAACACAAAGTGGCACATAATTGTGAAGATAAAGGAAAATTATAAATGGTTATAATTTTTTTTCAAATAAATATCTGAAAAGTGTGGCGTGCATTTGTATTCAGCCCCCCTGAGTCAATACTTTGTAGAACCACCTTTCGCTGCAATTACAGCTGCAAGTCTTTTTGGGTACGTCACTACCAGCTTTGCACATCTAGAGAGTGAAATTTTTACCCATTCTTCCTAGCAAAATAGCTCAAGTTCTGTCAGATTGGATGGGGATTGTCTGTGAACAGCAATTTTCAAGTCTAGCCACAGATTCTCAATTGGATTTAGGTCTGGACTTTCTAACACATGAGTATGCTTTCATCCAACCCATTCCATTGTAGCTCTGGCTGTATGTTTAGGGTTCATGTGGGGATGGTGTGTTCAGGGTGATGTGCAGTGTTAGTTTTCCACCACACATTTGGCATTTTGCTTTTAGGCCAAAAAGTTAAATTTTGGTCTCATCTGACCAAAGCACCTTCCTCCACATGCTTGCTGTGTCCCCCACATGGCTTCTCGCAAACTGCAAATGAGACTTCTTATGGCTTTCTTTCAACAATGGCTTTCTTCTTGCCACTCTTCCATAAAGGCCAGATTTTTTGGCGTGCATGACTAATAGTTGTCCTGTGGACAGATTCTCCCACCTGAGCTGTGGATCTCTGCAGCTCCTCCAGAGTTACCATGGGCCTCTTGGCTGCTTCTCTGATTAACGCTCTCCTTGCCCGGCCTGTGAGTTTAGGTGGACGGCCATGTCCTGGTAGGTTTTCAGTTGTGCCATACTACATTTGGATGTTGGATTAAACAGTGCTCCGTGAGATGCTCAAAGCTTGGGATATATTTTATAACCTAACCCTGCTTTAAACTTCTCCACAACTTTATTCCTGATTTGTCTGGTGTGTTCCTTGGCCTTCATGATGCTGTTTGTTCACTAAGGTTCTTCAACAGACCTCTGAGGGTTTCACAAAACAGCTGTATTTATACTGAGATTAAATTACACACAGGTGCACTCTATTTACTAATTTGGTGACTTTTGAAGGCAATTGGTTCCACTAGATTTTAGTTAGGGGTATCAGAGTAAAGGAGGCTGAATACAAATGCACGCCACACTTTTCTTTTTTTTTTTTTTTTTTTTAAACCATTTATTATTTTTCTTACACTTCACACTTATGTGTCATTTTGTGTTGGTCTATTACATAAATCCCAATAAAATACATTTACGTTTTTGGTTGCAACACGACAAAATGTGGGGTATGAATACTTTTTTCAAGGCACTGTATACACATGCACACATACGCATATGTGTTTGAGCTTTAGTGTGCACTCCCTAATGCTATAGGTTGTGCTCGGGAGTTTGTATTTGTATAGCATAATGGATAGTACAGCTCTAGGGAAGAATCTTCAATCTGTTTGTATGAGCCTTGATTGCATTGGATCTTTTTCCTGATGGAAGTGGAATAAGCACACTATATCTTAGGTGAGTTGGATCTTTGTTGATGCTATTAGTCTTTTTTTTTTGGGCCAGCACACACAGGGCTAAAGCTGGTGCACACAAAATCTGGTGCAGCTGTTCATAGTAACCAATCAGATTCTAGGTTTTAGGCTTGGTTCACACTGCTGCGACTTGGGATCGGACTTGTGAGACCCCAAGTCGCTTGACATGTGAAATCCCATGTTAGTCAATGAGAGCTGTCTTAATTAGCACTACTGAAGTCACTCCAACTTTAGAAAAGATTCCTGTACTACTTCAAAGTGACTTCTATGCAACTTGTGTCCATAGGTGCCTCCAAGTCGGATCCTCATCTACATTAATGAGATTTGGATCTGACATTACATGAAGTTTACCCAAGGATTGACTGAAAGTTGCTTCAGAGTTGCTTCAAAGTCATTTCAAAGTTGCTTCAAAGTCACATCAAGTAATACTCAAGTTGCCAGCAAATCGCCAGGAAGTCATCTGGCAAAGTCACACCGTACATGGCGCAACTTTCAGGTTGCAGCAGTGTGAACCAAGAATTATTGTCAAAGCTTAACTGAACAAACTAAACTTAGAAGCTGATTGGTTACTATGCACTATGGTTACTATGCACAGGTGCACCAGATACCATGTGCATCAGTTTTAGTAAATCTCCCCTCAAGTGTCCAGGTTTAGTATTTTAGTAAATACAATTGGCTGTGCTGTTGTTACTACACAGGACAAATTGTTGATGTCTTATAACGTGCAGATGGCATACCATACTGTATCACAGTGACGGGGAATTCTCTCTATGGTGCAACGACAGTTCACCAAGGGCTTTAGTTCTGCAAGAGTAATGTAGCTTCCCCTCTTAAAGTGGTAGTAAACACTGCTTGTACACTTGTACCTACAGGTATGCTTATAATAAAGTTTACCTGTAGGTTCAAGGAGATATTCTCTGTTCCTGCAGCCAGTGACATCACCAGCGCATGTGCTCTAAGGGAACTGGCGTCCCTTTAGAGCTCTGTGCTGCAGCCGAGACTCCAGCGCACATGCGCGGGAGTGATGTCATCGCAGCTCGGCCATTCAAGTGCAAGCTCAGCCCATGAACCCGGAAGGAAGACCATGTGAAGATGGAAGCCGTTCTAGCAGTGACAGCATGCTAGCTGGAGGGTTTTGTTCTAAGGTAAGTATTTCATTATACATAAGAGATCCAGCAGCCTGCATCATGTGGGACATAATTCATTACAGGTAAGTTAGGTCAAACTAAAGCTGTAGAGGAAAAAATAATTGCTAACCATCAGGTTTAAGGTAGAATGGGGCCCTTGGTAAATTGGCAACACTGGCTGTCCATCCCTTTGATGTAGATAAGGAGTGCAATAGGCACAGAAAAGCCAAAACAATTGCATTGTCTAGCATGGACCTTTCCAATCTGACACCAACTGCTCGCAGGTGCATTCTCCTTTTTGAAGTGACAGACAGGTACACAGTTTTGACTAATTGTGCTATCCACCCAGGTTTCTGCAGGAGTGTGAAGGTTGTAGCTGGGCATCCAGCATCTGGTGTACAATGAAGGGTAAGTCCAACTTCGTGACCATGTTTCATGTCACACCTATATTCACACTGTTAAATGAAACATGGTCACATTCCTCAGCCCCCCACCCTTAAATTGCCTCACACTTATTTATACCTGGAATCACAAGGTTCTTCCCCTAACTGTATTTTTTATTTAGTGTGGCCTGTGTGTGGTTCCATCCTCAAAGCGGCCTCGTACCTTCACAGATCCAGAGAGAATCTCATATAATACCATGGCAGAGGGAATTAGAGATCTCAACAGAGGACACTTGCGGTGACAATACTACTTGTAATCCATTGATTACGGCCCCGTAATGGTAGGTCTGTACCTCCATGCATACTTGGAGCTAAGGGGAATGTCTGCAGGAGCATGTGAATTGGAAATGTAATGAACTAATTATAGATTCAATGCTCCTTAGGTGCCAAAGCAAAAAAAATAAAAATAAATGCACATTTTTTCTTTTATCAGTGTGGGTGTATTTAATTTTTTTTTAATAAAATATTTTGTTTACTCCAAGATCCCATAAGAGGACACGTGACCACAATTTGACATTAGTAGAAAGGAGGATTAGCCTTAGATTGTGGAAACGGTTCTTTACTGCTAGGGCCAGGGCTTTTTTTCAGTTGGAACTTGGTGGAACTCAGTTCCACCACCTCCAGCTCAGGCCCTCTGCTTCCTGTTCACCACTATCGCTCTGTGGCAGCCAAGTTGTCACTTGTAAACACAGAAGCCGGACTTGGCTCCCTCAGATCTGATCTGAGTGGCTCCCACTAAATGCAGGATGGGCAGAAGGGGGATGCAGGTGCCCGGAGTGTGTGCAGAGCATGGTGGAGTTCCGGCACCTATTATCTGAGAAACAAAAGCCCTGGTTAGGGCAGTGAAAGATGTGGAACTTTGTCCCCCAGGAAATGGTACTAGCTGACGGTGTTGACAACTTCAAAAAACTTTTAGATGTCATCCTTAGGAAGGATATGTTTAAGAATAAAAATCAGATATGCATACACACATGGGTTGAACTGGATGGACCTGTGTTTTTTTTCAGCCTTATAAGATGAACTATGTTAAAGTGGTTGTAAACCACGGATGTTGCATCGCATACTAGCACATTATGAAATACTCACCTTGGAACGAAGCCCTTCAGCAATGTACTGTCACTGCTGAGAGGGCCGACATGTTCCCCCGGTCTGTCTTCCGGGTTTGCGCGCTCCGGCTATGTGATGACATCACTCCCATGCATGCGCGCAGGAGCCTCCGGTTCCAGCACGAAGCTCTAAAGTTCTGGCAAGGTATGTTGGACCTTCAGAGTGCATGCGCAAGTGATGGAAACAAAAAAAGTGTAGCGCTAATCTGAATATATAAATTAATGAATAAATACGTAAGGATGGAGAGACTCACAGAGAAGGGTGGCTTCCTAGTGGGTTATCTCATAAGAAGTGATGGTCCAGGGAATCCCAAATGGATGTGGAAGGGTTATGTCAAATAGTGGAAAAAAGAAACGACCACATAGCGTAACTCGGTATTACATATCAAAAGTTTAATGAAGTCAGAATACTTACATTTGTGATGATATTCAAGCACTTTGTATAAAATGTGGCAACAATGGAGTCCTCCCGACGCATTTCGTCCTCTAGGACATCATCTGGGGTGTCTCTCCACTGCTGCCCACCGGTTATTTATAAGAAATGATGACCCCATCTATGAGAAACCAGCCCAGGAGCATTGCCAGTGTAAAATAGCTTAACTTCCTGTATAGACCCAAAATGGCCGACTGAAGTGAGTTCCACGCCTCTGTCTGGATGCCTGTGTGTGTGCCAAGACTCGTTTTGGCTCCCTTGATATCTGTATATATGTCCAAAATGGCCGACCGGCATGTGTTCCACACCTCTGTCTGGATGCCTGTGTGTGTACCAAGCCTCATTTTGGCTTCCTGGATGCCTGTATGTGTGTCAAGCCTTGTTTTGGACCCGGGCATCACATGACACATTGTTTGCATGCCAGAACTCGGTCTGAGTGTTTGTGATGTTTCCAAACCTCGTTCTGGCTGCAAACAGACACATGATATGTTAGTGCATCCCAAGCCTCGCTCCCTGACTACCGGGTGAATTTCAAATGGCGGTGACATGTAGAATGATGATATTTTTATCCATCATTTTTTAACCTATATTTTAACCAGATTATTTACATTTATATACATTTGCCTGGTTGGACATTTTCTCCCCTAACATATGGAGATTTATGTTTCTTTGTTGTACATCTTAACAATGGCAATGTATTTTTGACCCCATTTCGATCCATCCTTTTTACACCCCCTATCTTCCCGATGGGTGGGAAGATAGGGGGTGTAAAATATACAATAAAGGGGGTCTAAATATACAATAAAATATGCGCCACTCACAAAAGTGACGACCCGCGCATCGGGAAGATAGGGGGTGTAAAAAGGGTGGATCGAAATGGGGTAAAAAATACATTGCCATTGTTAAGATGGACAACAAAGGAACATAAATCTCCATATGTTAGGGAAGAAAATGTCCAACCAGGCAAATGTATATAAATGTAAATAATTTGGTTGAAATATAGGTTAAAAAATTATGGACAAAAATATCTCACAAATATTATAAATATATAAAGAAATAAAAAAGGTATAAAATATTATAAGAAATGGGTCTATGTACAAATGTCTATGGCAAGCAAATACAACCACACTCATAGGTACGAAACCTCACAAATGTGGATGCAAACACATGAAAACACCCATAGGGCGGAGTCCCATAAGTGAATCATTCACAATAATGTTTACATATATGCATACTAATCATATATATGAAAAAGGACATATGTACATATTATAGAAATATATATCATAAACATGAAAATTTCAAAATTAAAACTAAAAACCTAAGACTTAATATAAATGAGAATACCCTTAACTAAAAATGCCCAAATGTGCCCTCGTCACGGCTCCACCCCTCCATGGTGGGATGAATCGATCAATGATCAAAAATATTGTTTGCCACAAGGGCATGTGATTAGGTACACTAGTTGCACATGTGCAAAAATGTTTGATGGAATATCTCTTTTGGGTGTTAGAAGATGTAAATTCTAAAGTTTTGCCCCTCCCTGAAATATTATGTTGACATACCGTGCACTTTTTGCACGGATAAAAAAAAGTATAATTCAGAAGGGTTTTGATCATCATAATTTAAACAAGAAGGAGAAAGCATTTTTAATCCCCGCAGCACAGAGAATACCCACCATCTACTACTTGCCCAAAGTTCATAAAGATCCACTCCACCCACCCGGCCGGCCTATCGTAAGTGGAATTGATTCCATTACTTCTCGTATAGGCCGTAAAATAGACCATTTTTTGCAACATTTGGTCAAACGGACACCTTCTTACTTAAAAGATACAGGCGCCACCATTAGGTTGCTAGAAAGCGTAGACATACGAGGCGACTATATCCTGGTCACAGCGGACATCGCCTCGTTGTATACGTGCATACCTCAAGAAAGGGGTATTGAAGCCGTAAAATATTTTTATGGACAAGGAACCATCTCTTGCCCCTTTTCAATGTGAATTCATCATGGAACTCTTGGAGTTCTCTACTAGACATAGCTATTTCTGGTTCAACCAGCGATATTACCTTCAATTATGTGGCGTGGCTATGGGAGTCACATTTGCCCCAAGCCTAGCCAATCTTTTTATGGTTAAGTGGGAGGAGGATGTCGTCTATGCCCAAGAAACCCCCTCCTTGGTGTTGTGGGCCAGGTATATTGACGACATCCTCCTCCTATGGAATGGCAGTCTGGCATCCCTGCAGACATTTTTTAGCCATCTTAATGCCAACGATAGGGGCATCTCATTGACTTATGAGGCCATTACAGAGAGTATACATTTTCTGGACTTAGAGATCAAAATCAACAATAGACGGTTTGAATTTCAAACCTTTTTCAAACCGACAGACCGCAATGGATTCATTCCCATTGACAGCTGTCACCATTGTTCGTGGCTTGGATCTGTCCCTCTGAGTCAATTTTTGAGGTTACGCAGAAATTGTACCAGCACTGGAACTTTTAAAGCACAGGCCAACGTTCTTAAACAAAGGTTTCTGGATAAGAGTTATGACCCTACCGTGATTTACCATGAACTTCATAGTACCCTAGAAGTTGGGAGAGAATCTCTGTTAGAAGTCAAACCTAAACAAGAGACTGACGATAGTTTTAAGTGGGCTATGCTAACATCGTTTTCGGCCCAACACAAGCAGGTGAAAGCAATTTTGGCCAAACATTGGGACATTCTCAAAAATGACCGTGTTTTGAATCCAGTTTTACCAGACAAAGCCAAAGTTGTTTTTAGGGGGGCTCCTACATTACAGAGTAAGATAGCACCTAATATCATCAAACCCCTTGTTCGCCCATCCTTTTTTTATCAACTTGTGGGGTTTTATCCATGCAAAAAGTGCACGGTATGTCAACATAATATTTCAGGGATGGGCAAAACTTTAGAGTTTACATATTCTATCACCCAAAAGAGATATTCCATCAAACATTTTTGCACATGTGCAACTAGACACGTAGTGTACCTAATCACATGCCCTTGTGGCAAACAATATGTGGGCCGTACCATCTGCACCTTTTCAGTCAGAGTGGGAGAACACATCACCCTTATTAAGAGTGGGGACACAAAACATACGGTACCTAGGCACTACAAATTACATCATGATCGCAATCCAAAGGGCAAACAGTTTTTGATCATTGATCGATTCATCCCACCATGGAGGGGTGGAGCCATGACGAGGGGTGTCTCCCAACTCGAGACCTTTTGGATATATGAGTTGCAGTCCCACACACCGTCAGGCTTGAACATGGAGTGGAACATCAACTCATTCATTAATAAAACTTAACTGCACATTTGGGCATTTTTAGTTAAGGGTATTCTCATTTATATTAAGTCTTAAGCCTCGTACACACGGTCGGACTTCCATCGGACTTTTCCGTGGTTTTTTGTCCGAACGGAGTTGGTTGGGAACACCCATAGCATACACACGCTCAGACTTTTCTGCAAACTTTCTTAAAACTTCTTACAACATCACGTGTTTTTTCTGCTCTTTTCTGATCTTTACTGTCACCCTTTGGTCAACTTCTGCTATTGTTGGCTGATTTTAACATTAGTTGTTTAGTCCATCGGACTAAAGTCCGATGGTTATCTGTACACACGGTCGGACTTTGCTCCACCGGACTTTTGTTGGGCAAAAGTTTGACCGTTTGCAGACACAACTTTTGTCCGATGAAATCCAAAACCAAACGAAAAAAGTTTGTCCAATGGAGCGTACACACGGTCGGATTGTTGGTCCAACTTGCTTAAAACAAAGTTTGTTGGGCAAAAGTCTGACCGTGTGTACGGGGCTTTAGGTTTTTAGTTTTAATTTTCATGTTTATGATATATATTTCTATAATATGTACATAAGTCCTTTTTCATATATATGATTAGTTATGCATATATGTAAACATTATTGTTAATGATCCACTTATGGGACTCCGCCCTACGGGTATTTTCATGTGTTTGCATCCACATTTGTGAGGTTTCCTACCTATGAGTGTGGTTGTATTTGCTTGCCATAGACATTTGTACATAGACCTATTTCTTATAATATTTTATACCTTTTTTATTTCTTTATATATTTATAATATTTGTGAGATATTTTTATCTATCATTTTTTAACCTATATTTTAACCAGATTATTTACATTTATATACATTTGCCTGGTTGGACATTTTCTCCCCTGAAATATGGAGATTTATGTTCCTTTGTTGTCCATCTTAACAATGGCAATGTATTTTTGACCCCATTTCGATCCATCCTTTTTACACCCCCTATTTTCCCGATGGGCGGGTCGTCACTTTTGTGAGTGGTGCATCTTTTATTGTGAATTTAGGGCAGTTATCATCATTCTACATGTCACCGCCATTTGAAATGCACTCGGTGGTCCGGGAGCGAGGCTTGAGCTACACTAACATATCATGTGCCTGTTTGCAGCCAGAACGAGGCTTGGAAACATCACAAACACTCAGACCGAGTTCTGGCATTCAAACAATGTGTCATGTGATGCCGGGTCCAAAACAAGGCTTGACACACATACAGGCATCCAGGAAGCCAAAACCAGGCTTGGTACACACACAGGCATCCAGACAGAGGCGTGGAACACACAGCGGTCGGCCATTTTGACATATATACAGATATCCAGGGAGCCCGGGTCCAAAACGAGGCTTGACACACATACAGGCATCCAGGAAGCCAAAACGAGGCTTGGTACACACACAGGCATCCAGACAAAGGCATGGAACACACGTAGGTCGGCCATTTTGGACATATATATATAGATATCCAGGGAGCCAAAACGAGCCTTGGCACACACACAGGCATCCAGACAGAGGAGTGGAATGCGTGCCTGTCGGCCATTTTGGACACACATACAGGTATCCAGGGGCCAAAACGAGGCTTGGTATACACACAGACATCCAGACAGAGGCTTGGAACTCACTCCAGTCGGCCATTTTGGGTCTATACAGGAAGTTAAGCTATTTTACCCTGGCAATGCTCCTGGGCTGCTTTCTCATAATTGGGGTCATCATTTCTTATAAATAACCAGTGGGCAGCAGTGGAGAGACACCCCAGATGATGTCCTAGCAGACGAAATGCATCGGGAGGACTCCATTGTTGGCACATTTTATACAAAGCGCTTGAATATCATAACAAATGTAAGTGTTCTGACTTCATTAAATTTTTGATATGTAATACAGCGTTACGCTATGTGGCCGTTTCTTTCTTCCATTGCATGACATAACCCTTCCACATTCATTTGGGATTCCCTGGACCATCACTTCTTATGAGATAACCCACTAGGAAGCCACCCTTCTCTGTGAGTCTCTCCATCCTGCTGCCGTTTTGTCATCCCTGGCACAGCATCTTGAAGCCCATAGGATTGCCCAAAGTACATTGTGGTTCCACCACACAAGCCTGTTTGACCCATTGAACGTAGGTTCTCTAGGGTTCAAACATCCTGGTAAGCCTCTTACCTTTTAAGGACAGATAGTCTTTGCATTTTGCACCTGTTTTGATTTTCCTGCATATAGACATTCATTGTGTGCTTATGAGGACATTCTTATTCACATTGTTCACTATTATCATTTGAGCACTTTTATTTATCAAGTTTTTACGTATTTATCTATTCAAGTTTTTACGTATTTATTCATTCATTTATATATTCTGATTAGCGTTACACTTTTTTTAATTTCCACATTGTTGCAATTTGTCTACTTGGTGTGTTAGCAGCTTATCCTTAAAGCAGCATGGAATTATTTTGTATACCATGCGCAAGTGATGTCAGTGGCTGCATGCAGGGTGAATATCTCCTAAATGGTGCACGTTTAGGAGATATTTATTTTACCTACAGGTAAACCTTATTATAAGCTTTGATGTAGGTAAAAATGACTAAGCTGGCTTTACTACCGCTTTAAAATGTGGACTATGCCTTCAAAACATGTTACATCCATATTTGGGATGTAACATGTTATATGTTATGAATACACAAGCCCCCACATCTCCCGCTCCCCCCCCCCTGCTGTGACAGCTAGTGGGGGATCTTCTCCCCCCCCCCTGCTAGCTGTTGAAATTAAAAAAAAAACACACTCGTGTGGGGCTCACTCTTTCACAGTGCTCTGTCAATGGAAAAGGTCGGCATCCTTTGTAGCTGTCGGGTTGTAGTTTTCAAATAACTACCATGATGCTGTGAGTGCTGTGGTAGTTTATTCATTGTTCCTGCCAGAATGTATCGGCTTGCTCATATGAGGTTCAGGAGACCCACATGGCATTAACAATTCGCTGATCACTGGTGCAATGCTTTAAAGGCTCCAGAAACAAAAAATAATAAATGCACATTTTTTCACCTGCACAAAAATGTGAATTTATTATTTTTTGTCAAAAGGTGAAGCGTTTGTTATCCCAACATGTCATATTCCTGTACCATGTACTTGTATGAGAAAGTCTCCTGTTCTCTTTGTATTACTTCCTTTGTGTGAAATCCCTGCTGTTCCTGCCAATCCCCCTGCTTTCCTATTAAAAACTGACCACACTAAGCAGGAGAGCACACCATGGTCAGTTCTCTAGCTATGCTGGGAACTCAGCCTGCTTTCCTCCAATGATCAGACTTTCCCTGACACGCCCCCGCTGTGCAGCCATTAACTAGGAAGCTCAGTGTTCTGCTGCTTTTCCTCCCCCCCCCCCAGCTCTTATGCAGCTGAGAACAGAGGGTATGTGATCACTTATAAACAAGGGGAAAAAAGTATTTATAATTTTTTTTATCTATACACAAATGATTTGACTTTCATTTTTTTCCAACTGAATGGGTTGTTTTACTTGGGGCTATCTCACTGTACTGTACATGAGCACTCACTAAAGTATTATGTTCACATTGTATTAGTTTAGCAAAAAAGTGGTCTGCTGAGTTGATCTACATCTCTTTGCTCATTTAAAAAAAGATCCCCCCACCCTTGCTGAGGAAGTGGCACACTCCAGGCTTAAATTGGGCATTTAAACATGAAAACTGGATGTGTTTTTGCCAACGGAGCTTGTGTGTAGTAAAGATTCAAGGCACTGAATGCTGCAACATATTTTCTTTTCTTTCTTTTGTACATTGTTTCAAATTAAATATTTATTCCAAAATAACAATACAAAGATAACATGCAATATTTTTAGAGTTGTATATTTTCCAAGTCAAGTAACAACACTAAGCTTCAATGAAAATTAAAAAAGAACAGAGACAAAACAATGGAAATGTTTTCTGTACAACCAATGCATTTGGTGCTTTAGAACTTTACAAGCCGGACTTGCTATCCTGATGGAGATCAGTGGAAAATCCTCATCCTTGCTGTATTCTTCCATAGAAGGACATGTAGTCACTCTGCTACACTGGAAGCCTCACTCAAAGCAAACCAGATGGGTCTGTACAGCGCTTATATATTTGCTTATATACATGTTTGTACAGCTTGCCAAGTTGTTTTTCTATTTGGAGTAGCAGGAAATCTATAGCATATGTTGAATAAAAGTTGATTTGATTCAGATATTGAAATGCTAAAATAACATTTTGTTTTCTATTTTGGGATATACTTTATTATAATGTATTTTCCTAAAAATATAATTCAAGAAATGAGCCTATATATGGCAATGTGTAATTGGTATACGCAGAAGGAAATGATTAAAAAACTAATGAGCCCCTGGCGACTGACTCCATTCCCTCTCCATCTCACTCCCTCCTTCTGGTCAAGGAGGATGTGTTGTACTTAGGGGCATGTCAGCATCTTCTGCTGGCAGATATATGGCAGGAGATCCCTGATGTCAGCCAACACTGGATATAAAACATGGCTCATTGCATTGACACAGTGCCCTAGGTGTCTATTACTCCTTGTCAGCTTTTTGGGAAATGTTTTTATGAATACATGATTTTGATTAAGTAGATTTACAGTATGAAATAATTGTGGGTTACCCTGCACCTCGTAATAGAAATCACAAGACAATACAGTATATCCTCTGGGGGTAGTACTACATATTTATATATAAATGGGCATCAGGCATGCCCCTAGTGTATTAAAGGGGTTGTTAATTCAGAAGTTTTTTTTATCCTAATGTATTCTATGCATTAAAGTGATTGTAAAGGTTCGATTTTTATTTTTTTTAAATAACAAACATGTCATACTTGCCTCCACTGTGCAGTTCGTTTTGCACAGAGTGGCCCGATCCTCCTGTTCTGGGTTCCCTCAGCGGCTCTCTCGGCTCCTCCCTGCTTCAGATAACCCCCTCTGGGAAGGGTTACCTTGCGGGCGCGCTCCAGAGTCCTGCATTCGGCGTCCATAGCCGCCAATTGCAGGACTCAGCCCTGCCCCCCAGCACCCACGTCATTGGATTTGATTGACAGCAGCTCGAAATGGCTGTGTTGCTATCAATCTATCCAAATGCGAGCCGAGAAACCCGAGAACTACGATCGTTCGCAACGTGGGACTTTCCAGGGCTAAAGTAAGTAAAACGGGGGGCTGGGGGGGCCGGTAATCGTCAGATGTTTTTTCACCTTAATGCATAGGATGCATTAAGGTGAAAAAACATGAACCTTTACAACCCCTTTAAGATAAAAATCCTTCTGTGTGTAGCAGCCTCCCTCGGCCCCCCTAATACTTACCTGAGCCCCATCTCTGTCCGCTGATGTCCACTAGTGTCTCGGCCGTCCTTGACTCTCTCTCCTGATTGGCTGAGACACAGCAGTGGCGCCATTGGCCCCCGCTGCTATCAATGAAAGTCAGTTAGCCAAACAAGAGAGAGAGGGGACAGGGCCAAACCGCAGCTCCGTGTCTGAATAAACACACAGAGCTGCAGCTCGGCTTGGGTGCCCCCATAGCAAGCTGCTTGCTGTGGGGGTACTCAACAGGAGGGAGGGGCCAGGAGCACAGAAGAGGAACCCAAGAAGAGGAGGATCCAGGCTGCTCAGTGCAAATCCACTGTACAGAGCAGGTTAGTATAACATGTTTGTAATTTTAAATATAAAAAAACAAGACTTTACAAGTACTTTAGGCTAGATAGCCAATAAATAATGAATAAGAATAAAATTTTGCACTCACATACATTTCATGTAACACAAGTCCAGCATGGTTACAGGAAGTGATGGGAAATCTCCCCAATGCAAGCACAATCAAATACAAAAACATTTAGTGGAGTGGGAAGGGTTAGAACCTTTAAGCTCTCCTTCTTGTCCTGGTGCCAGATGGACAGGAAACGAAAGAAGGATCTCCCCAATGAGGTCACAGAAAAATTTGAACTCTTCCCTTTCTATCTAAAACTGAGGATGGAGTGAAGTTTTAACTTCTTCTATCCTTAGCAATAATACACAGATGGAAATTATACGCATAACTCAATGCTACCACCAGAATACTCTACTTTTATACAAGAACGTTCCAAGGCTGTATTGACAACCCCAATCTCAGCGAAATCTGAACCTACTCTTCCACCCAGTCCTTTGTTTTAAATGTAATATTGTTTTATTAACCATGCTGAGTTTTTCACAGACAGCCTGGTGTTAGAGATGGAATTTTATATGTCACACTGTGATAATACCCGATGAAAAAAAGCTTCTGAAGTCCATTCTACAACATAGTACATTTTCCCATAGCTGACTTGTTTACTCGGCATAGTAAAAGTAATGCATGTGTTAGCAGAATTGTTAATACTGTTAATGAGCTGGGAAGGAGCTCGATAAACATAATTTACCAGAGCCTGGAAGCCATACAGGTTTGGCAGGTTACGTGTGGATAGCTTGCCAAGTTTGCTATTAGATACAAAAATACTTCCAGCCACTGTAGGTGTTATATACTATATTTCTCTGGCTTGAAATTAAAGTGGCAATCCAGTCAGAAGGGGAAATGTGGCATGCCCTTCCATATATATATATATATACAGTCATGGCCGAAATTGTTGGCACCCCAGAAATTTTTCCAGAGAACCAAGTATTTCTCACAGAAAAGTATTGCAGTAACACATGTTTTGCTATACATATGTTTATTCCCTTTGTGTGTATTGGAACAAAACAAAAAAAGAAGGGGAAAAAAAGCAAATTGGACATAATGTCACACAAAACTCCAAAAATGGGCTGATCAAAATTCTTGGCACCCTTAACTTAATATTTGGTTGCACATCCTTTGGAAAAAATAACTGAAATCAGTCGCTTCCCTTTAACCATCAATAAGCTTCTTACACCTCTCACCCGGAATTTTGGACCACTCTTCCTTTGCAAACTGCTCCAGGTCTCTCTTATTGGAAGGGCGCCTTTTCCCAACAGCAATTTTAAGATCTCTCCACAGGTGTTCAATGGGATTTAGATCTGGACTCATTGCTGGCCACTTTAGAACTCGCCAGCGCTTTGTTGCCAACCATTTCTGGGTGCTTTTTGACGTATATTAGGGGTCATTGTCCTTCTGGAAGACCCAAGATCTCGGACCTAACCCAGCTTTCTGACACTGGGCTCTACAGTGCGACCCAAAATTCTTTGGTAACCCTCATATTTCATGATGCCTTGCACACATTCAAGGCACCCAGTGCCAGGGGCAGCAAACAACCCCAAAACATCATTGAACCTCTACCATATTTCACTGTAGGTACTGTGTTCTTTTCTTTGTAGGCCTCATTCCATTTTTGGTAAACAGTAGAATGATGTGCTTTACCAAAAAGCTCTTTCCTGACAGACTCCATGGCAGACTACGTGTGGGTTAACCCCGCCTCCTCTCCACAGCTATAGGACCCCATACCCATAAATTTGAGCTCACCTCCACAGACAGGTGTTCCTTTTTTATCCTCCTCACATGGACCTTCATCATGCAATTCTGTGCGATGTCCAGGATGTGGATTGCTCGGATGGATCGGTACTGCTTGCGGTGCACCCAGGGCCCAGCTATGAGCGGGCGAGTGGTTTCAGGGCTGGAAAATACCCCTATGGTGGAAGGGATGTGGCCCCAGAGTACCGGATCGGATATCGCAGGATTCCTCGGCTGGCAAGGTCTGAAGATTTTGTTTTTCATATCTTCTTCATGGCAGACAAGTTTATGTTTGTTGTCCTGTTTTCCCTGTCTTTTCCTCCTGTGTTGCGGCATGTGGAACGCTTTTTGCGTCCCAGGACGCCATTACTTCCTGGTTCCCGGTCCGCCGCTCTTCTGCGCATGCGCGAACTGCGGTGAAACCGAGGCTTGGTTTCCGCGCATGCGCAATGCGGCGGAGGGGTCAGGGGCCGCGCAGGCGCAGTGGGTCTGGTTTCTTCGGCGCATGCGCGCAGCGGGACCGGCCGTGACGCCATTTCGGCGGTTTATTTAAACCGCTGAAGAGCCCTATACAGGTGGGATAACCTGTGGGCATAGAGCGACAGCCTCCCGGAGCCTCATTACTGCTAGGACGGGGTAAGCACTTCATTTTGCAATGTATGCTTGTTATGCTTAGTGTCTCTTAAAGGGACAGTTTAAAAAAAAAAAAAAAAAAAACTTTTTTCTTTTCTCATGCTTCTTTGCATTGATTTGCTTATCCTTAGTCTAGGCAGTGTAGTACGGATTCCTGTCTCCCTCGTCATGGACTCATCCTCACCGCCATGTGGCCAGCCCTCCCGCACAAGGTATGTGCGGAGTGGGTAGGGGGTTGGTGTCTTTTGTGCCTATCTGGTGGTTGCTAACGGTTACATCCTGCCCACCTTCCCCCCCTCCCTCTGTCTGTATTATCTCTTACAGCCCAGCAACTTCAGTTCATCGGTCACAAGAAAGGGACCTTGCCAGGCCGCATCATCACTCATCATCCAGGTCTAGACGCGACACTACGTCTAGGTCCCATCATCATAGGGGACGTTCACATACCCCCTCTAGACATAGGAGATGTTCCTATTCCTCCTCTAGTCACCGCCACCACCACCGCGATGATCACTCTGACCACAGAGCCTGTTGGGGATGCAAGACCAGAATCCCGGAGGGCAAATCGCTATGCGACCCATGTTATGCCCGAGCGGTTGGTGAGAAAGAGACGGAAAATCAAAACCTTGAGTCTCTTGTGAAACGTGTGGTACAGCAATCTATGAAAGAAATAGTTGCCCCCCACACAAGGAGCCAGTCCACCACCTTGTCTGGCTCCTTGGTTGACGAGGCCCAGGAGGATCCCAGCCAATTCCAGCCCCATGATTCCTCCCATTATTCCTCGCAAGACGAGATGGAGGGAGATGATTCTACGGTGGGATTCGACTACGCCTTAGTCTCTCCACTGATCAAGGCAGTGAAGAAAACTTTGAAGTTGGAGGATACCACTGCCCCCCCAGAAAAACAAAGGAAATTGTTTAAACAACTGGGGAAAGAACGCTCCAATTTCCCACTTCCCTCTGAGCTGAAAGGAGTGTTTGAGGAAGAATGGAGCAAGGGAGATAAGAAGGTTTCTATGCTAAGCAAAACCTCTAAACTGTATCCCTTTAAATCGGAGGATGTCAAGCATCTGGAGAATGCTCCCCTCGTAGATGCAGCAGTAATGCGCCTAGCGAAGCATGTCACCCTCCCGCTAGATGACACTGTATCATTTAAAGATGGTCTGGATCGGAAGATCGACCAGGACCTCAAAAAAATATATAGCCTGGCCGGAACGGCATGCAAACCAGCTTTAGCCCTTGCAGTGACCTCCAAAGCAATGGAGGCATGGGTGGAAAATGTAGACTCCGTTCTGAAAGGTGTCTCGGAAGAACTGGCTCAAAGTTCAGCAGTGCAAGAACTTAAGATGGCAGTCGCCTTTTTGGGGGAAGCTTCAATTGACCTCATCCGTTTACTGGCCAGATCGATGTTGTCCTCGGTCACGGCCAAACGAGCACTGTGGTTACGCCCCTGGCTTGCTGATCCAGCCTCCAAGCAGGCGTGGTGCAAAATTCCCTTTGAAGGGACTTCATTGTTTGGGAACAAACTTGACAACGCCATTTCAAAAGCTACAGGCGGAAGGTCGGGTTTTCTTCCCCAGGACAGGCGCCAGTTTAATCAGAAAAAACCTCAACAGAGACGCAGTACAGAGCACTCGAGAGAGGCACGCTCCTATAAACCCGGACGGGATTTCAGGAGAAGCTGGAATTGGAACAGAGGCCAATCTTCTTTTCAAAAGTCCAGCAAGAAACAGACGCCCGGTGGGCGTGAACCAACCAAGTCTTTTTGAGATTGGGCCCGCCCAGGCGGGTCGGGTAGGGGCTCGCCTACGTCTCTTCCGGCACGTCTGGGTGGCCTCGATCTCAGACTATTGGACCATCAAGACGGTCTCAACAGGTCACACATGGTCCTTCACCAAGATCCCTCCATGCAGACCAATGCAAACCTCACTTCCTCGGTCAGAGGAGAAACAACAAGTTCTTCTCTCATATGTAAATGTCCTGAAAGATCAAGGAGCAGTGGTGCCCGTCCCAAAGGACGAGGAATTCCAGGGGGTATACTCCCCCCTCTTCCTAGTACAAAAGAAGAACGGCTCTTGGCGTCCAGTCATAGATCTCACTTTCCTGAACAAGTACATAAAGCACGAGAAGTTCAAAATGGAGTCACTCTCAACCATCAAAAAAAATTGTTCAACCAGGCGACTGGTTGATCTCAATAGATCTAAAAGACGCGTACTTTCATGTTCCGGTGGCAGAAAACTTTCACAAATATCTGCGGTTCCAGGTCGAACAAGAGCACTTACAATTTATTTGTCTTCCATTCGGGCTAACGACTTCTCCAAGAGTCTTTTCCAAGGTGCTGTTAGCAGTTGAGTACAGGGTGTGCGCCTGTATCATTATCTAGACGATCTACTAGTACTAAGATAGAAATTAAAGTGGGGTGTGGCGCTGCTCTCTTGAGCCTAATGACAGGATCAGTGTTCCTACTTCATAGATAAAAAAATAAAAAGTGTAAGTAACTAAACAAACAGTGACTAGTGGTCACATGTGGCCAAACCACCTATTACCAGTGGTGATACCACTATGTGCATAAATCCAAGAAAATCCAAAAATATCCAAAAAAACTCCCCTCAATACCTTGGGGGCAACAAACAATATAATGGTGTCAAACTATCTCTGCGCTACTTCCAATGAGTGCTCGCAGCTCACAGTAGCACTAAATGGAAACCGATGAATTGAATCATCTAGGGCGCAGAATAATATGACACAATACACTATATTAATACCACAATTGTGATTAGTGCAAATTGGCCCGGAGCCACAAAGCCAGTCTGCAGCTGTAGATACCTAGCTCTGCCAGATATTAATAATGATAAGTATATAAACACAGTCCAGTATATAGATGCAAGATCACAAGGCAATACACGTAACAGTCATTTTCTTGAAACTGCAAGGATCACATTCTGCTCTTCAGTTAAACATACAGTGCAACCCCCACATGTGTCCCCACTCACCAGATCCTTCTACCCCCACAGGGGTAAACAGCATAAGGGGACAGCCGGGTCACAGATCCAAAGGGGAGATGTCAGCTGGGCAAGTTCTTCCGATAGATTATGAAGTTCCGTGGAAGGGAAGGTTCCCAATTACCTCATTTGTTCAGACAAAAAAGGAGAGAGGCTTCCATAGTGTAGATCTACTAGTACTGTCCCAAGACAAGCAGCAGCTACTAGTCCACAAAGATCAGGTGATCTCTACACTGTTGGAGTTCGGATGGCTCCTAAACCTGGAAAAAAGTCAGCTGGATCCGACCCAGCGCTTGGTCTATCTAGGAGCCCAGTTCGACACCATAGAGAACACCATCTCTCTTCCAGAGGAAAAAATACCGATCATTCGGGAAAGAATCTCCTTAGCTCTAGACTTCTCTCACCTAAGGGCATCACAGTGCCTGAAGATAATCGGCATGATGGTGGCCACATCCTCCATGGTCAAGTGGGCGATGTGGAGGCTTCGTCCTTTTCAATCCGGATTCCTCCAGCAATGGAAGACAGACGATCTCAATCAGCGGATCCGGATAGCACAGTCAATGAGCAACAGTCTCCTCTGGTGGCTTCAAACCAAGAACTTGTCAACTTGTCACTCCCTTGCCCCCATCCATTGGGTGACTGTTACATCCGATGCCAGCAATGCGGGCTGGGGGGCACATTGTGGGGCAGAACTGGCTCAGGGCAAATGGGATGCCCGTCTCCACTCTCCAGGCTCGAACATTCTGGAACTGCGCGCGGCATGGTGCGCCCTTCAAGCCTTCTCCCACCTTCTGAAAGGGAAGTCGGTCCTACTCAAAATGGACAATTCCACCGCTGTGGCATATGTGAAGAGACAAGGGGGCACTCGGAGCTCTGCCCTTCTCCGAGAGGTCGAGCCCATTATGACCTGGGCTCAGAGGAATCTGCTTAACTTAACAGCAGTCTTCATTCCAGGGGAGCAGAACATTCAAGCGGACTTCCTGTCAAGCAGCATGCTAGACAACAACGAATGGTCTCTGCATCCACAAACCTTCAAGTGGATCCTATCGTTGGATTTCGATCCAGAAGTGGATCTGTTTGCATCCCCCTGCAATTACAAGATCGACAGATACTACACCCGAGCTCGGTACAATCAAGCCTTCGGAATAGATGCATTAACGAGTCAATGGGACTTCAACAGGGCATATGCCTTCCCTCCTCTTCCGATCATGCTAAAATTCCTACAGCGGCTTCAGTTGGAGAAAGTCGAGGTGGTAACAATAGCACCATACTGGCCGAGCAGACCTTGGTTTCCTCTCCTGAATCTAATGAGCTTCAGGGACCCGCTGCCTCTTCCTCTCAGGCCGGACCTTCTTTCTCAGGGGACGACCCTGCACCCCTGTCCAGCAATGCTGAGACTGATGGTCTGGTTTTTGAGAGGGAGAGGCTAGAGTCTCTTGGGTGTGCTTCAGGGGTAATCTCTACCCTTATGAGCTCCAGAAAGTCCAACACAAATAAAACTTACAATAGAATCTGGGCCAGATTTGTCAGCTTCACGACTATTGCAGGAAAGTCATCTAGAAACCCTAGTGTTCAAGACATCTTGAGTTTTCTCCAATCAGGCTTAGACCTGCCTTTATCGATTAGTTCCCTCAGGGTACAAGTATCAGCCTTATCAGCTTTTTCGGGAACGTCATGGGCAACTCATCCCCTGGTTCAACAGTTCTTTCGGGGGGCATCGAGAATCAGGCCTCAGAGGAAACCTAGATTCCCCAAATGGGATCTTCCACTCGTCCTTGATGCTCTTTCAGCACTCAACAACAAGGATCTTTCTGTTAAGGACTTATCAATCAAACTGGCCTTTCTAGTGGCCATTACTTCAGCCAAAAGGGTTTCAGAAATAAGCTTCCTGGGTTGTCAAGAACCCTTTTTGACTTTCTTCCCGGACTGAGTGGTCCTTATTCCCATGCTTGGGTCGAAACCAAAGGTCACATCAGTTTTTCACGAAAACCAAGAAATAGTCCTTCCTACTTTCGATTCTCCAGATTCAGCAGATGCTCATCCCTTGGATGTAGGTGAGACTCTGAAAGAATACTTGCGAGTTACTTCATCTTTTAGAAGCTCGAACTACCTGTTCTTGTTACACACCGGTAGCAACAAAGGGAAGAGGGCTTCTTCCAGAACAATAGCAGCCTGGATTGTCCAATCTATTCAACAGGCTTACAGGGCAAAGGGCTTGGCTCCTCCAGAGGCGGTGACGGCTCATTCCACCAGAGGCATGGCAGCCTCATGGGCAGCAGCTCGACACGTGGCTCCTGAAGTGATATGCAAGGCAGCTTTGTGGTCTTCTATTCATACATTTATGTCTCATTATTGTATTGAGCCTGCTTCCCTTTCCTCTGTTAATTTTGGTCGAAAAATCCTGTCAGTTGACGGGAAAGATTAAAATATTTTTTGTTCAGCATACCCTCCCGTGTGGATTGGCTAGTTATTTCCCACACGTAGTCTGGCCATGGAGTCTGTCAGGAAAACGGAAAATTTATTACCAAATACTTACCGTAATTTTCCTTTCCTGATAGACTCCATGGCAGACGGAGTTCCCACCCATGAATTAAAAATATGAAAGTTGAAATTTGAGTCGGCTAGTTACGGAACACCTGTCTGTGGAGGTGAGCTCAGATTTATGGGTATGGGGTCCTATAGCTGTGGAGAGGAGGCGGGGTTAACCCACACGTAGTCTGCCATGGAGTCTATCAGGAAAGGAAAATTACGGCAAGTATTTGGTAATAAATTTTCCGTTATCTTGGTCTCATCTGTCCACAAGACGTTTTCCCAGAAGGATTTTGGCTTACTCAAGTACATTTTGGCAAACTGTAGTCTTGCTTTTTTATGTCTCTGTGCCAGCAGTGGGGTCCTCCTGGGTCTCCTGCCATAGCGTTTCATTTCATTTAAATGTCGACGGATAGTTCACGCTGACACTGATGCTCCCTGAGCCTGCAGGACAGCTTGTTTGGGGCTGATTATCCACCACCTGGACTATCCTACGTTGCAACCTTTCATCAATTTTTCTCTTCCGTCCACGCCCAGAGAGATTAGCTACAGTGCCATGGGTTGCAAACTTCCTGATAATGTTGCGCACTGTGGACAAAGGCAAATCTAGATCTCTGGAGATGGACTTGTAAACTTGAGATTGTTGATATTTTTCCACAATTTTGGTTCTCAAGTCCTCAGACAGTTCTCTTCTCCTCTTTCTGTTGTCTATGCTTAGTGTAGCACACACAGACACCCAATGCAAAGACTAAGTGAACTTCTCTCCTTTTTATCTGCTTTCAGGTGTGATTTTTATATTGCCCACACCTGTTACTTGCCCCAGGTGAGTTTAAAGGAGCATCACATGCTTGAAACAATCTTATTTATCCACAATTTTAAAAGGGTGCCAAGAATGAATTTTGACCAGTTTTGTGTGACATTATGTCCAATTTGATTTTTTTCCTCCCTTTTTTTGTTTTGTTCCAATACACACAAAGGGAATAAACATGTGTATAGCAAAACATGTGTTACTGCAATACTTTTCTGTGAGAAATACTTGATTTTCTGTAAAAAATTCTGGGGTGCCAACAATTTCGGCCATGACTGTGTGTTTATATATATATATATATATATATATATATATATGTAATCTAACAAAAAATGTTGTAAATATTTTATTATATCTTTTCATGTGACAACACTGAAGAAATTACACTTTGCTACAATGTAAAGTAGTGAGTGTACAGCTTGTATAACAGTGTACATCTGCTGTCCCCTCAAAATAACTCAACACACAGCCATTAATGTCTAAACCGCTGGCAACAAAAGTGAGTACACCCCTAAGTGAAAATGTCCAAATTGGGCCCAAAGTGTCAATATTTTGTGTGGCCACCATTATTTCCCAGCACTGCCTTAACCCTCTTGGGCATGGAGTTCACCAGAGCTTCACAGGTTGGCACTGGAGTCCTCTTCCACTCCTCCATGATGACATCACAGAGCTGGTGGATGTTAGAGACCTTGCGCTCCTCCACCTTCCATTTCAGGATGCCCCACAGATGCTCAATAGGATTTAGGTCTGGAGACATGCTTTCTCCAGTCCATCACCTTTACCCTCAGCTTCTTTAGCAAGGCAGTGGTCATCTTGGAGGTGTGTTTGGGGTCATTATCATGTTGGAATACTGCCCTGCGGCCCAGTCTCTGAAGGGAGGGGATCATGCTCTGCTTCAGTATGTCACACTACATGTTGGCATTTATGGTTCCCACAATAAGCTGTAGCTCCCCAGTGTCGGCAGCAAGGGGACAGCAAATTTACACTGTTATACAAGCTGTACACTCACTACTTTACATTGTAGCAAAGTGTTATTTCTTCAGTGTTGTCACGTGAAAATATATAATAAAATATTTACAAAAATGTGAGGGGTGTACTCACTTTTGTGACATACTGTGTATGTATATATATATATATTTAAAAAAATTGGGAGTGGCTGGTTAGTCCCTTGTTAGATACGGCACCTCATCCCGGTTTGGTATAACCGCCAATAAAAACGACCATTCATGTGACTGCAGAGGGCTTGCATGTGACTAAGATACAAATAATAATACATTAGAAGGTTAATTTCTAGGACATGCACCTCTACCAGAAATAAACCAACACAGGCTAACATAGCCTCCAAATACATACCCATATAGTAGAAAAAGAAAATTAAATTGAGGCAGGGGCGCTGAATCAAAGGACCTAATGCATGCACATAATAGTAGTATAAAGGCTTGCCTATGGAGAAAGAGAGAAAAAGGAAAAGAAAAAAGCATTCCATCCCATCAATAAAGTGAGTAATATGTCACAAGAAACAAATATATGGAAAAATTGTTAGATAGAAAAGACTTACCAAGTATGAGCCAGATTTAATTGGTTCAATTATATGTATCAGTTAGCAAGTTAGAACTAGCAAGTCTTCAGTCTTCAGCGGGATAGAAGACCACAAAGATCCCAGAAGAATAAAGTTATAGGCAGACACCAAGGTACATTGCAATGGATGTTATAAATCCCGGCAAGCCTGGAAGCAACCAAATATTGTCAAATTCAAGAAACAGATTTGATCCTGAACGCATAAAGCATGATATAAGATCATGAATGGAGATTTACCTGATCAGAAACAAAGATACAGCTTCAGTGCCCCAAACCAGCAGACAAATGAATGCTGGTTATGGCAAGTTTATAAAGCCCTCCAGCCGCTCAGCGTCTGACGTCACCGAGCGGCAGCGGACAATGAGGTGACCAACGCGCATGTGCAAAACCTCAGGGCCTACAAGGTCCATAGTGCTCTGCGAATGGACATCAGAGCATGGAAAAAGACGCGGCCACGGCGAGAGAAGAACATCACATCGCCTGTGGAGAGAGCAGACTTGGAAGGCAGAGTGGTACAAGGGAAAATGCAAAGGCGAGGCCACAGAGCGGGCAAGATGTAAGAAACATCTGCCCTTGGGTGTCCATGCAGCCACAGGTCGCAGACAAGGAGGCCAAACAGGGAGGTCATAGACAGCCACAGCAATAGATCCCAGCAGGTAGAGACAGACACCAATCACAATGGCACAGCAGCCCAATCTTAGATGGAAGGTATCCTCTCAGTGAACCATGGATGGAGACCGATGCATTTCTAAATCTGCGATATCTAGAAAAATTATTTAACAAAATTAGAGATACAAAACAATAATAACATGACATAGAAAATATTGTACACATAAATGACAAATGGAGAATAATTGAATTACAGAATAATGCTGTTTAATATTGAATATTAAAGATGTCCAAATATGAAATCATCAAATAAATTAAATAAAAGTAAAAGGAGAAGAATAATAACCACAGGGCCGGTGATGTAATATATATCTTGGGGGATCCTAGGAGTTATAAGGATTGGGATAAAGGTGATCATAAGGGAAAAGAACTAGTGAAAAGGAGGGCAGGGGAGAGCAATAGACCCAGGAAGTAGTAACAAATCATTTATAAAAAAGGTTTGTAGCTGATGTATTCATTAAGGACAGGATACTTGACCGCATCAAGGCTAAAGATCCATCTGGTTTCTAATTGCAAAATTCTTGTATCAATGTTACTACCTCGAACATGTACTGGTACATGCTCAAGGGCATGGAAAGAAACAACTGTAGCGTCAAAATTATGCTGACATCCAATGTGGCGGTTTAAAGCTGTAGTGGTAAGTTGCTTATATAAGGGCAAGATATGATCCCTAATTCGTTTAAAAAAGGGTCTTTTCGTCTTGCCAACATAAAAGCAGCCACATAGACATAGTACCAAATACACAACACCCACAGTCTTACAGTTGATCCGATATTTGATGTTATGAATACGCCCATTAGGAAGTGGGACATCACAAGAATTAGCTAAGAAACAGCAAACATCACATTTGCCACATGAAAAAGTACCATTCACAGTGGAATGGGGTTGTTTGTACATGTCAAAATGGCTAGAGACTAGATTATCCTTAAATGAAGCTGCACGGCGAAAAGTTAGCTCCGGATAAGGTTTGATGTATTTCCTAACTGTGTTGTCAGCCAACAGGATAGGCCAAAACTTCTGGAGAATACTCCTAAATTGACCATGGTGTTTAGAAAATTTGGTAATTACACGAACCGATACATTTTGCTTAGGCAATTTTAAAGAATTAATTAAATTGTTCCTGGTAAGCTTTACAACTCTGTTGAATGATTTCTTAAGAAGAGAACGACTATAATCACGCGTCAATAACCTGTCACGTAGGTCACCGGCCGCCTGGTAAGAGTCTACATCAAGGGTGCAGTTACGTCTAAGCCTTAAAAATTGGCTGTATGGGATGCTATTCAAAAGTGGTGTCGGATGTGCACTTGAGGCATGTAGGAGAGTGTTACCCGCTGAGGGTTTCCTGTAGAGGGAAGAGTGAAGCATACCAGTCGAGTCAATATGGATAGTAAGATCTAAAAAGTTGATGGAATGTTGACTGCTTTCCATAGTAAATGATAAATTATAATCGTTGACTGCCAATTCGCTCATCAACTGCAGAAGCGCATCTTTGGTGCCAGACCAAAATATCAAAATATCGTCAATATACCTAATCCAGGTAATGACGTGTTTTAATAGGGGCATTAACGATTCAGTAGAAAAAAGTTCTCTCTCCCACCCCCCCAGGTGCAAGTTGGCATAAGAGGGGCCACTCCTTGCACCTGGAGGAAGTGGGAGGATCCAAAAACAAAAACATTTCTTGTGAGAATGAACTCAAGCAGTTGAAGAACGAATCGACTGTAACGATCAAAGGAAGAACCTCTTTCTTTAAGTAAATTTTGGATGGTTTGGATGCCTTTATGATGGGGGATAGAGTTATACAAACTCTCCACATCTCAGGCAACCAACCAAGTACCTGGTGGAAATTGTTTGCCATCAATGCTTCGAAGTAGGTCAATGGTATCTTTGACAAATGAATACAAAGATGTTACATGGGGTTGTAGATATTGATCAACCAGGGAACTGGCATTTTCAGTTAGTCCAAGACAGCCCGAAATTATTGGATGTCCGGGAGGGTGAGTTAAAGATTTGTGAATTTTAGGCAACGAGTAAAAAGTTGGTATTTTGGGATCCTTTACATTAAGGAAATTCCAGGTTGATTGGTCAATGATGCCTTCATGGCATGCCTTAAATATAATGCCATGATATTCCCGAACAAAGTCATCCACTAAAATTTTGGAAATTGGGCGATACCAAAGTTTATTTTCCAGGATGTCGAGACAGATGCGTTCATACGCCTCGACATCCATCACAACGACATTGCCACCTTTTTCGTCCGGTTTAATTATCAATCCAGGATGGGTATAGAGATCCTTAAGGGCCAATCTATATCTCAAAGATAGATTATGTTGAGATTTATTGGAAAGTACCATATTTTTTTATCTCTGAAGTACTTTGTTGTACAAATGCCCAAATATTGGGGTTAGCGTGGAGTTGTGGAACTGCACGGGATTTAGCTTTAAATTATGTAGCCGGGGGAAAGGAAACACCGGGGACAACGACCCCTGGCAGCGAAGATGCTATGGGGTCCCGGTCCTCAGTGTGTCCCTCCTCCCAGAGAGACATGAGATCATCCATGGCTTTTATTTAATTTATTTGATGATTTCATATTTGGACATCTTTAATATTCAATATTAAACAGCATTGTTCTGTAATTCAATTATTCTCCATTTGTCATGTTATTATTGTTTTGTATCTCTAATTTTGTTAAATCATTTTTCTAGATATCGCAGTTTTAGAAATGCATCGGTCTCCATCCATGGTTCACTGAGAGGATACCTTCCATCTAAGATTGGGCTGCTGTGCCATTGCGATTGGTGTCTGTCTCTACCTGCTGGGATCTATTGCTGTGGCTGTCTATGACCTCCCTGTTTGGCCTCCTTGTCTGCGACCTGTGGCTGCATGGACACCCAAGGGCAGATGTTTCTTACATCTTGGCCGCTCTGTGGCCTCGCCTTTGCATTTTCCCTTGTACCACTCTGCCTTCCAAGTCTGCTCTCTCCACAGGCGATGTGATGTTCTTCACTTGCCATGGCCGCGTCTTTTTCCATGCTCTGACGTCCATTCGCAGAGCACTATGGACCTTGTAGGCCCTGACGTTTTGCACATGCGAGTTGGTCACCTCTTTGTCCGCTGCCGCTCGGTGACATCAGACACTGAGCGGCTGGAGGGCTTTATAAACTTGCCATAACCAGCATTCATTTGTCTGCTGGTTTGGGGCGCTGAAGCTGTATCTTTGTTTCTGATCAGGTAAATCTCCATTCATGATTTTATATCATGCTTTATGCGTTCAGGATCAAATCTGTTTCTTGAATTTGACAATATTTGGTTGCTTCCAGGCTTGCCGGGATTTCTAACATCCATTGCAATGTACCTTGATGTCTGCCTATTACTTTATTCTTCTGGGATCTTTGTGGTCTTCTATCCCGCTGAAGATTTGCTAGTTCTAACTTGTTAACTGGTACATATAATTGAACCAATTAAATCTGGCTCATACTTGGTAAGTCTTTTCTATCTAACAATTTTTCCATATATTTGTTTCTTTCTTGTGACATATTACTCACTTTATTGATGGGATGGAATGCTTTTCTTTTCCTTTTTCTCTCTTTCCCCATAGGCAAGCCTTTATACTACTATTATGTGCATGCATTAGGTCCTTTGATTCAGCGCCCCTGCCTCAATTTAATTTTCTTTATCTACTATATGGGTATGTATTTGGAGGCTATGTTAGCCTATGTTGGTTTATTTCTAGTAGAGGTGCATGTCCTAGAAATTAACCTTCTAATGTATTATTATTTGTATCTTAGTCGCGTGCAAGCCCTCTGCAGTCACATGAATGGTCGTTTTTTTATTGGCGCTTACCATCGGACGCTGTGGATTGCTGTTGCTTGGGTCTTTTGCAGGTATGGATGACCATATACTGTGACACAGCCGCCCTCATGTTCCTCTATGACCTTTTGGTTTGGATTTTACTTTGCTTCATTATCTGCGATTAACATGCTACATCTATGTAATGTACTAATTGTATGTTCTCCTTTCTAGACTTTTTTAACACTGTATTGGTTAATCGACTGCCCCTGAGGAAGCCAATGTATTGGTGAAACATGTTGGGTTATGTTGAATGATTGTATGTAACCAATATATGTAATTCATTATTATTGTCTTTTCATATATATATTTATTAAAAATTAATTTTTGATAATTAGAATAAAAATATAAAATTTAGAACTTTTTCTTGTACTTTTTCTTCTGGCACCGCTATAATCCCACATCCCCTCTCTTTGTATATATATATATTTATTTATATATTTATTTATATATGTGTGTGTACAGTATATACATTGTATTGTCAAAAGTATTGGCACACTTGCCTTTACACGCATATGACGCATATGACCTTTAATGGCATCCCAGTCTTAGTCTGTAGGGTTCAATATTCAGTTGGCCCACACTTTGCAGCTATAACAGCTTCAACTCTTCTGGGAAGGCTGTCCACAAGGTTTAGTGTGTCTATGGGAATGTTTGACCATTCTTCCAGAAGCGCATTTGTGAGGTCAGGCACTGATGTGGACGAGAAGGCTTGGCTCGCAGTCTCCGCTCTAATTCATCCCAAAGGTGTTTTATCGGGTTGAGGTTAGACTGTGCAGGCTAGTCAAGTTCCTCCACCCCAAACTCGTTCATCCATGTCCTTATGGACCTTGCTTTGTGCTCTGGTGCACAGTCATGTTGGAACAGGTTACAAACAAAATAAGTTCGGGACGTTAAATGAGGCATATGACAGACCATAAATTGTATGAAAGTATCAAAGTATTTATTAGCAACAAGTATATCTGACACATAAAGTATACATGCAGAGTTGATATATATATACACACAAAACATGAGAACACTGAGTATAAGTACACACGGGTAATACATTGGTGTCAAGGCATATGCTGATGGCTGGTATGCGTGGCTCCATGTGGTTGGTAAAGGATATTAATGATAAAAACGATGTAAATGTATAAAAGTCATGGTGAATTAAAGTCAAGGATGCATCATAATTGGGCCCGACGCGTTTCGTGGTGTGAACCACTCATCAAGGGCAGATGCATCGACATGTCTGAAAAAGACGAGTAGTGAAGATATCACATGTGAAGTAGTATTGGAGGGGGAGCACCATGCACCATGGAGGACAGTGAAGATAGTATACTGGTATGGGTGTAAAAATGAGTGGGGTAGTATGGGAGGGAAATTGTGTGAAAGGCAAAGAGCCCCAAGCTGTGCAGGATAGTGTAGGAATCCCTGTGGTGATACCCACAGGGATAGAGATGTGATAAAAAGAGTGTATTAAATCAATACATAAACCACCATAGTAAAGTCAAGAGAGGTTACTTTGAAATTAGTGTGTAGATAAGTCTTAGTAGTGTCCACAGCGTGATGTGCAGGTGAAAGACTAACATTGAGGGATGCCTATGTGTGCGCGTGCCCAGTGCACGTGGGGCCCAACCAGCGTCATGTGGGCATGACAGTGGGGGAGGGGCAGCCAGACGTGGGCGGCAGATGCCGCCAATGAGTGGCGCCATACAGACCTCCCAACGTGGTCAGCCAAGATGGAATGGACACCCGCGAGCTGTGACTCGGCTCGGTTGCCCCATAGCAAGCTGCTTGCTGTGGGGGCACTCAATAGGAGGGAGGGGCCAGGAGCATCAAAGAGGGACCCGAGAAGAGGAGGATCTGGGCTGCTCTGTGCAAATCTACTGCAACAGAGCAGGTAAGTAAAACATTTTTGTTATTTTTAACTAAAAAAACAAACAAATCTTTACAATCCCTTTAACCCTTGAGAAGTATCTCACCAAAACTGAATTTTCTATTGCAGGGGGTGCCTAAAATCGGACTTCTTAGAATCTTAGTGTGGATTTCTGGGGAAAGCACACAAGCAGGAAATTACATTTCTGGGGCGTTCTATACACCAGCAGTGTACAGAGGGCCTCCAGTTTGCCATTTTACTGAAAACTACAGCAGCTACAAATTGCAAAGCAAAGGTAATTTTTAATAACATTAAATTACAACATGGCTCTTGCAGCAATTGTAAATGGTATTAAAATAATTATTTGCTAGATTTTTTTTACAAAAAAGTAAAGTTGCCCTTTAATGATTTTTTATTATTGAATATATACAGTAATTGCATTAATTGGTCTTGATTTTTTTTTATGAGCCTGGAGTTCATCTTTTGAACACCTAAAACTGATATTTCAGTTTTTTGTAGTTGCCAAAGGGTTAAACCTCCTGACAATTCTTTTATATTGTTATTATACAGGACGCATATTGCTTGGGGGCACTTATCTGTGCTAGTCCTAAAGCTGGCTATACATGGATCGTAATTGTATCCATTTATGGCCCTTGAAAAAGTTTGCTTCCAGCTCAAATTTGTGGATGGGGGGAATCAGTACAGTTTTTTTCATTCAGCCTGCTGGCTGAACTAAAAAAAATGGAACCATGTATGGCCAGCCTCAAGTGGGATTAAGCCCAAAATAAAACGTTTATTATATTGCAGCTTACCCAGGGCCGATCCTAGGGTCAAAGACGCCTGGGTGCAGAAATATTTCTGGCGCCCCCACATGGGCGTGGTCATCTTACCAACTCCTCCCCATTACAAATGTTTCTATGGCAACGACTCAAACACAGAGATGCTCCCCTAAGAAGTCTTCATTACCCTGGGATCCTCCCATGATCTTTTAACAATAAAGAAAATACAGGAAGAGTGTACACTAATGAGACCTGGAGGGGAGTCTCTCTGATGTACACAGAGAGGGCTTCTGTTAGAGAGTCTGTTAGAAAGTGCTCCAAGACATACTACAGACTGCAGACATGATACAGGAGACGGTCAGAGACTGTAGACATGATACAAGAGACGGTCAGAGACTGAGTGGGAGGAGGAGAGGGAGGGGGGAAGGAAGAGCCCGCAGCTGCAGTGGCGTCACTAGGGTTGGTGCCACCCGGTGTGGTAAAACATGGTGTCACCCCCCTTCCACCACCTATAGTCGCCCCTCAGTACAGACCCACTCCACTAAGTATAGACCCCCTCCGTCAGTGTAGACTTCCCACTAAGTATAAACCCCTCCCACAGTACAGACCCCCCAGGACAAACCACCCCCTCCATTAGTACAGACCACCCCCCTCCATTAGTACAGACCCCCCTCCAGTAGTAAAGACCCCCCAGGACAACCCCCTCCATTAGTCCAGACTCCAGGACAAACCCCTCCCCCATTAGCACAGACCCCCCAGGACAAACCCCCCCATTAGTAAAGACTCCCCCCAGGACAAACCCCCCCTTCATTAGTACAGACCCCTCCAGGACAACCCCCCATTAGTACAGACTCCCCCAGGACAAACCCCCATTAGTACAGACTCCCCCAGGACAAACCCCCCCCTCCATTAGTACAGACCCCTCCAGGACAACCCCCCCATTAGTACAGACTCCCCCAGGACAAACCCCCCCCATTAGTACAGACTCCCCGCAGGACAAACCCACCCCCTCCATTAGTACAGACCCCCCAGGACAAACCCCCCTCTCCATTAGTACAGACCCCCCAGGACAACCTCCCCATTAGTACAAACTCCCCCAGGACAAACCCCGCCTACATTAGTACAGACTCCCCCAGGACAAACCCCCCCATTAGTACAGACTCCCCCAGGACAAACCCCCCCATTAGTAGAGACCCCCCAGGACAAACCCCCCCTCCATTAATACAGACCCCCAGGACAAACCCCCCCATTAGTCCAGACCCCTCCAGGACAAACCCCCCCATTAGTACAGATTCCCCAAGGAAAAACCCCCCCATTAGTACAGACTCCCCCAGGACAAACCCTCCCTCCATTAGTACAGACCCCCCAGGACAAACCCCCCTCTCCATTAGTACAGACCCCCTCAGGACAACCCCCTCATTAGTACAGACTCCCCCCAGGACAAACCCTGCCTCCATTAGTACAGACCCCTCCAGGACAACCCCCCCCATTAGTACAGACTTCCCCAGGACAAACCCCGCCTCCATTAGTACAGACCCCCCCAGGACAAACCCCCCCATTAGTCCAGACCCCTCCAGGACAAACCCCCCCATTAGTACAGATTCCCCAAGGACACCCCCCCCCCATTAGTACAGACTCCCCCAGGACAAACCCCCACTCCATTAGTACAGACCCCCAGGAAAAACCCCCCTCTCCATTAGTACAGACCCCCCCAGGACAACCGCCCCTCCCCTTAGTACAGACTCCCCCCAGGACAAACCCCCCACCATTAATACAGACCCCTCCAGGACAAACTCCCCCCATTAGTACAGACTCCTCCAGGACAAACCCCCCATTAATACAGACTCCCCCCAGGACAACCCCCCATTAGTACAGACTCCCCTCCAGTACAAACCCCCCCATTAGTACAGACTCCCCCAGGACAACCCCCCCTCCAATACGGTACATTGCGGCAGCTGGAGAGGAGAGGACAATGTGCAGCCGCGCCGCCCGGGTGGAGCACAGATCGCAGCAGCAGTAGGCAGGAGTTTTAGACACAGAGAGGAGGAGGAGGAGAACACGTGTCAGGCACGGACCGCCCCCTCAGCAACGTCACTGCGCGGCTTGTCTCTCTCCACACAGAGACAGCAGCTCCGATCTCCGGCGGCTGCTTCGCTCTCCTCCTCTGACAGGAGGAGGGAGGAGGGAGGGGGGGACGCCAGGCTTAGAAAACATAGCGGTGGCGGCGACAGGCGGGGAGAGACGCCTCTCGACACGGACAAGGAGAGGAGGTGGAGAATAGAGGGGGGCACTCTGGCGCTACAGCGTCCCCACCTCTGTGGCGCCTGGGTGAACTGCACCCCATCTGGGATCGGCCCTGAGCTTACCAATTCCTAAATATGATGGCTGTATTAATTTCCTTTTTTTTCAGGCTTTTTTTGTCTACAGTTTTTTCATCTGGTGACCCAGCCAGTAAGTATGTTGTTTTTCAAAAGACCAAGCTCTCCAGTAAAATGTATCAGTTACAGAGTTGAGACAACCACTTTAACACTATCAGGGGTGTTTACAATGTTAAAAAACTGTTTGCTGTAACTGCTTATAAAGTGTTAGCTGGAGTTTGGCTTCAATTTGTTAGTGTATCTAAATCTGCAACTGACTTAAAATGCTGCTGTCCAAATATACCCCCTGTGCTCTATCATCCAGAGTGAGGGCACTCTAATATAGGAAGTATGTGTAGAGGTACCCCTGTAAGGGCTGCTGAGTGTTGTGGTCCGTCTCTCATCCTGCCCAGCCAGGCACACAGTTCACATTCACCCTCAGGCAGAAAACAAGGCCTTGAACTTTGGTTTTTATTTTATTGAGGGGTATTAAACTTGGATGGGGTAAGGAAGTATGGGATTCCCACTTGATTGAAGTACAAAGTGTACGGGACTCAACTTATATACACTCTCTGTATATACACCTCCACACTTCAGCTCCAGAAGAACACTTGCTTGCAGACTATCTCTCCTTAACACCTCCAGCATATCACTTGCTTGCTCTTCCAGGACCAGCTAGCACTATGATTTAGACCTGACACTGACTCACCAGGCCTTAACTAATGCCCTTTGCAGGCAGGGACCGCAGGCCCCTCTGGTGTAGCAAAATATGTAGGAAGACCTGGTGCTAGCTGTCCTCGTGGCTACTGATCTCAGGACCACCTCTTCAGGCCCTGCCAGCCCTCCTGGCTGCAGTTGCCTCTCCCCACTAACCGTGCCACCACATTCCACTCCACTGGCTCTGCCCCCTTCCCAGACTGCAATCTCCCAGTCCTTTCAGGCGTGCCTCCCAGTTCTTCCCAACTGTGTGTCACTCACCAGCCCTCTTTGTGGCGACCTGTTATTCCCCCCTGGAGAATTTACCTGGCAGTGCTCACCTGCTGTCCTCTCCTTTCTCCCGTGTACCTGTCCAGGACACCTCCGTGTGTCGTAAAAAGGGTCCTGTCTGCACCCGAGCCCCAGGCCCAAGGTCACCCCCCCAGACTGGGGAGCTTCCTCAGGGCCACAACAGCCTAGCACTCCATCTCCAGCTTCCACCAGAACAACTCCTCCCCAGCTGGTCTGACCCTGGGTATTTGAGGAGGCCTGCCCCCTGCTAATCCAAGTTGGGGATTGGTCAGGGCTCCTCAGAATACCCCAGGCAGCTCCATCTTTCCTCTCCTTCTTCCTTTCCAGAAAATGCTAGAATATTCTGGAAAGAAGTGGGAGATCTTGGTGATGCTGCCTGTGAGTCACCAGCTCTGCCTGAGTCACTCAACCCTGACCCAGAAGAAAAACACACAGGCTTGGCTTCCAGCCAAGCCTGACAATTTACCTATCATGTACAAAAAAAATCTACTTACTATCTAGCAACCTAGAGGGTGCTACACTCAGCCCCCCCCCCCCCCAAACATCCAGCCAATCCCTTGGCTGGGAAATTTTCAAAAATCAGCTCCTGGGCCCAGGAGCAAGGGTATCCCATAAGAATACAGCTTTGGAAGGGGAAAGGGAACAAACTCGGACAGGGCTGTACACAAATACATATCAATGTAAAAAAATTGACATTTGTTTGTTTTCACATATTTACATCACATTATTCACATCCTAACTACAGGTCCCTTTAGCTAATGACAACCACATAACACTGTACATGAGCCAGAGCACCTCTGCCTCCAGGATTTCTTGACTCCATCTGGAACCGAATAGACAGCCATCCCTACTTGAACCCTGCAGTAGTAAGAGACAGAAAAACACAACATCCTATCTCTAACAGCTATCTACACATTTACATTGTTCTGGAAGTAGGGGGTTATCGTAGGGGGTTATCGGCCTTTCTTTTGTTCGGTCAGGAGGAGGTTATTAACCTGCTGACAGACACAAACAGAAGGGGGAAACACAGCACAAAAGTGAACAGTTCTCTTACCCAGTTACCCGGTTGGGCAACTGGGTAAGCAGGCAGCACTTGACAGCAGATCTTGCTGGTATAATGGTTAACGGCACTTAATACTATAGCACTGAATGCAGGCAGAGCACATAAATCCTTCCCCTGGGTTCAATTCCTCAATTTGGTGGAACAAAGTGCAGTTCCCTCGGCTTGATCAACTTCGGTTGCTAGGGCTAACGACTGGCAGGTCGTGAGCAGACGATCCCAGATATGCCCCCACATGTAGAGGTACCCCCGTAAGGGCTGCTGAATGTTTTGGTCCATCTCTCACCCTGCCCAGCCAGGCACACAGTTCACATTCAGTCTGCCAATTTACCTATCCTGTACAAAAGAATCCTACTCACTATCTAGCAACCTAGAGGGTGCTACATATGTTACTGGCCAGATCACTAGGTAAAAATAGAAGGGAAAAAGTCTAAGGCCGGCCATAGCCCATGTGTGGGCAGGCTGAATGTACCAAGTTGATCGATCGATAAACTTGGGTACAGCCAGCCTGACGGATTTACTTGTTATTATCGCTAGCAGCTGCTATAGCCGCTAGCAATAATCACTGTCTTTTCCCGGTGGGGACGGCTAACCTGGGAGAATACAAAGGGGGTTATTTACGAAAGGCAAATCCAGCTTTGCACTACAAGTGCAAACTACAAGTGCAAATTGCACTTGAAAGTGCACTTGGAAGTGCAGTCGCTGTAGATCCGAGGGGGACATGCAAGAAAAATAAAAAACAGCATTTTAGCTTGTACATGATTGGATGATAAAATCAGCAGAGCATGCCCTCATTTCAGATCTTCCCCTCATATTTACAGCGACTGCACTTCCAAGTGCAATTTCGAGTGCACTTTGCACTTGTAGTTTGCACTTGTAGTGCAAAGTGGATTTGCCTTTCGTAAATAACCCCCAATGTCTCAGAAGGAGGGATTACCCTGTCAACACTGTCAACACTGTCTGTGATTGCAGGAAAGAAATTTTCACCATCTATGACCTGCCTAAGAAAAGGAAACCTATGCAGCCAATAATGGTTGGTAAGCTGCAATGTATTACATTTTTGGTTGGGTGTTCTGTCTCAACTACAAAGCGATAAAGTTCATCTCCAGGTTTAAGTAGGCCTTACTCAAGCTGGTTTGATTTTCATCCCTTGCATCGATACAGGCAGTTTAACTCAATGAATAAACTCACAGTTAGGACGACAGACGATGAATCCTTTCGAATGTTCAGTTTAATGATGGATATTCATAAAATTGTTTTGTTTGGTTGTTTATGTAACCAAGTACTACCTTACTGTCTGTATAGAAGGTGAAAGAATCAATTCTAGTGTCCATTTCACTTCGTATGACCTCTGCAATTTCTACTGCTAGCACGGCTGCACAAAGTTCAAGTCTTGGTATGGTATGTACAGGCTTGGGAGTGAGTTTTGCCTTGCCTAGGACAAAACTACAGTGTGATTCTCCATTCAGTTCAGAGGTCTTCAAATAGGCTACTGCAGCAATAGCTTCAACTGATGCATCAGAGAAAATATGAATCTCTCTCCGGTTAGCAGTTGAAGTGGAACCTGGAACATAGCAACGGGGAATCTGAAGTTTTTCTAGTGACTTCAAAGAATATCTCCACCTTTCCCACTTGTGTTGATTCTCACTAGGCAAGGGAGTATCCCAGTCTATGTTCTCAGTAGACAACTGTCTTAGTAAAATCTTACCTTGAATGGTAAGTGGAGCAAGGAAACCCAGTGGGTCATAGATGCTATTCACCACGGACAGGACTCCTCTCTTAGTGAAGGGTTTGTCACAAGTTGACACTTGGAAGGTGAATTTGTCTTGCTTGATGTTCCACAACAAACCTAGACTTCGCTGTACAGGAGGCACATCTGTACCTAAGTCAAGGTTTTTTAGACTAGTGGCATAGTCCTCAGAGTGAAAGGCATTCATAAGTTCCTGGCTGTTGGATATAATCTTGTGCAGTCTAAGGTTTGCTACAGACAGCATCTCCTTTGTTCTGGTGAGAAGATCAATTGCTTCTTTAGCAGTTGGAAAGGACTTAAGTGCGTCGTCAACGTAGAAGTTTCTTTCAACAAATTGACGGGCATCAGATCCATATTCAACTTCTCCCGTCTGAGCTGTTCTCCTTAGCCCATAAGTTGCCACTGCTGGGGAAGGACTGTTACCGAAGACATGTACCTTCATGCGATAATCTATAACTTCCTTGTTGAGGTCATTGTCCTTGTGCCATAGAAACCTGAGGTAGTTTCTGTTGTCTTCTCTGACGATGAAGCAGTGAAACATCTGTTGAATGTCGGCCATTACTGCTACAGGCTCTTGTCTGAAACGAATTAAGACTCCTATTAGACTGTTGTTCAAGTTGGGTCCAGTAAGGAGCATGTTGTTAAGAGAAACACCTTCGTGCTGAGCACTGGAATCAAAGACAACTCTGATTTGGTCTGGTTTGCGTGGGTGATACACGCCAAAGGATGGAAGGTACCAGCATTCTTCTCCCTCCTTTAGTGGGGGAGCAGGCTCTGCATGATCTCTGTCAAATACATTTTGCATAAAGTCCACAAAGTGCTTTTGCATCTCTGGTTTCCTGCTTAAGTTTCGCTTTAAGGAGGAGAATCTACTGATGGCCTGCTGTAAGTTGTTGGGCAATCTCTCTCTTGGGAGACGAAAGGGTAGGGGTGCTACCCAGTTATTGGAGTCATCTTGAAAGAACTCATTGTCCATTACCTTGATGAATTCTTTGTCTTCCATTGAAGGAGCCAGTATGTCATCTTCACTGGTTGCATTAAACACTGTAGAGCCGAAGTCGCCATCATGGCAGGAGAAAGGGCTTGTGTCACCTGAGATACCATGTTGCCATTTGTGGCTGGCTATCTTCTCTTTCACCCAGTAGTGATGTGGGCATGGCTCAAAGTAAGTGTTTCGGCCATTTGGCAGAACATTTGTCTTGAATGACGAAATGTTGGTAGGTCTTTTCATTTTGCCTATGCAGACATTGCCTATGATGACCCACCCTAGATCCGTGCGCTGGGCAAATGGGGCATCTGGGGGTCCACTGACTTGTCTGTGTACCTTGTGAACTCTTAGAATGTCTCTTCCTAACAGAAGAAGGATCTGAGCATCTTTGTCAAGCGGCGGTATCTCATTTTCTATTACCTTGAGATGAGGGTGATGGAAAGCAGCAGCTGGAGTAGGGATTTCTTCCCTGTTAGCAGGTATCTGATTGCACTCAACAAGTGTAGGTAAGGGTAATTGCAAGTTACCTTTGAGAGAAGATACCATGAGTCCATGAGCCCTTCTTCCAGAAACCTCTATAGTTCCACTACAGGTACCCAAGGTGTAAGGATGAGCTTCGCCTTTTATTTCAAATAGATTGAACAATTCCGATTTTGCAAGTGATCGATTGCTCTGATCGTCTAAGATAGCATATGCCTTTAGAGACTTTTCTGGTTGATCCTTGTGGTATATGTTCACCAAGCATATCTTAGCACAGGACTTACCACAGCGGTCTTCTCCACAAACTTCAGTGCAGGATGAAGAAATGATGGTAGAATTAGGCACTTGGTCTGTATTCTCCCTGCCATGCGTTAACCTGGGAGGAGCGTTGGCAGGTTGTGCAGAGCTGGGCTCAAGAGGATGGAGGGCTTGCACAAGTTCTTCAGAGCCACACTCTATGCACTTGATGGACACATTACAGTCCCTTGCAAAATGTTCTGTAGAAGCACAGCACCTGAAACATACCCTAATTGTCTTTAAAAGCTCCTTGCGCTCTTCCAGAGGCTTTTTCCTAAAGCCGATACATTTATTGAGGGGGTGTGGCTTCTTGTGTATGGGACACTCTCTGTTAGGGTTTTCAATCTTCCTACTCTGTTTGTTCGTGGCCAGAACTGTGGTAGGAGTGGGAAGGATGTCAGTCTTTTTCACGGACACTGGGCCTCTATGGTTTCTATAGTTGCCCTGAAGACTGGTACTCTTAGGAAAGGGTGAGAAGAGGCTGTACTCACCGTAGGAAAAACTTGGATCATTCTTGGTCTCTGCAATTTTCCTGATGAATTCACAGAAGAAAGAGAATGGAGGGAAGGAAACCTTGTTCTCTCTTTTGTATGATGACCCTAGTGCAGTCCATTTCTCTTGCAAACCATACGGGAGCTTGGAGACAATTGGGTTTACCCCTCTTGGAGTGTCAAGGTAACTGAGTCCAGGTAGTTTTGGGTCTGTCTTGGCTAGCTGAAGCTCAAGGAGAAGGTCATTCAGTCTCTGGAACTCCTTGTTGTCCTTACCGGATATCTTTGGGAAAGTTTCCAGACGCATGAACAAAGCATTTTCTATAGCTTCTGGACTGCCATAACTTTGCTCTAGTCGCTCCCATGCAGCTGTGAGGCCTGCAGTAGGATTGTCCATGAAAACCGATCTTAATGGCTTAACACGTGCAGCAGATAGAGGACCAAGCCATTTGATCAGCAGATTCAATTCTTGATCAGCTGTAATGCCAATATTGCTGATTGTAGTTCTGAAGGCACATTTCCAACTTCTGTAGTTCTCAGGTTGGTCATCAAAACTTGTAAGACCAGTCTTTGTGAGCTCTCTGCGAAGCATGTACCTCACAAACTCTTCTGTCTCAGTTGTCTCCGCCTTTATGTGAGATGCTGTTGGCTGTATGGTGCTGATTGCGTTATCTTTGACATTGTTGTTAAAGGACACAGGGAAATATGGTGCAGCAGATGCATCCAGGTGAGTTGCTTGCTTGAAGTCAGTTGTTCCAATGGTACGTTGATTCAAGGCTGTACCGATGACTGGAGATTGATGACTTGCTTGAAGCTTGCGCTGATGCTCTGTGACGTATGAAGGCAGGCAAGGTAGGCAGGTAGGAAATGCAGTGGAGTGATTTTGAGTGCAGGAAGTTGCTGAAACCTCTTTAACTTGAAGCTGTGAAGGAGTCTCTATGTAGTCGGGAGCATTGGAGACAATGGAGTGTGCACTGCAGTGGCTTAGGACATAGTCTTTAGTGCGTTTGAGGGGGTCTTCCATATCTGCTATGTTTAGGTTAATGCTGTCTTTCTCACTTGCACCTTCGTCTGCACTGATAGCTTGCTGTAGGACCCTTAGCTTTGCCATAGCTGCGTCATGTTTACACTGTTCATTTAAGGTTTCCATTGTTGCTCTTTGACGTGCTGACTGAGCTTCCGACTCTGCTCTCTGAGCTTCCAACTCTGCTCTTTGACGTGCTGACTGCGCTTCCGACTCTGCTCTCTGAGCTTCCAACTCTGCTCTTTGACGTGCTGACTGCGCTTCTGACTCTGCTCTTTGACGTGCTGACTGCGCTTCCGACTCTGCTCTCTGAGCTTCCAACTCTGCTCTTTGACGTGCTGACTGCGCTTCCTACTCTGCCCTTTGAGCTTCCAACTCTGCTCTTTTTTCTGCATATGCCACCTGCACTTTGCTGGCTTCCACTTCAGCGTGGGCATTAATAAGTCGCTCACTGAGTGTTGAGTATCTTGAACTATGGGATCTTGACGAGTTTTTAGAACGTCTGGTGGAAACAGATCTGTGAGATGCAGTGTCCTGTAACAGCTTTATTTTTGCTTCTGCCTTTAATCTGGTTTGCTGGATAAAACTGTCTCTTTCAATATTGAGAGCATTGACGCGCTTTAATTGCATCATCGCATTTTCTGACTTCATGTTTTGGAAGACATTAGTGAATTTGATGCTGGTAAGCTGATAAAGCTCATATGAGGCAGAAAGTTGTTTAATGGCGCCCTCTAGTGTCAGTAGTTCACGTTCAACAGACACTGTATTGGCTTCAGCAAGGATTTTCTCCCAGACTAATTCCAAGCTATTTGACAATTCAGTCCTTGAAGCTTCATAATTCTCCATTACTTTCCAAGTGGGTTTAACTGAGCGTTTGGGTAACTCAGTTTCTTCAGGAGCTTGTGGGGAGGTAGATGTGAGTTCACATGCAGAAGCTTGGTCACTCATGATAGCAGACTGACTGTGATAGCAGGCAGGATCTGTGTGCTGAAATATGACACTGTGCAGATTGTCTCAGGCTATAAGGCTGCCATGTGCTGCTTTGTCCCTTCTGTCTTGCTATGAGGGCAGTAAATCTTGTCTGTTTCAGTACTGACATGCAGAAATCTTGTAATTAGGCTGTGAAACTCAGTTTTTCTACTGTTCTGTCATAACTACAAAGCGATAAAGTTAATCTCCAGGTTTAAGTAGGCCTTACTCAAGCTGGTTTAATATTCATCCCTTGCATCGATACAGGCAGTTTAACTCAATGAATAAACTCACAGTTAGGACGACAGACGATGAATCCTTTCGAATGTTCCGTTTAATGATGGATATTCATAGGTAGAAAAACGTTGCAGTTGTAAGCCACATGTAAGATGTTAGGATGGAAGAAATACAGGAGTAATGACCAGAATCAGGAAGTGGAGGAGATATATAAAGAACTACGGTGAGAGAGAGAGTTCAGCTAGAAAGAAGGGGACAGATCTTAAAGACACAGAGCAAGAACAATCACATAGTGTAACACAACATTGGGTTTAAAACTGCTTCAAGAAAATAATTAGAAGGGTTTGATAGTTTCTTTCAGATAACACAGGAAGCACAGGACATGCGATAGTTCTGAATTTCCTAGAAGATTTTAACATTTTTTACACTTATAAATCAGATATAACAAAATGTTTTAATTATATATTTAACAGACCCAAGGGGAGCAAATAAGAGAAGTTCACTGTTTACATACATTTTGAGACAGTCACAAATTTCGGATTACAGCATTAGGAGTTTTGTAGACTTTGATTGATTTCACTTTTTTAAAGTGGAACTTCACTCTCCCGGCCAACATTGATTATTTGTAATCCTCGTGCTACTAACATTAGTATCGAAATGAAAGTATTTGATATATAAATATGTAGCGGGGTCCTCAATTTAAGGGAAGTGTTTGGGAGGTAGTATGCCCAAACACCTTGATTTGTCAGGGTTTACAACCATTTTATCCACAGGGAGAGTATTGGTGTACAGTTCCCTGTGGCCTACGGGTGGCGCTGCCATAGTAGGCTAGGGTTGAACCACTAGTACAGGGCTGTGCTTTTTGTGTCCCCTCTTGGCAAACGTACGGTAGGGCGGGGTTAACCTGCCGTGCATGCTGGGAGAGGAGATAAAAGGGGCAGACGCTGCCTGTTCAGGGTTAGTCGGTGGGGTCCTACCCCTGGTTCTGGTTCCAGTCCGCCCTGGGTGCCCTAGGCCCAGGGGCGGGTGTTCTCTGTTCCTGTTCAATCCTGGGCACCTTTAGTCCCAGGGTGAGGTACTACTCTGCTGTTCCTGTCCGTCCTGGATGCGAGGACTCGGGAATTGCAGCAAAGGCCTGGGCCCAGCACCTTTTGCTGGAGCCCATTGGGGATCGAGGAATCTCAGGGTGCCGCCTTGCGAGGGGACCCGTATCTGAGTAGAGGAGGCCGGGGGAGGAACCGTTCCGTAGGACTGATGCAGTAGTCACGGTGAAGGAAAGGGTCCCGGTAACTCTCCGGAGGGATGTCTTCTCCCTAGGCCAAGGTCAAGTTCACCAGGTCTGTCATAGAGGCCTTGAGTAAAGCGTGAGTGTAATTTGGCTGCTAGTCTTGTCCTAAGTAGACTATCCATTTGAGGCTGAGTCTGTTCAAGAAGCTGAACAGTGAGGTGACTGAGATTGTGCCTGGACCTCTCCCCACATCTTGTGCTATCCTTTTCTTGCTCCAACCTTTGTTTCTATCAAGAGACTGTTATTTGCCAAAAGAAGAAATAAACTCTCTGTTGGAGTTATAGCAAGTGTGGACATTCTATTCACTGGGGGAAACAAGTACTCAAATCTGTTATCCACAGAGGTGAGAAAAACAATTTCTGGCTCAACTGTGAAATGACCCACCAACAACACCGCTCAACCTCTTCATTCAGGAAGGTACGGGCTTGTGGCATGGTGTGCCCCTTCTTCCTGCGAAGAGCCGAAGAACAAGGCAGGTAAAAGGGGGTCTGTGTGCTACACGTGGGGGCTCGAGTCTGGGATTATTTCACAGTAAAAGAGGCCCAGAGTTTGAACTTGTTCCCCTGTGAAGTTCCGTGGAGGTCGGCCATCTTAAAAGTGATTGCGCCACAAGGAGAACCCATGCTGCATAGTTCGTGGGCGTGCCTACAGAAGAGAAGCCCGCGAACATTGCAGGAGATGGGAGGAGCCTCAACATGTGAGGAGTTGCATGTGGTGACTTTGGCGCCAGAGAGACAGTGCGCGATGAATCGGTAAGTGAGTAACATGGCGTCTAATGCCACATGGATTCCGAGTTCAACCACCATGAATGTTACCTCCTTTGCTGCTTCCGTTACGGATACGGGGATCCGACTGAAGCCCCGGGGCCACTTTGCGCTCTATGTATGCAGAGATGTGGAGGCCCTTGGAGTGGTTTGTCCCGGATGCCAGGGACTGGTGGTACATCCTAAGCCCTTCGGGAGATGTGAGCACTGTAAGGAGTTCTTGTTTGAAGTGGAGCAACCTACGGAAAAGCCTCGGGCCTTCCGCCTGAACTGCCTTACAGGCGCCACCACTTTGGAAGAAGGGACCAGAGCTTCCACAGTCACCCCTGCGCGCACTGTTGAGACTTCGGAGGAAGTCGCAAGTGAAAGTGTTCCAGTTGTTGAGGAACCTGAGTTCGAGAGACCGGAGGATGCTGTTTCGGTCTTTACGGAGTCCTCGCTCCCACCGCCCAAGAGGAATGTCGGCTATGTTACGGCTTCCTGCGGCCATGGTAGAGTCACACCCCAGCGCTTGCCCGGATCGGATGCTTCCGTGGGAAAAAGTTCCGGACGTCCCGCTTCAGCTACAGGCAGAGGCGGCTCTAGGCTTTGTGAGGCCTTAGGCAAATCTTAGTCATGAGGCCCCACTCACTTTCACAATGGGAAAAGACTGTGCAACATGATACAAGAGATGGTCTTACGGTAATGACAAGCAAAATGTCACCTGGCTAACAGGGTAACACCACGTTGCTGCAGCAGCCACCAAACACTAGAGCCACAGAGTGCAGACAGGTGATCCTTCTATACACTCCTCCATCCCCTACAAGCAGGAGAAGCCGACACATTCGCTTTGAGTGCCCTGCAGTGTATTCTGGGAGGTGTAGTCTCTGCAAAGCACAGGCACCGGCGGGGCAAGTCTACTGTGTGGTGTACAACTCCTGCCATGCAATGTGGTGCAGGCTTTGGGAGAAGGCTAGGACTAGGGATGAGCTTCGTGTTCGAGTCGAACATACGTTCGACTCGAACATCGGCTGTTCGATCGTTCGACGAAGATCGAACGATTTGGGCCGTTCGCGCCAAATTCGAGTGACGCGAACGGCCCACAATGCACTACGCCATCGCAGTGTCATCCAGGCGCTGTGATTGGCCAAGCATGCACTGTGACCCTGCATGCTTGGCCAATCACAGCGCCGGCAGCGAGGAGAGCAATGATTGGCCACAGGCAGGATGCCTGTGGCCAATTATTGCTGAGGGTGTTTAGTACACGCCCCACACTATAAAAGGCCGCCAGCACGGCGGCCTAGTGTAGTGTGTTCCGGAGCAGGGATAGAGCAGCATAGGCAGGGACAGTGACTTTTATTTCTTTCTTGCTTAACCTGGATTCCTTTAGTTTAGGGAAAGAGAAGGATAGGTAGGGAGAGTGTCAGTGTGTTTTGTGCTTGTGCTATATTGTGCTTAAAAAAAACATTTTTTCTAGGGACAGAAAACTGTAGGTAGGGAGAGTGTGTCAGTTTCTTTCACTGTCAAAGTCCTTGTTTCCAGGGACCTGGAAGGACAGTGAGTGAATTCTCCTTGTGCTAAATTGTGCTTAAAAAAAAACATTTTTTCTAGGGACAGAAAACTGTAGGTAGGGAGAGTGTGTCAGTTTCTTTCACTGTCAAAGTCCTTGTTTCCAGGGACCTGGAAGGACAGTGAGTGAATTCTCCTTGTGCTAAATTGTGCTTAAAAAAAAAATTTTTCTAGGGACAGAAAACTGTAGGTAGGGAGAGTGTGTCAGTTTCTTTCACTGTCAAAGTCCTTGTTTCCAGGGACCTGGAAGGACAGTGAGTGAATTCTCCTTGTGCTAAATTGTGCTTAAAAAAATTTTTTTTCTAGGGACAGAAAACTGTAGGTAGGGAGAGTGTGTCAGTTTCTTTCACTGTCAAAGTCCTTGTTTCCAGGGACCTGGAAGGACAGTGAGTGAATTCTCCTTGTGCTAAATTGTGCTTAAAAAAAACATTTTTTCTAGGGACAGAAAACTGTAGGTAGGGAGAGTGTGTCAGTTTCTTTCACTGTCAAAGTCCTTGTTTCCAGGGACCTGGAAGGACAGTGAGTGAATTCTCCTTGTGCTAAATTGTGCTTAAAAAAAACATTTTTTCTAGGGACAGAAAACTGTAGGTAGGGAGAGTGTGTCAGTTTCTTTCACTGTCAAAGTCCTTGTTTCCAGGGACCTGGAAGGACAGTGAGTGAATTCTCCTTGTGCTAAATTGTGCTTAAAAAAAACATTTTTTCTAGGGACAGAAAACTGTAGGTAGGGAGAGTGTGTCAGTTTCTTTCACTGTCAAAGTCCTTGTTTCCAGGGACCTGGAAGGACAGTGAGTGAATTCTCCTTGTGCTAAATTGTGCTTAAAAAAAACATTTTTTCTAGGGACAGAAAACTGTAGGTAGGGAGAGTGTGTCAGTTTCTTTCACTGTCAAAGTCCTTGTTTCCAGGGACCTGGAAGGACAGTGAGTGAATTCTCCTTGTGCTAAATTGTGCTTAAAAAAAACATTTTTTCTAGGGACAGAAAACTGTAGGTAGGGAGAGTGTGTCAGTTTCTTTCACTGTCAAAGTCCTTGTTTCCAGGGACCTGGAAGGACAGTGAGTGAATTCTCCTTGTGCTAAATTGTGCTTAAAAAAAACATTTTTTCTAGGGACAGAAAACTGTAGGTAGGGAGAGTGTGTCAGTTTCTTTCACTGTCAAAGTCCTTGTTTCCAGGGACCTGGAAGGACAGTGAGTGAATTCTCCTTGTGCTAAATTGTGCTTAAAAAAAACATTTTTTCTAGGGACAGAAAACTGTAGGTAGGGAGAGTGTGTCAGTTTCTTTCACTGTCAAAGTCCTTGTTTCCAGGGACCTGGAAGGACAGTGAGTGAATTCTCCTTGTGCTAAATTGTGCTTAAAAAAAACATTTTTTCTAGGGACAGAAAACTGTAGGTAGGGAGAGTGTGTCAGTTTCTTTCACTGTCAAAGTCCTTGTTTCCAGGGACCTGGAAGGACAGTGAGTGAATTCTCCTTGTGCTAAATTGTGCTTAAAAAAAACATTTTTTCTAGGGACAGAAAACTGTAGGTAGGGAGAGTGTGTCAGTTTCTTTCACTGTCAAAGTCCTTGTTTCCAGGGACCTGGAAGGACAGTGAGTGAATTCTCCTTGTGCTAAATTGTGCTTAAAAAAAACATTTTTTCTAGGGACAGAAAACTGTAGGTAGGGAGAGTGTGTCAGTTTCTTTCACTGTCAAAGTCCTTGTTTCCAGGGACCTGGAAGGACAGTGAGTGAATTCTCCTTGTGCTAAATTGTGCTTAAAAAAAACATTTTTTCTAGGGACAGAAAACTGTAGGTAGGGAGAGTGTGTCAGTTTCTTTCACTGTCAAAGTCCTTGTTTCCAGGGACCTGGAAGGACAGTGAGTGAATTCTCCTTGTGCTAATTTGTGCTTAAAAAAAACATTTTTTCTAGGGACAGAAAACTGTAGGTAGGGAGAGTGTGTCAGTTTCTTTCACTGTCAAAGTCCTTGTTTCAAGGGACAGAGAAGGACACCTGAAGGTAGCCCTTATTGCTTTTTTCCCATCTCCCTGCAGGCCATCTATTAGAATGTCTGGAAGGCAAACAAGGAGAGGCAGACAGTCAGGAGGCAATAAAAGAGGGCAAGCAGGCTCTGTGTCTGGGGGCAACAGTGCTGGTCGTGGACGCGGTGCATTGTCATCAGCACATGGCCATGGGACACGCTTGTCCTTCTTTTCGGCAGCTGGACATGTTGAGCCACATCATGCCGAAGACTTGGTAGAGTGGATGACCAAGCCCTCCTCCTCCTCCTCATCCTCTCTCACCCAGGCTCAGGGTACTGGAAAAGCAGCTGCCAAAGCGTCCTCTTCCCTGGTATCAATGTCAGACTCATCATCAGTCACTCCTTCCCTAGACCCACCATGTCCTCCTCCTGAGGAGTCCCCCGAACTGTTTCAGCACAGTGTTGGGTACATGCTCCAGGAGGATGCCCAGCGTTTCGAAGGGTCTGATGATGAAACCCAGCTAGAGGAAGGCAGTAGCGTGAGAGCAGACAGAGGGGATGCTCAAGAAGGACACCAATCTGGCAGTCATGTTCCAGCAGCTGCAGCATACTGCCAGATTGGCTCCAGTGATGAGGAGGGAGGTGATGATGAGGTCACTGACTCCACGTGGGTGCCTAATAGGAGAGAGGAGGAGGAGGAGGATGAGGAGGAGGCACATCTCCAACGAGGCAGGATGCCCTTTGGTGGCCAGCGTAAGGGCAGTACACCGACGGAATCACACCGCAGAGCTCCGCCTGTGCAGGGCGCTGCCTCTGCCCGTCATTCAAAAAGTTCTTTGGTGTGGGCCTTTTTTGAGGCTAGTGCATCAGATCGCACAGCTGCTGTTTGCAACATATGTCTCAAGCGTATATCGCGTGGCCAAAACATCAGCCGCTTGGGTACCACATGCCTGACCAGACATATGTTGACCTGCCATGCAGCTCGTTGGCAAGCCTACCTCAAAGACCCACACCAAAGAACAAAGCGGACCTCTCCTTGCACCGCATCAGCTGGGATCTCCAACCCCACTATAACTTCAGTCCTCTCTGAAACATGCACTGAGAGGAATGAAGGTGTAGAATTAGGTGTGTCACAGCCAAGTACTTGCGGCCACTCTGCTAGCAGTACACCGACGTCCGATTCTAGCAGGCAAATTTCCCTGCCCCAGCTGCTGGACCGTCGAAAGAAGTTCACTCCCAGCCATCCACATGCCCAGCGGTTGAATGCTAGCTTGGCTAAATTGCTAGCGCTTCAACTGCTGCCTTTTCAGTTGGTAGACTCGGCCCCCTTCCGTGAGTTTGTGCAATGTGCGGTTCCTCAGTGGCAGGTTCCCAAACGCCACTTTTTCTCACGGAAGGCTATTCCGGCTCTCTACCGGCATGTGGAAGGCAATGTCTTGGCCTCGCTGGACAGGGCGGTCAGCGGTAAGGTGCATATTACCGCTGACTCATGGTCCAGCAGGCATGGACAGGGACGTTACCTTTCTTTCACGGCCCATTGGGTCACTCTTTTGGCAGCTGGGAAGGATGCAGGACAAGGTGCAGTAGTGTTGGAGGTTGTCCCACCGCCACGCCTCCAAAATGGTACTACTGGTTGTGACACACCTCTCTCCTCCACCCCCTCCTCTTCTTCTTCCTCCATGGCCTCTTCCTGTGGTTTGTCCTATGAACCAGCGGTGCTCCGTAGCCGTTCACGGGGCTACGCAAGTACGCAGGCAAAAAGATGCCATGCCGTGCTTGCGCTGGTGTGTTTGGGGGACAGAAGCCACACTGGGGCAGAGGTCCTGTCTGCTCTGCAGGGCCAGGCCGAGAGGTGGTTGACGCCACGCCAGCTTAAGCCAGGAATGGTGGTTTGCGACAATGGCACCAACCTCCTCTCCGCCCTCCGACAGGGACAACTGACCCATGTGCCCTGTGTGGCTCACGTCCTTAACCTGGTGGTGCAGCGGTTCTTGGGCAGGTACCCGGGCTTACAGGATGTCCTGAGGCAGGCCAGGAAAGTCTGTGTGCATTTCCGCAGATCTTATAATGCCAGTGCTCGCCTGGCTGAGCTGCAAAAGGAGTTGAACCTGCCCAAGAACCGCCTTATATGTGACATGCCCACCAGGTGGAACTCAACGTTGGCCATGCTGCAGCGGCTGCACATGCAGCAGAGGGCCATCAATGAGTACCTGTGCGACTACGGCACCAGGACAGGGTCAGGGGAGCTTGGTTTTTTTTCTCCACGCCAGTGGGGCATGATCAGGGATGCATGCACTGTCCTGGCACCATTTGAGGAGGCCACGAGGATGGTGAGCAGTGACAGTGCATGCATCAGTGACACTGTACCTCTTGTCCACCTGTTGGAGCACACGCTGCGTGGAATAATGGACAGGGCACTTGAGGCAGAACAGAGGCAGGAAGAGGAGGACTTCCTTGCCTCTCAAGGCCCCCTTTACCCAGACAGTGTTCCTTCTGTCCCACCCATCGCACAGGAAGAGGAGGAGGAGGAGGAGGAGGAGGAGGATTGTGTCAGCATGGAGGTGGAGGCTGGCACTCAGCATCATCAGCAGCAGTCTTTTAGGGATGATTTACAGTCCCAAGAAACCAGTGGACTTGTACGTGGCTGGGAGGAGGTGGCTGCGGATCATGTCGTCCTTAGTGACCCAGAGGACTCCGGAGCGAATGCCTCAGCAAACCTACGCTGCATGGCCTCCCTGATCCTGCAAAGTCTGCGGAAGGATCCTCGTATTCTTCGGATCAAGGAGAGGGACCATTACTGGCTGGCCACTCTCCTTGATCCACGGTACAAGGGTAAGGTTGCGGACCTTATGTTACCGTCGCAGAGGGAGCAGAGGATGAGACAACTCCGGGAGGCCTTGCAGAAAGGTCTGTGCAACGCGTTCCCAGAGACTGGGAGGTTACAAACTCCTGGTCCTGGACAACGAGTTGCTGAGGCTTCGGCCAGTCAAAGAAGGAGCGGTGGGGAAGGTGGCCGTCTGACCGATGCGTTCAGACAATTCTTTAGTCCGCAGCCCCAAAGTATGATCGGTTCCAGCAACCATCGCCAGCGTCTGATAAACATGGTGCAGGAATATCTAGGGGCAAGGTCAGACTTGGACACCTTCCCCACCGAAAATCCTCTGGCTTACTGGGTCTTGAGGATGGATCACTGGCCAGAGCTTGCACAGTATGCAATTGAGCTACTGGCCTGTCCTGCATCCAGCGTTCTTTCGGAACGCACATTCAGTGCTGCTGGAGGATTTGTCACGGATCACAGGGTGCGCCTGTCCACCGACTCGGTTGATCGACTGACTTTCATCAAGATGAACCAGTCTTGGATCACCACCAGCTACCACACACCTGATGCTGATATAACAGACTAATTGATTTTAACATGTCACATCCCTTCAAGACTGATGCTGATGCTGAGTGCCTGTGCTGTTATGTTGACTGGCTATCCTCCTCCTCCGAGTCCTCAATGATACGATTGATGATGATAGCTTGGAAGATCATTTTTGTTTATGGGTGCCGCCACCAGTGGCTAAGGCCCAATTTTTCAGCCCCTGTTTTACAGGGGCGTGTAATTACAATTTTTTTAGCAATAATTTGCCATAGGGCTCATTGCTGTGCTCCAAGTACAGTATCTGTGAGGGGTTGGAGTGTTGTGGCACCAGTGCCTAAGGCCCAATTTTTCAGCCCCTGTTTAACAGGGGCGTGTCATTACAATTTTTGAAGCAATACTTTGCAACAGGGCTCATTGCTGTGCTCCAAGTACAGTATCTGTGAGGGGTTGTAGTGTTGTGCCACCAGTGCCTAAGGCCCAATTTTTCAGCCCCTGTTCAACAGGGGCATGCAATTACAATTCTTGATCTAATAATTCACAGCAGGGTCCATTGCTGCACCCACCAAGAGTAACTCTGAGGGCTTACAGTCTTGTGGCAACGCCACCACCACCACCACCACGAAAGGCCCAATTTTTCAGCCCCTGTTCAAAAGGGGCATGTAATTACAATTCTTGATCTAATAATTCACAGCAGGGCCCATTGCTGCACCCACCAAGAGTAACTGTCAGGGCTTACAGTGTTGTGGCACCAGCACCACCATCAAAGCCCCAATTTTTACTACCACTGTTCAACAATTATATGTAATTAAAATTCCTGATATAATAGTTGACAGCAGGGCGTTCCAGCACCAACCAAGAGTAACTGAGTGCTTACAGTGTTGTGCCAACACCAACAACTAAGGGGCCTATTTCTGCAGAGTATATACGGCAGGTCCCTACTTTCAAACATCCAACTTACAAACGACTCCTACTTGCAAACGAAAGAAGACAACAGGAAGTGAGAGGAAATCTACCCCTAGAAAGGAAAATTCTCTCCTGTAAGAATAAATATGGGAGAAAGGGGTCTCATCTGTACTGATGCTTTATCAGCAATCCTTGTTTCAAGAAAAACACCACATTTCAAAAACAGTTGTCATTGGGACGGAAAGTGAGGTGAAATGTTCTGAACAGGGGCACAGACAGCAAAACAAATGTTACAGGGGTGATAACCCTTACCTATGTTTCCCAAAAAGTTTAAAAATAGATTTTTGGGCTGGAGCTACACTTCAACAATGTACCTGTTCAAAATTACAAACAGATTCTACATAAGAACAAACCTACAGTCCCTGTCTTGTATGCACCGCCTGTATACGGCTGTTCAGAGTATATAGGGCCTTTTTTATTTTATGTGCGGGGTTCCCCTTAATATCCATACAAGACCCAAAGGGGCTGGTAATGGGCTGGGGTAGGGGGGGGGGGGGTCATGGGGTAGCTATGCCATTTTTCTTAAAGAATTTCATCCATATTACCGGGACCAGACATTACATTAAAGCCGCAAGCAGTTTTAAATGGCTTTTTTTTCCTTTAGAAGTGTCATTTTGTGCAGGGACAGTTCTAAACACGGGAAACACGTGGCACTTCACAGGCATACTTTAGACACCCCCCAGGTAGGATATTTAAAGGAATATTTGACTTTTTTTTTTTCACTTTATGCATCATTAAAATGACTGCTCCCGAAAAACGACCGTTTTTAAAACTTCTTTTTGCATTGATACATGTCCCCTGGTGCAGAACCCGGGTTCCCAAACCCTATTTATGACAATAACATGCATAATAGTTGTTATAATTAGCACTTTAGAATTCGAACGTTCGCATCCATTGTATTTAATAGGGTTCTAATGTTCGTACGAACTTTCGGTCCGTTCGCGGGTTCTGGTGCGAACCGAACCCGGGGGTGTTCGGCTCATCACTAGCTAGGACGGCAGTAGAGCCTGCTGTTGGCTGCAGCTGATGAGATGTTCTCCGTTTGAGGGAGGTGTTACAGCTGGCTGAAACCTCCATGGCTTTACCCAAGTGTGTGTTGGTCTGCTCCCTCCGCCAGCCTGGGCACACACAGGGGCATCTTTAATATTGATTGGACCCAGGGCAAACATTTTCCTGCCCCCCCCCCACTCCACCCCTACCAATTTCCCTCTCCACGCCAACATCCCAAAAAACAAACACGCACATAGACTTATCTTAAAAAAAATGGTCTCACATTTACTGATTGCTCCAGGCTCACTGATTGGTTGTTAGAGCACATCATTACCACTCACTGATTGGTTGCTAAAGGTTACAGCACAATATTACCACTCACCCATTGGTTGCTAGAGTTTACTGCACATCATTATAGTTTACCCATTGGTTGATAGAGGTTACTATACGTCATTACCGCTCACTAATTGGTTGCAAGAGGTTACTGCACATTATTACAGCTCACTGATTGGTTGCTATAGGTTACTGCTTATCATTATCACTCACTGATTTGTTGCTAGAGGTTACTACAAATTTATACTGCTCACTGATTGGTTGCTATGGGTTACTCATTATCATTATCGCTCACTGATTGTTTGCTAGAGGTTACAGCACATCATTACCGCTCACTGGGTGGCAGGGCAGTATTGTGGTGTGTGATGCAAATGTTGGGTTAAAGTTGGTTGGATGACAGGATGCAGTTTGTGGTGATGTGGCAGCATTGGGGTGAGAGGCTGAGATATCTCCCATATAATGATAGGAAGTAGGGTGATAGGATGCTAGAGGTGGGGTACAGGAGGGATGAGGATGATAATGACAGGAGGCAGGGTGGTAGGATGCCAGAGAAGGGGTACAGGGGGATGATGATGACAGGGGGTGGAGTGGTAGGAGGCCAGAGGTGGGGTAGAGAGGAATGATGGGGATGTTGATGACAATGGGCGGAGTGGTAGGATGTCAGCAAAGGGGGATGATGATGACAGTGGGTGGGGTGGTAGGAAGCTGTCAGTGGGGTACAGGGGGATGATGATGATAATGATGGGGGTAGGGTGGTTGGATGCTAGAGGTGGGCTACAGGGGGATGTTGATGACAGGAGGCAGGGTGGTAGGATGTCAGAGGTGGGGGTATAGGGATGATGATGATAGTGGGTGAGGTGGTAGAAAGCTGGCAGAGGAGTACAGGGGGATGAAGATTACAGGGGGTGGGATGGTAAGAAACTGGCAATGGGGTACAGATGGGATGATGATGGTGGGGGTAGGAAGCTGGCAGTGGGGTAGTGGGGGATGAATATTACAGGGGGTGGGGTGGTAGCAGGCTGGCGGGCTGGTGCAGGGGGGATGAAGATGACAGGGTGGGTTAGTAGGAGGCTGGCAGAGCAGTGCAGGGGGGATGAAGATGACATGGGTGGGTGGAAGGAGTGGGCAGAGCGGTTTAGGGGGATGAAGATGACAGGGGGTGGGGTGGTAGGAGGCTGGCAGAGCAATGGAGGGGGGGATGAAGATGACAGGGGGTGGGTGGGTGGAAGGAGCTGGCAGAGCAGTGCAGGGGAATGAAGATGACAGTGGGTGGGGTGGTAGGAGGCTGGCAGAGAGGTGCAGGTGGGATGAAGATGACAGGGGGTGGGTGGAAGGAGCTGGTGGTGCAGGGGGGGTGAGGATGACAGGGGGTGGGTGGAAGGAGCTGGCGGTGCAGGGGGGATGAAGATGACAGGGGGTGGGTGAGTGGAAAGAGCTGGCGGTGCAGGGGGATGAATATGGCAGGGGGTGGGGTGGTAGGAGGCTGGCAGAGAGGTGCAAGGGGATGAAGATGACAGGGGGTGGGTGAGTGGAAAGAGCTGGCGGTGCAGGGGGATGAATATGGCAGGGGGTGGGGTGGTAAGAGGCTGGCAGAGAGGTGCAGGGGGGATGAAGATGACAGGGGGTGGGTGGAAGGAGCTGGCGGTGCAGGTGGGATGAAGATGACAGGGGGTGGGTGGAAGGAGCTGGCGGTGCAGGGGGATGAAGATGACAGGGGGTGTGTGGAAGGAGCTGGCGGTGCAGGGGGATGAAGATGACAGGGGGTGGGTGGAAGGAGCTGGCGGTGCAGGGGGATGAAGATGACAGGGGGTGGGTGGAAGGAGCTGGAGGATGAAGATGACAGGGGGTGGGTGGAAGGAGCTGGTGGTGCAGGGGGATGAAGATGACAGGGGGTGGGTGGAAGGAGCTGGCGGTGCAGGGGGGATGACAGGGGGTGGGTGGAAGGAGCTGGCGGTGCAGGGGGATGAAGATGACAGGGGGTGGGTGGAAGGAGCTGGAGGATGAAGATGACAGGGGGTGGGTGGAAGGAGCTGGTGGTGCAGGGGGATGAAGATGACAGGGGGTGGGTGGAAGGAGCTGGCGGTGCAGGGGGATGAAGATGACAGGGGGTGGGTGGAAGGAGCTGGCGGTGCAGGGGGGATGAAGATGACAGGGGGTGGGTGGAAGGAGCTGGCAGTGCAGGGGGATGAAGATGACAGGGGGTGGGTGGAAGGAGCTGGCGGTGCAGGGGGATGAAGATGACAGGGGTGAGTGGAAGGAGCTGGCGGTGCAGGGGGATGAAGATGACAGGGGGTGGGTGGAAGGAGCTGGCGGTGCAGGGGGATGAAGATGACAGGGGGTGGGTGGAAGGAGCTGGTGGTGCAGGGGGATGAAGATGACAGGGGGTGGGGTAGTAGGATACTAGGCACAGGGGTTTATGATGAGGATAGAGATGATGACAGGGGGTAAGTTGGTAGGAAGCTTACAGTGGGAAGTATTATGACAGAAAGTAGGGTGGTGGTATGCCAGGAACAAGGGATGATGAGAATGATTATGGCAGGGGGTCAGTAGGTGACATCATATGCCGGAGGATGGCATAATGCCAGCTGTGTGTGTGTGTAAGGTCGCTCGGGAGGTACTACACTACAGGATGCTGTTTGTCAGTGTCGTGCAGGACCATTAGACAGTACCTGTAGCAGACTGTGGCAGACTGGCTCCTCGATGACTGTCAGGCGCCAGCTCTGAGACGTCCATCGGAGGAGAGAGCAGAGAAGCACAACCCCTACGGCCATTATCCGCGCCCTGCACATGGCAGGAGACTTGCAGAGCGCGGCAGAAGGGGGGGGAGCCGGGGGAGGGGAGTACGTGCAGCCGTCCACTGACCATGAGACCTTCAGGCAGCTCTCAAGTGGTCAGTCAGTTCCGCCCCTGGCCAGGAAAAAGTAGTTGCAGGCACCGCAGCGCAGGATTTTGTCCCGCGCTAGAGATGGCCCTGGGGACACTAATCGGGGGGACATTCCCACACACAGGTTAGGCAGATTGCGAGGCCCTGGGAAGCGCGGGGCCTTAGGCAATCGCCTAATTAGCCTAATTAGAGAGCCGCCTCTGGCTACAGGCCGAGGTAAGCCGGGAAAGGAACCTTGGCTAAGGTCCGAAGTGTCGGGGATGCTTGGGTCAGGGATTCCAGGGCCCTTGAACTGGTTAGAGGTGGTGATTCATCATCTACCCGGAGTTACCTGCCGGCGGAGGAATGTGATACCTCTGACCTGTAGTCAGTCTCCGATCCAGGGGATGATGTGGCCATTGATGAGTTGTTTGAGCGGAAGGGTTGGGTTAAGATGCCCCTGTCCTCGTCCCGAAGGAAAAAGGACTCACCCATGTTCACTGGGGATACCACACCCTGGGTGGAGGCCCCGAAGCCTGAGGAGGAGTCTGTCCCACTGTCTACCCTTCCACCATTGGAGATGCCTGCACCTGTTGCTGAGGTGTCCAGAGTGTCACTACGGGCCCCCATGACTGGTCCGGAGGCAGTGAAAGTGCTTCGACACCCAGACGCCATAGTTTTGCCAGGGACGGGAGATCGAGCGACCATGCCACCATTGTCTCGGTTACAGAGGTTGTTCAGCCAAAGAGTTGCAAGCGAGTATGGATGGGAATACCCGTACTTACCGAAATAACTTTTATATGAGGTAGAGGTCCATAGATGTCGATGGTATGCGGATTTTGTATGGACTCACTTGAAGGTACCCCAGGCCCGGAGGTACTATTCTTGTTCTGCTGCAGTTACTAAACGTTTCAAAGACTGTAAGGAGTCCTGGATGCTGGGAAGGCACATACATGCTGATAAGGTGGATGTTTGCAGGAAAGACAAGGACAATGCAGTGTACCACATAGACACATTTGATAAGAACTGGAAGCCATTGGTATTGCCAGACCCGCAGTACTATCTTTAGAGACTGAACTCCTGTGTTGCCTTTTTGTTTTATTCTGGAGTGTACTCTCCTGGAGCCAAGAACTCTAAGAGCCCATTCACACAGGGGCAACACGACTTCCAGCGCGATTTTATGAGGCAACTCAGACACGACCTGAGTATGAATCACAGCGCGACCTGGAGCTATTTACAAGGCAACTCCAAGTTGCCTGCAGGACAGGAGACATTCCAGTGGCCAATCAAACAAGAATCAGCTCTGTGGGAGGGAGGGGGGAGGGAGAGTTTTGCAGGAGAAATGTATGTTTTCTTCCTAGAGAGTCGCTCCTATTAAGACAGTGAGAGGCGACTCCCATTGAAATGAATGGGTACAGGTCGCCTAGGAGTCGGATTGAAGTAGTACAGGGACCTTTTTTGAAGTCGGAGCGACTGCAGTAGTGTGCATAAGGACGGCTCCATTAACTTACATTGATTTCTTCAGCCAGCGCGACCTGAGGCGACTAGGGGCGACCTGGGGCGATTTGGAGTCGGATCCAAAGACGCCCCTGTGTGAATGGGCTATAACCCTTGCATAGGGGTTGTTTTTTTTTCTACTTACTGGAAGAGCGGGAGCAGTTTTTTTTCCTCCCTCTCACAGTATCAAAAGACAGAGACTTTTGGGGTAGAATAGCTTAGAGAAAGGGCCAAATGAGAAGAAGCAGGAAGATTTACCCTTGGAAGAAAAGAAGGAGTTTTCCTAACAGGTGTATTGACAGGGGCGCTTCCACTAGGTGGCAGTGTTAAATAACTTTTTACATTGCAGTTCAAATGCAACTTACTTTTAGAAGAGAGAGGTTTTTCTATCGGGGAGAATCTCTTCATTCTAATGTACATAGTTTGGAATGTAAATTATTGGTTGTGTGTTTTTTTTCCTCTACAGGCGGATGCTGAGCAAACCACTGAGAATGGGGTGGGATTAGCTATTGTAGACGGGAGGAGAATGTAAATCATAAATGTGTTTCTGTGACATTGAGAATGTGATGTACACAGGTGTGTCTTTACAATTTTTTTCACCTCTGCATTTAATTCCCTTTTCCCCATCTTCAGGTTCCGGCACAATCTAACTTTTTTTTCTATTGTTCTCCAAATTGTTTTTTTTAGATAGTTTCTGGAATGGGTCTATGTTGACTCAGGCTTGAGAGACATAGGTTTGCTCCAGACACTGGGGGCCAGTGTCCATTAGTAGGGGGAGTATGTAGCGGGGTCCTCAATTTAAGGGAAGTGTTTGGGAGGTAGTATGCTCAAACACCTTGATTTGTCAGGGTTTACAACCATTTTATCCACAGGGAGAGTATTGGTGTACAGTTCCCTGTGGCCTACGGGTGGCGCTGCTATAGTAGGCTAGGGTTGAACCACTAGTACAGGGCTGTGCTTTTTGTGTCCCCTCTCGGCAAACGTACGGTAGGGTGGGGTTAACCTGCCGTGCATGCTGGGAGAGGAGATAAAAGGGGCAGACGCTGCCTGTTCGGGGTTAGTCGGTGGGGTCCTACCCCTGGTTCTGGTTCCAGTTCGCCCTGGGCACCCTAGGCCCAGGGGCGGGTCTTCTCTGTTCCTGTTCCATCCTGGGTACCTTTAGTCCCAGGGTGAGGTACTACTCTGCTGTTCCTGTCCGTCCTGGATGCGAGGACTCAGAATTGCAGCAAAGGCCTGGGCCCAGCACCTTTGGCTGGAGCCCATCGGGGATCGAGGAATCTCAGGGTGCCGCCTTGCGAGGGGACCCATATCTGAGTAGAGGAGGCCGGGGGAGGAACCGTTCCGAAGGACTGATGCGGTAGTCACGGTGAGGGAAAGGGTTCCGGTAACTCTCCGGAGGGATGTCTTCTCCCTAGGCCAAGGTCAAGTTCACCAGGTCTGTGATAGAGGCCTTGAGTAAAGCGTGAGTGTCATTTGGCTGCTAGTCTTGTCCTAAGTAGACTATCCATTTGAGGCTGAGGCTATTCAAGAAGCTGAACTGTGAGGTGACTGAGATTGTGCCTGGACCTCTCCCCACATCTTGTGCTATCCTTTTCTTGCTCCAACCTTTGTTTCTATCAAGAGACTGTTATTTGCTAAAAGAAGAAATAAACTCTCTGTTGGAGTTATAGCAAGTGTGGACATTCTATTCACTGGGGGAAACAAGTATTCAAATCTGTTATCCACAGAGGTGAGAAAACCAATTTCTGGCTCAACTGTGAAATGACCCACCAACAATACCGCTCAACCTCTTCATTCAGGAGGGTATGGGCTTGTGGCATGGTGTGCTCCTTCTTCCTGCGAAGAGCCGAAGAACAAGGCAGGTAAAAGGGGGTCTGTGTGCTACATATATATTTTTACATTTCTTCAGTTACTTCCTGGTGTCATACATCCCAGGAGTCTTCAGGAGGGGAGGAGAGGAGGAGGAGTTTTCTCAGCTAAACACATTCTCCTTCATGCATGCATGAGCTAAGGACAGATGGATTCCAGGAAGTAAATGCTACACAAATCATCTGTCCTTACTCAAGATGTCCACAGCCAGAAATGCTGGGGGGTTGTTTTTTAAAGTGATTTCTCAAAATAATTAAGCATGGAGTCAAGGATGGATAGGGGAGTTTGCTTTGAATACTAAAAATGAATTAAGTAGTGTTTTTGATTTGTGGTGCTAAGATGCAGTGAAGATCTGCTTTAACATATATGCTCTTTGTGTTGAAAACATGTTTAGAATTTTCATAGATCTGGAATCCACAGGCAGAGTGTAATGCCTACCTAATGATAGCACCATTTATGCGCAATTAGCCATATGCAGCTACATGGATTTTACTTTTTACAAAGGGCATGAGTCATCTTGTACTTATGCATGTATACCAAGGCTTTTCCAGCGTTTTTCCCTGAATTATTGTGTTGGTTGTTAAAGGAGCCATGTTTACATCGGAACATTCTATTTACAGTATGCCTCTCTTTTGATGACATGCTTAAGACATTTATCTCGGCGGCAGATAAATCTCAGCCACTTTGTCCGTTTGGTGGAAGTAAACAAAGAGTCTTGTGCCTCCTTCTTGTTTTACACAGCTTGACCCTAGGTTGCATTTTGGATAAATTGTGTCTTGGTGAAAAGAGGAAGAAAAGCCACGTGTGCAAGAATAGGATCCCTGTCCTCCTCAAGTTGTCCTGCGACCGTGCTCATTCGCTGACAAACACAAAGCTCACACAAAGAGTGCACAAGGGAGCACAAAAGGGATCTAGTAAGTCCAGCAAGAGATTGGCAAGTCTGTTAAATGTAAGTGGATGGATCACCTCAATGTAGTTAATCTTTTTGACTGAGACAAATTTTTCCAGTTAACAAGCTGTACACCTTGCTAAGACACAAAATCCCCTGTGGCACAAGTTTTCTGTCATTTGGTTGGCTGTACTCTCATGAATTAAACCCACAGGACTGCTGCCATGACTAAACCCATTTCTAAATGTGTCTACAACTGTCTAAAAGAAGGTTCTATGCACTGTCCATAACAACCAGGTTCAGCTTGTGCTACAAGTCATAAAATGAACAGAAACTTTTTACAGCTACTTTTATACATATTATGCGGGCACAAGGTAAGTGGCCATGTCCTACAGCAGCACTGGTATCCGTGTCTTACATGTAGTGAAGTAATGTCAATATTCCCATCCATAGGTGTGCGCAGCCTAATGCATTAGGGTGTGCACCCTTAAAGGAGTTGTAAAGGTACATTTTTTATTTTCTAAATAGGTTCCTTTAAGCTAGTGCATTGTTGCTTCACTTACCTTTTCCTTAGATTTCCCTTCTAAATATTTATTTTCTTTGTTTTCTTTGTCTGAATTTCTCACTTCCTGTTTATCCTCAGTAAGCTGTTCAGTAAGCTGTTCTGGATGACTCCACACCACTCGGATGATGGTGTGGAGTTCAGTGAGGAGAAACAGGAAGTGAGAAATTCTGACAAAGAAAACAAACCTTTAGAAGGTAAATCAAAGGAAAAGGTAAGTGAAGCAACAATGCACTAGCTTAAAGGAACCTATTTAGAAAATAAAAAATGTACCTTTACAACTCCTTTAAGCTCAAACACACATCCATGTGTTTGTATCTACATATATATGACCCCGGCACATTGATCTCCCTGCTGTCACAGTGAAAGAGAAGAGCATAAACACTTCTCTTATGGCAGAACCGGTAAGAGGGAGATCTTTCCCATGTTCCTGTTGCTACACAGTGCGATAACACTAATGCGCATGGGTTGATTAGGGTGTGCCTGGGCATGCCCGGCACACCCTGTGCGCACGCCTATGTTCCCATCGCACACTTTCCTCAATGAGGCTTTAGGAGTAGCAGGTGCTTCAGCAACAACTAGCTGGAGCTGGAGACATCACAGATGAATTTCACATATTCGCCAGCACACCACGGATTGTCAAATAGTGTTGGAAATCTTTATTGAAGGATGATTACATCACAGAGGACATAGTGGAATGTTGCGGAGAACTCCTTCGTCAGGCATGTGATAACTGTAGTGAAGAACATGTATCATGTGGACATAGTTAGGTAATATGGGTCAACTCCATATAGTGAGACCTGGAGGAGAAAATGGGAGAAGGGGCTGCATGACTAAGGGAGGAACAGGGTCAGGGAACAGTCAGCTAGGTCAGTGTGGTGGGAAGGGGTGTAGTCCTTACCTGATTGGAGGAAGAGACTGGATGGGCAGGGTGCAGATGAGAGGGTCTTTGCAGATAGGTAGTTTCTTGCTCATTCCAAGGAGTTCAGGAAAAGAGGTAACTTCCCTCCCACCCGCCCTTGTGTTAGGGGTTACTGAAGTGTACGGGTAGTGGGGATGTTTTGTGGGGAGGTTTTGATCGAGTTCATATAAATAAAAAAAATAATAATAATTGTGTCTGTTGCACACTTTGTCACAGCAGTTGGCGAGTCAGGAGGTATTTGTATTCAGTGAGTATTTACAATGTTACAAAATTGTGTGTGGTGCCCATCTAGGGTATGGTGCTTCCACGTGGTTAGTGGTGGTTCTCCCAGGAGCCCCAGGAGCTAGGTCCCCTGGGGGGAGGGGGGGTGGAAGTATGTGTGATGTCGGAACGTCTTCGAGCCGGTTGGGACGCAGCTGAGAACATGGACGATTCCAGTTAAAATGTATCCTTAAGGACACCCAAAGACCCCTTGTTGTTGGGCATTGTTAGAATTACATTGTTGAATTTGCACTTATTAGTATGTTTTAATGTGATATTATTTTATTCTTTGGTTAATAAAATTGGCTGCTGTCACTGTATTAAACCTATGTCACGCAGTCTGTGTCTTTATTCTATATGTAGTGCCCCCCAATATTTGGGGACACTATGTGTCTATTTAGGGGTAGTCTGGGCCAATAGTTGGGCTCAGACCAATTGATATTTCATTATTGCTTCTGCTCTGAGTGTGATGCTGCCTGGCAGTAGTGTTCCCTGTTGCCTGTAGGTGGCACTGTCACCACCGGCATAGGTTGAACCACAGGGGGTATCACAGCACCTTGGGTGTCCTCTCTCGGCAGCCGTGCAGTGGGCGTGGTGAACCTGATGTGCATGCTAGGAGGGGGTACATAAGGGGCAGACGCCTTTGTTCGGGGTCCATTTTGTGGGGGTTGTTCCTGGGGACCCATTGGTCCCGTGTGTGCACCTCGCGGCCCGCATGGCACAGGGTGTGCGTGTTTTGGTCCCGGGCACCTTCAGCCCGAGGCTGCATCCCTGCTTCATAGGCCCAGCTCTGCCGGCTGGGGCCTAGATTCTCCAGAAGGTATCCGAAAGCTATCCACCTTCAGGGAGCCACGGTTTAGGAAAGGAGTCCAGGGGAGGATCAGTCCTAGAGGAGACTAGCGACGGTACTGCTGTCTCGGGAAGAGGCCTGGAAACTCGCCTAAAGAAAGAATCCATAATTACAAGCCCTGCAATATGCCAATCTGGCATAAAAGGTTCTCTTCATTATTGCTTGGCTGGGAGGTTCAGGACTTTTAATCTTGTGGCAGAGGGTTCCTGATCGTATCCTAATACAAAGGAAAGATTGATTCGTACTGCATTCTGGCTGCTAGGACCAAAAAATGGACTATCCAGGTGTGCAATACCCACTCAGGCTTGAGTGGCGATGAGCGCTGTTTAAGTGTTGCATGCCTGAACCTTCCCCTGTGTATTTTCTCTCTCGTGTCCTACTCTTCCTCTAAGTTCACTCAGCAAAGATAAAAATAAAGCCTAATGCCGCGTACACACGATCATTATTCACGGCGGTTAAAAAAACGCCGTGAATAATGACAGGAAAAACGAGGGAACCGCTTGGTTCCCTACACACGGTCGTTTTTCCCGTCATTTTTTCTCTTGACGAGAAAAACGACCGTCTGTGGGCTCCGCGGCAGTGTTTCCCTATGGGAAAACTGCCGCGGAAAAAAATGCTGGAAAAAACGACGAGAAAATTTAGAACATGTTCTAACTTTTCTCGTCGTTTTTTATGCCGTTTTTCTCGACGAGAAAAACGACATAAAGCCCACAGACGATCGTTTTTCTCGGCGAAATGAAAAAATGCCGTTTTTCTCGTCGAGAAAAGCGGTCGTGTGTACGCGGCATAACTGTTTTGGGTTTTACATGGTGTGGACATTGACTTTTCTGAAGACCTTTTTTTTACACCCCTGACAACGGAAGCCATGGAGGTAATTCGCAGACCCAACAAAACCAGCCGGTCCCTTAAATGGGGGTAAGTGCTACATAAAGTTGTAAGGACCCAGGATAACGAATCCTTTAGTCATGCTGTACAAACCAAAGTAGACATTTTGGGAATCCAACTTCTCTTATAAGGTTTGTGCTCCCTAGAGTTGGAGGTCCATGATGCATTGTATGCGCAGTCGCTATTCTAGTTGTGCCTTCTAGAACTGGAATTCCATAATGTTTTGTATGATTTCCTCTGCTCAGATTTTTTCCCTCTAGAGATGGAACTACAGAATGCTTTATATTGGCTTACCTGGTCAATTTTGTTGCCGCTAGAGTTGAAACTCTGTGATGTTTTGTAAGCTTTTCTGCTTAGGCTTGTGACCTCTGAAGCTGACAGACATATACCAAGTAGTCCATCGAGTCTGATTGTTGTTTTTTTTTTTTTTAACCTTTTGTCAGAGTTTAGATCTAAATTTGTCCTAAGCATGTTAAAGTTCCCTTAGTTTTGATTTACTCACTACCTCAGCTGTAAGTCTGTTACAAATATCGATTACGCATTTGATAATATAATGCTTTCTAAGATTCGTTTTAAACTTTCCTCCTGCTGGTTTGAAGTCCTGTCCCCATGACTGGTGGCCCAAGTGTTTACTGAACACACCTGTTAATTCTGGATGTATCTTCAAGGCAAAGGACAAATTATGTGTGGGAGGTATAGCCAGCAAAAAGCTAACCCCCTCTATAAGATGAGTGATCTGCCACTATTATGAATGACTAAACCCAGTGTTGCTTGTTCATTTATAATAGTAAAAGATCTATCATGCCTCGTACACATGACCGTTTTTTCAGACGGGAAAACTGCTATGAGAGCTTTTGGTCGGGAATCCCGGCCGTGTGTATGCTCCATCGCAGTTTTTCCGACGGGAAAACTGCCGGACAAAAAAAGAGATCAGGGTTTCTATCTTGTCTATAGTATGTCTATAGTATGTCTGTAAAGTAGCGCATGTTTCCCGTGTTTAGAACTGTCCCTGCACAAAATGTCATTTCTGAAGGAAAAAAAGTCATTTAAAACTACTCACGGCTATTATTGAATTGTCGGGTCCCGGCAATACAGATAAAAGTAATTGAAAAAACGTCATGGGTCCCCCCCAGTCCATTACCAGGCCCTTTGGGTCTGGTATGAATATTAAGGGGAACCCCGAACCAAAATGTAAAAAAAAATGCGTGGGGGCCCCCCCAAATTCCATTACCAGGCCCTTCAGGTCTGGTATGGGTATTAAGGGGAACCCTGCACCAAATTTAAAAAAAATATGGCGTAGGGGTCCCCCTAAAAATCCATACCAGACCCTTTAGGTCTGGTATGGATTTTAAGGGGAACCCCGTACCAAAATAAAAAAAATGGTGTGGGGTTCCCCCCAAAAATCCATACCAGACCCTTATCCGAGCACGCAACCTGGCAGGCCGCAGGAAAAGAGGGGACGAGAGAGCGCCCCCCCTCCTGAACCGTACCAGGCCACATGGGGAGGATGTCCCCATGTTGATGGGGACAAGGGCCTCATCCCCACAACCCTTGCCGGGTGGTTGTGGGGGTCTGAAGGCGGGGGGCTTATCAGAATCTGGAAGCCCCCTTTAACAAAGGGGACCCCCAGATTCTGCCCCCCCTATGTGAATTGGTAACGGGTACATTGTACCCCTACCATTTCACAAAAAAAGTGTCAAAAAAGTTAAAAACCACACAGACACAGTTGGAACAAGTCCTTTATTAAAAAGAAAAAAAAATGAAAGAAAAAATTCAAACAATGTAATCCTCTCTCGAGCGGTTGTGGGGACATCATCCCCATGTTGAGGGCATATGGCCTGGTACGGTTCAGGAGGGGGGGCGCTCTCTCGTCCCTTCTCTTTTCCTGCGGCCTGCCAGGTTGCGTGCTCGGATAAGGGTCTGGTATGGATTTTTTGGGGGAACCCCACGCCATTTTTTTTATTTTGGTGCGGGGTTCCCCTTAAAATCCATACCAGATTTAAAGGGTCTGGTATGGATTTTTAGGGGGACCCCTACGCCATTTATTTTTTAAATTTGGTGCAGGGTTCCCCTTAATATCCATACCAGACCCAAAGGGCCTGGTAATGGACTGGGGGGGGAACCCATGCCGTTTTATTCAATGACTTATCTGTATTGCCGGGACCCGACAATTCATTCATAGCCGCGAGTAGTTTTAAATTACTTTTTTTCCTTCAGAAATTACATTTTGTGCAGGGACAGTTCTAAACACGGGAAACATGCACTACTTTACAGGCATACTATAGACACCCCTCAGGTACGCAATTTAAAGGAATATTTCACTTTTATTGTTTCACTTTAAGCATTATTAAAATCACTGCTCCCGAAAAAACGTAAGTTTTTAAAACTTTTTTTTGCATTGATACATGTCCCCTGGGGCAGGACCTGGGTCCCCAAACACTTTTTATGACAATAACTTGCATATTAACCTTTAAAATTAGCACTTTTGATTTTTCATGTTCATGTCCCATAGACTTTAATGGTGTTCGTGTGTTCGAACAAATTTTTTGCCTGTTCGCATGTTCTAGATGCGAACCGAACCGGGGGGGGGGGGGGGTGTTCGGCTCATCCCTACTATGTATATGCCAATGCCCTATGTGCCTACAAACAGGCGCAGATACATTACACAGAGCTGCAATTCTGAGTGATCATTAACTATTATGAATGAACAAGCAGAGCTGATTGTTCATGTATAACAGAGACAGATCACTCAGAACTGTGGCTCTGTGTTTCTATCAGTGGTTGCTTTTACACAAACACATCCCAGCTAATGGATCACACAGGGCTACAGGGGAGGAAAACCTGCTTGAGTACACTGCTTGGAAACTAAGGGGCAGATTTGATCAGGACCAAGTGCTACATGCACTTGCTCGCCACATGAGTTACATATCATTAAATATTTTTTAGTTCTAATTTAATTTATTTTTTATTTTTTAATCTCACCCATACCAATCTCACAAATGTTGGCTTTTTGCTATCTAATAGTATTATTTTATTTATTTTTTTGTGATTTTTCATCTTTTGTTCTGATATCAAACCAGAGACATTTGTGATCACTAGAACCCAAATTTTTGCTTACCTGAACTTCAAACAATTGGTCCCCATTTGTCAAAAACAATCAGTTTGGGTAGACAGACCCTAAACATTTACAGAAATCTAATCCTGACTTATGTTAAAGTAAGCAGGGTAAGTGGTAATCTAACAACTGAAATTTTCTTGTCAAACCACTACCCAGCTGGAACATGGAGATACTGTCCTGGAACAGATACAATGTACATTTGGGATTATATCATTGTAATATTTCAGACATTTATAATCTGGGATGGTTTCTTTGCAAAATGTTTGCTGTCACATGGTGTTAAAACAATACCACCCTTCTGAATTTAAGACTCACTACTCCTACCATTCTCTGCCATACAGTAAAAAAAGAAACACTAGGAATTTCATGGAATGTGCTCACATACTTCAATAGTGCCAGTTTCTAGGGAGGGTATTCATAATACACAGGATTTATTTCCAGCACAAATATGCCGTTAATGCTGGTAATGGTCAGGCATCATCTAAAGAGAAATATATGTATTTGTTTTATATATTTGTGTATTCCTGATCTTTTCTGTTGATTTTCATAAAATACATAGAACAATGACCCAATGGCCTACAGTCTTGAAGGTTACTGATCACTTAGACATTCACATGCATTGCTGGGCAAGTTTCAGGCAGAAGTAACTAGAATCATTTAGCAACACACTATCATGGAAGTAAGGTTTACAGGTCTAATTAAAGTATAATCTAATATTTTAAAACTGAGATCCATAGGAGAAAAGTGCAAAAATCTAAGTAGGGTAGGTTTGTGTGTTCACCAAGAATGAGCCAGAACAGAGAAGAGGAGGAGATACAAACTTTTTGCACTAGCTGCAATCTTGGCATTCATATTTCAGTCCATTGTTACCCAAGGTCTGGTACAGAGAGGCTCCTATAACGCTCATAAACATTAGTGGTGTGAACTTCTAGTTGGATGTTTTGGCTGGTTCTGCATCCAGCCACTGTAAGGCTTCTCTCATCCTATGGCAGTCTGCTTAATAAATGGAAGAAAATGTCAATGAAAAAGCGAGACGCCTCACAGTAGGTGGGTGGATGTGTAAGTCAGAAAAAGTTATCTTGCCGCCAAACTCACCAGCATCAGATTTGGAACATCAGTTTTGGGTGAGCTAGGATTTTAGGCCTTTGAGATTGCAAAACAGACTTCCATATAGTTATTGCAAAACAAGCAAATGCAAAAACTGAAAAAAAAAAAAAAAAACACAGAATTACCAGAGAAATGTTACAGAAATGAAGTCCGGAAGGAAGTGTTTTCTGAGCCATAACTTAGTAGAGGTTCAGAAACAAAGATCGGTTACAGGAACTGATTATCTATATGTGAACTAAATAAAACCATCAGCATTAACCGTAATACAAGCTTGATATTATTCAGAGAGGCAGAACAAAGACTCCCAGAAGCCAGTTCAGCACAAATCTGTATAACAGAACAGGGAGGGAAAATAGGAAATTCTGCATAGGAGATTTGGGTTGAAAAGAGGTGTTATGCCTGTGAAGCAAGGCAGTAAGTGTAATGTTGTAATCAGATACTTGATGTCTGCTAGAATGACCTTGAACCCATTCCAGATCAGGGTCACCACACAGTCTACTAAGTGGTTTCCTGAGCTCTAGTGAACTATAGTGAGCATGTGCCGACAGGATGCCTCTCTCTTTAGTCTTTACATTACAAGGGACAAAAAAAGAAAAAACTGTTATAGTGGCTGTTTTACTTTTTATATACAGTAAATCAACAATTGGTAAGTTATGTTAGTAAGACTGACTTATCTGAATATAAGTTTTTTTTTTTCCTAAGGGGTTTCAACTCTGCTTCCATGAGCATGATGACCTTGGCCAAAATTTTGAGTTGATAAAATACATCAGCAATCTTCTGGATGCACACTGTCACACTGTAAATCTTCTGAAGCTAGCACATTTAATGTACATTTTACTGATACATTTTAATGCAATGTAGCTCTTGTTTTCCTGCATTGTTAAAGTAAAATAGGGGAAATTGAACACAATTGCAGCAATACATACAGTGAAACATATAGCACACTTTATCAATTTGTCTGTCTTCAAACTAGATTACGAACTGATTACAAATTTTCACTCACTTACTGTAGCTTAAAATGTATTTATACTATGTATAGAATACAATTGCAACAAAATGCAAAAAATATAAAATGAGGAAAAAAATAATATTTTTTTTTCTCTTTAACAAACACAAGTTCAACAACATGGTCATGATCTGAATAATGCAGTCTTGTATTATGCAAAGTACACTGATTGTTCGGACATTTTGGTTGTACAAATGACTATCCCAATTATCAAATTATATCAGTTTAATTAGATAAGCCTGTTTTGATTACAAACAACCATCAGCCTGACAGTGTTAGTATAATTTAACTACAGAGGGCTGAGAATAGTTGTCGTTTCAAGGGTATCTTTTGATCACAACTAAAATGAGGGGGTGCCGAGCTTGGGTTTGTGGAGAAACTTTTTCTTCACAGATGTTTAGAAATATTTGAGTGATACCTATATCTCCATGTTTAGCTACTGTTTTTGTGACTAAAAGGGTGGAAAATGCTAGAGGAGTGTAGCCGTAGCTGAGAAAAAATGTGACCGAAAAGAGGAATTTCCCGAGATAGCAAGCAATTGAGCTGCAAATTTGAAAATGACTTGCTAAGCTATTGCTAGACTTGTCAGGCTTCACAGGTTTGTTGCACAATTGCAGCAAGTTCCGCATTGCATGATTCCAGATCAGTTTTCTTTGCAAACATTCTGCAAGTCTGCTGCAAGTTCTGGTTCAGGAAAGTTGTACAACAGTCATCCCACCACAGGGGTCACTGTGGCTGAATTTTCATGCTGTAGACTAGCAGAGCTCTAGTTGTAGACTCACCATTGCAACTCTGCTCTTGCTAGAGACTTGCCACGCAAATTTGCTACAAATTGTGCTTCAAGAGCTCTGCAAGTGTACAAATTGCCAGTGAAAATGTGCAGCAAGTTAACAGACTTTCAATTCAAAACTGCCACAAATTTGTGGCTAGTTATCTTTGCTATCTGGGTCACTCCCCCTGTGTTGTAAGTTGTATTGTCCTCACTACCGACCCGGTAAATCTACTGTTGTCCAGTTGTGACCTACCAGTCTGCAGGGGCAGGTTAGATCCTGTGCAGCCATCTTCCTCTGTGCTGCCACTGGGAGCCATCTCTTCCTGTTTCAGGGAGCCGGCCCCTTGATAAAGCGCATCCAAATCTACCCCCTCCAGCCGCAGGTCTGCTCTATTGAATCTAATGCCTTCTGGGATGTGTGACGTGCAGGAGGCTTCCCAAGCAAGGAAAAAGGCATGGAGGCTGGGGGGTGGGCCAGAGCATAAGAAAAAAATAAAATGTTAAAAATCTTAATTTTTTAGTGGTGGAGGGGGATTCCACTAGGATAAAGTATATTATAGGAGTGAAGGTCCACTTTCATTTCTTAACCCCTTAACGACCGCTCACGGCATATATACGTCGGCAGAATGGCTCGTACAGGCACAATCACGTACCTGTACGTCCCCTTTAACTGCCTGCCGCGTGGTCGCGCACGTGCCGCCGCCGGCGCGCTCGCGACCCTGCAGTCATCCCCGTGAGTCGGACCACGGGTCCCGCGGACTCGATCGCCTCGGGGATCCCCGCGATCGTCTCACGGAGGGATGGAGTGGGGAGATGTTAGTGTAAACACAACAATCTCCCCGCTCGCCTACTGACACTGTCACCGATCTCCGCTCTGTGTAATCAGAGCGGAGATCGTGACGTGTCACTCGTAGCCACGCCCCCTAACAGTGAGAATCACTCCCTTAGGCACACTTAACCCCTTCAGCGCCCCTATTGGTTAACCCCTTCACTGCCAGTGTCATTTTTACAGTAACCAGTGCATTTTTATTGCACTGATCACTGTAAAAATGACAATGGTCCCAAAAATTTATCAAAAGTGTCCGATGTGTCCGCCATAATGTCGCAGTCACAAAGAAAATCACTGATCGCCGCCATTACTAGTAAAAAAAAAAATGTTATAAAAATGCCATAAAACTACCCCCTATATTGTAAACGCTATAACTTTTGCGCAAACCAATCAATAAACGGCGATTGCGATTTTTTTCACCAAAAATATGTAGAAGAATATGTATCGGCCCAAACTGAGGAAAAAAAAAGTTTTTTTATATATTTTTTGGGGATATTTATTAGAGCAAAAAGTCAAAAATATTGAATTTTTTTCAAAATTGTCACTCTATTTTTGTTTATAGCGCAAAAAATAAAAACCGCAGAGGTAATCAAATACCACCAAAAGAAAGCTCTATTTGTGGAAAAAAGGACATCAATTTTGTTTGGGAGCCACGCCGCACGACCGCGCAATTGTCAGTTAAAGCGACGCATTGCATAATCGCAAAAAGGGGTCTGGTCTTTATGCTGCATATTGGTCTGGGGCTTAAGTGCTTAAAGTAAACCAAATGCTATGTCAATGAAGTGTAAAGTAACAGATGCACTTTACCCCCTCCCTCCCCAGCTGCAAATATTTAGCATATACTCAACCAATGTAACCCCCATTAACAAATAAATACCCAGGTCTTCCAGGTATGGAGGAGTAGGTTACAGTAAATTCTAGGTGTCAGTGCTAATGTTTGGTGATTGGTCCAGCTGTCACATGGAAGCAGGGAGGCAGTCTTCAACTGTGTGTAAGCTCTTCTGCAGTGACTCAAAGCTTGCTCGTGGTCGTCTTTCTTCCCACTTTAAGCCCACGTTCACACTGGGGCTGCGGGAGTGAAGCCTGCGAGTTCAGCTGAACTCGCACGATTTCACTCCCGCTGGCAGTCCCGATTTCAGCCACGATTTCAAAGATATCTGAAACAGATGTCAATGTAAATCGCGGCAAATTTCGCCGATTTGACATGCGATTTGACATGTCAAATCGGCGAAATTTGCCGCAAATTGCGGGCAATAGCACCGTCCTAATCGGTGCGACGCCGCATCTGCGGCGCTGCACCGATTTCAAAAAGTAGTTTCTGTACTACTTTTTGCGATTTCAGCCGCGATTTACATTGACATCTGTGTCAGATGTCTCTGTAATCGAGCTGAAATCGGGACTGACAGGCAGGAGTGAAATCGTGCGAGTTCAGCTGAACTCGCACGGCTTCACTCCTGCAGCCCCAGTGTGAACCTGGGCTAACACCTCTTTCCTAGCAGTGAGGAGGCAAAGGAAAGGTGATTATGTGCTGTAGGGGAGGGGGGATATTAATGTGAACTTGTAGCTTTGCCTTACATGGATGTATAACAAGTCAATGAACAGTCCGAAAAGTAATATTTTAAAGCTAAATTCTACTGGCATATAGCCAGTTTTAATTGTTGTCTCCTGGTATTTAAAGCAGGCACCGAGCTTGCAATCAGAGCAAAAAAGACCAACATGATATATAACTTTATTAGTGATTATTTTTTCTGGTTTTCGTACTCGTTGAATTGATTTGGAATTTGTTCAACCCTTTATTTATCACATGTAATGTAATTTTTGAGATTTCTACATTTGGCTGGTGTTCTCCTTTAAAGTCATCCACTTTTCTGCAGAGTCTCTCTTGAGGTGAGGCTGACTGGTACATTTAACTCACATGATGATCAAAAGACTGCTTGGAATAAGGTTACCTAAGGGCTCGGTTCTGAAGAACAGGAAAACGTAATGGACAAAATGGAAATCCCGGCAATATTTCAATAATTAACACCACGGCTGTTGCTGACAGTTCAGATTACTGTCTGGAGTCAATGGGGCATTTGCTGCATAACCATCTGCGTGCAATTAAAGCTTACTTCATAGGTTTTATGTTAGAATTAAAACATGTTGGCAGTCAATTGCAAGGTTAATGTGTAACCTATAGGAGCCAGCAGTGTATAAATGTTGGCGATGAGAATGCAGCTATTAAGAAAAGAGCATATATCACAAGATCAGGTCATGATAATCCTGTGACTGTCTGTAAGAAGATGGGTGTGTGCAGGACTACTGTGTGCCAGGAAGAGACTGCTCATGTTTGTTTTCTAAGTCAAGTTATCTCACAAAGGTCTGACACCCATGTCAGGCTGGGTGAAAGCTATGGTTTTCTTTCTGTCTCCCCATAAATTCAGGCACTGAAGTAAATCCATCATCAACCCGAGCCATTTAACCCGAGCGTATGAAGAAAAGTACATAAGCAGGGGTTACCTTCTGTAAAAACAAAATGTCAAAATAATCCACAGCCATAGGTGCGTGCAGCCTATTGCATTAGGGTGTGCATCCCGAAGCTCAAACACATGCGTGTCAGTGGGGCAGTGGACAGTATCAGTAGGGCAGAGATTGGTGTCAGTGAGTAGAGCAGTGGATGGTGTCAGTAGGGCAGAGGACAGTGTCAGTAGTTTTATTATTTATAATTTTTTACAATTTTATTATTTTATATATTTTGTACCAATATTACTTTTTATTATTTTTTACAATGATTTTAGAAGCCATGTTGGGGGGCTTTGGTAAAATATCAGGGGTCTAAACAGTTCCCTGGTGTCTCACTTTTGACTCGGGCAGCATGGGGAATATGCACTGCATGGGATAATTAGGGTGTGCCCAGACACAACCGGCACACCCTGTGCGCACACCTATGTCCACAGCTATAGACAGCTGATTGTATAGGCAAGTTTTAGTCAAGCATGGTCTTACTCTTCTCATGTGCCTACTGGTCCCTTATAATGACCCTGTCTCAAAATAAATAAATGTATAAATAAAACATAGGCATCCTGCAAAAGAAGAAGTTTTAATCCTTTGCTTCAAAGCAAAAATGAAACCCCTTCCAACCCTGCCTGTTACTCATTCAGACTTTTATTTTACCTTCCTTCGGGAGCAGGGATATACTCATCTATGACCACTGTGTGTATCCCTCACTGGTGCAGTTTCCCGGTGCAGGGGACTGGTGATCTAGCACTGCAGATGTGCTTGAGTTGGCCAGTTCTCGCAACTGCCTTTTTGCCAACATCATCCTCTTTGAGATCTTGAGAGGACCCCACCACTGGAAAGCCAATAGGCGGTGTCCATGTCGCGCAGGCAGTGAAAGGAACACCCAAAGAAAGAATCCCACCTCCTGCATAAAGAGGAAGAAGTGCTGGGACTGAAACTTCATATGACCAAGGATTTAGCTAAATAAAATGAATATTTCAGTAGGGTTTTTTTTATGGCAGCGTTTAGCTAGAGGGTGTTGGGGGAGGGGGTTCATGTCTGTGCAGACAGCCAGGAGAGTAGTTTTAAATAAGCAGACCAGACACAGACACAGCCTGCTCTCTTCTATGGGCGGTTGGATATAAACAGACCGCTTGTCCATTTACACCCGACTCCCATCCAATCCACCAGAAAAATAGAGGAACGATCCCCATCCAACTGTTTTTAGAGGATAGGGTCAGATCAGGTGACAGGGGGTGTGAAAGGGGCATAAACACAGACATGAGAGGTAACTGTGTGACTGTCTCTGTTACCAATTTTCCTATTTTGTGGGAAATCCGGGTGGCACTGTGTGCAATATGACCTCTCTATTCTCACCACACAGTTTGGGGTTTGTCAGACCTCATTATGGTCACAGATAACTTTCAACCATGATTTAAATGTGTTTCACATTCCCGAAGGCTACGTTTTGGGCCCAATTCATCTCAGGGTTGAGCAAATTGATTTACCCAGAATATTGATAATCGCTGTGGTCAAATGGGTTAAATTACAGATTGGGAGAACCAAGTCTTCTTATCACTAATAACAACATAATGTTGTCAATGTGTAGCCCACCCTGAACATGTCCAAGCATCATCCCTGGTCAAGGAGGTCTTCACACAAATTTGGGCCTAAGTAAAGGAACCTTATATGGCACATACCGGTATTTTTTTTTTTTTTTTGCATTTTCAATTGTTAGTGACAAACAATAAACCTACTGTATGTTACATCCAAAAAAACATGTTAGCTTTTTCCAGTAAGTAGTTACTGTCTCTTTCAAACATTAACTCAATATTTATTTATCTCAAAGAGTGGTATGTGTGAAAGTCAATGTTTTTGCACAGGAATGTCAATGTGTCAGTGTTACAACACTTCATATCTGTTAAAATTGTAATGAATCCAGCTTTTGTTTTTTTTGCTTTTGTGATATCTTTTCTTTGCTGTATTCTGTATTGAAGAAGAACAAAGGGTCCTTCTGCAAGATTAGATTTCTGTGTACCCATAAGCCACATTTATTTGCTGCTTCTATAAGCACTGATCTATCCATAGTTATAAAAAAGGAACACTATCTAAAACTATTTTTTGTTTTGGAACGAATTGGGAAGAGTTAGAACATCTGTCAGGTTGCTATTGTTTTCCGTATCCCCAGTGGGAGAGATTTACCCACAATTCTTGTTTTGCACTTCAAAATGCCTCTCCATGTTATTCTATTCTGCCCTAGAATAATCATGTTATTCTATGTGTCCATGCACACATAGGCTTTTTAAATAAAATTTAATCTAGTAGAACCTTACATATTAAGCTAATTTTGCAATTATGATGCCTTCTGATACATGTGCATCCTTGCAGATATTTTCTAGACATGAATTTAAGGGGCTAAGTGGAGACTGCAGTGAGAAATACCCCTATCCAGACCATGCTGATCCTCTGTTGTGGCTTTTGTTTGCTGCATCTCCTCAGCTCCCGAGCTGGATGCACTACACGGCTGCCATCTTGATATCCAGCGTTTGGCAATTTATTTCAGCCTGTCGGTAAGTATGAGGTCCCTCTTCAGACCTCTCTTGCCAATCATTCTGCCTGCCCCCATTTATTAACAACATACATCTATTGATTTTATCACTTACATTGCAGATACAACATTCATGCATCTGTCCCTGAAGAAACGAGCAGGGTCTCGCGAAACGCGTAGGGATTTATTGATGCTTGTGTAGCGGGTACTTACTTTCCCGGGTGCATTTTTTTAATCTGGCTGTGACATCAGTGCTATGTTTCCTGTGGTCCACGAGGTGGCGCTGTCACTGTGACCGGAGGGACGAATATCACTGTGTGCCGAGGCCCTTTTTTGTCCTCTCTCGGCAGCGGTATGGTGGGGCGGGGAACCCGCCGTGCTTGCTGGGGGAGGGTATAAAGGGGGCCAGCCATCTTGGACACGGGGTCTTCGTCCCAAGCACCTTCAGCTTGCGGATGTGGGTTCGTGCTCGTCCCCTAGGAGGCCTCGGCCTAGGGGACCAACGGAGATCGTGTTCCACCTCAGGCACCTTCAGTCCTGGGGTGAGGTACTTACAAGAAGGTCCGGAGCTCAGTGCCCAACACTGAGTTCCGCGAGGGAAGGGTCCTAAGGCACTTCGGGGATGGAGGCCTGAATCTGAGTAAGACGCAATGGACCGGGGAGAGCTCCTCACTCAAAGACCCGGTGCAGCAGACTGCCGGTGATGGGTGAGTCTCTTGTCGGAGACCGTCCAGAAGGATCCCCTTCACCTTGTGCGGAGACCATAGCCCACTCTCCAGGAGGAGAGTGGAGGACCAAATTTGTGTCTGGGCCTATTCACACTCACACCTCCTTTTCTGTTCTATCTATCAAGGAAGTCCCTGTATGGTGTGTTCTAATAAAGGAGTGTTGGACTTTAATGGTGTGAGGCTCACTTCCTGGCGGATGAAGTTCACGGTGACTCTTGGAAGGAGGATCCGGGTGCACAGCACAGACCCGAAGGTAAATGAGACATTGCTGATACCACAGGTATTCCCACGTGGTGGAAGCTAGGCGTAGCCCACCCGTTCTCTCTCTCTCCCCCATCAGATACCCCTAGACAAGAGACAGTGCGAGTCGCACGGAGAGAGAAGAGGGGAAGGCGCTACACTTGTTATATGCAGGTACATGCTGGGTATTATTGATGTCTGAATTATGTTTACATATTTCCCTGTTTATATGTATGCACATTTTATTTTCTTATTGTATATGTGTATCCACTGGCCCAGCAACTTTCAAGTTTTATTGTTGCTCATTGATTTATAACATTTGTAATAAATCTTTATATATTTACTTTCATCTGTGCTGTGTACATTTTCTATTATGCTGGGTAACTCACAATCATTGTTGTTGCCGCTTCGTTACATAACACTTTGAAACAAATAAATTGATTTTGTCTCATTGTTCGCTGTGAACATTGGCTAAACCACTGTCATCTCATTTAAAGTCCCAGGGCTACCTCTTTTGTCTTTTTGCATAGGCTTTTAGGAGCTGTAAGTGGACTACGCATTTTCAAGCCAGGGCATTCTGGAGCAGCAGAGTTAAGCTGGCTAAATGCGTGTTAAGCAGCGCCGTGCGGTTTTAGGCTGTGGTAATTGGATTTGGGTGTGGAAAATAGAAGAGGGCAGATAAACACTCCTAAATGTTAATGTTGCTAAAAGCGGCTAAATGCGCATTAACACCAATGCAAAACGCTTCTAAAAGCGCATTTTTACAGTCGCTTTTTCCTGGCATCGATACTGTTTTTTCAGCTTGTTTTTTTAAACACCCTGTGTGCATGAATCCTGAGTGTTAAAAAAATAAGATAAAGAACTCTCACTATGGGTATAAAGTGATACAAAAATAGCAGCTGAAACACTATACCCAGATATCAGGCATATAAATAAAGAAAAAGCAGAAAAGTCCAGCGCTTATATAAACAAAACTATTCTCATGTGAAGTATCAGCTATCACTGATAACAATAAAAAAGTGATGAATAGCACATTGATAATGTTATAATATAATATGTGTCCAATAAAAAGGAAAAAAGTGACTTAAATGTACACAAAAGAAAAAAAGCTGTTGTGATCAGTAGAGTTATGAGGTGACACCATGCACTCTCTGGTGATCTGGTATCTGGTAAGGGTTGCATGAGAGTTCTGGTAAGCCTTGCATGAGAGTGGATGGTGTCACCTTTGCTATCTTAGAGGATTCAGTTCTCCTCACAGCAAGTAGGACTTATAACTCTACTGATGACAACAGCTTTTTTTAGTCACTTATTTTCCCTTTACATTGGACACATATAGACTAAAGAAGGAACTTCACCTGGGAACGACACTAAATCTACATCTGATGACACTAAAGCCCTGTACACACGATCGGATTTCCTATGGATTCTAATCCGATGGATTTTTCCATCGGAAATCCGATGAAGCTGACTTCCATCAGTCTTGCCTACACACCATCAGTCAAAAATCCGACCGTCCCAAACGCTGTGACGTAAAACACTCCGACAAGCCGAGAAAAATTAAGTTCAATGCTTCTGAGCATGTGTCGACTTGATTCTGAGCATGCGTGGGTTTTTTGTCCGATGGAGTTCCCCACAGACGATCGAAATTTGCTATTCTTTTTTTCCCATCGGATAAATTTAAAACATGTTCTATTTTTTCTCACTAATGGAAAAAAGACCGATGGGGCCCATACATGATCGGTTTGTCCAATGAGAAAAGTCCATCGGCATTAGGCCTTGTACACACTTGAGCGATTTACTGCTTGAAGCTTGTAGCTCTAAAATCTCTAAAATTCTCAACAAGCCAAATCCCTTTCATTTCAATGGCCCCTGTTCACATCTGAGCGTTCTGTCAGATTACAAACGTTTTAAACGTTTAGACTTCAATATAAATGCCTGACTTGAGCGTTTTATGCGCGTTTTATGCTCAAAAAGCAGCTCTCCCTCCTCCCCCTCGTGCTTTCTATTGGCTAAATAAAAACACCTGACTGGTGCTGTGGTGACTGGTGAGACTCCCGGAGACTTTACCCATATTTTCTGGACCTGTCCAGCTATTGTCGGGTACTGGAAGGAGATTTTAGCCTTCATAACTCAAATTACCTCTATATCGTTACAGCCATCAATGACAATCTGTATGTTAGGCTTGATAGAACAACTAATTCCTACGGTAGTGGGACGCACCCTGGTGGGATTGCTCCTGTTCTATGCCCGCAAAGCCATAGCCCTCAGCTGGCGCAAATCTACCCCCCCTCCGCTTTCCTTGTGGAAACAACTAATTAACAATAGCTTAACCCTATACAAAGACACCTATGCCAATAGAGGCTGCCCTCACAAATATGACAAGGTCTGGTCCAAATGGCTGGCGGATCCCTCTACAGCCTCCGAAGCCCCCTAAATCTCTAAGTTGCTCCATGCTTGGTACTAGGTGAGCACTGATGACTGCTTAAATGTCTTACCCTGTTATGTACATCTGAGAATTGCACTCTCATAACGCCGGGAGCCGGGATACTGCAACCGTTATATTAATCTGTATTCCCTGTTTTGCTTTCTACAACTGATGATATGATGGTATGATCCTTGCAAGGATTGCATTGATACCCTGTAAGACCACTGTATGTTATTATTTTTTATTTTTTTTTGTGTTTTGAATACTAATAAAAAGAGTTTAAAAAAAATAATAAATAAAAACCCCTGAAGCTGTAAAACACTTGTAATACGCTTCTAAAACACTTTAAAAAAGCTTGTAAAAAGCTGCAAAAAAGCTTAAAAAAATGCCAGTAAATCGATATGCTCAGGTATGAATGGAGCCTAAAGCTAAATCTTTTTTTCTGCAATTGCTTGAGTAGAGCATGGAGTCCTGTTTGTTACAAAATTCAGGAACTATAACTCAAGCTACTGTAAGTAACTTTTTATTGTTTTCCTATCACACACAGACTATTGTCAAAGTTAAAAATGATAGAAAATGTGTGCCTTGGAGTGTTGTAGGCATATTTGTAATACTTTCCATGCTCTGTATTATTTTCCTATGATCATAAATAGCTTGTATGTACAACATTCTTGTTTAGTAAAAGCACTTTAATATGATACATATACTGCTTCCTTGCTTTACCACAAAGTAACCTAAAAGATACAAGCAAGACAACTTCCTATTACAGTGTCAACTGTAACATTTTGGATTTTCCTCCAGTTCCTGGCTTAGTGACAACTGCTATATGGAAGTGTGGTGAGAGTCTCAGATAGGGCAAACCAATAAGGAGCATACACAATAAGTCGCTCTGAAAATAGGATTTGGAAACCTGAATGGACCACAATGGATTTACAACACTTTTGTAAAGGTACAATATTAAAAGTACCATTTCTGTCTTTGCAGATGACACCAAGCTATGCAGTGGAATAACGTCCTTACAGGATGTCGCCAATTTACAAGCCGACCTCAATGCTCTGTCTAATTGGGGAACTAAGTGGCAAATGAGGTTTAATGTTGATAAATGTAAAGTTAAGCACTTGGGGGCTAATAATATGAAGGCATCATACATACTAGGGGGAGTACAACTGGGGGAATCCGTAGTGGAGAAGGATCTGGGGGTTTTGGTAGATCATAAGCTCAATAATGGCGCGCAATGCCAAGCTGCGGTTTCCAAAGCGAGCAAAGTCCTTTCTTGTATTAAGAGAGGTATGGACACCAAAGAGCGAGATATCGTTTTGTCCCTGTACAAATCATTAGTAAGACCTCATCTGGACTATGCAGTTCAGTTTTGGGCACCAGTTCTCAAAAAGGATATCGGGGAACTGGAGAAAGTGCAGAGAAGGTCAACCAAACTAATAAGAGGCATGGAGGAGCTCAGCTATGAGGAGAGATTAGAGGAACTGAATTTATTCTCTCTTGAGAAGAGGAGATTAAGGGGGGATATGATCAACATTAGTGATGAGCCGAACACCCCCGGGTTCGGTTCGCACCAGAACCCGCGAACGGACCGAAAGTTCGTACGAACATTAGAACCCTATTAAATACAATGGATGCGAACGTTCGAATTCTAAAGTGCTAATTATAACAACTATTATGCATGTTATTGTCCTAAAAAGGGTTTGGGAACTCGGGTTCTGCACCAGGGGACATGTATCAATTGTGAGGGGGTTAGCTCGGCAGCGGGTGTGTGTGACCCCCGGGATGGGCTCCCCACACAAAACAGGCCCAGCAAACGGAGGTTGTGGTTTTCAAAATCAAAAAAAGGTGCGGTTTATTTTCTATTTACAGTGACAAAACACAGCAAAGCAAAAGAAACATAACCAAAATAAATCCTGGTCAAGTTGACCTCTGACTAAACATACAGGTTTCCTAACTAACAACTGGGATCAGCCTAGTGCTGTCCTAGTCCCTAAGTCCCTGGTTTTAAATGTCCAAGCAAATAGCCACACAGGCTTTTTCTCACCGCACCGGGTTCACTCTCCCTAGACAGTCCACACAGGTCTGGTTCCAGGCATGAGCTAACATTTAATGAAGCTGGGAGTTCTTATAGAGGCCTAAATGAGCTGACAAGGTTCAGCTGGTCTCCTCATCTCTGTCTGCACGACGCCCCACACTCTCCCTAGAGGTATGAGTCATCCATGAGCCCACTAGCCTTATACAACTCTCCACCTAGTTGTATAAGTCGGCGTAAAGCCTGAATCTGGGCGAAATATATCTACCCCCCTGGATGCAACCAGGTGACTTTACCTTCCTGCTGTCACATACCCCCCCCTCTTGTTTTAACCTCGGGGTTGGAACACCAGCAATCAGGCATTCATGTACTCGAGACAAAGCATCCACATTCCCCATTTGAACGCCAGGGCGATGCTTTACTGTGAAGTTGAATTCCTGGAGGGCCAGGAACCACCTATTCACTCTTCTATTTGTTTCCTTGTTTTGAGCCATCCACTTTAACGGAGCGTGATCCGTAACCATGTCAAAGTGCCTACCTAGCAGGTAGTACCGAAGGGAATCTAGAGCCCACTTCACCGCTAAACACTCCTTTTCAACGGTGGCGTAATTTACCTCATGGGACTTCAACTTCCTGCTGAGGTAAATGACTGGGTGCTCTTCCCCGTTCCAGACCTGGGACAATACTGCTCCTAACCCCACATCTGACGCATCACTTTGTACGACAAAGTCTTTAGAGAAGTCGGGTGAGTACAACACTGGCTGGCTACATAAGGCTTGTTTCAAGAATTGGAATGCTGCCTCAGCCTCGGGGGTCCATTTAATCATGACCGACCCTTTCCCCTTCGTCAGGTTGGTTAGGGGCACAGCCTTAGAAGCAAAGTGGGGAATGAATCGCCGATAATACCCAGCGATTCCCAGAAAGGCTCGTACCTGCTTCTTGCTGTTGGGACGTGGCCAACTCTGGATGGCCTCGACTTTGTTGAGTTGGGGTTTTATTACTCCCCTCCCAATGGTGTACCCAAGATATTTGGCCTCCTCCTGCCCAATGGTACACTTCTTGGGGTTAGCCGTAAACCCCGCTTCCCGAACAGAGTCCAGGACTGCTTGCACTTTTGGCAGATGTGAGGCCCAATCTGTGCTATGGACAATTACGTCATCCAGGTAAGCCGCAGCATACTTCCGATGGGGCCTCAGCATCTGGTCCATTTTCCGCTGGAATGTGGCCGGCGCATTCTGTAACCCGAACGGCATTCTTTTATATTGGAACGCCCCGTCTGGGGTTACAAATGCGGTTTTCTCTTTGGCCGACTTGGCCAGGGGGATTTGCCAATACCCTTTTGTGAGGTCAAGAGTCGTCATGTATCGGGCTGTTCCCAGCCGGTCGATCAACTCATCTATACGTGGCATGGGGTAGGTGTCAAATTTTGTAACTTTGTTCAACTGACGAAAATCGTTACAAAATCGCCAGCTCCCATCCGGTTTAGGCACCAACACGATGGGACTAGACCAATCACTTTGGGACTCCTCTATCACCCCTAAGTTCAGCATTTTCTGTACTTCCTCCCGTATTGCCTCCCGTCGAGCCTCTGGGATCCGATAGGGTTTTAACTTCACCCTTTCACCGGGCGGGGTAATGATGTCATGCTCTACCCCAGATGTTTGTCCCAGCAGCTCAGAGAATACCTCCTTGTTGCGAAGCACAAACTCCTTAACCTCCTGTTGTTGGGGTTGTGACAAGGTGGCTGCTATTCCAACCTCAGGAATCACGCAACCAGTTTGAGCTGGTGACCCAGTGTCTGCGACTAGGGACTCTCTATCCCTCCAGGCTTTCAACAGATTAACGTGATAGATCTGTTCGGGCTTTCGCCTTCCTGGTTGTCTGACCTTGTAATTCACTTCGCTCACTTTTTCCATTATCTCGTAGGGGCCTTGCCATTTGGCAAGGAATTTACTTTCAACCGTAGGGACAAGTACCAATATCCTATCCCCCGGGGAAAAGGTACGGGTCTTGGCTCCACGGTTGTACACTCTCTGCTGTGCCAACTGCGCTTGGGCCAAATGTTCCTTCACGATGGGCATTACCTGTGCAATTCGATCTTGCATCAGGGCGACATGCTCAATCACACTCCTGTGGGGAGAACTCTCACTTTCCCAAGTTTCCTTGGCAATATCCAACAGCCCTCTTGGGTGTCTCCCATACAGTAACTCAAAGGGGGAGAATCCCGTAGAGGATTGGGGCACCTCCCTAATAGCAAACATCAAATAAGGAAGTAAACAGTCCCAATCCTTTCCATCTCTATCCACCACTTTCTTCAACATTTGTTTTAGGGTTTTGTTGAATCTTTCAACCAGCCCATCGGTTTGGGGGTGATACACAGACGTACGCAATTGCGTCACTTTGAACAATTTACACAGCTCTTTCATAACCCGGGACATAAAGGGTGTACCTTGGTCCGTAAGCAGTTCTTTACAAATACCCACCCGGCTAAAAACAAGAGATAGCTCTTTGGCTATGGTTTTGGCCGAGGTATTTAGGAGAGGGATCGCTTCTGGATAACGGGTGGCATAGTCCATTATAACTAATATGTACTGGTGCCCCCTAGCGGACTTGATTATAGGACCTACCAAATCCATGGCGATCCTCTCAAACGGGACCTCAATGATGGGTAGAGGGACCAGCGGGCTACGGAAATGTGGCATCGGGGCCAACCTCTGACACACAGGGCAGGAGGAACAATAATTTTCTACGTCCTTCATCACCCCCGGCCAATAGAATCTCTGTAATACCCTCTCTCGGGTTTTCTCTGTCCCCAGATGACCTCCAAGAATGTGCCCATGGGCCAACTCCAACACCAACTTCCTGTAAGGTTTGGGCACCACAAGCTGCTCAACGGTTTCTTCTGCCCTTTTTGCCACCCGATACAGTAGGTCCTTCTCTACGCTGAAGTATGGGTAAGTGCAGGTATTATCTGGGTTCACTAACTCGCCATCTATTTTCACTACGTTTTCCCGTGCCTTTATTAGGGCGGGGTCTTTCAACTGTTCTGTGGCAAAGTTTTCCCTGTGAACCTCAAGATCAGAAAACTCCACAGACGGTAGGTTTTCGTCTGAGGAGGTGGGCTCCTCTCCAGTTTCTTGAGTCTCCCCTGCCAATACTGATAAGGGAAATTCCGGAGAGTCCTCACCACTCTCAGGGGAGTTCTGGCTATCACATTCCTGGTACATAGGGGCACCAGTGAGGGGCTCAGGATCATCCCACAGTTCCCAGAACTTCAGAAAATCCCTTCCCACAATGGCGTCATGCGGTAACTGAGATACTAAGCCCACTGGATGAGAGAGGGTACCTTTGGGGGTCTCGAAACACACTGTAGTCACTGGATACTCTCGGGTGTCCCCATGCACACAAATAACAGCTACCTTGCTATTCCCAGAGACCTCTGTTTTAACTAACTCAGCCTTTATCAGGGTCACAAGGCTACCTGAATCCAGCAATACCACAACATTTCTACCATTAACACACATTTTGCATAAATTTTTCTCAGTTCCTCGAATGGCAGTGCATGCGACTGTCGCACACAGCGACTGACGTCTGCCCGTCAGAAAGTCACACTGCATGGGTTCCTCCACAACCGGGCAATTGGCTGCAATATGTCCCGCTTGCCGGCAGCGGTAGCAAACGATCCTTCTTGCCGCCTCTTGAGCCGCTGATTTCCCAGGCTGTTCTCGCCAAACTTGGGGTAGAGCTCCCACCCTCTCACTCTCTCCACCCTCACCCCTTGGAATCCTCTTATCCGCCCCTGGGGATGGTCTGGTCTTAGGGTGGAAAGTCCGAGTGTCTCTGGAAGAGGCCGTCAGGTTCTCTGTAGCCAAGTATTTCTCCACACGATCCACAAGACCATCGGCCGTCTCTGGGTCTCCATGGCTTACCCACTTTTGGATGGCAGTAGGAAGAGCTCTCAAAAACCGATCCATTACAACACGTTCCACAATCTTTGGTGCGGACAAAGTCTCTGGCTGTAGCCACTTTCTGCTCAGGTGAATGAGATCATACATTTGAGACCTGGGGGGTTTTCCAAGCTGGAAAGTCCAGTTATGCACACGCTGAGCCCGGACAGCCTGGGTGACACCCAGCCTTGCCAATATTTCAGCTTTTAGCATCACATAGTCTTTTGCTTGGTTAGGCTCTAGGTCATAGTAAGCTTTCTGCGATTCACCAGTTAACAGAGGAGCCACCAGTCCAGCCCACTGCTCCTCAGGCCACTTTTCTCTTTCAGCGGTCCTTTCAAATGTGGTCAAAAATACCTCTGGATCATCCTCTCCAGTCATTTTTGTCAATAAACGACTCACCCCAAAGGACGCGGTATTAGTGGGACGGCTTTCCTCACTGGTCTGCGGACGTTGCTGCATTACTGCTTCCATCTGTTGTTGTAGTCTCTGCTCTTGCTTCTGCAACAGGTCTATGAAGCGGGCCTCAGATTGCTGCTGGGCTCGTTGCTGAGCCTCCAGACTCTGTTGCAAAGTTGCGTTTGTCTGCTGCTGGGCTGCAAGGCTCCTTTGCAAACCTGCATTTGTCTGCTGTTGATTGGCATTTGCTAGAGCCAGCTGCTTCAGTATCTCCTCCATGCTGGCTTAAAAAAAAACTGCCACTGGTTCTCCACCAACTGTGAGGGGGTTAGCTCGGCAGCGGGTGTGTGTGACCCCCGGGATGGGCTCCCCACACAAAACAGGCCCAGCAAACGGAGGTTGTGGTTTTCAAAATCAAAAAAAGGTGCGGTTTATTTTCTATTTACAGTGACAAAACACAGCAAAGCAAAAGAAACATAACCAAAATAAATCCTGGTCAAGTTGACCTCTGACTAAACATACAGGTTTCCTAACTAACAACTGGGATCAGCCTAGTGCTGTCCTAGTCCCTAAGTCCCTGGTTTTAAATGTCCAAGCAAATAGCCACACAGGCTTTTTCTCACCGCACAGGGGTTCACTCTCCCTAGACAGTCCACACAGGTCTGGTTCCAGGCATGAGCTAACATTTAATGAAGCTGGGAGTTCTTATAGAGGCCTAAATGAGCTGACAAGGTTCAGCTGGTCTCCTCATCTCTGTCTGCACGACGCCCCACACTCTCCCTAGAGGTATGAGTCATCCATGAGCCCACTAGCCTTATACAACTCTCCACCTAGTTGTATAAGTCGGCGTAAAGCCTGAATCTGGGCGAAATATATCTACCCCCCTGGATGCAACCAGGTGACTTTACCTTCCTGCTGTCACACAATGCAAAAAGAAGTTTTAAAAACGGTCGTTTTTCGGGAGCAGTCATTTTAATAATGCATAAAGTGAAAAAAAAAAAGTCAAATATTCCTTTAAATATCGTACCTGGGGGGTGTCTAAAGTATGCCTGTGAAGTGCCACGTGTTTCCCGTGTTTAGAACTGTCCCTGCACAAAATGACACTTCTAAAGGAAAAAAAAGCCATTTAAAACTGCTTGCGGCTTTAATGTAATGTCTGGTCCCGGTAATATGGATGAAAATCTTTAAGAAAAATGGCATAGCTACCCCATGACCCCCCCCCCCTACCCCAGCCCATTACCAGCCCCTTTGGGTCTTGTATGGATATTAAGGGGAACCCCGCACATAAAATAAAAAAGGCCCTATATACTCTGAACAGCCGTATACAGGCGGTGCATACAAGACAGGGACTGTAGGTTTGTTCTTATGTAGAATCTGTTTGTAATTTTGAACAGGTACATTGTTGAAGTGTAGCTCCAGCCCAAAAATCTATTTTTAAACTTTTTGGAAAACATAGGTAAGGGTTATCACCCCTGTAACATTTGTTTTGCTGTCTGTGCCCCTGTTCAGAACATTTCACCTCACTTTCCGTCCCAATGACAACTGTTTTTGAAATGTGGTGTTTTTCTTGAGACAAGGATTGCTGATAAAGCATCAGTACAGAGGAGACACCTTTCTCCCATATTTATTCTTACAGGAGAGAATTTTCCTTCCTAGTGGTAGATTTCCTCTCACTTCCTGTTGTCTTCCTGCGTTTGCAAGTAGGAGTCGTTTGTAAGTTGGATGTTTGAAAGTAGGGACCTGCCGTATATACTCTGCAGAAATAGGCCCCTTAGTTGTTGGTGTTGGCACAACACTGTAAGCACTCACAGTTACTCTTGGTTGGTGCTGGAACGCCCTGCTGTCAACTATTATATCAGGAATTTTAATTACATATAATTGTTGAACAGTGGTAGTAAAAATTGGGCCTTTGATGGTGGTGCTGGTGCCACAACACTGTAAGCCCTGACAGTTACTCTTGGTGGGTGCAGCAATGGGCCCTGCTGTGAATTATTAGATCAAGAATTGTAATTGCATGCCCCTGTTGAACAGGGGCTGAAAAATTGGGCCTTTCGTGGTGGTGGTGGTGGTGTTGCCACAACACTGTAAGCCCTCAGAGTTACTCTTGGTGGGTGCAGGAATGGGCCCTGCTGTGAATTATTAGATCAAGAATTGTAATTACATGCCCCTTTTGAACAGGGGCTGAAAAATTGGGCCTTTCGTGGTGGTGGTGGTGGTGGTGGCGTTGCCACAACACTGTAAGCCCTCAGAGTTACTCTTGGTGGGTGCAGCAATGGGCCCTGCTGTGAATTATTAGATCAAGAATTGTAATTGCATGCCCCTGTTGAACAGGGGCTGAAAAATTGGGCCTTAGGCACTGGTGGCACAACACTACAACCCCTCACAGATACTGTACTTGGAGCACAGCAATGAGCCCTGTTGCAAAGTATTGCTTCAAAAATTGTAATGACACGCCCCTGTTAAACAGGGGCTGAAAAATTGGGCCTTAGGCACTGGTGCCACAACACTCCAACCCCTCACAGATACTGTACTTGGAGGACAGCAATGAGCCCTATGGCAAATTATTGCTAAAAAAATTGTAATTACACGCCCCTGTAAAACAGGGGCTGAAAAATTGGGCCTTAGCCACTGGTGGCGGCACCCATAAACAAAAATGATCTTCCAAGCTATCATCATCAATCGTATCATTGAGGACTCGGAGGAGGAGGATAGCCAGTCAACATAACAGCACAGGCACTCAGCATCAGCATCAGTCTTGAAGGGATGTGACATGTTAAAATCAATTAGTCTGTTATATCAGCATCAGGTGTGTGGTAGCTGGTGGTGATCCAAGACTGGTTCATCTTGATGAAAGTCAGTCGATCAACCGAGTCGGTGGACAGGCGCACCCTGTGATCCGTGACAAATCCTCCAGCAGCACTGAATGTGCGTTCCGAAAGAACGCTGGATGCAGGACAGGCCAGTAGCTCAATTGCATACTGTGCAAGCTCTGGCCAGTGATCCATCCTCAAGACCCAGTAAGCCAGAGGATTTTCGGTGGGGAAGGTGTCCAAGTCTGACCTTGCCCCTAGATATTCCTGCACCATGTTTATCAGACGCTGGCGATGGTTGCTGGAACCGATCATACTTTGGGGCTGCGGACTAAAGAATTGTCTGAACGCATCGGTCAGATGGCCACCTTCCCCACCGCTCCTTCTTTGACTGGCTGAAGCCTCAGCAACTCGTTGTCCAGGACCAGGAGTTTGTAACCTCCCAGTCTCTGGGAACGCGTTGCACAGACCTTTCTGCAAGGCCTCCCGGAGTTGTCTCATCCTCTGCTCCCTCTGCGAAGGTAACATAAGGTCCGCAACCTTACCCTTGTACCGTGGATCAAGGAGAGTGGCCAGCCAGTAATGGTCCCTCTCCTTGATCCGAAGAATACGAGGATCCTTCCGCAGACTTTGCAGGATCAGGGAGGCCATGCAGCGTAGGTTTGCTGAGGCATTCGCTCCGGAGTCCTCTGGGTCACTAAGGACGACATGATCCGCAGCCACCTCCTCCCAGCCACGTACAAGTCCACTGGTTTCTTGGGACTGTAAATCATCCCTAAAAGACTGCTGCTGATGATGCTGAGTGCCAGCCTCCACCTCCATGCTGACACAATCCTCCTCCTCCTCCTCCTCCTCCTCTTCCTCTTCCTGTGCGATGGGTGGGACAGAAGGAACACTGTCTGGGTAAAGGGGGCCTTGAGAGGCAAGGAAGTCCTCCTCTTCCTGCCTATGTTCTGCCTCAAGTGCCCTGTCCATTATTCCACGCAGCGTGTGCTCCAACAGGTGGACAAGAGGTACAGTGTCACTGATGCATGCACTGTCACTGCTCACCATCCTCGTGGCCTCCTCAAATGGTGCCAGGACAGTGCATGCATCCCTGATCATGCCCCACTGGCGTGGAGAAAAAAAACCAAGCTCCCCTGACCCTGTCCTGGTGCCGTAGTCGCACAGGTACTCATTGATGGCCCTCTGCTGCGTGTGCAGCCGCTGCAGCATGGCCAACGTTGAGTTCCACCTGGTGGGCATGTCACATATAAGGCGGTTCTTGGGCAGGTTCAACTCCTTTTGCAGCTCAGCCAGGCGAGCACTGGCATTATAAGATCTGCGGAAATGCACACAGACTTTCCTGGCCTGCCTCAGGACATCCTGTAAGCCCGGGTACCTGCCCAAGAACCGCTGCACCACAAGATTAAGGACGTGAGCCACACAGGGCACATGGGTCAGTTGTCCCTGTCGGAGGGCGGAGAGGAGGTTGGTGCCATTGTGGCAAACCACCATTCCTGGCTTAAGCTGGCGTGGCGTCAACCACCTCTCGGCCTGGCCCTGCAGAGCAGACAGGACCTCTGCCCCAGTGTGGCTTCTGTCCCCCAAACACACCAGCGCAAAAACGGCATGGCATCTTTTTGCCTGCGTACTTGCGTAGCCCCGTGAACGGCTACGGAGCACCGCTGGTTCATAGGACAAACCACAGGAAGAGGCCATGGAGGAAGAAGAAGAGGAGGGGGTGGAGGAGAGAGGTGTGTCACAACCAGTAGTAGCATTTTGGAGGCGTGGCGGTGGAACAACCTCCAACACTACTGCACCTTGTCCTGCATCCTTCCCAGCTGCCAAAAGAGTGACCCAATGGGCCGTGAAAGAAAGGTAACGTCCCTGTCCATGCCTGCTGGACCATGAGTCAGCGGTAATATGCACCTTACCGCTGACCGCCCTGTCCAGCGAGGCCAAGACATTGCCTTCCACATGCCGGTAGAGAGCCGGAATAGCCTTCCGTGAGAAAAAGTGGCGTTTGGGAACCTGCCACTGAGGAACCGCACATTGCACAAACTCACGGAAGGGGGCCGAGTCTACCAACTGAAAAGGCAGCAGTTGAAGCGCTAGCAATTTAGCCAAGCTAGCATTCAACCGCTGGGCATGTGGATGGCTGGGAGTGAACTTCTTTCGACGGTCCAGCAGCTGGGGCAGGGAAATTTGCCTGCTAGAATCGGACGTCGGTGTACTGCTAGCAGAGTGGCCGCAAGTACTTGGCTGTGACACACCTAATTCTACACCTTCATTCCTCTCAGTGCATGTTTCAGAGAGGACTGAAGTTATAGTGGGGTTGGAGATCCCAGCTGATGCGGTGCAAGGAGAGGTCCGCTTTGTTCTTTGGTGTGGGTCTTTGAGGTAGGCTTGCCAACGAGCTGCATGGCAGGTCAACATATGTCTGGTCAGGCATGTGGTACCCAAGCGGCTGATGTTTTGGCCACGCGATATACGCTTGAGACATATGTTGCAAACAGCAGCTGTGCGATCTGATGCACTAGCCTCAAAAAAGGCCCACACCAAGGAACTTTTTGAATGACGGGCAGAGGCTGCGCCCTGCACAGGCGGAGCTCTGCGGTGTGATTCCGTCGATGTACTGACCTTACGCTGGCCACCAAAGGGCATCCTGCCTCGTTGGAGATGTGCCTCCTCCTCATCCTCCTCCTCCTCCTCTCTCCTATTAGGCACCCACGTGGAGTCAGTGACCTCATCATCCCCTCCCTCCTCATCACTGGAGCCAATCTGGCAGTATGCTGCAGCTGCTGGAACATGACTGCCAGATTGGTGTCCTTCTTGAGCATCCCCTCTGTCTGCTCTCACGCTACTGCCTTCCTGTAGCTGGGTTTCATCATCAGACCCTTCGAAACGCTGGGCATCCTCCTGGAGCATGTACCCAACACTGTGCTCAAACAGTTCGGGGGACTCCTCAGGAGGAGGACATGGTGGGTCTAGGGAAGGAGTGACTGATGATGAGTCTGACATTGATACCAGGGAAGAGGACGCTTTGGTAGCTGCTTTGCCAGTACCCTGAGCCTGGGTGAGAGAGGATGAGGAGGAGGAGGAGGGCTTGGTCATCCACTCTACCAAGTCTTCGGCATGATGTGGCTCAACATGTCCAGCTGCCGAAAAGAAGGACAAGCGTGTCCCATGGCCATGTGCTGATGACAATGCACCGCGTCCACGACCAGCACTGTTGCCCCCAGACACAGAGCCTGCTTGCCCTCTTTTATTGCCTCCTGACTGTCTGCCTCTCCTTGTTTGCCTTCCAGACATTCTAATAGATGGCCTGCAGGGAGATGGGAAAAAAGCAATAAGGGCTACCTTCAGGTGTCCTTCTCTGTCCCTTTACTTAAGGATTTCTAAATATGGTTGAGGATTATTGCTTTTGCACAGAATAGCACAACGACAATTTCCCTGACTGTCCAAAAAACAAGGATTTCAAAGATGGTTGATGAGGAATGCTTTAGCACACTATAGCACAAGGAGAATTCCCCTCACTTTCCTTCTTTGTCCCTAGAAACAAGGACTGGCACAGTGAAAGAAACTGACACTCTCCCTACCTAGAGTTTTCTGTCCCTAGAAAAAATGTTTTTTTAAAGCACACTATAGCACAAGGAGAATTCCCCTCACTTTCCTTCTTTGTCCCTAGAAACAAGGACTCGCACAGTGAAAGAAACTGACACTCTCCCTACCTAGAGTTTTCTGTCCCTAGAAAAAATGTTTTTTTAAAGCACACTATAGCACAAGGAGAATTCCCCTCACTTTCCTTCTTTGTCCCTAGAAACAAGGACTGGCACAGTGAAAGAAACTGACACTCTCCCTACCTAGAGTTTTCTGTCCCTAGAAAAAATGTTTTTTTAAAGCACACTATAGCACAAGGAGAATTCCCCTCACTTTCCTTCTTTGTCCCTAGAAACAAGGACTGGCACAGTGAAAGAAACTGACACTCTCCCTACCTAGAGTTTTCTGTCCCTAGAAAAAATGTTTTTTTAAAGCACACTATAGCACAAGGAGAATTCCCCTCACTTTCCTTCTTTGTCCCTAGAAACAAGGACTCGCACAGTGAAAGAAACTGACACTCTCCCTACCTAGAGTTTTCTGTCCCTAGAAAAAATGTTTTTTTAAAGCACACTATAGCACAAGGAGAATTCCCCTCACTTTCCTTCTTTGTCCCTAGAAACAAGGACTGGCACAGTGAAAGAAACTGACACTCTCCCTACCTAGAGTTTTCTGTCCCTAGAAAAAATGTTTTTTTAAAGCACACTATAGCACAAGGAGAATTCCCCTCACTTTCCTTCTTTGTCCCTAGAAAGAAGGACTGGCACAGTGAAAGAAACTGACACTCTCCCTACCTAGAGTTTTCTGTCCCTAGAAAAAATGTTTTTTTAAAGCACACTATAGCACAAGGAGAATTCCCCTCACTTTCCTTCTTTGTCCCTAGAAACAAGGACTCGCACAGTGAAAGAAACTGACACTCTCCCTACCTAGAGTTTTCTGTCCCTAGAAAAAATGTTTTTTTAAAGCACACTATAGCACAAGGAGAATTCCCCTCACTTTCCTTCTTTGTCCCTAGAAACAAGGACTGGCACAGTGAAAGAAACTGACACTCTCCCTACCTAGAGTTTTCTGTTCCTAGAAAAAATGTTTTTTTAAAGCACACTATAGCACAAGGAGAATTCCACTCACTTTCCTTCTTTGTCCCTAGAAACAAGGACTCGCACAGTGAAAGAAACTGACACTCTCCCTACCTAGAGTTTTCTGTCCCTAGAAAAAATGTTTTTTTAAAGCACACTATAGCACAAGGAGAATTCCCCTCACTTTCCTTCTTTGTCCCTAGAAACAAGGACTGGCACAGTGAAAGAAACTGACACTCTCCCTACCTAGAGTTTTCTGTCCCTAGAAAAAATGTTTTTTTAAAGCACACTATAGCACAAGGAGAATTCCCCTCACTTTCCTTCTTTGTCCCTAGAAACAAGGACTGGCACAGTGAAAAAAACTGACACTCTCCCTACCTAGAGTTTTCTGTCCCTAGAAAAAATGTTTTTTTAAAGCACACTATAGCACAAGGAGAATTCCCCTCACTTTCCTTCTTTGTCCCTAGAAACAAGGACTCGCACAGTGAAAGAAACTGACACTCTCCCTACCTAGAGTTTTCTGTCCCTAGAAAAAATGTTTTTTTAAAGCACACTATAGCACAAGGAGAATTCCCCTCACTTTCCTTCTTTGTCCCTAGAAACAAGGACTCGCACAGTAAAACACACTGACACTCTCCCTACCTATCCTTCTCTTTCCCTAAACTAAAGGAATCCAGGTTAAGCAAGAAAGAAATAAATGTCACTGTCCCTGCCTATGCTTGTCTTTCCCTGCTCCGGAACACACTACACTAGGCCGCCGTGCTGGCGGCCTTTTATAGTGTGGGGCGTGTACTAAACACCCTCAGCAATAATTGGCCACAGGCATCCTGCCTGTGGCCAATCATTGCTCTCCTCGCTGCCGGCGCTGTGATTGGCCAAGCATGCGGGGTCACAGTGCATGCTTGGCCAATCACAGCGCCTGGATGACACTGCGATGGCGTAGTGCATTGTGGGCTGTTCGCGTCACTCGAATTTGGCGCGAACGGCCCAAATCGTTCGATCTTCGTCGAACGATCGAACAGCCGATGTTCGAGTCGAACGTATGTTCGACTCGAACACGAAGCTCATCCCTAATCAACATGTACAAATACATAAGTGGTCCATATAGTGAACTTGGTGTTGAGTTATTCACTTTAATGGTCATCACAGGAGGACAAGGGGGCACTCTTTAAGTCTAGAGGAAAAAAGATTTCATCTCCAAATACGGAAAGGTTTCTTCACAGTAAGGGCTGTGAAAATGTGGAATAGGCTCCTGCCAGAGGTGGTTCTGGCCAGCTCAGTAGATTGCTTTAAGAAAGGTCTGGATTCTTTCCTAAATGTACATAATATAACTGGGTACTAACATTTATAGGTAAAGTTGAATCAGGGAAAATCCGATTGTCTCTTGGGGGATTAGGAAGGAATTTTTTTCCCCTGCTGTAGCAAATTGGAGCATACTTTGCTGGGGTTTTTTGCCTTCTTTTGGATCAACTGTGGGTGAAGGATTGTGTATATAGGATTGTATGATTATTCTTTTTTTGGTTGAACTGGATGGACTTGTGTCTTTTTTCAACCTGACTAACTATGTAACTAATATAGCAGTGTATTATGACAAGATCTATGGATAATTGTAGACACAGGAAGACAAAAATAAATGCGCATATGGCTGGGTTAGTTAGGATTTTATCCATACATCAGTCCTGTCAGGTTGAGGAAGTAGGGTGTGGGCAGATCTAAACCTGTTGCTACAATTTGTTAGAGATTTGGTTTTAGGGTTTACTTTATGTATGCATATTTCATGTTAAAGCTTTCTATACCATAAAATGTCGACTAACATAGAACTGTGAACAGTAGCATATGATAAAAAAAAAAAAAAAATACATTCAAAAAGGGGTGATTATACAGTGCCTTGAAAAAGTATTCATACCCCTTGACACTTTCCACATTTTGTCATGGTACAAACAAAACGTAAATGTATTTTATTGGGATTTTATGTGATAGACCAACACAAAGTGGCAAATAATTGTGAAGTGGAAGGAAAATGATAAATAGTTTTCAAAAATCTTACAAATAAATCTGTGAAAAGTGTTTTGTACATTTGTATTCAGCCCCCTGAGTCAATACTTTGTAGAACTACCTTTCACTGCAATTACAGCTGCAAGTCTTTTTGGGGATGTCTCTCTACCAGCTTTTCATATCTATAGAGTGAAATCTTTGCCCATTCTTCTTTGCAAAATAGCTCAAGCTCTGTCAGATCGGATGGAGAACATCTGTGAATTGCAATTTTCAAGTCTAGCCACAGATTCTAAATTGGCTTTTGTTCTGGACTTTGACTGGGCCATTCTAACACATGAATATTCTTTGATCATTCCATTGTAGCTCTGGCTGTATGTTTAGAGTCGTTGTCCTGCTGGAAGGTGAACCTCCGCCCCAATCTCAAGTCTTTTACAGACTCTAACAGGGTTTCTTCTAAGATTGCCCTGTATTTGGCTCAATCCATCTTCCCTTCAACTCTGACCAACTTCCCTGTCCCTGCTGAAGAAAAGCATCCCCACAGCATGATGCTGCCACCACCATGTTTCACGGTGGGGATGGTGTGTTCAGGGTGATGTGTAGTGTTAATTTTCTGCCACACATAGTGTTTTGCTTTGAGGCCAAAAAGTAAAATTTTGGTCCCATCTAACCAGAGCACCTTCTTCCACATAGCTGTGTCCTCCACTGTTTTTCTGATGGCTTTCTTTCAACAATAGCTTTCTTCTTGCCACTCTTCCATAAACGTCAGATTTGTGGAGTGCATGACTAACAGTTCTCCTGTGGACAGATTCTCCCACCTGAGCTGTGGATTTCTGCAGCTCCTCCAGAGTTACCATGGTCCTTTTGGCTGCTTTTCTGATGAATGCTCTCCTTGCTTAGCTTGTCAGTTTAGGTGGACGGCCATGTCTTGGTAGGTTTGCAGTTGTGCCATACTTTTTCCATTTTCGGATGATGGATGAACAGTGCTCCGTAAAAAGGTTCAAAGCTTGGGATATTTTTTTAGAACCTAACCCTGCTTTTAGACTTCTCCACAACTGACCTGTCTGGTGTGTTCCTTGGCCTTCATGATGCTGTTTGTTCTGAGGGCTTCACAGAAAAGCAGTATTTATACTGAGATTACATTACACACAGGTGGACTCTATTTACTAATTAGGTGACTTCTGAAGGCAATTGGTTCCACTGGATTTTAGTTAGGGGTATCAGAGTAAAGGGGGCTGAATACAAATGCACGCCACACTTTTCAGATATTTATCTATAAAAACATTTGAAAACAGTTTATCATTTTCCTTTGACTTCACAATTTTGCACCACTTTGTGTTGGTCTATCACATAAAATCCCAATAAAATACATTTACGTTTTTGGTTGTAACATGACAAAATGTGAAAAATGTCACGGGGTATGAATACTTTTTCAAGGCACTGTACATGTATTTTGAGTTTAAAAAAAATATTTTAGCTTTACATGTCCTTGAAAAATGTTCATTTATTTTGACAGGTCATAAGAATGTTTTTGTTTTCTGAAGTATATTTATGCTTTCAGAGCATTGTTCTTCAATTGGCACTGTACAATAAATATCACTTAAGTGCCCTTTCAGATTCCACATTGACATTCATACCATGACGAGCTGCACTGGGAAATATGCAGTGAAGTGTGTTTGTTTCCCAGACACTGACCCATGAGTTGAACAGTTAGGTTAATCTGTCTGAAAAACAAAAAGTGGTCAGTTCTGCCCAAAGCATAAACAAGTAGACATAACCACCGGCTACAGCTGTGTAGGTTATGAGTTCGCTCTCTGCATGGCCTCACACTGAACTATCTTTTGGCAACAATGGGACGTAGAATCTAAAGACACTGCCAAATACAGCTAACTGTAATCAATCATTGCATGGTTTCATGTGATTTTTTTTTCCCCTTTTTATTTTTTTGCAGACCACCTTCCCTGGCTAACTTCCACAGGGTGGTGCAAATAAAAATGGAGCTTAACCACTTTACCTCCGGAAGACTTACCCACCCTCATCATGACCAGGCCATTTTTTGCGATACAGCGATTTGGCACTGCGTTATTTTAACTGACAATTGCGCAGTCATGCAACACTGTACCCAAATAAAATTTATGTCCTTTTTTTCCCACAAATAGAGCTTTCTTTTGGTGGTAATTGATTACCTCTGCGATTTTTTTATTTTTTTGCGCTATGGTAATTTGTCAGATTTGCTGCAGTTTTTGTAAATCCAACCCCATAACGTTATATTACCAATGGCTTTATACCATAATACAGAATAGAGAGAGACATTTTGGAAGTATTTTTAGGTAACATTCGTGAGTTTGCTTTTTAGACTTGAGCTTCTTCAAGCATTTTTTTATGACTGTTTTTTTAAGCTTGAGTGTTTTTGTTTTAGCCAATGGAAAGCTAGTTACTGGGAGAAGGAAAGGCAAGAAATCACATGAAAAGCATGCATTAAGCCCCGTACACACGGTCGGACTTTTGGCCAACAAACTTCATTTTGAGCAAGTTGGACCAACAATCCGACCGTGTGTACGCTCCATCGGACAAACTTTTTTTTGCTTTTTTCTTGTTTTCATCGGACAAAAGTTGGGTCTGCCCAACAAAAGTCCGATGAAGCAAAGTCCGACCGTGTGTAAAGAAAACCATGGGACTTTTGTCCGATGGACAAAACAACTAATGTTAAAATCAACCAACAATAGCAGAAGTTGACCAAAGGGTGGCGGTAAAGAGCAGAAAAGAGCTGAAAAACCATGTGATGTTGCAAAAAGTTTTGGGAAAGTTTGCATAAAAGTCAGAGCGTGTGTATGCTATGGGTGTTCCCGACCAAATCCGTTCGGACAAAAAACTACGGAATAGTCCGGTGGAAGTCTGACCGTGTGTATGGGGCTTTACTCACATTTTTAAGGCATTCCTATTGAAGTCTATAGGGACCAAGAACATGCGACTCTGCCCCTAAAAAAGCTCAAGTATTTTTTTGAGCGTCGAGCAACATAATGCAGCTTAAACAGGCACCAAAGGATAAAATAGGCATTCTCATGTCAAGCATTGACAATTCCTAGAAAAACACTTTAAATTGCTCAGGTGTGAACTGAGCCCTAATCCCAGTCATACTCTTCTCCCTGAACTTTTACAATGTACTGTGTAGTTGTTCACTGATAGAGGAAATTGGATTCAGCTGCTGCTGCCAATAGAATTTGATAGGGTCACTATGTCACTTGTCTACCCTTCTGTCCAATGTCTGCTGCACAGGTTCAGCATATGAGAAAGTCCAAGCCATCATTCTCAGGGGGCAGACAAATAGTTGAGTGTACCCACCATCTTTTTTCCTAGGACATGGCTGGCAGTTGGAGCATCTCTTTGTTCTCTGCCTGTTGCATGAACATTTTAGTGATAAACTGCTGCATTCATGTGGTGTTGTAAATTTGAGAGATACAAGGTTCTGAATTGTATTTTTCAAATGAATGGACTCACAAGTTTATTTATGACTTGGACTATTCTAAATTATCCAAGTGGTCATGTGACAAAGTCTTTTACCCTCAGTTCCTCCTCCGCAAAGCTCAGTCATTGGTTCATACTGCTTCCCACAGGAAATAACCATGAATGAAATGAGTTGGCATCTTCTAATGCCACATACCTAAAGTGCTAATATAGAGCACCACATAAAAGCAGCATGAATATACCCTGTAGATAGATGGCTAGACTGCAGCCTCATTTCTGATCCCAGTTTATTATTTCTAAGGCCATCTTTAACAATGTGTCAGAACATGATACTTTTTTCTTGACTTTGCCTCCACTGTGGAATGTGGTGGTGTGGTATCCCGTTATGCATATGTTCACCACAACTAACCACATACAAAAGGTATATCACACATGAATAGGATCTCCCTGAGGTGACCTGTGTCATCACTCTTTCATCTCTGCCTTAAGGCACTGAGTTCAACCTGAAATACATTGTGAGCCAATTAGAAGACCTTAATATGACGTCACATGATTCCTTCACCTTAAAATCAGGCTACAAGTAGAATCAATAATGCTGAGGTTAAGATTTGGCCAGTACATTCATGGTCTCCTGCCTATGATGCTCTCTGAATGTTGAATTACTGACATACAGGCATCGGAGTGGCCTGACACACTACATAATCTATGTTGTTTCACCTGTGTGTATTCTGGTGTATTTAATCCCCCCCAAACAAAATGTGAATGCATTGCAGTTTACCTTTTCTTGGTGGCCGATTTTTTTTTTTTAAATGTCTTCCTAATATTTACCTGGTAATCCTGTCAGGGACTCACTTCCTGTTCTAGAGTGACAACTCTACTGTATCTGAGTGTTTTAGGACTACATAACACCTCTCAAAAACTGCCCATGCAGATAAGGGGCATTTGTAAGCATAAACTAACTCTGCTGCTTTGACTAAAGTTGAATAATGCCCTGGCTATAGGTGTGGTCCATTCACATACCTCATGAAGCCTAACTAGAAAACTCCCAGGTTGTTGCTAATAGAGACTAGGCTGAGCTCAGAGCTACTGCATCAGGGCAGAGAAAGTGCATGTGAGGGGGTTTGAATCAGAGAAAGCGCTCACTCCTGTGATCTCCCTTATTTGCATAGGCAGTTTTTTTGTAAAAGTGAAACATGTTGCGTTACCACCTCCCACCAGCATATCAATGAATTTCACCAGAGACTCAGATGGGGCTTCAAAGAAAGTTAGATCGCTAGGTGCCACCCACTTCAGAATATATACATTGTAATATATGTAGCGGGGTGTTCAATTTAAGGGTAGTGTCTGAGTGGCAATTAGGCTCAGACACATTGATTGTTAGGGTTTATGGACCAAACATATTTGTTAATGGGAGATAGTGTTGGTGCACAGTTCCCTGTGGCCTATGGGTGGCGCTGTCACCATAGGCCAGGGTTGAACCACCAATCCAGGGCTGCACCTTTTGTGTCCCCTCTCGGCAGTAGTACGGCAGAGCGGGGAACCTGCTGTGCCTGTCGGGAGAGGGTATAAAAGGGGGCGGACATCTTCCATTGGGGTTCGTCCACGCCCAGGCACCTTTAGCCGGGATGTGTGTGGTTCGTCCACGCCCAGGCACCTTCAGCCTGGGTGTGTGTGGTTCGTCCCCGCCCAGGCACCTTCAGCCTGGGTGTGAGGAAGGACGTCTCCGGGTGCCTTAGGCCCGGAGGTGGAGTTCCTGTTCCATCCCAGACACCTTCAGTCTGGGGTGAGGTACTATTTGAAGGCCCAGGGCCCAGCAACCTTCGGCTGGGGTCCGCTAGGGATCGAGGACTCCCAGGGTGCCGCCTTGGGAGTGGACCCGTATCTGATATGAGGAGGCCAGGGAGGTAACCCCTTCCGAAGACCCAGCGCAGAGTCGTGGTGACGGTGAGGGCCTCTGGTAACTCTCCGGAGGGATGTTTTCTCCTTGACATGGGCCAAATACTTTAAGAAGGAAGTCCACCAGGTCAGTGGCAGTGACCCTACTCGTTCAAGTCAGTGGCAGTGACTTCATAGGGCAAAGCCCTTTTCTCCAGGTCAGTGGCAGTGACCCTACGTTCCAAGTCAGTGGCAGGGACCTTATTCACCCGGTCTGTGGCAGAGACCAACCTCACAGTCTGTGGCAGAGATCGTGCGCCAAAACTGTTTGAGAAACCTAAACAGTCTAAAGAGTTAAGCTACGTTTGTGCCTGGACCTCCTCCACATCTAAGCTGTCCTGTGTCTTCGCTCCAACCTGTCTGCTCTCAAAGAGGCTGTTTATTATCCTGTGTTAAATAAATGTTGAGTTGGACTTTCAGCTAGTGTGGACATTCACATTCCTGGGGAAAGCAAGAACTTGCATCTACCTAAGGTAGAGGTGAGATCATTCTGGCAGGACTTTGACTCTGGCCGCAGACAAGGCCCAAAACTAACACCGCTCAACCTCTTTACTCAGGAGGGTACGAGCTTGTGGTGCGGTGTGCCCCTCTCTGCCTGCGAGGAGCCTAATTAAATGCAGGTTGGGGAGAGGTGTGTGCGCTACATATAAATCCTTAATTAGTCAGAGAAGCCATTTTTGAACACAATACTCTATATTGTTTGTTGCGCTCCCTGCATGCTTGTACAATAAAATATCTTAATTTTTTAATTTGGCTTCCGCAGTCAAAGTTACTGAAACCCCTTTAGTTGTTGGGTTTCTCTGACAAAGGGGCAAACATGTTGCGTTACCACCTCCAACCAGCAACCCACATAAAGTCACTTGCTGGCCTAGTTTAGAGTAGAACTAAACCCTTCTATCCTTTACAGACAAGGAAGTTGCCATCTTAGCCTCTATTTGATCTACTGTTGCTCTGAAGCTGCACATGTGATCAGTCAAGACACCAGCCATTTAATGGCTTGACAGTTGGGTTAAAAGCATAAGTAAATGTGACAGTTATCATTCATGGCATGCCTTAAATGTAATCATCTTAGAAAACAGGTAAGTTGATGGGACTAGTTCCACTTAAAAGAACACATGCTTTTCAGTACAATCCTGCAGGAGCAACCTCTTTTGTTAATCAGCTTGCTAAAGGAATAATGGTTTCAATGATTGATATATAAAAGATATATATATATATATATATATATATATATTGTGAGGGGGTTAGCTCGGCAGCGGGTGTGGGTGACCCCCGAGATGGGCTCCCCACACAAAAACAGGCCCAGCAGACGGAGCTTGTGGTTTTCAAAATCAAAAAGGTGCGGTTTATTTTCTATTTACAGTGACAAAAACACAGCAAAGCAAAAGAAACATAAACAAAATAAATCCTGGTCAAGTTGACCTCTGACTAAACATACAGGTTTCCTAACTAACAACTGGGATCAGCCTAGTGCTGTCCTAGTCCCTAAGTCCCTGGTTTTAGATGTCCAAGCAAATAGCCACACAGGCTTTGTCTCACCGCACAGGGGTTCACTCTCCCTAGACAGTCCACACAGGTCTGGTTCCAGGCATGAGCTAACATCTAATGAAGCTGGGAGTTCTTATAGAGGCCTAAATGAGCTGACAAGCTTCAGCTGGTCTCTTCAACTCCCTGTCTGTACGACGCCCCACACTCTCCCTAGAGGTATGAGTCATCCATGAGCCCACTAGCCTTAGCTGGGCTTATACAACTCTCCACCTAGTTGTATAAGTCGGCGTAAAGCCTGAATCTGGGCGAAATATATCTACCCCCCTGGATGCAACCAGGTGACTTTACCTTCCTGCTGTCACATACCCCCCCCTCTTGTTTTAACCTCGGGGTTGGAACACCAGCAATCAGGCATTCATGTACTCGAGACAAAGCATCCACATTCCCCATTTGAACGCCAGGGCGATGCTTTACTGTGAAGTTGAATTCCTGGAGGGCCAGGAACCACCTATTCACTCTTCTATTTGTTTCCTTGTTTTGAGCCATCCACTTTAACGGAGCGTGATCCGTAACCATGTCAAAGTGCCTACCTAGCAGGTAGTACCGAAGGGAATCTAGAGCCCACTTCACCGCTAAACACTCCTTTTCAACGGTGGCGTAATTTACCTCATGGGACTTCAACTTCCTGCTGAGGTAAATGACTGGGTGCTCTTCCCCGTTCCAGACCTGGGACAATACTGCTCCTAACCCCACATCTGACGCATCACTTTGTACGACAAAGTCTTTAGAGAAGTCGGGTGAGTACAACACTGGCTGGCTACATAAGGCTTGTTTCAAGAATTGGAATGCTGCCTCAGCCTCGGGGGTCCATTTAATCATGACCGACCCTTTCCCCTTCGTCAGGTTGGTTAGGGGCACAGCCTTAGAAGCAAAGAGGGGAATGAATCGCCGATAATACCCAGCGATTCCCAGAAAGGCTCGTACCTGCTTCTTGCTGTTGGGACGTGGCCAACTCTGGATGGCCTCGACTTTGTTGAGTTGGGGTTTTATTACTCCCCTCCCAATGGTGTACCCAAGATATTTGGCCTCCTCCTGCCCAATGGTACACTTCTTGGGGTTAGCCGTAAACCCCGCTTCCCGAACAGAGTCCAGGACTGCTTGCACTTTTGGCAGATGTGAGGCCCAATCTGTGCTATGGACAATTACGTCATCCAGGTAAGCCGCAGCATACTTCCGATGGGGCCTCAGCATCTGGTCCATTTTCCGCTGGAATGTGGCCGGCGCATTCTGTAACCCGAACGGCATTCTTTTATATTGGAACGCCCCGTCTGGGGTTACAAATGCGGTTTTCTCTTTGGCCGACTTGGCCAGGGGGATTTGCCAATACCCTTTTGTGAGGTCAAGAGTCGTCATGTATCGGGCTGTTCCCAGCCGGTCGATCAACTCATCTATACGTGGCATGGGGTAGGTGTCAAATTTTGTAACTTTGTTCAACTGACGAAAATCGTTACAAAATCGCCAGCTCCCATCCGGTTTAGGCACCAACACAATGGGACTAGACCAATCACTTTGGGACTCCTCTATCACCCCTAAGTTCAGCATTTTCTGTACTTCCTCCCGTATTGCCTCCCGTCGGGCCTCTGGGATCCGATAGGGTTTTAACTTCACCCTTTCACCGGGCGGGGTAATGATGTCATGCTCTACCCCAGATGTTTGTCCCGGCAGCTCAGAGAATACCTCCTTGTTGCGAAGCACAAACTCCTTAACCTCCTGTTGTTGGGGTTGTGACAAGGTGGCTGCTATTCCAACCTCAGGAATCACGCAACCAGTTTGAGCTGGTGACCAAGTGTCTGCGACTAGGGACTCTCTATCCCTCCAGGCTTTCAACAGATTAACGTGATAGATCTGTTCGGGCTTTCGCCTTCCTGGTTGTCTGACCTTGTAATTCACTTCGCTCACTTTTTCCATTATCTCGTAGGGGCCTTGCCATTTAGCAAGGAATTTACTTTCAACCGTAGGGACAAGTACCAGTATCCTATCCCCCGGGGAAAAGGTACGGGTCTTGGCTCCACGGTTGTACACTCTCTGCTGTGCTAACTGCGCTTGGGCCAAATGTTCCTTCACGATGGGCATTACCTGTGCAATTCGGTCTTGCATCAGGGCGACATGCTCAATCACACTCCTGTGGGGAGAACTCTCACTTTCCCAAGTTTCCTTGGCAATATCCAACAGCCCTCTTGGGTGTCTCCCATACAGTAACTCAAAGGGGGAGAATCCCGTAGAGGATTGGGGCACCTCCCTAATAGCAAACATCAGATAAGGAAGTAGACAGTCCCAATCCTTTCCATCTCTATCCACCACTTTCTTCAACATTTGTTTTAGGGTTTTGTTGAATCTTTCAACCAGCCCATCGGTTTGGGGGTGATACACAGATGTACGTAATTGCGTCACTTTGAACAATTTACATAGCTCCTTCATAACCCGGGACATAAAGGGTGTACCTTGGTCCGTAAGCAGTTCTTTACAAATACCCACCCGGCTAAACACAAGAGATAGCTCTTTGGCTATGGTTTTGGCCGAGGTATTTCGGAGAGGGATCGCTTCTGGATAACGGGTGGCATAGTCCATTATAACTAATATGTACTGGTGCCCCCTAGCGGACTTGATTATAGGACCTACCAAATCCATGGCGATCCTCTCAAACGGGACCTCAATGATGGGTAGAGGGACCAGCGGGCTACGGAAATGTGGCATCGGGGCCGACCTCTGACACACAGGGCAGGAGGAACAATAATTTTCTATGTCCTTCATCACCCCCGGCCAATAGAATCTCTGTAATACCCTCTCTCGGGTTTTCTCTGTCCCCAGATGACCTCCAAGAATGTGCCCATGGGCCAACTCCAACACCAACTTCCTGTAAGGTTTGGGCACCACAAGCTGCTCAACGGTTTCTTCTGCCCTTTTTGCCACCCGATACAGTAGGTCCTTCTCTACGCTGAAGTATGGGTAAGTGCAGGTATTATCTGGGTTCACTAACTCGCCATCTATTTTCACTACGTTTTCCCGTGCCTTTATTAGGGCGGGGTCTTTCAACTGTTCTGTGGCAAAGTTTTCCCTGTGAACCTCAAGATCAGAAAACTCCACAGACGGTAGGTTTTCGTCTGAGGAGGTGGGCTCCTCTCCAGTTTCTTGAGTCTCCCCTGCCAATACTGACAAGGGAAATTCCGGAGAGTCCTCACCACTCTCAGGGGAGTTCTGGCTATCACATTCCTGATACATAGGGGCACCAGTGGGGGGCTCAGGATCATCCCACAGTTCCCAGAACTTCGGAAAATCCCTTCCCACAATGGCGTCATGCGGTAACTGAGATACTAAGCCCACTGGATGAGAGAGGGTACCTTTGGGGGTCTCGAAACACACTGTAGTCACTGGATACTCTCGGGTGTCCCCATGCACACAAATAACAGCTACCTTGCTATTCCCAGAGACCTCTGTTTTAACTAATTCAGCCTTTATCAGGGTCACAAGGCTACCTGAATCCAGCAATACCACAACATTTCTACCATTAATACACATTTTGCATAAATGTTTCTCAGTTCCCCGAATGGCAGTGCATGCGACTGTCGCACACAGCGACTGACGTCTGCCCGTCAGAAAGTCACACTGCATGGGTTCCTCCACAACCGGGCAATTTGCTGCAATATGTCCCGCTTGCCGGCAGCGGTAGCAAACGATCCTTCTTGCCGCCTCTTGAGCCGCTGATTTCCCAGGCTGTTCTCGCCAAACTTGGGGTAGAGCTCCCACCCTCTCACTCTCTCCACCCTTACCCCTTGGAATCATCTTATCCGCCCCTGGGGATGGTCTGGTCTTAGGGTGGAAAGTCCGAGTGTCTCTGGAAGAGGCCGTCAGGTTCTCTGTAGCCAAGTATTTCTCCACACGATCCACAAGACCATCGGCCGTCTCTGGGTCTCCATGGCTTACCCACTTTTGGATGGCAGTAGGAAGAGCTCTCAAAAACCGATCCATTACAACACGTTCCACAATCTTTGGTGCGGACAAAGTCTCTGGCTGTAGCCACTTTCTGCTCAGGTGAATGAGATCATACATTTGAGACCTGGGGGGTTTTCCAAGCTGGAAAGTCCAGTTATGCACACGCTGAGCCCGGACAGCCAGGGTGACACCCAGCCTTGCCAATATTTCAGCTTTTAGCATCACATAGTCTTTTGCTTGGTCATGCTCTAGGTCATAGTAAGCCTTCTGCGATTCACCAGTTAACAGAGGAGCCACCAGTCCAGCCCACTGCTCCTCAGGCCACTTTTCTCTTTCAGCAGTCCTTTCAAATGTGGTCAAAAATACCTCTGGATCATCCTCTCCAGTCATTTTTGTCAATAAACGACTCACCCCAAAGGACGCGGTATTAGTGGGACGGCTTCCCTCACTGGTCTGCGGACATTGCTGCACTACTGCTTCCATTTGTTGTAGTCTCTGCTCTTGCTTCTGTAACAGGTCTATGAAGCGGGCCTCAGATTGCTGCAGGGCTTGTTGCTGAGCTTCCAGACTCTGTTGGTGAGCTTGCTGCTGGGCTGCAAGGCTCTGTTGATGAGCTTGCTGCTGGGCTGCAAGGCTCCTTTGCAAACCTGCATTTGTCTGCTGTTGATTGGCATTTGCTAGAGCCAGCTGTTTCAGTATCTCCTCCATGCTGGCTTAAAAAAAACTGCCACTGGTTCTCCACCAACTGTGAGGGGGTTAGCTCGGCAGCGGGTGTGGGTGACCCCCGAGATGGGCTCCCCACACAAAAACAGGCCCAGCAGACGGAGCTTGTGGTTTTCAAAATCAAAAAGGTGCGGTTTATTTTCTATTTACAGTGACAAAAACACAGCAAAGCAAAAGAAACATAAACAAAATAAATCCTGGTCAAGTTGACCTCTGACTAAACATACAGGTTTCCTAACTAACAACTGGGATCAGCCTAGTGCTGTCCTAGTCCCTAAGTCCCTGGTTTTAGATGTCCAAGCAAATAGCCACACAGGCTTTGTCTCACCGCACAGGGGTTCACTCTCCCTAGACAGTCCACACAGGTCTGGTTCCAGGCATGAGCTAACATCTAATGAAGCTGGGAGTTCTTATAGAGGCCTAAATGAGCTGACAAGCTTCAGCTGGTCTCTTCAACTCCCTGTCTGTACGACGCCCCACACTCTCCCTAGAGGTATGAGTCATCCATGAGCCCACTAGCCTTAGCTGGGCTTATACAACTCTCCACCTAGTTGTATAAGTCGGCGTAAAGCCTGAATCTGGGCGAAATATATCTACCCCCCTGGATGCAACCAGGTGACTTTACCTTCCTGCTGTCACAATATATATATATTGTGACAGCAGGAAGGTAAAGTCACCTGGTTGCATCCAGGGGGGTAGATATATTTCGCCCAGATTCAGGCTTTACGCCGACTTATACAGCTAGGTGGAGAGTTGTATAAGCCCAGCTGAGACTAGTGGGCTCATTGATGACTCATACCTCTAGGGAGAGGGCTGGGCGTCGTGCAGACAGGGAGTTGATGAGATCAGCTGAACCTTGTCAGCTCATTTAGGCCTCTATAAGAAATCCCAGCTTCATTAGATGTTAGCTCATGCCTGGAAGCAGACCTGTGTGGACTGTCTAGGGAGAGTGAACCCCTGTGCGGTGAGAGAAAGCCTGTGTGGCTATATTTTGCTTGGACATTTAAAACCAGGGACTAGGACAGCACTAGGCTGATCCCAGTCGTTAGTTAGGAAACCTGTAAGTTTAGTCAGAGGTCAAGTTGACCAGGATTTATTTTGTTTATGTTTTTTTGCCTTGCTGTGTTTTTGTCACTGTAAATAGAAAATAAACCGCACCTTTTTGATTTTGAAAACCACAACCTCCGTCTGCTGGGCCTGTTTTTGGGTGGGGAGCCCATCCCGGGGGTCACACATACCCGCTGCCGAGCTAACCCCCTCACAGTTGGTGGAGAACCAGTGGCAGTTTTTTTTAAGCCAGTATGGAGGAGATACTGAAACAGCTGGCTCTAGCAAATGCCAATCAACAGCAGACAAATGCAGGTTTGCAAAGGAGCCTTGCAGCCCAGCAGCAAGCTCATCAACAGAGCCTTGCAACTTTACAACAGAGTCTGGAGGCTCAGCAACAAGCCCAACAGCAATCTGAGGCCCGCTTCATAGACCTGTTGCAGAAGCAAGAGCAGAGACTACAACAACAGATGGAAGCAGTAATGCAGCAACGTCCGCAGACCAGTGAGGAAAGCCGTCCCACTAATACCGCGTCCTTTGGGGTGAGTCGTTTATTGACAAAAATGACTGGAGAGGATGATCCAGAGGTATTTTTGACCACATTTGAAAGGACCGCTGAAAGAGAAAAGTGGCCTGAGGAGCAGTGGGCTGGACTAGTGGCTCCTCTGTTAACTGGTGAATCGCAGAAAGCTTACTATGACCTAGAGCCTAACCAAGCAAAAGACTATGTGATGCTAAAAGCTGAAATATTGGCAAGGCTGGGTGTCACCCTGGCTGTCCGGGCTCAGCGTGTGCATAACTGGACTTTCCAGCTTGGAAAACCCCCCAGGTCTCAAATGTATGATCTCATTCACCTGAGCAGAAAGTGGCTACAGCCAGAGACTTTGTCCGCACCAAAGATTGTGGAACGTGTTGTAATGGATCGGTTTTTGAGAGCTCTTCCTACTGCCATCCAAAAGTGGGTAAGCCATGGAGACCCAGAGACGGCCGATGGTCTTGTGGATCGTGTGGAGAAATACTTGGCTACAGAGAACCTGACGGCCTCTTCCAGAGACACTCGGACTTTCCACCCTAAGACCAGACCATCCCCAGGGGCGGATAAGATGATTCCAAGGGGTAAGGGTGGAGAGAGTGAGAGGGTGGGAGCTCTACCCCAAGTTTGGCGAGAACAGCCTGGGAAATCAGCGGCTCAAGAGGCGGCAAGAAGGATCGTTTGCTACCGCTGCCGGCAAGCGGGACATATTGCAGCAAATTGCCCGGTTTTGGAGGAACCCATGCAGTGTGACTTTCTGACGGGCAGACGTCAGTCGCTGTGTGCGACAGTCGCATGCACTGCCATTCGGGGAACTGAGAAACATTTATGCAAAATGTGTATTAATGGTAGAAATGTTGTGGTATTGCTGGATTCAGGTAGCCTTGTGACCCTGATAAAGGCTGAGTTAGTTAAAACAGAGGTCTCTGGGAATAGCAAGGTAGCCGTTATTTGTGTGCATGGGGACACCCGAGAGTATCCAGTGACTACAGTGTGTTTCGAGACCCCCAAAGGTACCCTCTCTCATCCAGTGGGCTTAGTATCTCAGTTACCGCATGACGCCATTGTGGGAAGGGATTTTCCGAAGTTCTGGGAACTGTGGGATGATCCTGAGCCCCCCACTGGTGCCCCTATGTACCAGGAATGTGATAGCCAGAACTCCCCTGAGAGTGGTGAGGACTCTCCGGAATTTCCCTTGTCAGTATTGGCAGGGGAGACTCAAGAAACTGGAGAGGAGCCCACCTCCTCAGACGAAAACCTACCGTCTGTGGAGTTTTCTGATCTTGAGGTTCACAGGGAAAACTTTGCCACAGAACAGTTGAAAGACCCCGCCCTAATAAAGGCACGGGAAAACGTAGTGAAAATAGATGGCGAGTTAGTGAACCCAGATAATACCGGCACTTACCCATACTTCAGCGTAGAGAAGGACCTACTGTATCGGGTGGCAAAAAGGGCAGAAGAAACCGTTGAGCAGCTTGTGGTGCCCAAACCTTACAGGAAGTTGGTGTTGGAGTTGGCCCATGGGCACATTCTTGGAGGTCATCTGGGGACAGAGAAAACCCGAGAGAGGGTATTACAGAGATTCTATTGGCCTGGGGTGATGAAGGACATAGAAAATTATTGTTCCTCCTGCCCTGTGTGTCAGAGGTCGGCCCCGATGCCACATTTCCGTAGCCCGCTGGTCCCTCTACCCATCATTGAGGTCCCGTTTGAGAGAATCGCAATGGATTTGGTAGGTCCTATAATCAAGTCCGCTAGGGGGCACCAGTACATATTGGTTATAATGGACTATGCCACCCGTTATCCAGAAGCGATCCCTCTCAGAAATACCTCGGCCAAAACCATAGCCAAAGAGCTATCTCTTGTTTTTAGCCGGGTGGGTATTTGTAAAGAACTGCTTACGGACCAAGGTACACCCTTTATGTCCCGGGTTATGAAAGAGCTGTGTAAATTGTTCAAAGTGACGCAATTGCGTACATCTGTGTATCACCCCCAAACCGATGGGCTGGTTGAAAGATTCAACAAAACCCTAAAACAAATGTTGAAGAAAGTGGTGGATAGAGATGGAAGGGATTGGGACTGTCTACTTCCTTATTTGATGTTTGCTATTAGGGAGGTGCCCCAATCCTCTACGGGATTCTCCCCCTTTGAGTTACTGTATGGGAGACACCCAAGAGGGCTGTTGGATATTGCCAAGGAAACTTGGGAAAGTGAGAGTTCTCCCCACAGGAGTGTGATTGAGCATGTCGCCCTGATGCAAGATCGAATTGCACAGGTAATGCCCATCGTGAAGGAACATTTGGCCCAAGCGCAGTTGGCACAGCAGAGAGTGTACAACCGTGGAGCCAAGACCCGTACCTTTTCCCCGGGGGATAGGATATTGGTACTTGTCCCTACGGTTGAAAGTAAATTCCTTGCCAAATGGCAAGGCCCCTACGAGATAATGGAAAAAGTGAGCGAAGTGAATTACAAGGTCAGACAACCAGGAAGGCGAAAGCCCGAACAGATCTATCACGTTAATCTGTTGAAAGCCTGGAGGGATAGAGAGTCCCTAGTCGCAGACACTTGGTCACCAGCTCAAACTGGTTGCGTGATTCCTGAGGTTGGAATCGCAGCCACCTTGTCACAACCCCAACAACAGGAGGTTAAGGAGTTTGTGCTTCGCAACAAGGAGGTATTCTCTGAGCTGCCGGGACAAACATCTGGGGTAGAGCATGACATTATTACCCCGCCCGGTGAAAGGGTGAAGTTAAAACCCTATCGGATCCCAGAGGCCCGACGGGAGGCAATACGGGAGGAAGTACAGAAAATGCTGAACTTAGGGGTGATAGAGGAGTCCCAAAGTGATTGGTCTAGTCCCATTGTGTTGGTGCCTAAACCGGATGGGAGCTGGCGATTTTGTAACGATTTTCGTCAGTTGAACAAAGTTACAAAATTTGACACCTACCCCATGCCACGTATAGATGAGTTGATCGACCGGCTGGGAACAGCCCGATACATGACGACTCTTGACCTCACAAAAGGGTATTGGCAAATCCCCCTGGCCAAGTCGGCCAAAGAGAAAACCGCATTTGTAACCCCAGACGGGGCGTTCCAATATAAAAGAATGCCGTTCGGGTTACAGAATGCGCCGGCCACATTCCAGCGGAAAATGGACCAGATGCTGAGGCCCCATCGGAAGTATGCTGCGGCTTACCTGGATGATGTAATTGTCCATAGCACAGATTGGGCCTCACATCTGCCAAAAGTGCAAGCAGTCCTGGACTCTGTTCGGGAAGCAGGGTTTACGGCTAACCCCAAGAAGTGTACCATTGGGCAGGAGGAGGCCAAATATCTTGGGTACACCATTGGGAGGGGAGTAATAAAACCCCAACTCAACAAAGTCGAGGCCATCCAGAGTTGGCCACGTCCCAACAGCAAGAAGCAGGTACGAGCCTTTCTGGGAATCGCTGGGTATTATCGGCGATTCATTCCCCACTTTGCTTCTAAGGCTGTGCCCCTAACCAACCTGACGAAGGGGAAAGGGTCGGTCATGATTAAATGGACCCCCGAGGCTGAGGCAGCATTCCAGTTCTTGAAACAAGCCTTATGTAGCCAGCCAGTGTTGTACTCACCCGACTTCTCTAGAGACTTTGTCGTACAAAGTGATGCGTCAGATGTGGGGTTAGGAGCAGTATTGTCCCAGGTCTGGAACGGGGAAGAGCACCCAGTCATTTACCTCAGCAGGAAGTTGAAGTCCCATGAGGTAAATTACGCCACTGTTGAAAAGGAGTGTTTAGCGGTGAAGTGGGCTCTAGATTCCCTTCGGTACTACCTGCTAGGTAGGCATTTTGACATGGTTACGGATCACGCTCCGTTAAAGTGGATGGCTCAAAACAAGGAAACAAATAGAAGAGTGAATAGGTGGTTCCTGGCCCTCCAGGAATTCAACTTCACAGTAAAGCATCGCCCTGGCGTTCAAATGGGGAATGTGGATGCTTTGTCTCGAGTACATGAATGCCTGATTGCTGGTGTTCCAACCCCGAGGTTAAAACAAGAGGGGGGGGTATGTGACAGCAGGAAGGTAAAGTCACCTGGTTGCATCCAGGGGGGTAGATATATTTCGCCCAGATTCAGGCTTTACGCCGACTTATACAGCTAGGTGGAGAGTTGTATAAGCCCAGCTGAGACTAGTGGGCTCATTGATGACTCATACCTCTAGGGAGAGGGCTGGGCGTCGTGCAGACAGGGAGTTGATGAGATCAGCTGAACCTTGTCAGCTCATTTAGGCCTCTATAAGAAATCCCAGCTTCATTAGATGTTAGCTCATGCCTGGAAGCAGACCTGTGTGGACTGTCTAGGGAGAGTGAACCCCTGTGCGGTGAGAGAAAGCCTGTGTGGCTATATTTTGCTTGGACATTTAAAACCAGGGACTAGGACAGCACTAGGCTGATCCCAGTCGTTAGTTAGGAAACCTGTAAGTTTAGTCAGAGGTCAAGTTGACCAGGATTTATTTTGTTTATGTTTTTTTGCCTTGCTGTGTTTTTGTCACTGTAAATAGAAAATAAACCGCACCTTTTTGATTTTGAAAACCACAACCTCCGTCTGCTGGGCCTGTTTTTGGGTGGGGAGCCCATCCCGGGGGTCACACATACCCGCTGCCGAGCTAACCCCCTCACAATATATATATATATATATATATATCACAACCATGTGCTGTTGCCTGTACAGTATATAAACCCATAATCAGTATGTCTATGTATCTGAGTCAAAATGCATGTCTCTTTATACCACAATTTTCTCCAGAAAGTGCAATTTTACCAAGTCCAATCCCCCTTAAAAACCCATCCCCTAGGATAGCTCCATAAACCTATACTTTAATAATAATTCTAATAAATTATTAAAATAATACTTAAAAGATTTCCCTTGGATCATAAATCTTAAAGTGATTGTTATTTTTATAGAAAAAAAATACTTTACAAACAAATACTTACCTGCTCTGTTGCAGTGGTTTTGCACAGAGCAGTCCAGATCCTCCTCTTCTCGGGTCCCTCTTTGGTGCAACTGGCCCCTCCCTCCTGTTGAGTGCCCCACAGTAAGCAGCTTGCTATTGGGGCACCCAAGCTGAGCTGCAGCTCCGTTTGTCCATTCAGACATGGAGCCCCGGTTCGACCCCGCTTCCTCTCTCTCCTGATTGGCTAACTGACTTTCTCTATGACAAAGCAGCGGTGCCATTGGCTCCTGCTGCTGTCAATCAATCAGGAGGGAGAGTCCCGGATGGCCGAGACACTTGTGGACATCTTTGCACACTGATGGGGGTCAGGTAAGTATTAGGGGGCCGAGGGGGACTGCTGCACACATAAGGCTTTAAGATAAAAAAAAACTTCTGACTTTACAACCCCTTTAAATGTTAAACACTGAATATCATGTTGTTGGTCAACACAGTATCTTTCACATACATATTTGAAGGCATTGTTAGCGGCATTTTAAAATAAAGTTGTAGCTTTTCATTTTTGTTTTTCTGGTCCCTCTGGGCCTAAGAGCAGATACAACAAGATGCCACTGTCCAATGGGACTGCTGCAGTGGCCAACAAGGGCACCATCATTGGATATGAGAATGGCAGTTGTTGAAGCTTAGCCATTAGACAAAGTCAAGTCAAACTCCAGTAGCAAAGCAAAACTAAACCAGAGTGGGGCACAGAAGAAACAAATTCTGGTAAATAAAGATAGGCAGGGTATTTTCTTTTAAAAGTTCAAATCAGAGCATGGGTTTACTTTAAACACCCAACGTGTTTTTCTGGCTATATCTCCGCTTGGATTTTCCCGCAATGTAAACTGTGGGTGCTTCACGTCATATATTCCCTCGTCCCTAATCTCTTGTTATTTCATGCTTCTGACCTAATTCACCTCACCCATCCAGCCCTGGAAACAGTACACTTTTCTATTGTCCCAAGTCCAGCGTTCTGGGAAGATAATAGCGTAATAAAACAGCGAGTAACCACGGACAGATAAGTTCTCCTTATTCATGTTTGGATTTGGGTCACTAGTAATTCAGAACAATTCCCCTGTGTGTCTGTATAAATATCAGCTGCAGAACCGATTATTTCTAAAACAGCTTTGGCCAGCTCAACCATTTTCCAACACAGCTGCTTGACACCAAGTCAATGTGAATCTGTGCAGTCGCAGGTTATTAATGTGTTTTCTCTGCAAAGACAGCACTGCAATCATTAGGGAACTTATGTGTTTCCTGCTTTTCAGAACTACTGAAGCTTTTTGTTTTTACAATGTTTTATGGCTTTTTTGAGGCAGCCTGTAGCGGTGGTCACATTTGTCCCGTTGGCTATTTTGTTTTCCAATTGGTTAATGAATTATGTCATTATTGAAATGATCCGGAGCTTCCGCTCCACCATTCATTTTATTTTATTGTTTTGGAGGTTTGATGTAATTTACCTACAGAATTTTCCCTTCCACTCTTGATAATTCAGATATAAAAGCTGCAAGTGATGCATACTGTTTTATCAGTTTCTCTAGCTGAGCTCCCTGCAGTGTTCAAATTAAACAAAATACAGATAAAAAAAGGAAAACCCATTTAATGCTTTCTATTTAAGTTGTTTTTTTGTATGCAATTGTAAACTTTTGTTTTATATCTGTATATACAACACAGCAGTAGCTACCTGCCTTTAGGCTGGCTTTGTCTGATTGAAAAATCAGAATGAGCTCATGATAAGCGTTAAGTCACAATGATGAGTCATTCAGTTCTGTTCGCACATTGCAGTTTTAGCTAGTGATCTCTATTTAAAAATATAAATAATTAATAAAATAATCTTTTAATCCTAACCATAATAAATTTGAAAAAATGTACTCATTCATTTATTTACTTTACCTTTAGATAACACTGCAAATTAAGGTGCCTAAAAGCAATGGCAAACACTTGCCCAGTGCAGCCGTTTTTGCTTAAGTTAGGGAGTTTTCTTGGGCCCTCTTTGACCCTAGCTAACACTCCCTGGCTGAGTTTGCTTAGGAGAAATTTGATTGGTTGGGATAGGTTTTTCTGGACAATTACTATTGTTGACCCCTAGACAGGCTGGAGCTTGTAGTGTCCCCTCTTCCACTCCCATAGGCACAAACAAGACTCACCCATTATATTTAAACAAGATTCACCCATCTCATTCAAACAAGATTCACCCATCATATTTACCGTATGTACTCGAGTATAAGCCGAGTTTTTCAGCACATTTTTTTGGGCTGAAAATGCCCCCCTCAGGTTATACTCGAGTCACCTTTTTGCGCCTGATCTTCCGGATTTTGGACACCCGGTACTGGCCGGCCGTAAGTCCCCTTGACCCCATACTTGGCACACATGTAGCCCCACTCTTCTCCTACAAGTGTGCAAAGTTTGTTGTCTGTTAGACCTACAACCGTGGATCATCGATTTTTCAAACCCGGGCACCCCTTCCATAGACTCCCATGTTAAACGGTCATTTCTCTGGTGACTTTGGGGACCTGGTACCGGAAGGTCGTAGGTCCTCTGGACCCGAAACTTGGCACACATCTAGCCCCATTTCTTCTCTACAGGTGTGCAAAGGTTGTTGTCTGGAGGACCTACGGCCGTGGAGCACCGATTTTTCAAAGCTGGGCACCCCTTCCATAGACTCACATGTTAAACATCAGTCTAGGCATGGGCACAGTGAGGCATGGGCACAGTAAGGTAAAGTGAGGCATGCAGATGGACACCCTAGGCTTATACTCGAGTCAATATATTTTCCCATTTTTTTCTGTTAAAATTAGGTGCCTCAGCTTATATTCGGGTCAGCTTATACTCGAGTATATACAGTAAATTCATCGCCCCCATCTCCCCCCTCCCTTCACAGATCCCCCTCTCAGCACAAATCATCTCCCCCTCCCTGCACAGATCCCCCCTCTCAGCACAAATCATCTCCCCCTCCCTGCACAGATCCCCCCTCTCAGCACAAATCATCTCCCCCTCCCTGCACAGATCCCCCCCTCTCAGCACAAACCATCCCTTTATCTCCCCCCTTTCAGTATTAAACCCCTCTTCTTGCCCAAATTCTCTTATTCCCCCAACCAAGCCACCCTCAGCACAAATCCTCTTATTTAATCCCTCCCTGACAATTTCCCCCAACAATTTCCCTCAAAATAATTTTGATCGATCAAAAAAATTAACGAATTATCGAGAAATTAATCGTTAATTTCCGCAGCCCTAATTGTGAGGCATAGTGGGTGCAAAGATGATGAAAGTCATTGGGCGCCAGACAATTCTTAGATGTAAAAGAGGTTTCATTTCTTTTGACAGTCCTTTTTACATATTTTGGGGGAAAAGAGGGTTTGGGCCAAAACACCCTTAGATAGTTGAAAACTCAATTGGCAGACTTCAATAGGAGAACAGCCGTACAGGGAAAGGCCCCAGCAAGGCGCCACTTCTGCACGTGCAGGATTGCTATGGTAACAGTCCTTTAACAGTTCCTAACTTAAACGCATCAGTTCTTTCAGATCCACTACAACTGCTCCTTGTAGTTCTTCAATACTGAGCTCCTGGTCTCTCACTAGACCCACTGATTCACTGACTGTGAATCCCTTGAGCTCCTCCAAGGTTTGCAGGAGCATCCCCTCAAGCGTCAACCCCGCTTCTCTGCTGGGTCTTTAGCTTGAAACTCATGATACTCCTCATGCTTCACCCCCCCCTAACCGGCTTGGTCCCTGGCTTGACACACAAGGCTGCTCTGCAAGCGTCTCCTCCGCTGGTTGGGACCCTGACTTGATCACCGCCTGAAGTTTTCTGATTCTCCACTGTGCCCTTCAGTAAGAATATGATTCTGGTACTTGCTTCAATTACTCACTGTGGTCCCTGGTAAAGGTGATTGGTTCCTTCATGGCAACAGCTTCTCTTCTACCTCCGACCACTGACAGGTTCTCCGGCCGGCAGAACCGTCACTTTTGGTTGGACTGCAAGCCACAGTCCCAACCCTGTACTGCCCTCTTACTTCTGGATAGGCCCTCACACAGCCTGGCAGCTGGATGCCCCCAGGATAGGCCCAGCAGCCCGGGGAAGATGAAACACGTCCGCCCAGGTGGCAGTGCGGGTGGCACAAAACACAGATCACCTGACCTCACCCGAATATATAGGCTCTCCCAGCAGGCCAAGAGATTAAAGAAAACCCCTGCCCATTGGCTGGGACACCCACATATCCATAACCTGACCTTGGGTTGCCCTTCTCGTATCTAATACCACCAAGTCCCCGGCCACCTAGTGGTAGAAGAGAAAAGTGCAACAAGGCCAAGCTTAGAGAGAAATCATTAGATCCCTATCAATCGACTAAGATAACTACTCCTGTCAATTAAATTTGTGAGGAGCTCCCTGACTAAACTCCAGGGTGTTACATCAACACATGTCAAAGTTGAAAAATTGGGCTTAGGCATTCAGATTTGTTTTACCCTTAGGCTAAAGGAGTTAATATACAAGGATTTGTCCAAGACTTTAAGAGGCTCTTTTTTGGCAAGAAGTAACACTAAAACGGGAAAAAAATATATAAATGGCTTGCCTTTTGTCCATGACCCATATCATGTTTATTTGTATTTTTATAAAGAGATATTTTTATTGAGCATGAACATTTTATTGTGAAAATGATGGTGATTAGAGTCTTAACACTTTCAAGAGTCATGTATTACTAGCCCGTTTGTTATGATGAGAAATGAAATAGCACTTTAGCACTATTCATAGTTAAACTAAATCCCGTTTGTGTATTTCTGTCATCAGCCACTCTTATCACATTACTGTTATGACTAGCTATTAATGTATGCTGCTCATGAAAATATTTTCTTTGTTGGCTTACACAAGTGGCAGCGGCCTCTCCGGGTGTGTGGAAATGACAGGTGTTGGAGTTCAAAGACCGCTGAACAATGGATAGAAGTTTGAAGTTGACGAGGATTCCACTCGTGACCCTGCGGTTCACATGGAAATAGAATCCCACTGCCTAATCTGTATTGTGATACCGTCAGCAACTTCTGGGTCTTTGTTAAAACTCAGCATTTAACTAAGGACAAAAAACTGCCTGCAGCTTCTTATGATTGTGCAAACCAAACATTTTATGTACTCTGTATCATAGTATCTTCTAGCCTTAAATGCTTGTATTTAAAGTGGAAGATCACCCTAGAATTACTCTATGAACATTTAACAGCCAAGTAACACATGAACTTTGATACATGCATAGCACCATGTTTGACATCTGTCCGCACTCTGCTGTTTTCCAGCTACCAGCACTGGAAACTGACGGCTATTTACAAGCGACATCACGCACCCCATGAAGTGGCTCAGCCGCTGCTCCCCATGCTATCTACGTCTTGTGATTACAAAGCCTGAGTGTGTCCTGATGCTGTCAAGGATGTAGGATGTAGTGTGATGGTGGGTGAGTGAGTGACACCATGCAATTCATGGTGTCACTTGTAAATTGCCAGCAGATCCCAGTGCTGATTGCTGGATATTCAACTAGAAAGATGTCAAATATGGTGCTATGCATTTATCAAGTTACATGTATTATATTAGTATTGTTTTTCATGTGTTGCCCTTCCATGTGCTCCTTGCTGTGAAGGCCAGTTATAGGTGGGGGCAGTGGCCATTTGTTTGTTACTGATGTAATATTGGTGAGGGGACACACTGGACAGCATTGCTGCCATTGTGCTATGTGCTGGGAGTCCAGTGCGCCCCTGTGCCTTTAAGGAGGGCTGGGCTACCTCCAGGTTCACCTGCCCTCCATCTATCTATTAGAATACATGTGCTTCTACTTTAGAGGCTTTTAAAAATTTACAAGAGTTAGGACTGCAATTGGGTGCCTTGGAGCGGCTCTGCAGCTTACGCATGTATTTGCAAATGTGTGCTAACTAAATTCCTGTTTTTATTACAAATTGTTAGACAGGATAATTTGGTTGGTAGCAGATTGGCTGGGGAGTTGAGCTGGGAATTTTCTTTGGTTTTGTTTTACATGTATTATATGGTTGTGTAATGTTCATATGGTAATTCTATGTACATGGAACAAGGACCCTCATGAATGGGACTTTACATGGCAACAGATAATATTACCCAAATTAATTACAATTTAGAGTGTAATGTTTAAAAAGTTTTTACAAAACACTTTATTTATATCACAAGAAATTATAAAAAAAAAAAAAAAACATACGATACATAGTTGAAGTGGCAATTCAGACATATATATGTACTTCCCACTTGAAAGCATCAAACAGAGTGCCTCATACAGTGCACACACAACACGTTTTGAAAATAACTTTCATAATCTTCTTCAGGAGTGTATATAGAAGCAAGAAGCAATATTCTGTTTAGAGGTAGTTAGAGGTTGTAGAAATAACCATAATTAAAACATAGGAAAGCTTAAGCAATGTCCTTCAATTACCAGTAGGGGGCACAGAGACCAGAGCAGCCAGACTGAACTCCGCTGGGATCAGTCAGAACTAGGGCCGAAACAACTAATCGATTAATCAACAACTAATCGATTATGAAATTAACCGATTACAATTATCATAATCGATTAATCGGCCAGTAACATAATGAGGTTAAAAAATAAATAAAAAATTAACCCTTTATAGTACAAAAAGAGCAAATCGCTACTGTAAATATTACTTTCACTGTCCCACAGTAGCGATTATTTGCTCTTTTTGTACTAATTTTAGTTTTTTTAACCCCATTATGTTACTAAACTTCTCAGGCCTGGGTCACTCCTCCGTGTTTTTGGTGCTTTTTGCAGAAACACACTACAGGTCATTTACATGGTTTCCTATGGGACACGTTCACATCCATGATTTTTTCAGCTGCTGCGTATTTGGAAAGGCCAAGGACTTTTTTTAACGCAAAACGGTGCTATTTAGTTTTTTGGTTCAATATACTTCAATGGAGAAGCTGCAGAAAAGCATGTAATAATGTGTTTTTGCGGCAATTTGTGTTTTGTAATCTGCCCAACAACAAATTGGCCAAAAAAAAATTAAAAATGCAAATCGCAGCAAAATTACCTTTTTTTTTTTAGGTCATTAACCGATTAATCGATTCAATAATCGGCCAACTAATCGATTATGAAAATAATCGTTAGTTGCAGCCCTAGTCAGAACCAACACAGAACAGAGAGAAAAAAAAAGGAGCTGAGAAGAGTTAAAGGTTAACTCCACTTTCGTTGGGAAATAAAATAGCAAATAAATAAAAAATAATATAGCGCATATGATTGTGACACTAATTATTTTGTAATGGAATGTTATTAAAAATTACCTTTCCTTTTTAATCTGCAGCCAATGTAATTTTCTGAGAATACTTTGCAATATGGCTAACTGAAGTTTTCTGTACACAGAGTGTGTACTGACCACTTCGCAGAAACATCATTTCCTGCTCTTGTGATTGGCTCACCAATTTTCCCAGAAGTCTGCCTAAGATACAAGTCAGATTTCAGGCATCCCCTGCAACAAAAATGTCTTTTTTTTTTTTATACTTTTAATAGGAACCCGTCTAAAGGGGTGCAGGCCCAGAAGATTTCCTCATTAGTGCCCTTCAGCTCCACACCTGACAGTTAATTATGAAACCACTCCCATTAGACCCACTCGGCACAGACAAACACACAGGGATTTCTTCAGAATAACAAAAAGGTAGGAATCTGCAACAAAGGTTGTTATAATGCCGCGTACACACAACCTTTTTTAATGCCATTGAAAAAAAACGACGTTTTTCTCGACGTGATTCTTCTCAAACCTGCCTTGCCTACACACTATCATGAAAAAAAATGCTTGAGCAAAGCGCGGTGACGTACGAAATGTAGGACGGCACTATAAAGGGGAAGATCCATTAGGATGGCGCCACCCTTTGGGCTGCTTTTGCTGATCCTCGTGTTAGTAAAGTTTGGTGAGAGAAGATTAGCGCTTTTCAGCCTCGTGCTCTTCAGTCCGTTACAGCGTGACAAATGTGCTATTACGAACGCTAGTTTTACCAGAACGAGCGATCCCGTCTCATCACTTGCTTCTGAGCATGCGCGTTTTTTTCACGTCGTTAAAGCCTACACACGGGCGTTTTTCATGACGAGAAAAATGACGACGTGAAAAACGACGAGAAAAATTAGAGCATGTTCCAAATTTTTAATGCCTTTTTTTCACGTCGTGAAAAATGCTCTGGAGCCCACACACAATAGTTTTTAATGACCAAATGAAAAAATTGCATTTTTCTCGTCATGAAAAATGGTCGTGTGTACGCGGCATAATCCTTGCAATGTACATAGATCACCCAGAGGGAAATTTTTTTTCACTCCAGCTTTAATGTTGTATCAGCAGGTGTGTTAAGATAAATGCTGCATCTTATAGAACAGTGGATCTCAACCCTGTCCTCAAGTACCCCCAACAGGCCATGTTTGCAGGTTTTCCTTTATCTTGCACAGGTGCTTTAAATCTGATTAAAATGGCTTGGTATTTTGGACAGCTATTTTATCTAAGAGAAATTCCCAAAACATGGCCTGTTGGGGGTACTTGAGGACAGGGTTGAGAACCACTGTTATAGAGCATATGTAGGTGACAGCAGGGCATACATGTGACGTTGTACCCAAAAATAAATTAATGTATTTTTTTCCCACAAATAGAGCTTTTTGGTGGTATTTGATCACCTATGCGGTTTTTATTTTTTGTACTATAAACAAATAAATTGTGACAATTTTGAGAAAAACAATATTTTTTACTTTCTGCTATAAAACATATTCAATAAAAATAGAAAAAAAATACAATTTATTCATCAATTTAGACCAATATGTATTCTGCTACATATTTTTGGTAAAAAAAAATCCCAATTAGCGTATATTGACTGGTTTGCGCAAAATTAATCGCGTCTACAAACTATGGCATATTTTTATGGCATTTGAAATTTTATTTTTACTAGTAATGGCGGCGATCAGCGATTTTTGCAGGGACTGCGACAAAACAGACACTAAGTGACACTTTTTGGGGACCAGTGACACCAATACAGTGATTAGTGCTAAATAAAATGCACTAATACTGGATAAATGACACTGGTAGGGAAGGGGTTAACATGAGGGGCGATTAAAGGGCTAGGTGTGTTCCTAGGGAGTGCTTTTTAACTTTTGGGGGGGGGGGGTGGACTGACTGAAGAAAGAGAGACATGTGTTCCTGATTAGCAGGAATCACAGATCTCTCTCTTCCTCTGTGACAGAACGACGGTCTGCCTAGTTGCCTCTCCTACGAACAATCGTGGGTGGCCGGCGACCAACGCGGCTGCCGAACCTGCTGATTGGCTCCCACTGTGTCCAATCACAGCACGCACTCCAGGCCCAGGAAGAGGAAACAATGTACAGGTACATTGTTTGTGCAGCCGGGCTGCCCTGCCGCAGTATATGTACAGTGGGCGGTCTGGAAGCGGTTAAAGAAAAAAATTCCAAATCTACTCGATTTATATCCTGAGATTAAGTGCATCAGCTGAAGAGATTCATTTCACAGATGTAAATAGGTAGAGGTGGATAGGTAGTTGAATCAAAAAAAGTCCATAATTATTAAATGTATATTCAATCATAAAAGGTGCTTTCAAAGTTCTCAGTGCTTCAAAAATAAAATATATAAAGTGCTGCAGTGCAAATAAAGGTGCTCTTCAAACAAGTATAGTTGGCCTCTTATCAAACATTGGAGATCTCAAATTATAGAGATATATATATATATCTCCTGGATAGCCGACGCTCTCACCATCAGTCCTCCGGTTAGCTCAGTGACCCTATCAGTAAGATGTAGCCACAGTGTCCCCATTGCTAGAGTGTATGCCTGATACCTTACTCCACGTCCAACCAGTCAGTAGCCATATATATTAAATACAAAGGAGGAGAAGCCACATAGCGTGATACGGCTTAGGAATCTTTGTTTATTAAAAAATGTAAATTGCGATTACATGTGTCCAGAAACACAAATGCGATCTAAAAAAACACGGCCGTGGGACCATCTGGCAGGCTTGTGCGTGGCGACGTCACACTCTAGCTCTGCCCGGCACGTTTCCCCACAACCAGCGTCTTTTGGGATTGGAGGCCCAACATCAGCCAACACAAGGTATTTAAGTGGAGCTATCTATTAGGGAAGGAGCACTAGGGAAATACTGGAGAGGTGAGTATCAGGGGTCGGGGGGGGGGGGGGGTGGCCTTATACAGACACTGTCACTTGGGCCTAAAGGGAAAAGTGAAAATGTCTTTATATTCTTGTATCAACTCCAAGTTTTTAAAATGAGCCCTGTGTCAGATCGAAATAGAGGGAAAGCATGTGTTTATAGGGACCAGCAGTTTCTATACACCTGGGCCCTCTGAAGTTTATTAACCCCTGAAAGAATCCCTTAACCTGCCTAGCGGTATTCCCGAGTCTGGCTCGGGGTGGAATTTCAGTACCATTAGCGGTAACCCCGAGCCAGATTTGGGATTGCATCGCAGTATCCAGGCATAGTTACTTACCTTGTCCCATGGATCCTGCAATGTCTCCCCGCAGTGTGTGCGAGCTGTCTCCTCGCTCGATTCACACAGTGCCCGAGTGCCGCTGAGCTCCGTTCCCTGTGACGTTGCGACGCACGGGGCGGAGATCGGCGCCAAATTAAAAAAAGTAAAAACACAAAACACATACAGTATACTGTAATCTTACAGATTACAGTACTGTATAAAAAAATTACACATCCCTTTTGTCCCTAGTGGTCTGTCCAGTGCCCTGCATGCAAAAAAGATCCTATCATCTCCCCTCTCCCCTCCCATTACCATTTAAAATATTAAACATAAATAACTGTGTACATTTATAATACACCCATTTATCTTTGTGCTATAGATGGCTACACAGAGTAAAACCCGGATTTATGTTATTAAATAAAGAAATTCTTCTGCTGCTAGGACTTCTTGTACGGAACCTGTCATAGAAGAAAATATGAGCAAGTAATGCAAGCCTTGTACAGTTACTACAAGGCATCTGCACATACTTTTAGCTGTGATCAAAGCTTATCAGGAAGCCCAGGTCTCTGGCACACTCAACAGGCAGAAACCTGGGAGACTACTCAGCACTTCCACTATGGAGCAAATAGAATTAAAACTGTATCTTCATCAAATCTTCCATAAAAGCAGGAATGCCAGGGCAGTAACAGATACATTACTCAAAAAGGAAGAAAAAATTCAAGTCAGGATGTTAACATCCATTAACATCTCACACTAAAATTTACCAGTCTTTCTATGGGATGTTGAGACATGGGTCTGATCTGAAAGGTGTTGGTTATGAGGTTGTTCTTATTGATTTTTTTTTTATTTATAACAGGTACTTATATAGCACCATCAATTTACACAGCCCTTTACATATATAAGGTACATTCACATCAGTCCATGCCCTCAAAGAATAGAAATAAGGGGTATGTAGGTGCACCAGGTAGGGACCACACACCATGGGGTAAAACCAACTTTTGCTATATAAAATTCAAGAAAAGAGGAATTCCTGGTATCCCTGTGATGTCATCACGCACACGTTGCGCACCACGCCACACTCCGACCCTATCTTGAAGAGATACTGTCGGCTTCCTGGTTCCTTCTTCCTTGCAGCAACGGACGCTGGCGGCCCTCCAGCCTACTCCAGCAGCATGTCTCGGACAGAGATACCTGCTGATGTTCTATGAGCCTGTCTTGTTACCAACAATTGTGAGTGCACATTTGTATGACTTTTTTAATAAATTTACATAACAGTCTAATATCAGAGGCGTTCCTCTTTTTTCTTTTTGTTACAGCCAATCCTCAAGGAGCTTACAGTCACAGGTCCCTAACTGACATTCACGCATGCACATAGTAGGGCCAATTTAGACAGGATCCAATATACCTACCAGTATGTCCGTGGAGTTTGGGATTTAACCAGAGTACCCAAAGGAAACCTACACAGGTACAGGGAGAACATGCAACCTCCAGGCAGACAATGTCGTGGTTGGAATTCGAACCAACAACCCTAGTGCTTCTAGGCAGAAGTGCTTCAAAGAATCTTGTCTTTGCTGGTTCTGGCTATTAGATTCTTTCTACCATTTAATAAAATGTCGGAAAGACATTCATTTCCTTTTCACAAGCTTTTCTTACCTGCTTTTTTTTTTATTAATACCAAGACAAGATAACTTTTGTATGATAAGTTATTTAAGTAAGAGACTATTTACACTTACTCAAGAGGGAGATGTATAAGGTCTCAGCTCTTATCCAACATTTAGATGAGCTTAGTTGTTAGGCAAGACAAAACATTTTAGGAAAAAAAGATTTCCTAAAAAAACAATATTTGCAATCAGCCAACATCTAAAATTCATGGATCCCAGATAAGGGCTTAAACTTCACACAGCTCTTGGCTCATGTGTGGATGTTTATGGGCCAAGGGCAGTAAATCACTGACGTTGAAAGAGTTCATACTGCAGGAGAACTTCTATAAATCATGCTTCAGAGGTCATACACATGACATTCAGACAATGCTTACAGAAACTATTGATCCAGCTCAAGGTACACATATGCTGATGCTCCATCTTCTCCATCCTTTGATCTAAACCCAGACCACACAAGCTTTTCCCTCCAACAAGTTTCACCCCTAAAGGCCTAATAGTAGAGCCTATGGGGTTGAAATGCGTAAAACAATCTTGTATGGTTAGTGTTTAAACCATTTAAAGAAGCGGGTTTGTAACTGGTGTGCAGCAATCATTATATACTATCCAGCAATGTTAACTTCATCTACGAAATAACACTATTTTAGTCAACTAAAACAATTCAGATAACTAAAATATGGCTAAAACAAAAATATGACTAAATGGCATTTTAGTCAGAAGACTATGACTAAAACTAAATCGAAATTTGATGTCAAAATTAACATTGATTATATATCACAACGGCTAAATCTGCGTCTGTAGTGAATGTTCAAACCTTAATACCATAAATAAAATCATTATTCGATTTTTTACTCCAGGAGTATATAAAAAGTTTGGAAATGCTAGTTTGGTTTTGTTGCTATATATCCTTTTGGAAGACATGTTTTAGCAATTTCCTTTTATTACTGTAAGTACTTCTCTTATAGAGATGCCTATTAAAGTAAAAAGTGGTAACTCCACTTTCTTCAAATAAAAAAATAAAATAATATAGCATATACTAATTGCGACACAAGTCATAATGTAATTGAATGTTATTAAAAATTACCTTTCCTTTTCAATATGTAGCTCTGTAATTTTAGGTGAAATGCAATGCAATATGGCTACCTGGAGGTGTTCTTTACACAGAACGCCCCCCAGAAACATCATTTCCTGCTTGTGTGATTGGTTTACTGATTTTCCCAGAAGTCTGCACTAAGATACAAATTAGATATCAGGCATCCCCTGTAACAAAAATGTAATTTTTGGTGAGATACTCCCAATAGGAAATCACATTTAAAGGGATGCAGGCCCTGCAATTTTCCTCATTAGAGCTTTGCAGGTGCAGTAGCTGGTTGATAAATAGGAAACCTCTCCCATTAGACTCTATTCTGCACATCGGCACAGACAAACACACATGGATTTCTTCAGAATACCAAAACATAGGAATCTGCAACAAAGTTTGTTAAAATCCCTGTAATGTACAAAGATCACCTAGAGGGGAAAGGTTTTTTTCTCAACAAAAGTGTAGTTACACTTTAGAGATTCTTTGTCTGCCCCATCCTGACTGGTTCTTGGCAGTTGTATACCTGCATGCCTTTTCTAGAGAATTCCTACCTTCCTGGGCTTATAGTACGTTGCTGGTTCTATTTATCATGTAAAGCCCCGTACACACGGTCTGACTTTTTGCCAACAAACTTCATTTTGAGCAAGTTTGACAAAAAATCAGACCGTGTGTACGCTCCATCGGACAAACTTTTTTGGTTTTCATCGGACAAAAGTTCAGTCTGCAAACGGACAAACTTTTGGCCAACAAAAGTCCAATGGAGCACTGTCCGACCGTGTGTACAGAAAACCATTGGACCTTTGTCCGATGGACAAAACAAATAATGTTAAAATCAACCAAAAATAGCAGAAGTTGACCAAAGGGTGGCGGTAAAGAGCAGAAAAGAGCAGAAAAACCACGTGATGTTGGAAAAAGTTTTGGGAAAGTTTGCAGAAAAGTCCTGTGGTGTGTATGCTATGGGTGTTCCCGGCCAACTCTGTTCGGACAAAAATCCACGGAAAAGTCAGATGGAAGTCCGACCGTGTGTACGAGGCTTTAGTCTACCTTGTAGTCATGTGTAGCATTTGAGCGCTCCCTCCTTTTTCTTTTGCTGTTCATTTGTATAACTCTGTTCAACTCTTTCTATAAATTATTTTTATAGATTTGTCCATCCTAACAGTTTTTTGCTACCCCATTTGTATTACTTTTGGCTACTGTATATCCATAAGCCCCATCCAGAGATTGTATATCTTCCTGTGGGGCTAGCTACATCTGGTTTCAGATACTACACAAGCCTATTTTGGAACCATGGAATGCACTATTGTTTCTCTCATATTTTTCTATAGTACAGTTTATTGATTTATTTATGTGCAATTTCTTTGCCACTAGACCATAGTCCCTTGAATCTCCCTCTGGCTGTTGGGTTGCTTGGGGAAGTCCCAGAGAGGCTGAATGTGTTTGGTCTCAATCAAACACATTGTGAGTTATCTTTGTAATCTAGAATGTCATATTGTTAATATTTTTATGTGTGTATTTCCTTTTACTTTTTGGTTGTTATCCGCTTTTCCGAATTTATCCATCTTACTGTACAAACCCCTTTGAAAGTTGAAACCGGTTAGGGTTCATTATCTCATCCATGAGTCTTGGATTGATGGAGATTCTTCTTTTTTCCTGTTCATGGTCATTATGTATATGGACATGTATTTTGTATGACTTTTAACAAACAAACGTGATTTTAAAATAATTGTACAATAAACTTTTTGTATTTTAGTATATTTTTTGTTTCATGGTGCCTCCAAAATCCTCTCCATAGCATTGTTTTGTAATGCTGTTTTACAAGGTTTGCTGTTTTAATATTTTAACTTGGAAATGTAACAGCAAATGTTACAGCTCCTACAACGCTGGGTTATTCTGGGACATACACTTGAGTTTACTGTATGTCTATGTAGTAGACTATGTAGTACATATTGGATAAATGTTCCCAATGGTGAGGGTGATTGCAAAAGTCTACTTTCTCTGCTCTGATAGTATTCTGGTACAAATCATTTATTTTTATTTTTTAAACGTCTTACTTGAACATTTTATTGCAATGTCAATGCAATTTTGCAAATCACTATTCCATTTTGCAGCACAACTAAAAAAATGAATTTCAGACCTTCATGTCAGGAAGGGCATGGCAGCCTATATATGCACCATGGCCATGTTTTAGTGAGTAGCCTTGCACTCAAGGTTACCAGTGGGCGCATACCCAAACGTAGAAATTAAATTTAGAGATTAAAAATTTGATTACAGGCAGCAATTGTAGTAATTCTGTATTATATTTTTATGCGGTGAAAGAGGAGTTTGGGCAATAATATTTTTTTCCCTATAATATATATATATATATATATATATATATATATATATACACATACATACATACAGTGGGTACGGAAAGTATTCAGACCCCCTTAAATTTTGTAATGTTATATTGCAGCCATTTGCTAAAATCATTTAAGTTCATTTTTTTCCTCATTAACCACTTAACGACCGCCCACCGCCGATTTACGTCGGCAGAATGGCACGGACAGGCAGAATCACGTAGATCTACGTGATCGCCTTTGTGCAGTTGGGGGGTCCATCCGGACCCCCCTTCACTGCAGTGAGCGGCCGTTAAGTGTTCGGGAGCGATCAGGCATGAGGGGGCGGCCGCTCGATTCCGCCCCCCCCTCGCGATCGCTCCCGGCCAATGAAAATGCTTCCTCCGCCATGTGATGTAAACAAGGCTGGAGGAAGTGATGTCATCTCCCTCGCCGCGGTCTTTCCGTTCCCGGCGCCGAGCAGAGAAGAAGCAGGTTAGTGCACCAACAGTCCACTGACACGTAGGTACACATAGGCACACAAATCACCCCCCAGTCACCCCCAGATCACCCCCCAGGTCACCCCAAAGCCCCCAATCACAGTGTCACTGATTGCAGTGATCATTTATTTTACTGATCACTGCATTTAGTGTCATCTGTGATTGTAAAAAGTTGCAGGGCAGTTAGGATTAGGCCCCTTTAGGTCCAGGGTAGCCCCCTAACCCCCCCTAATAAAGGTTTAACCCCTTGATCACCCCCCAGGTAACCCTTTCACCCCCTAACTTCAGCGTCACTAAGCGATTGTTTTTCCGATCGCTGTATTCGTGTCACTGGTGTTTTAGATAGGCAGTTATTTTTTTTTAGGTTCGCCGCAGGTTTTTATTAGTGTCAGGTACCCCCATATATTATTTTAACCCCCTGATTGCCCCTAGAGTTAACCCTTTCACCAGTGATCGCCGTATAAGCGTCACTGGTGTCACTGGTTAGCCAGTAAGTTATTTAGTTATTTAGGTTACCCGTCAGGTTTTTATATAGTGTCAGGTACCCCCATATTTAACCTAATAAAGGTTTTAACCCCCTGATTGCCCCTAGTTAACCCTTTCACCAGTGATCACCATATAAAGGTTACGGGTGACGCTGGTTGATTAGTTTGCTTTTTATAGCATCAGGGCACCCGCCGTATATAACCCAATAAAGGTTTAACCCCCCTGATCGCCCGGCGGGTGAGATCAATTAGGTTTTAGCACCAGAGAGGGTCTGCGTCGCCCCAGGCAGTGTTAGGTTAGTGACAGTAACGCTAACACCCACGCGCAAAGCATACACCCCCCTTAGTGGTATAGTATCTGATCAGATCTGATCAGATCTATACTAGCATCCCCAGCGGTTTAGGGTTCCCAAAAACGCAGTGTTAGCGGGATCAGCCCAGATACCTGCTAGCGCCTGCGTTTAGCCCCTCCGCCCAGCCCAGCCCAGCCCACCCAAGTGCAGTATCGATCGATCACTGTCACTTACCAAACACAACACACATAACTGCAGCGTTCGCAGTGCTTGGTTTTTGGGGCCCTGTACGCGGCTAGGCTCCCAAAAAGTCCCACACATGTGGTATCCCCGTACTCAGGAAAAGCAGCAGAATGTATTTTGGGGTGCAATTCCACATATAACCATGGCATGTGTGAGCAATATATCATTTAGTGACAACTTTTTGTACATTTTTTTTTCTTTTTGTCATTATTCAATCATTTGGGACAAAAAAAAAAAATATTCAATGGGGTCAACATGCTTCTCAGCAAATAGCTTGGGGTGTCTACTTTCCAAAATGGGGTCATTTGGGGGGGTTTTGTGCCATCTTGGCATTTTATGGCCTTCAAAACTGTGATAGGTAGTGAGGAGTGAAATCAAAAATTTATGCCCTTAGAAACCTTGAAGGCGGTGCTTGGTTTTTGGGGTCCCGTACGCGGCTAGGCTCCCAAAAAGGCCCACACATGTGGTATCCCCGTACTCAGGAGAAGCAGCAGAATGTATTTTGGGGTGTAATTTCACATATGCCCATGGCATGTGTGAGCAATATATCATTTAGTGACAACTTTGTGCAAAAAAAAAAAAGTTTGTCATATTCCCGCAACTTGTGGCAAAATATAAAATATTCCATGGACTGAACATGCCTCTCAGTAAATAGCTTGGGGTGTCTACTTTCCAAATGGGGTCATTTGGGGGGGTTTTGTGCTATTTTGGCATTTTATGGCCTTCGAAACTGTGATAGGTAGTGAGGAGTGAAATCAAAAATTTGCGCCCTTAGAAATCCTGAAGGCGGTGCTTGGTTTCCGGGGTCCCGTACGTGGCTAGGCTCCTAAAAAGTCCCACACATGTGGTATCCCCGTACTCAGGAGAAGCAGCAGAATGTATTTTGGGGTGCAATTCCACATATAACCATGGCATGTGTGAGCAATATATCATTTAGTGACAACTTTTTGTAATTTTTTTTTTTTTTGTCATTATTCAATCACTTGGGACAAAAAAAAATATTCAATGGGCTCAACATGCCTCTCAGCAATTTCCTTGGGGTGTCTACTTTCCAAAATGGGGTCATTTGGGGGGGTTTTGTACTGCCCTGCCATTTTAGCACCTCAAGAAATGAGATAGGCAGTCATAAATTTAAAGCTGTGTAAATTTCAGAAAATGTACCCTAGTTTGTAAACGCTATAACTTTTGCGCAAACCAATAAATATACACTTATTGACATTTTTTTTACTAAAGACATGTGGCTGAATACATTTTGGCCTAAATGTATGACTAAAATTGAGTTTATTCGATTTTTCTTATAACAAAAAGTAGAAAATATCTTTTTTTTTCAAAATTTTCGTTCTTTTTCCATTTATATCGCAAAAAATAAAAATCGCAGAGGCAATCAAATACCATTAAAAGAAAGCTCTATTTGTGGGAAGAAAAGGACGCAAATTTCATTTGGGTACAACATTGCATGTCCGCACAATTTACAGTTAAAGCAGCGCAGTGCCGAATCCCAAAAACAGGCTTTGTCCTAATGGTCCGAAATGGTCCGGGGCTTAAGTGGTTAATGTACACACAGCAACCCATATTCACAGACTTGTTTACATTTTTGCAGATTTATTAAAAAAGAAAAACTGAAATATCACATGGTCCTAAGTATCCAGACCCTTTGCTGTGACACTCATATATTTAACTCAGGTGCTGTCCATTTCTTCTGATCATCCTTGAGATGGTTCTACACCTTCATTTGAGTCCAGCTGTGTTTGATTATACTGATTGGACTTGATTAGGAAAGCCACACACCAGTCTATATAAGACCTTACAGCTCACAGTGCATTTCAGAGCAAATGAGAATCATGAGGTCAAATCAGATCTGGCCAAGGTTTCCAAAAAAATTCTGCTGCACTTAAGGTTCCTAAGAGCACAGTGGCCTCCATAATCCTTAAATGGAAGATGTTTGGGACGACCAGAACCCTTCCTAGAGCTGGCCGTCTGGCCAAACTGAGCTATCAGGGGAGAAGAGCCTTGGTGAGAGAGGTAAAGAAGAACCCAAAGATCACTGTGGCTGAGCTCCAGAGATGCAGTCGGGAGATGGGAGAAAGTTGTAGAAAGTCAACCATCACTGCAGCCCTCCACCAGTCGGGGCTTTATGGCAGAGTGGCCCGACAGAAGACTCTCCTCAGTGCAAGACACATGAAAGCCCGCATGGAGTTTTCTAAAAAATACCTGAAGGACTCCAAGATGGTGAGAAATTAGAATCTCTGGTCTGGTGAGACCAAGATAGAACTTTTTGGCCTTAATTCTAAGCGGTATGTGTGGAGAAAACCAGGCACTGCTCATCACCTGTCCAATACAGTCCCAACAGTGAAGCATGGTGGTGGCAGCATCATGCTGCGGGGGTGTTTTTCAGCTGCAGGGACAGGACTACCTTCCAACAAGACAATGACCCTAAGCACACAGCTAAAATAATGAAGGATTGGCTTCACAACAACTCAGTGACTGTTCTTGAATGGCCCAGCCAGAGCCCTGACTTAAACCCAATTGAGCATCTCTGGAGAGACCTAAAAATGGCCGTCCACCAACGTTTACCATCCAACCTGACAGAACTGGAGATCCCCAAATCCAGGTATGAAAAACTTTTTGCATCTTTCCCAAAAAGACTCATGGCTGTATTAGATCAAAAGGGTGCTTCTACTAAATACTGAGCAAAGGGTCTGAATACTTAGGACCATGTGATATTTCAGTTTTTCTTTTTTAATAAATCTGCAAAAATTTCAACCATTCTGTGTTTTTCTGTCAATATGGGGTGCTGTGTGTACATTGAGGAAAAAAAATGAACGTAAATGATTTTAGCAAATGGCTGCAATATAACAAAGAGTGAAAAATTTAAGGGGGTCTGAATACTTTCCGTACTTCTGGAAAGTATTCACAGTGCTTCGCTTTTCCCACATTTTGTTATGTTACAGACTTATTCCAAATTGGTGAAATTCACTATTTTCCACAATATTCTACAAACAATACACCATAATGACAACATGAAAGAAGTTTGTTTGAAATCTTTGCAAGTTTACTAAAAAAAAAAAAAAAATCACATGTACATAAGTATTCACAGCCTTGGCTCAATAATTTGTTGAAGCACCTTTGTCACCAATTACAGCCGCAAGTCTTTTTTAGTATGATGGTACAAGCATAGGTGTGTGCAGCCTATTGCATTAGGGTGTGCACTCCAAAGCTCAAACACATGGTACCAGTCACTTACTGTGTTCATTCACAAAGGGAAGGGGCCAGTAAATTATATATTTACTGGCCCCTTCCCCCACTCCTTTTAAAACCTCCCCGTGTGTGCCAGCAGCAGCAGCTTTTGGAAAAGAAGAAAAAGGAACCTGGGAGTGCTGCCAGGGGGGGCAGGAATGAGCCAGGGCAGTAGGGGCAATCTGCACTGCACAAGGTGATTAGGGTGTGCCCAGGCACACCTGGAACACCCTGCGCACGCCTATGGCTACAAGCTTGGCACACCTATTTTTGGGCGGTTCCTCTCATTCTTCTTTGCAGGACATCTCAAGCTCCATCAGGTTGGATGGGGAGCGTTGGTGCACAGCCATTTTCAGATCTCTCCAGAGATGTTCAATCGGGTTCAAATCTGGGCTCTGGCGGGGCCACACAAGGACATTCACAGAATTGTTATCTTGGCTGTGTACTTAGGGCTGTTGTCCTGTTGGAAGATGAGCCTTCACTCTAGTCTGAGGTCAAGAGCACTCTGGAGAAAATTTTCATCAATGATGTCTCTGTACATTGCTGCATTAATCTTTCCCTTGATCCTGACTAGTTTTCTAGTTCCTGTTGCTGATAAAATATCCTCACAGCATGATGTTGCCACCACTATGCTTCACTGTAGGGATGGTATTGGCCAGGTGATGAGTGGTGCCTGCTTTCCTCCAGACATGAACCCTTGCCATTCAGGCCAAAGCATTCAATATTTGTTTCATCAGACCAGAGAAATTTGTTTCTCATGGTCTGAGAGTCCTTCAGGTGCCTTTTGGCAAACTCCAGGCAGGCTGTCATGTGCCTTTACTGGAGAGTGGTCTCCTTCTGGCCACTTTACCTTACAGGCCTGATTGGCGGAGTGCTGCAGAAATGGTTGTTCTTCTGAAAGTTTCTACTCTTTCCACAGAGAATGCTGGAGCTCTTTCAGAGTGACCATCGGGTTCTTGGTCACCTCCCTGACTAAGGCTCTTCTCCCCGATCTGAGTTTGGCTGGGCGGCCCGCTCTAGGAAGAGTCCTGGTGGTTCCAAACTTCTTTCATATACGGATGATGGAGGCCACTTTGCTCATTGGGACCTTCAATGCTGCAGTCATTTTTCTGTACCCTTCTCCATATCTGTGCCTCGATACAATCCTGTCTCGGATGTCTACAGACAATTCCTTGGACTTCATGGCTTGGTTTGTGCTCTGACATGCACTGTTAACTGTGGGATCTTATATAGACAGGTGTATGCCTTTCTAAATCATGCCCAATCCACAGGGGGACTCCAACCAAGTTGTAGAGACATCTCAAGGATAATCAATGGAAACAGGATGCAGCTGAAAAGAGTGCAAAGAGTTCAAACAAACTTATTTCACATTGTTATTATGGGGCTTTGTTTGTAGAATTTTGAGGAAAATAATGAATTTAATCCATTTTGGAATAAGGCTGTAAATAAAAAAAAATGTGGAAAAAGTGAAGAGCTGTGAATACTTTCTTGTGTGTGTGTGTGTGTGTGTGTGTATTTTTTTTTTAATGAGCACACATACTGTAATATATGTGATTATCTTTGATAATTACCAGATTTGATTAATAAAGAATGTAAATTCTCCTCTTCTTATGCCGCGTACACACGATCATTTTTCCCGTCGAGAAAAATTACATTTTTTCCTTTGGACGAGAAAAACGATCGTCTGTGGGCTTTTTGTCGTTTTTCTAGACGGGAAAAACGGCAATAATCACGACGAGAAAAATTAGAACATGCTCTAATTTTTCTCGTCGTGATTCCCGTCGTTTTTTCACGCGGCAGTTTTCCCATAGGGAAACACTGCCGGGGAGCCTACACACAGTCGTTTTTTTAGACAAAAAAATAAATGTAATTTAAAACGGCCGTGTGTGGGGGGAACAAGCTGTTCCTCGTTTTTCCCGTCGATTTTCTCGACGGTGTTTTCACCGTCGAAAAAATCGATCGTGTGTGCGCGGCATTATCCTTTCCTTCTATAAAATTCTGCTCTTTTCTTCACATAACCCTCAACAGTGTCAGTTATCATCTACAGAAAAATGAATGGTTTCTTGAACAGCCTTCAGGTATGTGTGTTTGCCTGTGTCTAGACTACTACTTATTTATCTCTCCTTTATCTCCTTCTCTGTTCTCCTCTATTTTATTCTTCATAAATAAATGTCTGGCAGGTAATGCCACAGAAATGTTTGCACAAGGTAAGGCCCATGTGTCTGGGGAAAGGTCATAAAAGAAAGAGTGAGTTTGCTGAGTACATTGAACATCTGTGAATTCCATAATATACTTAAAATCAACACCATTTTCTTTTGAAGGTCACGTTTCATGTTTCAGATGTCAAGCGCTGAAGAAAAAGTCGATATGAGAAAAAATAAATAAAGAAATAACTTTTTCTTTTCTGTTATATACAAGAAAACCGATTTTCATAATAAAAAAATAGATGTAAACCATAACAACGAATGTCCCCTATTTGCTTCCTTTAGGTCTGTTAATGATAACAATGAATGTTTTTTTTTGCTATATCTGTTCAATAAGTACAAAAAATACCTGGTGATCCTGCCAGAAATCTTGTGAGCTGCTTAGGCTGGTTTCACACTGGGGTGGTGGGGGCGGTGGCGGTATAGCGCCGCTATTTTTAGCGGCGCTATACCGTCGGGATTGTTGAGCTATTCAGCCGCTAGCGGTGCGGTTTTAACCCCCGCTAGCGGCCAATAAAGGGTTAATACCACCCGCAAACCGCGGCCGCGGTTTGCGGGCGGTATTACCGCGGTATCCCATGCATTTCAATGGGAAGGAGCGGTGGAGGAGCGGTAAACACACCGCTCCTCTCACCGCTCCAAAGATGCGGCTAGCAGGACTTTTTTTACCGTCCTGCTAGCGCACCGCTCCAGTGTGAAAGCCCTCGGGGCTTTCACATTGGAGAGAAAGGAGCCGCTGTTTAGGCTCGGTTTGAAGGCGCTATTTTTAGCAAAATAGCGCCTGCAAACCGCCCCAGTGTGAAAGGGGCCTAACTTCCTGTGCTCTCTGTCTGTGCACAAGGAGGGTTTATGGAGATAAGGAGAGGTCGGTGTTCTTTGTAATCCATCAGAAATGAAGTAGGCAGGGCTGACACCACATGCTTAAAAACGAAGCTCCAGCCCCCCCCCCCCATTTCAAAAATTACCATTACTCCATAAAATACTGTACCTGCTGACTTTTAATATTATGATACTTACCTGTCCAGGGATCCCACAATGTCGACACCCAGATCGGCTCTCGGGTGCTGCCGCCGCCATTCATGGTAAGGGAAACCTACTGCGTATGCGTGAAGAGTGCTGCGCTGCTAACTGGCCTGGCGGTAGAGAAAGAAGGAGGGGGGCCGAACTCCGGAGGGACCTCGGCGCAATTTGCCGTAACCAGGTCTCCCGGAAGTCAAAAACAGGTACAGATTCCCCCCCTGAAAGGTGCCAAATGTAGCACCGGAGGAGGGGATACAAACAAGTGGAACTTCCATTTTTGAGTGGAACTTCTCTTTAAAATTTCAGAGCTCAAAATGTTTTCATGTTAAAGAGTAAGATAGTAGCACATTATGTTCCTGGCACATTAACAGTTCTTTTTTTCTGTACTAGCAGCATGTGTTTTAGCATGAGGCTAAAATATGGAGAAATGTGCATGTATTGCAGAACTGCACCAAAAATTCATTTCCTTGATATATGCTTTTATTTACCATCATGATGTCACTTATACAAATGTATTTATAACCTAACTCCAACAAAAACATACAGTATGTTGTTTAAAGGGTAACTCCACTTTCTTTGGGAATTTTTTTATTTTTTTTTAATACTATAGCGTATACAATTGCAACACAAGTCATATTGTAATTGAATGTTATTAAAAATTACCTTTCCTTTTCAGTCTTCAGCCACTGTAATATTCTGTAGAATGCAATATGGCTACCTGGAGGTGTCCTGTACACAGAATGCACCCCAGAAACATAATTTCCTGCTTGTGTGATTGGCTCACTGATTTTACCAGAAGTCTGCACTAAAATAAAAGTCATATTTTTGGCATCCCCTGCAACAAAAAAATAATTTTTGGTAAGATACTCCCAATAGGAAATCATGCCTAAAGGGATGCAGACCCAGCAATTTTCCTCATTAGAGTCTTGATTCTGCAGCAGCTAATTGATAATTATGAAACCACTCCAATCAGACTCACTCAGAACAGGGGCACAGAGGAACAAAGAGTGATTTTTCAGAATAACAAAGGGTTGGAATCTGCAACAAAGTTTGCTATAATCATTGCAATGTACATAGATCATCCAGAGGGGAATGTTTTTTTCACAACAAGAGTGGAGTTACGCTTTAAAGTGGCTGTAAACCCTTATATATACTCAGTGAAGTGACTGGCCTCAGGTGATACACAGAGATTAAATAAATCCTCATACATAAGTTGTACCTATTTATCTGCAGTCTTCTCTTCTCTACATCTATTCAAAGTCCAGATTTTATAAATCATGTCTAAGCTGTCAGAAAACAGGGAGCAGAGAGCTGAAATTACACTCTACAGAGCTCAGTGAGGAGAGCTAATTGGAGAGAAGAGACACACTCCACTTTCCACAGCACACAGGAACAGAGTGAAGACTGTCAATCACAGGCGTGGCGGCCTTGTGTAGTGTGTTGCGGCGGTGGTGAAAGACAGACAGACATTTCATTTGAGTTAGATAGAGCAGGCAGGCGAGTCAGTTAGCTGCAGTTACAGTGTGTAGAGGATATATATGCATCCCATGTGTTGATAGAGATATATATATATATATATATTGTGACAGCAGGAAGGTAAAGTCACCTGGTTGCATCCAGGGGGGTAGATATATTTCTCCCAGATTCAGGCTTTATGCCGACTTATACAACTAGGGAGTTGATGAAGCCCAGCTGAGGCTAGTGGGCTCATGAATGACTCATACCTCTAGGGAGAGTGCTGGGCGTCGTGAGGCAGGGAGTTGATGAGACCAGCTGAAGCTTGTCAGCTCATTTAGGCCTCTATAAGAACTCCCAGATTCATTAGGTGTTAGCTCATGCCTGGAACCAGACCTGTGTGGACTGTCTAGGGAGAGTGAACCCCTGTGCGGTGAGGCAAAGCCTGTGTGGCTATTTGTTTGGACTTTTACTAAACCAGGGACTTAGGGACTAGGACAGCACCAGGCTGATCCCAGTTGTTAGTTTAGGAAACCTGCATGTTTAGTCAGAGGTCAAACTGACCAGGATTTATTTTGTTTATGTTTCTTTTTGGCTTTGCTGTGTTTTTGTCACTGTACATAGAGAAATAAACCGCACCTTTTGATTTTGAAAACCACAACCTCCGTCTGCTGGCCCTGTTTTTGTGTGGGGAGCCCAACCAGGGGGTCACACACACCCGCTACCGAGTTAACCCCCTCACAGTTGGTGGAGAACCAGTGGCAGTTTTTTTTAAGCCAGCATGGAGGAGATACTGAAACAGCTGGCTCTAGCAAATGCCAATCAACAGCAGACAAATGCAGGTTTGCAAAGGAGCCTTGCAGCCCAGCAGCAAGCTCATCAACAAGCCCAGCAGCAATCTGAGGCCCGCTTCATAGACCTGTTACAGAAGCAAGAGCAGAGACTACAACAAATGGAAGCAGTAATGCAGCAACGTCCGCAGACCAGTGAGGAAAGCCGTCCCACTAATACCGCGTCCTTTGGGGTGAGTCGTTTATTGACAAAAATGACTGGAGAGGATGATCCAGAGGTATTTTTGACCACATTTGAAAGGACTGCTGAAAGAGAAAAGTGGCCTGAGGAGCAGTGGGCTGGACTGGTGGCTCCTCTGTTAACTGGTGAATCGCAGAAGGCTTACTATGACCTAGAGCCTGACCAAGCAAAAGACTATGTGATGCTAAAAGCTGAAATATTGGCAAGGCTGGGTGTCACCCTGGCTGTCCGGGCTCAGCGTGTGCATAACTGGACTTTCCAGCTTGGAAAACCCCCCAGGTCTCAAATGTATGATCTCATTCACCTGAGCAGGAAGTGGCTACAGCCAGAGACTTTGTCCGCACCAGAGATTGTGGAACGTGTTGTAATGGATCGGTTTTTGAGAGCTCTTCCTACTGCCATCCAAAAGTGGGTAAGCCATGGAGACCCAGAGACGGCCGGTGGTCTTGTGGATCGTGTAGAGAATTACTTGGCTACAGAGAGCCTGACGGCCTCTTCCAGAGACTCTCGGACTTTCCACCCTAAGACCAGACCATCCCCAGGGGCGGATAAGAGGATTCCAAGGGGTGAGGGTGGAGAGAGTGAGAGGGTGGGAGCTCTACCCAAAGTTTGGCGAGAACAGCCTGGGAAGTCAGGGGCTCAAGAGGCAGCCAAATGGATTGTTTGCTACCGCTGCCGGCAAGCGGGACATATTGCAGCAAATTGCCCGGTTGTGGAGGAACCCACGCAATGTGACTTTCTGATGGACAGACGTCAGTCGCTGTGTGCGACAGTCGCATGCACTGCCATTCGGGGAACTGAGAAACATTTATGCAAAATGTGTATTAATGGTAGAAATGTTGTGGTATTACTGGATTCAGGTAGCCTTGTGACCCTGATAAAGGCTGAATTAGTTAAAACAGAGGTCTCTGGGAATAGCAAGGTAGCTGTTATTTGTGTGCATGGGGACACCCGAGAGTATCCAGTGACTACAGTGTGTTTCGAGACCCCCAAAGGTACCCTCTCTCATCCAGTGGGGTTAGTATCTCAATTACCGCATGATGCCATTGTGGGAAGGGATTTTCCGAAGTTCTGGGAACTGTGGGATGATCCTGAGCCCCCCACTGGTGCCCCTATGTACCAGGAATGTGATAGCCAGAACTCCTCTGAGAGTGGTGAGGACTCTCCAGAATTTCCCTTGTCAGTATTGGCAGGGGAGACTCAAGAAACTGGAGAGGAGCCCACCTCCTCAGACGAAAACCTACCGTCTGTGGAGTTTTCTGATCTGGAGGTTCACAGGGAAAATTTTGCCACAGAACAGTTAAAAGACCCCGCCCTAATAAAGGCACGGGAAAACGTAGTGGAAATAGATGGCGAGTTAGTGAACCCAGATAATACCTGCACTTACCCATACTTCAGCGTAGAGAAGGACCTACTGTATCGGGTGGCAAAAAGGGCAGAAGAAACCGTTGAGCAGCTTGTGGTGCCCAAACCTTACAGGAAGTTGGTGTTGGAGTTGGCCCATGGGCACATTCTTGGAGGTCATCTGGGGACAGAGAAAACCCGAGAGAGGGTATTACAGAGATTCTATTGGCCTGGGGTGATGAAGGACATAGAAAATTATTGTTCCTCCTGCCCTGTGTGTCAGAGGTCGGCCCCGATGCCACATTTCCGTAGCCCGCTGGTCCCTCTACCCATCATTGAGGTCCCGTTTGAGAGAATCGCAATGGATTTGGTAGGTCCTATAATCAAGTCCGCTAGGGGGCACCAGTACATATTGGTTATAATGGACTATGCCACCCGTTATCCAGAAGCGATCCCTCTCAGAAATACCTCGGCCAAAACCATAGCCAAAGAGCTATCTCTTGTTTTTAGCCGGGTGGGTATTTGTAAAGAACTGCTTACGGACCAAGGTACACACTTTATGTCCCGGGTTATGAAAGAGCTGTGTAAATTGCTCAAAGTGACGCAATTGCGTACATCTGTGTATCACCCCCAAACCGATGGGCTGGTTGAAAGATTCAACAAAACCCTAAAACAAATGTTGAAGAAAGTGGTGGATAGAGATGGAAAGGATTGGGACTGTCTACTTCCTTATTTGATGTTTGCTATTAGGGAGGTGCCCCAATCCTCTACGGGATTCTCCCCCTTTGAGTTACTGTATGGGAGACACCCAAGAGGGCTGTTGGATATTGCCAAGGAAACTTGGGAAAGTGAGAGTTCTCCCCACAGGAGTGTGATTGAGCATGTCGCCCTGATGCAAGATCGAATTGCACAGGTAATGCCCATCGTGAAGGAACATTTGGCCCAAGCGCAGTTGGCACAGCAGAGAGTGTACAACCGTGGAGCAAAGACCCGTACCTTTTCCCCGGGGGATAGGATATTGGTACTTGTCCCTACGGTTGAAAGTAAATTCCTTGCCAAATGGCAAGGCCCCTACGAGATAATGGAAAAAGTGAGCGAAGTGAATTACAAGGTCAGACAACCAGGAAGGCGAAAGCCCGAACAGATATATCACGTTAATCTGTTGAAAGCCTGGAGGGATAGAGAGTCCCTAGTCGCAGAAACTTGGTCACCAGCTCAAACTGGTTGCGTGATTCCGGAGGTTGGAATAGCAGCCACCTTGTCACAACCCCAACAACAGGAGGTTAAGGAGTTTGTGCTTCGCAACAAGGAGGTGTTCTCTGAGCTGCCGGGACAAACATCTGGGGTAGAGCATGATATTATTACCCCGCCCGGTGAAAGGGTGAAGTTAAAACCCTATCTGATCCCAGAGGCCCGACGGGAGGCAATACGGGAGGAAGTACAGAAAATGCTGAACTTAGGGGTGATAGAGGAGTCCCAAAGTGATTGGTCTAGTCCCATTGTGTTGGTGCCTAAACCGGATGGGAGCTGGCGATTTTGTAACGATTTTCGTCAGTTGAACAAAGTTACAAAATTTGACACCTACCCCATGCCACGTATAGATGAGTTGATCGACCGGCTGGGAACAGCCCGATACATGACGACTCTTGACCTCACAAAAGGGTATTGGCAAATTCCCCTGGCCAAGTCGGCCAAAGAGAAAACCGCATTTGTAACCCCAGACGGGGCGTTCCAATATAAGAGAATGCCGTTCGGGTTACAGAATGCGCCGGCCACATTCCAGCGGAAAATGGACCAGATACTGAGGCCCCATCGGAAGTATGCTGCGGCTTACCTGGATGACGTAATTGTCCATAGCACAGATTGGGCCTCACATCTGCCAAAAGTGCAAGCAGTCCTAGACTCTATCCGGGAAGCGGGGTTTACGGCTAACCCCAAGAAGTGTACCATTGGGCAGGAGGAGGCCAAATATCTTGGGTACACCATTGGCAGGGGAGTAATAAAACCCCAACTCAACAAAGTCGAGGCCATCCAGAGTTGGCCACGTCCCAACAGCAAGAAGCAGGTACGAGCCTTTCTGGGAATCGCGGGTTATTATCGGCGCTTCATTCCCCACTTTGCTTCTAAGGCTGTGCCCCTAACCAACCTGACGAAAGGGAAAGGGTCGGTCATGATTAAATGGACCCCCGAGGCGGAGGCAGCATTCCAATTCTTGAAACAAGCCTTATGTAGCCAGCCAGTGTTGTACTCACCCGACTTCTCTAAAGACTTTGTCGTACAAAGTGATGCGTCAGATGTGGGGTTAGGAGCAGTATTGTCCCAGGTCTGGAACGGGGAAGAGCACCCAGTCATTTACCTCAGCAGGAAGTTGAAGTCCCATGAGGTAAATTACGCCACCGTTGAAAAGGAGTGTTTAGCGGTGAAGTGGGCTCTAGATTCCCTTCGGTACTACCTGCTAGGTAGGCACTTTGACTTGGTTACGGATCACGCTCCGTTAAAGTGGATGGCTCAAAACAAGGAGACACATAGAACAGTGAATAGGTGGTTCCTGGCCCTACAGGAATTCAACTTCACAGTAAAGCATCGCCCTGGCGTTCAAATGGGGAATGTGGATGCTTTGTCTCGAGTACATGAATGCCTGATTGCTGGTGTTCCAACCCCAAGGTTAAAACAAGAGGGGGGGGGTATGTGACAGCAGGAAGGTAAAGTCACCTGGTTGCATCCAGGGGGGTAGATATATTTCTCCCAGATTCAGGCTTTATGCCGACTTATACAACTAGGGAGTTGATGAAGCCCAGCTGAGGCTAGTGGGCTCATGAATGACTCATACCTCTAGGGAGAGTGCTGGGCGTCGTGAGGCAGGGAGTTGATGAGACCAGCTGAAGCTTGTCAGCTCATTTAGGCCTCTATAAGAACTCCCAGATTCATTAGGTGTTAGCTCATGCCTGGAACCAGACCTGTGTGGACTGTCTAGGGAGAGTGAACCCCTGTGCGGTGAGGCAAAGCCTGTGTGGCTATTTGTTTGGACTTTTACTAAACCAGGGACTTAGGGACTAGGACAGCACCAGGCTGATCCCAGTTGTTAGTTTAGGAAACCTGCATGTTTAGTCAGAGGTCAAACTGACCAGGATTTATTTTGTTTATGTTTCTTTTTGGCTTTGCTGTGTTTTTGTCACTGTACATAGAGAAATAAACCGCACCTTTTGATTTTGAAAACCACAACCTCCGTCTGCTGGCCCTGTTTTTGTGTGGGGAGCCCAACCAGGGGGTCACACACACCCGCTACCGAGTTAACCCCCTCACAATATATATATATATATATTAGGGCTGTGGAAATTAACTATTAATTCCTCGATTAATCGATTAATTGCTTTGATCGATCAAAATTCTTTTGATCGATCAAAATTCGATCAAAATTCTTTGGGCTTGCCGTGTCCATCTGAAGGGCTCCTTTGCTGTGCCTTCATATCTGCATGCCGGCGGGACCTTACTATCTGCCACACGCAAGGGCTGTTACATTTCCCTCTATCACTTCCCTCTATCAACCTGGGATTCTACAGCCATCCACTGGGCGTTGTGATAGTTCCCTTCACAGGACATCTACATGCCAACGGACTGATGTTAGCCCCTTCTCATCTGGATTCAGCAGTGGTATCGTTGTACACATTTTTATACCAGTATCATACTTAGATACATGTTTTTATGACTGCTTTTGCTACCATAGATTTTATCTCCAGTGCAATATTTATTTTGTTACCTACTTGAAGACTATAAAAGTTTTAATGCTATTCCCATCGAGCGCTGCCTTTGTGTGTTTTTTGTATCCTGCTATCCATTTTTCCAGTGGTTGGTAGCTGCACTGGGAATCCACCTGCAAGGAGATCAGCTAAAAGTAGTTGGATCTGTATGTGCGTTATAATTAATCGAAATTAGTCTATTAATCGATTAAAAAAAAATCGATTAATCGAACACGAAAATTTTAATCAGTAACAGCCCTAATATATATATATATATATATATATATATATATATATATACACATATATATATATACACACATACACATACACACACACACACTGTATTCAGTTTAGCTAGATCCGTTCCTGTTATTCTCTTCCTAATATACTGACAGGCAGGTGATTGTGGTAGCTGCAGTATTTGCACAGTGTGCACCTAAAGCTACCTGAATACAATTGCTGGTGTTCTCATAATAATACCACAGGCAGAGAGCTGCAAGTATTTTCAGTTAGTGTACTGTGTCCTTTGCACAGTGTGCACCTAAAGCCTGGGATCCTTCTCTGAAGCATAGGCCCTTGTCAGCAGAGTTGGGCCTACAATGCAGCAGCAGAGTCTTGGGCTGAAGGTGCCCAAAACCTAAACACACCCACGCACCTCGTGCCATGTGGGCCACGAGGCACGCTCACCTTGGGGTCCCCCTGGAATCGCCTCACGTCTAATGGCGTCTGCCCCTTTTGTACCCTCTCCCAGCATGCACCGCGGGTAGACCACGCCCACTGCACAGCTGCCGAGAGAGGACACCCAAGGTGCTGTGATACCCCCGTGATCCAGTCTGTGCCGGCGGTGACAGTGCCACCTGCAGGCAAAGGAGAATAACACTGCCGGGCAGTATCACACCCAGAGCAGAGCAAACAATTTGAACTATAATTGGTCTGAGCCCAACTACTGGCTCAGACTGCCCCTAAATTTCCATATAGCGCCCCCAAATATTGGGGGGGGGGGCGCTACACATTATATATATATATATATATATATATATACACACATCCCAGCTTTGTGCAGCTACATCTCACTGCAGGCCATTAGTATGTCTGGAAGGACAACAAGGAGAGGCAGACAGTCACGAGCCAATAAAAGAGGGCAAGCAGGCTCTGTGTCTAGGGGCAACAGTGCTGGTCGTGGACACGGTGCATCCTCGTTAGCGCGTTGCCGTGGGACACGCTTGTCCTTTTTTCGTCAGCTGGCCGTGTTGACCCGCAATATGCCGAAGACTTGGTAGAGTGGATGACCAAGCCGTCATCCTCCTCATCCTCTCTCACCCAGGCTCAGGGAACTTTGTCTGGCAAAGCAGCTGCCAAAGCGGCCTCTTCCCTCGGCTCAATGGCATCAGTCACTCCTTCCCTAGCCCCACCATGTCCTCCTGAGGAGTCCCCCGAACTGTTTGACCACAGTGTTGGGTACATGCTGCAGGAGGATGCACAGCATTTTGAAGGCTCTGATGATGGTACCCAGCTAGAGGAAGGCAGTAACTTGAGCCCAGAGAGAGGGGGTGCCCAAGATTGACAGCAATCTGGCAGTCATATTCCCCCAGCTGCAGCATACTGCCAGGTTTGCTACAGTGATGAGGAGGGAGGGGTTGATGAGGTCACGGACTCTATGTGGGTGCCTGATAGGAGAGAGGAGGAGGAGTAGGAGGAGGAGGAGGCGGCACATCTCCAACGAGGCAGGATGCCCTCCAGGGGCCAGCTTAAGGGCAGCACACCGACAGCATCACACCGCAGAGCTCCGCATGTGCAGGCCGCTGCTGTCTCTCTGCTTTATTCCAAAAGTTCTTTGGTGTGGGCCTTTTTTGAGACGAGTGCATTCAGTTCGCAGCACTGCCATTTGCAACATATGTCTCAGGCGTATCTCGCGTGGCCAAAACATCACCCGCTTGGGCACCACATGCTTGATCAGAAATAAGTCGACCTGCCATGCAGTTCGTTGGCAAGCATACCTAAAAGACCCACACCAAAGAACAAAGCGGACCTCTCCTTGCTCCTCATCAGCTGGGATCTCCAACCCCACTATACCTTCAGTCCTCTCTGAAACCTGCACTGAGAGGAATGAAGGTGTAGAATTAGGTGTGTCACAGCCAAGTACTTGCGGGCAATCTGCTATCGGTACACCAACGTCAGATTGTACCAGGCAAATTTCCCTGCCCCAGCTGCTGCACCACTGAAAGAAGTTCGCTCCCAGCCATCCACATGCCCAGCGGTTGAATGCTAGCTTGGCTAAATTGCTAGCACTTCAACTGCTGCCTTTTCAGTTGGTAGACTCTGCCCCCTTCCGTGAGTTTGTGGAATGTGCGGTTCCTCAGTGGTAGTTTCCCAAACGCAAGTTTTTCTCATGGAAGGTGATTTTGGCTCTCTACCGGCATGTGGAAGGCAATGTCTTGGCCCCGCTGGACAGGGCGGTCAGCGGTAAGGTGCATATTACCGCTGACTTGTGGTCCAGCAGGCATGTGACTATGCTGGCAGCTGGGAAGGATGCAGGACAAGGTGCAGTAGTGTTGGAGGTTGTTCCGCCACCACGCCTCCAAAATGCTACTACTGGTGATTCTGACACACCTCTCTCCTCCACCCCCTCTTCTTCTTCTTCTTCCTCCATGGCCTCTTCCTGTGCTTTGTCCTCGGAACCAGCGGTGCTCCATAGGCGTTCAAGGGGCTACGCAAGTACGAAGGCAATAAGATGCCATGCGGTGCTTGAGCTGGTGTGCTTGGGGGACAGGAGCCACACTGGGGCAGAGATTCTGTCAGCTGTGCAGGGGCAGGCTCAGAAGTGGTTGACACCACGCCAGCTTAAGCCAGGAATGGTGGTTTGCGACAATGGCACCAACCTCCTCTCTGCCCTCCGACAGGGACAACTGACCCATGTGCCCTGTTTAGCTCACATCCTTAACTTGGTGGTGCAGCGGTTCTTGGGCAGGTACCCGGGCTTACAGGAGGTCCTGGGGCAGGCCAGGAAACTGTGTGCATTTCCGCCAGTCATATAATGCCAGTGCCTGGCTGGCTGACCTGCAAAAGGAATACAACCTGCCCAAGAACCGCCTAATCTGTGACATGCCCACCAGGTGGAACTCAACGTTGGCCATGCTTCAGCAGCTGCACACGCAGCAGAGGGCCATCAATGAGTATCTGTGCCAATATGGCACCAGGACAGGGTCAGGGGAGCTTGGTTGTTTTTGCCACGCCAGTGGGTCATGATCAGGGATGCATGCACTGTCCTGGCACCATTTGAGGAGGCCACGAGGATGGTGAGCAGTGACAGCGCATGCATCAGTGACACTGTCCCTCTTGTCCACCTGTTCGAGCACACGCTGCGTGGAATAATGGACAGGGCACTTGAAGCAGAACAGAGGGAGGAAGAGGAAGCCTTCCTTACCTCTCAAGGCCCCCTTTATCCAGACAGTGTTCCTGCTGGCCCGCCTATCACACAAGAAGAGGACGAGGAGGAAGAGGAGGAGGAGGAGGAGGATTGTGTCAGCATGGAGGTGGAGCCTAGCACTCAGCATCAGCAGCAGCCTTCAAGGGATGAATTACAGTCCCAAGAAACCCATGGACTTGTACGTGGCTGGGAGGAGGTGGCTGCGGATCATGCCGTCCTGAGTGACCCAGAGGACTCCGGACCGAATGCCTCAGCAAACCTACGCTGCATGGCCTCCCTGATCCTGCAAAGACTGCGGAAGGATCCTTGTATTCGTGGTATCAAGGAGAGGGATCATTACTGGCTGGCAACCCTCCTTGATCCACATTACAAGGGTAAGGTTACGGACCTTATATTGCTGTCGCAGAGGGAGCAGAGGATGAAACATCTTCGGGAGGCCTTGCAGAAAGGTCTGTGCAACACGTTCCCGGAGACTGGGAGGTTACAAAATCCTGGTCCTGGACAACGTGTTGCTGAGGCTTCGGTCAGTCAAAGAAGGAGCGGTGGAGAAGGTGACCGTCTGACCGATGCGTTCAGACAATTTTTTAGTCTGCAGCCCCAAGGTATGATCGGTTCCAGCAACCATCGCCAGCATCTGTTTTACATGGTGCAGGAATACCTAGGGGCAAGATCAGACTTGGACACCTTTTCCACCGAAAATCCTCTGGGTTACTGGGTCTTGAGGATGGATCACTGGCCAGAGCTTGCACAGTATGCAATTGAACTACTGGCCTGTCCTGCATCCAGCGTTCTTTCAGATCGCACATTCAGTGCTGCTGGAGGCTTTGTAACCGATCACAGGGTGCGCCTGTCCACCGAATCGGTCGATCGGCTGACCTTCATAAAAATGATTCAGTCTTGGATCACCAGCTACCAAGCACCTGATGCTGATGTAACCAAAAAATTTTTTTTTGAATGGGAGATCCCTTCAAGACTGCCTAAGCTGATGCTGAGTGACTATCCTGTTATGCTGAGTGACTATCCTATTCCTCCTCAATGTTCATGCTGATAGCTTGTAAGAACATTTTTGGTTCTGGGCACTGCCACCAGTGGCTGATGCCGCGTACACACGGCCATTTTTAATGTCATTGGAAAAAACAAAGTTTTTCTCGACGTGATTTTTCGTGTTTCCTCTCAAGCCTGCCTTGCCTACACACTATTGTTAAAAAAAAATGCTCGAGCAAAGCGCGGTGACGTACAACATGTATGACGGCACTATAAAGGGGAAGTTCTATTCGGATGGTGCCACCCTTTGGGCTGCTTTTGCTGATCCTCGTATTAGTAAAGTTTGGTGAGAGCCGATTCGCGCTTTTCAGCCTCATGCTCTTCAGTCCGTTACAGTGTGACGAATGTGCTATCTCCATTACGAACGTTAGTTTTACCAGGAGTGCTCCTGTCTCATACTTGATTCTGAGCATGCGCATTTTTTTCCCCCTCGTAAAAGCATATACACCACCGTTTTTCACGACATTAAAAAGAACGACGTGAAAAACGACGTGAAAAAATAGAGCAGGTTCTAAATTTTTTTAGGCCATTTTTCACGTCGTTAAAAATGCTCTGGAGCCTACACACGATAGTTTTAAATGACCAATTTAAAAAATGGCATTTTTCACGTCATGAAAAACGGTCGTGTGTACGCGGCATAAGGCCCAATTTTTCAGCCCCTGTTTAACAGGGGCATGTAATTACAATTTTTGATGCAATACTTTGCAGCAGGGCTCATTCTTGCGCTCCAACTATAGTATCTGTGAGGGGTTGCAGTGTTGTGGCACCAGTGCCTAAGGCCCAATTTTTCTCTGCCTCTGTTCAACAGGGGCATGTAATTACAATTCTTGATCTAATATTTCACAGCAGGGCCCGTTCCAGCGCCCACCAAGAGTAACTGTGAGCACTTACAGTGTTGTGGCACCAGCACCACCACCACCACCACCAAAGGCCCAATTTTTCTGCCACTGTTCAACAATGGCATGTAATTACAATTCTTGATATAATAGTTCATAGCAGGGCGTTCCAGCGCCCACCAAGAGTAACTGTGAGGGCTTACAGTGTTGTGGCAACATCAAACACCTAAGGCCCAAATTTCTGCAGAGTACATAGGGCAGGCCCCTACTTTCAAACATCCGACTTACAAACGGAGGGAGAAAACAGGAAGTGAGAGGAAATCTACCCCTAGGAAGGGAAATTCTCTCCTGTAAGAGTTAATATGGGAAAAAGGTGTCTCCTCTCCACTGATACTTTATCACCAATCCTTGTTTCCCTAAAACCCCCAAATTTTCTAAATCCAATTGTCATAGGGACAGAAAGTGAGGTGACATCTTCTGAACAGGTGCACAGACAGCAAAACAAATGTTACAGGGCTGATAACCCTTCCCTATGTTTTCCAAAAAGCTTAAAAATAGATCTTTTGGCTGGAGCTACACTTTAAAAATGTACCAGTTCAAAATTACAAACAGATTCTACTTAAGAATAAACCTACAGTCCCTGTCTTGTTTGCCCCGCCTGTATACTGCTGTACAGAGTATATAGGGCCTCGGGGCACCACACCTTTCCTTTTTTTAATTTGGGTGCGGGGTTCCCCTTAATATCCATACAAGACCCAAATGAGCTGGGGGCAGGGCTGGACTGGGACAAAAATGTGGCCCTGGACTTCATCCAGACCAGTGTTGTAAAAAATGTCTCGACCCATGCAGGATCTTGACCGCGTCACTTCCTGTGCGGCTACGTCAGAAAACAGCTGAGTGCGGTGCTCCACTGCGCATGCGTGGCTTCACCGCACCTATACCGCGAATGCGCAGACGCCCATTTCGGTCCATGAAAATTCTAGACTCGAGCGGGCGGGCGGAGGCGTTGCGAATTGCTCAACATCGTCGGCAGCACCGCCTCCAGCCCCGCCCCCAACACGCCCCTAGCCTGCTCTGGAGAAGGGGGGTGGACAAGCTAGCCACTTAACACTGTGGACCGAGGTCGACATAAAATATAGTGCTGCGCCACCTCCAGCCCCTAACACGCCCCTAGCCTGCTCTGCTGAAGTGGGGCGGGCCCCGCGCATAGCACTGTATATATCACAATTGCAGGTCCATGAAAAATATAGAACTTTGCCTGTGGGAGGGGCCAAGCCTTTGCATAGAAGACATTATTCATCAATATAAGCACCCACAAACTGAACCCCCCCACTCAATTGCAGCCTCACTGTGCCCGTCAAATTCAGCCACTGTGCCCGTCAAACGCAGCCGCTGTGCCTGTCAAACGCAGCCGCTGTGCCCGTCAAACGCAGCCAATGTGCCCGTCAAAAGCAGCCGCTGTGCCCGTCAAACGCAGCCACTGCGCCCTTCAAATGCAGCCACTGCGCCCGTCAAATGCAGCCACTGCACCCAGCAAACGCAGCCACTGTGCCCGTCAAACGCAGCCACTGTGCCCGTCAAATGCAGCCACTGCGCCCGTCAAACGCAGCCACTGTGCCCGTCAAACGCAGCCACTGCACCCAGCAAACGCAATGACTGTGCCTGTCAAACGCAGCCACTGTGCCCATCAATTGCTGCCAGATTGTCAAGCCGTAGCTGTGCTCCCTGGGGATAAGCTGATCGCCCATCCGTGCTGCTGGAGGGAGCCCAGATGACCATAAATGAGGGACCTGCAGACTTGGTCATGGTAAGTGAGACCATCCCATATCCCACTCCATATTCCCCGAGGACAGGGACCTCCACCTCCCTCCCAAGACAGAGACCCCCTTCTCCCCCCTGAGGACAGGGACCTCCACCTCCCCCCCAAGACAGAGACCCCCTTCTCCCCCCTGAGGACAGGGACCTCCACCTCCCCCCAAGACAGAGACCCCCTTCTCCCCCCTGAGGACAGGGACCCCTTCTCTCCTGGGGACAGGGACTCCCTTCTCCTCTGGGTACAGGGACACCTTCGCTCCTGGGGACAGGGACCCCTTCTCTCCTGGGGACAGGGACTCCCTTCTCTCCTGGGGACATCTCTCCTGGGGACAGGGACTCCCTTCTCTCCTGGGGACAGGGACTCCCTTCTCTCCTGGGGACAGGGACTCCCTTCTCCTCTGGGGACAGGGACTCCCTTTTCCTCTGGGGACAGGGACTCCCTTCTCCTCTGGGGACAGGGACTCCCTTCTCCTCTGGGGACAGGGACTCCCTTCTCCTCTGGGTACAGGGACTCCCTTCTCCTCTGGGTACAGGGACACCTTCTCTCCTTTGGACAGGGATCCCCTTCTCCCCTGGGGACAGGGACCCCCTTCTCACTCTGGGACAGGGATCCTATCTCACCTGGGGGCAGGAACTCCATCTCACCTGGGGGCAGGAACTCCATCTCACCTGGGGGCAGGAACTCCATCTCACCTGGGGGCAGGAACTCCATCTCCCCTGGCAACGGGGACTTCATCTCACCTAGGGACATCTTCCCTAGGGATCAGGACCCCACCTCCCCTAAGAACAGGAACCCGATCACCCTGTGTGTGCCAACCTCACTGCCCTGCCTGCCGTGTGTCCTGTGTGAGGGCCCTTCTGTGACAGCTCTTATCAGTACTTCATCCCATTGTGTGATCCCCCTACACGACTGATCCCTCTGTGTGCACCCCTTACACGGGGAACCCCTCTGTTTTCTCCCCCTACATGTCTGCATTCTCTGACCACCACCTGTACCATTTCCACATCCTCTGACTGCCTCCTGTATCCTGTCCGCCATCCTCTGACCACCTTCTCTATCCTGTACACATGTTCTGACCACCTATTGTCTGCAGCCTCTAACCACCTCCTGTATCCTGTCTGCAGCCTCTAACCTGTCTGCAATCTCTGACTATCTCTTGTCTTTTATCGTGTCTGCAGTCTCTTAGGGGGAGTCTGGAGAGGAATCAAGAGTAAGAGCGTCGTCGGGATTGGGATTACGGGAGGAGTCAGATGTGTATGGACTGTGGAGAACAGACTATAGAATAAAACCAGAGCCACCAACCTGGAGCCATCTAACTGAGACCTGCACGCTGCACCGGAGAGGAGGTCAGTGACAGCGCCGTCAGGTCAGTCTGAGGGGGGGTTCCTGTCCTCAGGGGGGAGAAGGGGGTCTCTGTCTTGGGGGGGAGGTGGAGGTCCCTGTCCTCGGGGAATATGGAGTGGGATATGGGATGGTCTCACTTACCATGACCAAGTCTGCAGGTCCCTCATTTATGGTCGTCTGGGCTCCCTCCAGCAGCACGAATGGGCGATCAGCTTATCCCCAGGGTGCACAGCTATGGCTTGACAATCTGGCAGCAATTGATAGGCACAGTGGCTGCGTTTGACGGGCACAGTCACAGGAGAGAAGGGAGTCCCTGTCCCCAGGAGAGAAGGGAGTCCCTGTCCCCAGGAGAGAAGGGAGTCCCTGTCCCCAGGAGAGAAGGGAGTCCCTGTCCCCAGGAGAGATGTCCCCAGGAGAGAAGGGAGTCCATATCCCCAGGAGAGAAGGGGTCCCTGTCCCCAGGAGCGAAGGTGTCCCTGTACCCAGAGGAGAAGGGAGTCCCTGTCCCCAGGAGAGAAGGGGTCCCTGTCCTCAGGGGGGAGAAGGGGGTCTCTGTCTTGGGGGGAGGTGGAGGTCCCTGTCCTCAGGGGGTCTCTGTCTTGGGGGGGAGGTGGAGGTACCTGTCCTCGGGGAATATGGAGTGGGATATGGGATGGTCTCACTTACCATGACCAAGTCTGCAGGTCCCTCATTTATGGTCGTCTGGGCTCCCTCCAGCAGCACGAATGGGCGATCAGCTTATCCCCAGGGAGCACAGCTACGGCTTGGCAATCTGGCAGCAATTGATGGGCACAGTGGCTGCGTTTGCTGGGTGCAGTGGCTCCATTTGACGGGCGCAGTGGCTGCGTTTGACGGGCACAGTGGCTGCGTTTGCTGGGTGCAGGGGCTGCGTTTGACGGGCGCAGCGGCTGCGTTTGATGGGCGCAGCGGCTGCGTTTGACGGGCTCAGCGGCTGCGTTTGACGGGCACAGCGGCTGCGTTTGACGGGCACAGCGGCTGCGTTTGACGGGCACAGCGGCTGCGTTTGACGGGCACAGCGGCTGCATTTGACAGGCACAGTGGCTGCATTTGACGGGCACAGCGGCTGCGTTTGACGGGCACAGCGGCTGTGTTTGACGGGCACAGTGAGGCTGCAATTGAGTGGGGGGGGGTTCAGTTTGTTTGCGGGTGCTCATATTGATGAATAATGTCTTCTATGCAAAGGCTTGGCCCCTCCCACAGGCAAAGTTCTATATTTTTCATGGACCTGCCATTGTGATATATACAGTGCTATGCACGGGGCCCGCCCCACTTCAGCAGAGCAGGCTAGGGGCTGGAGGCGGTGCAGCACTATATTTTATGTTGACCTCAGTCCACAGTGTTAAGTGGCTAGCTTGTCCGCCCCCTTCTCCAGAGCAGGCTAGGGGCATGTTGGGGGCGGGGCTGGAGGCGGTGCTGCCGACGATGTTGAGCAATTCGCAACACCTCCGCCCGCCCGCTCGAGTCTAGAATTTTCATGGACCGAAATGGACGTCTGCGCATGCGTGGTATAGGTGCGGTGAAGCCGCGCATGCGCAGTGGAGCACCGCGCTCAGCTGTTTTCTGACGTAGCCGGCCCAGGGCACACCGGCCCAGGGCACAACACATCAGGGTACAGTGCACAACAGGGCACGGTACAGAGCTCAGCACATCAGGGCACAGCCCATCAGGGTACAGCACATCAGGGTACAGGGCACAACACGTACAGGGCACATCACATCAGGGTACAGTTCACAGCACATCAGGGCCCATCACAGCACATCAGAGCACACCACATTGAGGCGCAGCACATCGGGCACGGGCACATCAGGGCATGGGGCACATCAGATCACATCAGGGCACATAGCACATCAGGGCACGGGGCACATCAGGGCACGGGGCACATAGCACATCAGGCAACATAGCACATCAGGGCATGGGGCACATCAGGGCACACAGCACATCAGGGCGCATAGCACATCAGGGCATGGGGCACATAGCACATCAGGGCGCACAGCACATCAGGGCACATGGCACATCAGGGCACATGGCACATCAGGGCATGGGGCACATAGCACATCAGGGCACATGGCACATCAGGGCATGGGGCACATAGCACATCAGGGCATATAGCACATCAGGGCATGGGGCACATCAGGGCGGGGCACATAGCACATCAGGGCGGGGCACATAGCACATCAGGGCGGGGCACATAGCACATTGTTTACCAGCCAACATGCAGAGTAGCGCAGGAAGCGTGTGTAATAAGTTCTCTCTCATGTCACGGCACTGACGGCAGTCACGCTGCTCCCCGGTGGCCCCTCCACTCTTCTCTTCTATCCCAGATGATGTCACAAGCAAATGGGGATGGACGAGAAGAGAGGAGGGGCCGTGGGGAGCAGCGTGACTGCCGTCAGTGCCGTGACATGAGAGAGAACTTATTACACACGCTTCCTGCGCTACTCTGCATGCTATCTAAATCTCGATCTACCCGTCAGGGGCCTGCTGTCGGCGATTGACGGACCTCCGACCAGCCCACTGAGCCATCCGCCCCCGGGAATCTCCCGGTATTCACGATGGGCAGTCCATCACTGGCTGGGGGGGGGGGAGGGGTACCCATGCTGATTTTCTCAATGATTTTCATTCATATTGCTGGGACCACACATTACATTAAAGCCGCAAGCAGTTTTAAATGACTTTTTCCTTTAGAAATGTCATTATATGCAGGGACAGTTCTAAACACGGGAAACATGTGCCACTTCACAGGCATACTATAGACACCCCCCAGGTACGATATTTAAAGGAATATTTCACTTTTTTTTTCACTTTAAGCATCATTAAAATCACTGCTCCCGAAAAAACGTTAGTTTTTAAAACTTTTTTTTTGCATTGATACATGTCCCCATGTATCATATTAGCCTTTAAAATTAGCACTTTTGATTCCGAACGTTCGAGTCCCATAGACTTTAACGGGGTTCGATAGTTCACGCAAACTTTCGGTCCATTCGCAGGTTCTGGTGTGAACCGAACCAGGGGGTGTTCGGCTTATCCCTAGTCCTGTGCTGCTTCATTCCTGAACATATGCTCCATATGGGCGCCATTCAAATGCAAAGTGTTCTATGATTAGACGAGGTGGGGTGGTGAGACCTACGCTCAGCCTGATCTGAAATTTTAGCAGTTGTGCTGGTAATAAGGCATACATAATATAAAGAATGATTTACAGGGTTTTAGTAAAGGGAACACACATTTTTAAATGAATGACCATAGATAGATAGATAACCATAAATTAAAATTAAAATATCAAAAGGAAGACATAAATAAAAAGAAGGCTCCTTTTATTCAAAATACAAATACCACCACAGAATTCTCTATCTATCTATCTATCTACAGTGCTTTGAAAAAGTATTCATACCTCTTGAAAATTTTCCACATTTTGTCATGTTACAACCAAAAACATAAATGCATTTTATTGGGACATAATTGTGAAGTGGAAGGAAAATTATAAATGGTTTTCAAATGCTGCCACCACCATGTTTCACGGACACTTGACAAAGAAGCGCATGCCCTATTCTAGACTCGTGCATGCTCTGAAACACGCTGTGTTTCCCCGTGTTCATCCGATCCAGCTGACGTCACACGCTGTTTCATGAGCAGATGGTCACCATCTCCACCGACGGACACAGCCGGCTTCCACTCCGGCTCCTTGCGGCTCTCATAGCCGGGATATGGGACACTCCTGGACACGCTAAAGGACCCTGGATCCAATACCAGCTATGACATTGACCCCATACAAGCACATATGTACTTACCTAGATGTAAGTGTTGGATATAATTTATTGCACCTAATATTAAACATTTTTACTTAACCACTTGACCACTGGGCACTTAAACCCCCTTAATAACCAGACCAATTTTCAGCTTTCGGTGCTCTCACATTTTGAATGACAATTACTCAGTCATACAACACTGTACCCATATGAATTTTTTGTCCTTTTTTCACACATATAGAGCTTTCTTTTGGTGGTATTTAATCACTGTTGGGTTTTTTATTTTTTGCGCTATAAGAGAAAAAAGACTGAAAATTTTGTAAAAAAATGATTTTTTTTTCGTTTCTGTTATAAAATTTTGCAAATTACTATTTTTCTTCATAAATTTTGGCCAAAATTTATACTGCTACATATCTTTGGTAAAAATAAGTACAAATTGGTGGATATTATTTGGTCTTTGTGAAAGTTATAGAGTCCACAAGCTATGGTGCCAATATCTGAAAATTGATCACACCTGAAGTACTGACGGCCGATCTCATTTCTTGAGACCCTAACATGCCAGAAAAGTACAAATACCCCCCAAATGACCCCTTTTTGGAAAGAAGACATTCCAAGGTATTCAGAAAGAGGCATTGTGAGTTTTTTGAAGTTGTAATTTTTTCCCACAATTCTTTGCAAAATCAAGATTTTTTTTTTCTCTTTTTTTTTTTTTTCACAAAATTGTCATATTAGCAGGTTATTTCTCACACACAGCATATGCATTCCACAAATTACACCCCAAAACACATTCTGCTATTACTCCCGAGTATGGCGATACCACATGTGTGAGACTTTTACACAGCGTGGCCACATACAGAGGCCCAACATGCAGGGAGCACCTTCAGGTGTTCTGGAGCACCCAGGCCAATTCTGACATTTCTCTCCTACATGTAAAAATCACCATTTGTTTGCTAGAAAATTACATAGAACCCCAAAACATTATATATGTTTTTTTAGCAAAGACCTTAGAGAATATAATGGTGGTTGTTGCAACTTTTTTATCTCGCACGATATTTGCGCAGCAATTTTTTTAACGCGTTTTTTACGAAAAAAAAAAGTTTTGTGCTTAAAAAAAAACAAAACAGTAAAGTTAGCCCAATGTTTTTGCATAATGTGAAAGATGAAGTTACGCCGAGTAAATAGATACCTAACATGTCACCCTTAAAAATTGCACACACTCGTGGAATGGCGCCAAACTTCGCTACTTAAAAAATCCCCATAGGCGACGCTTTAAATATTTTTACTGGTTACATGTTTTGAGTTACAGAGGAGGTCTAGGGCCAAAATGATTGCTCTCGCTCTAACGTTCGCAGAGATACCTCACATGTGTGGTTTGAAAACCGTTTTCATATGTGGGCAGGACTTACGTATGCGTTCGCTTCTGTATGTGAGCTCACGGGGACAGGGGCGCTTTAAAAAAAAATATTTTTTTTTATTGTTCATTTTACTTTATTTATTTTAGTTTGACATGTTGTTCCACCCCAAAAAAAATTTTGATCACTTTTATACCTATTACAAGGAATGTAAACATCCCTTGTAATAGGAATATGGCATGACAGGTCCTCTTTACAGTGATATATGGGGTCAATAAGACCCCACATCTCACCTCTAGGCTGGGAAGCCTGAAAAAAAAACAAAAAAAAAACAACAATCTTGGCTTTGATCGTAGCGGTGAGTCGGTAGAAGCACCGGAGGGCAGCGGGAGGGGGGGGGCATCCCCTCTCACCTCCCGTAAGAATGATCAAGCGGCGGAACAGCCACTATGATTGTTGTTATGGTGTAGGGAATCGCCGGCTGAAAAAGCGAATATCTGAATGATGCCTGTAGCTGCACCCATCATTCAGATATCCCCGCACAAAGCCAAGGACGTCATATGACAGCCGGCGGGCGGGAAGTGGTTATTGCAGAGTATTGCCGGGCATTGCGGAGTATTGCCGGGCATTGCGGAGTATTGCCGGGCATTGCGGGGTATTGCCGGGCATTGCGGAGTATTGCGGAGTATTGCAGGGCATTGCGGAGTATTGCGGACTATGGCAGGGTATTGCGGAGTATGGCAGGGTATTGCACGGGGTATTGCACAGGGGGTATTGCACAGGGTATTGCAGGGTATTGCAGAGTATTGTGCAGGGTATTGCAGAGTATTGTGCAGGGTATTGCAGAGTATTTTGCAGAGTATTGCGCAGGGTATTGCAGAGTATTGCGCAGGGTATTGCAGAGTATTGTGCAGGGTATTGCAGAGTATTGTGCAGGGTATTGCGCAGGGTATTGCAGGGTATTGTGCAGGGTATTGCAGAGTATTACGCAGGGTATTGCAGAGTATTGCGCAGGGTATTGCAGAGTATTTTGCAGGGTATTGCGCAGGGTATTGCAGAGTATTTTGCAGGGTATTGTGCAGGGTATTGCAGAGTATTGCGCAGGGTATTGCAGAGTATTGCGCAGGGCATTGCGCAGGGTATTGCAGGGTATTGCGCAGGGTATTGCAGAGTATTGCGCAGGGTATTGCAGAGTATTGCGCATGGTATTACAGAGTATTGCGCAGGGTATTGGAGAGTATTTTGCAGGGTATTGGAGAGTATTTTGCAGGGTATTGCAGAGTATTGCGCAGGGTATTGCAGAGTATTGTGCAGGGTATTGCAGAGTATTGCGCAGGGTATTGCGCCAGGGTATTGCAGAGTATTGCACCAGGGTATTGCAGAGTATTTTGCAGAGTATTGCGCAGGGTATTTTGCAGAGTATTGCGCAGGGTATTTTGCAGAGTATTGGCAGGGTGTATTGCAGAGTATTGGCAGGGTATTGCACCAGGGATGGCTGAGCAGGGATGGATGGATAGCTGGATTTGTGACTGCAATTGTCACAGATCCAGCCCACAGAGCTGCTGCTGCCATCCGCTCTCTCCCCCTCTCCTCTCACACTGTACCGATCGGTACAGAGAGGGGAGGGAGGAACCGGCGTCATCACATGACGCCGGTCTGTTTACAAGTGATTGCTCCATCATTTGACGGAGCGATCACGTGGTAAACGGCCGCTATCAGCTGCGATTTACCGCGATTCGTGATCCGCCGGCGGTCACGGAGTTTCCCGTGTGCGCGCCCCAGGGGGCGCGCGGGAGCGCGATTCTGGGAGGACGTTATATAACGTCCTCCCAGAGTTAAGCAACCACCTTGTCGACACTATTTGTCGGCAGGTGGTTGCCAAGTGGTTAAGAGGCCCTTTTCTATTTGTTTTTCTCTATGTTTCACAGTGGGGATGGTGTGTTCAGGGTGATGTGCAGTGTTAGTTTTCCGCCACACATAGAGTTTTGCTTTTAGGCCAAAAAGATGAATTTTGGTCTCATCTGACCAGAGCACCTTCTTCCACATGTTTGCTGTGTCCCCCACATGGCTTCTCGCAAACTGCAAATGGGACTTCTTGTGGCTTTCTTTCAACAATGGCTTTTCCTTCTTGCCACTCTTCTATAAAGGCCAGAGTTTTTGGAGTGCACGACTAAGGCCTCGTACACACGACCGATTTTCTCGTCGTAAAAAACACGTCGTTTTTTTCGACGAGATTCTTGTTAAGCTTGTTGATTTTCTCGTCAAGCTTTCTATGCGTACACACTGTCATTTCCCAATTTCCTCGTGGTTCTCTGCGCTCACGTCCAGCACGTACGACGGCACTATAAAGGGGAAGATCTTTTTTCTTGGCGCCACCCCTTGGGCTGCTTTTGCTGATCTCGTGTTACCGCGTGTGAAGTAAAAGTTTGGGAAGAGACGATTCGCGCTTTTCAGTCTTCGTACTTTTCAGATCGTTTTCTGACGTTCAGTTTGTGCTTGTGGGTTCGTATCTTGACTTTCAGGGCGTCTAGGCAGGTAGTATCTGTTTTACAGTGCGTTCTTGCCTGTTCGTTTCTGATTTTCATTTCGTTATTCATAGGCCTTGCTGTTCTAAAGTGCGTTCTGTTCTGTACGTTCTGATTAGACGACCGTTTCCTAGCCATGTCGCCTGGACGTTCTCGTCGTCGAGTTCGTGCTGTGCGTGCGCTTGGTGTTGGTCTGCTTGTTTTGGACCAAGACCAGTCCATGAATGGTGTGAGGAGGAGTTCATGGACCAAGAATTGGTTGCTCCAGCGGGACCAATTCTGCCACATGCCTCTGCTGCGGGAGATCGTCGAGAATAATCCTGAGGACTACAGGAATTTTCTGAGGATGTCTGACCCCGTTTTTCAGGAACTGTTGGCTTTGGTGTCCCCCTATATTACCAGGAAGGACACCGTTATGCGGGAAGCCATCAGTGCTGAGCAGAGGCTCATCGCCACGTTGCGTTACCTGGCGACAGGGAGAAGTCTTCAGGACTTGAAGTTCACCACAGGCATCTCCCCCCAGGCTCTGGGCCTCATAATCCCAGACACCTGTTCTGCCATCATCCAAGTCCTGCAGGAGGACTATATTAGGGTAAGTTTTCTCCCTTAACATCACATTTTAGGTATTACATGTATGCTAATGTATTGTATTTCTTTCATCCTTCCCTAATTACCATGATTGTAATATGCTGAGAATGTCCCCTTTGTCCCCATGCATGTTGTAAGCTTTAGATTGCCCCTTTTTTCTCCTCCCTAAATATTTCCCTTCACTTACTTTTCCAGCAGGGGCGCCTGTTGCTCCAAATGTTGGGGGGTTCAAACCCCAATTTAGGAAATAAACTTCCCTCTTTTTTTGCTCTGTTGCCTAATAAACGCCCCCAGTTGTCCCCTCCAATGCAGCCATTTTGTTCCCTCAAATGCAGCCATTTAGTCCCCTCTAATGCAGCCAGTTTCCCCCCAGCCCTGCACTTACCTTCTTGTGGTCAGCGCCATCCTTCTTCTGTCCTTGATGTCTTCTCCTTCCCTTCATGTTGCATCAGCCAATCATGTTACCATTAAACAGACTTGGTGAACATGATTGCCAGAGCAGCCTGTCAGTGTTTACACAAGGAATGCCCCCCTCCTTGCGTCCCCGATTTTTCTTTGAGGAAGCCAATTACATCCCTCATGTTGTAATTTGCAAGACTATTTTAATACCTGTTTCTACTCTGCAATTTTAACTCCCTAAATGCCGCAATTAATCATATGTCGGTCGCTTTACAAGAGGCCATCCACCTGAATAGTGTGCGGCATAGACAATACATAGGTTCATGCAACGCATGAACCTATGTATTGTTCTGAGTGATGGGCACAGGAGAGAGGGGACAGTGCTCCAGCGCCCACTCTGGACGCACCGCCACTGCAATGCTATCCTTTGGCCAAACACATCTCCCCCCCCCCAAAATAATTTAGTAATGGCCCATCAGAGGGGGTGATGAATATGATAAATGAGCCTTCCATTATACTTTTTTTACACACCTTAATAAACGTATAATTAGATTGATGTTGGTTTCTAATTTTTTGGGATAGAATTTCCTTGTAATGTATGCCTTTGTTTTTCTAATATTATTTCATCTTGTTTCACTCCACAGCTTCCTTCCACGCCACAGGAATGGCAGACTGTGGCATCGGAGTTTGCCACGCGGTGGGACTTCCCCAACTGCGGTGGTGCCATAGACGGGAAGCACGTCCGCATCGTGCCGCCACCCCGTTCTGGGTCCTACTACTACAATTACAAGGGGTTTCATAGCATTGTGCTGATGGCGGTGGTGTCAGCACGGTATGAATTCCTCTATGTTGATGTAGGGAAGAATGGCCGGATGTCCGATGGGGGATCCTTCATCCAGACGGAGTTTGCCCTCCGTCTCCAGAGTGACGACCTTGCATTGGCACCGGATGCAGGGAATATTGAAGGACTCCCCTTTGTTTTTTTGGCTGATGAAGCCTTCGGACTCGGACGGCATCTTATGAGGCCATTTCCACAGAGGACCCTGACCCCAGAGAAGAGTGTGTTCAATTACCGGCTGGCCAGGGCCTGAAGAGTCGTTGAAAATGCCTTCGGCATAATGGCCAGCCGGTTCCGCCTTTTTATGACTTCCATCCACTTGGCGGACTACAAAATAAACTATGTAGTGTTATGCTGCTGTGTGCTACACAACTTTCTGAGCCAAAAATCTAATTCCTATATGGCCTCAGTTTTGCCAGAGGCTGGACTTTCCCCTGCAAATCCTCTTCCGGGCCTGGAATCTGCCCGTCTTGGCTTGCCCCCCCAAAATGCCCGTGTGGTTCGGGACAAATACATGGAGTATTTCACGGGTAGGGGGGCAATTCCTATGCCAGCCTATGTCTAAGTATCCCAATAAAAATCTTGTTTAAACCTTTAATTATTTGTTCTTTCCTGTCTCCTAGTTTGTCTTTGTGCATTTGTAGTGGCAAGTGTATTTTACTTTAGTAAATAACAACCAATTTCACTATGTTACCTTACAAAAGAACCAAATAAGCTTAGAGGGTATTATAAAAAGAAGCTACACGTTGTTTGTGGTCAAATATTTTACTCTGTGCACATTCTCTTATTTTTTTTGATTTTTGTTTTACTTTGGGGTTGGCCTGGCCACAACCCGGCAAATTTTGGCTTATGAAAATACAAAAATATCACTTGCATTTTTAAAATTACAACATTGGATACCTCTGAGCAATCGGAGACATTCACTTACACAAACTATGTCTCTATGTGCCCGTCCTAATATGGGGTCCTGCCACCCCTTGCCCAGCCAAAAATTCAATATGCACACATTTTTAAGTTTTTGCATATAGGAAGTTTACAATCCTGATCCCTATTGTCAACATGTGCTAACTGCCAATGGACGTGTTTTGGGGGTACATCCCCTTCCTCAGTTCACCGACTTTTGATACGAGGAAGGGGTTGCACCCACAAAAGACGTACATGGATATCCCCTGATGGCAGATAGCACATGTTCACACACTGTGTGCATATTCAATTTTTGGCTGGTTTGTTACTCAAAAAATTAGAAAAAAATATAAAAACAAACATGTAAAAACAAATGTGTTTGGATGGCTTATTGAATTCTCCCCAAAACATCGAGAATGTCTTTAAATGTTTGTTCCATCACATGGATTCTTTGTTTAATTAGGTCCAGTTCCGTGCTACATTCCATCACTTGCTGGATGAGGCGGAGGACACTGTCAGCAGAGAACCGTGTGCTATCCTTCACAACATTTACATCCCCTAAAAACCAAAAATTTTTTTTTATAAAACTCAGCAGGCCTACCTCGCTTACCTTAAGCTGTGGTGTCAGATACTGACCTGTTGTGGTGACCAGATCCACAACGTCATCCACCTCTCCTTCCTGCACTTCTCCTTCCTCCACCTCAACTTCCTGCACATCTTTCGGTTGTGGATCTTTGGGAGTTTGGTGTTGTTTGGAAGTTGTGGGGTGCATGTGCTCCCTGGAGTGTCCTCCTCCCAGTCTTCTCTCCCCTATGAGAAGAAAACCAAAGGTCTATTTATCACACTGTAAATCTCCTTGTTAAACTAAAAAAAGGATAAATTGTTTGGAAGTGGGGTACAAGTGTGTGTTTGTGCGGAATTTAAAGAAGAATGCATTATTTATGACCCCAAATATGTTTAGTATTCACATTTGGATGTAATTTTTGGGACATGGAGGCACCACAAATAAACTCTGATGCACCTGTGTGGGACACCCAAAAAAGGCGGGTCTGTTGGCCCACACTATAGTGCTCCAAAGTACAGATGTGGAAGCAGCTGCTGAGTGTCCTCTCCTTTACACTGATCAAAGTTTGCATTTCATTCTCCTTACAAACACATCATCTAGACTAAAAAATTATCCACAATACTTGATCAAAACTGGCAGATGTCTAATTACTTTTGTGACTCTTAAATAAGCCAAAACCGCGGATAGTGGCCGAACGAAGTGTCGGTAACGTAACGAACGATTACTGTGCCCAACCTAGTTCAAAATATTACATTTTGGAAGGGAGTCCAATATGTAGGGATGAGCTTCGTGTTCGAGTCGAACATACGTTCGACTCGAACATCGGCTGTTCGATCGTTCGACGAAGATCGAACGATTTGGGCCGTTCGCGCCAAATTCGAGTGACGCGAACGGCCCACAATGCACTACGCCATCGCAGTGTCATCCAGGCGCTGTGATTGGCCAAGCATGCACTGTGACCCCGCATGCTTGGCCAATCACAGCGCCGGCAGCGAGGAGAGCAATGATTGGCCACAGGCAGGATGCCTGTGGCCAATTATTGCTGAGGGGGTTTAGTACACGCCCCACACTATAAAAGGCCGCCAGCACGGCGGCCTAGTGTAGTGTGTTCCGGAGCAGGGATAGAGCAGCATAGGCAGGGACAGTGACTTTTATTTCTTTCTTGCTTAACCTGGATTCCTTTAGTTTAGGGAAAGAGAAGGATAGGTAGGGAGAGTGTCAGTGTGTTTTGTGCTTGTGCTATATTGTGCTTAAAAAAAACATTTTTTCTAGGGACAGAAAACTGTAGGTAGGGAGAGTGTGTCAGTTTCTTTCACTGTCAAAGTCCTTGTTTCCAGGGACCTGGAAGGACAGTGAGTGAATTCTCCTTGTGCTATATTGTGCTTAAAAAAAACATTTTTTCTAGGGACAGAAAACTGTAGGTAGGGAGAGTGTGTCAGTTTCTTTCACTGTCAAAGTCCTTGTTTCCAGGGACCTGGAAGGACAGTGAGGTAATTCTCCTTGTGCTAAATTGTGCTTAAAAAAAAACATTTTTTCTAGGGACAGAAAACTGTAGGTAGGGAGAGTGTGTCAGTTTCTTTCACTGTCAAAGTCCTTGTTTCCAGGGACCTGGAAGGACAGTGAGGTAATTCTCCTTGTGCTAAATTGTGCTTAAAAAAAACATTTTTTCTAGGGACAGAAAACTGTAGGTAGGGAGAGTGTGTCAGTTTCTTTCACTGTCAAAGTCCTTGTTTCCAGGGACCTGGAAGGACAGTGAGGTAATTCTCCTTGTGCTAAATTGTGCTTAAAAAAAACATTTTTTCTAGGGACAGAAAACTGTAGGTAGGGAGAGTGTGTCAGTTTCTTTCACTGTCAAAGTCCTTGTTTCCAGGGACCTGGAAGGACAGTGAGGTAATTCTCCTTGTGCTAAATTGTGCTTAAAAAAAACATTTTTTCTAGGGACAGAAAACTGTAGGTAGGGAGAGTGTGTCAGTTTCTTTCACTGTCAAAGTCCTTGTTTCCAGGGACCTGGAAGGACAGTGAGGTAATTCTCCTTGTGCTAAATTGTGCTTAAAAAAAACATTTTTTCTAGGGACAGAAAACTGTAGGTAGGGAGAGTGTGTCAGTTTCTTTCACTGTCAAAGTCCTTGTTTCCAGGGACCTGGAAGGACAGTGAGGTAATTCTCCTTGTGCTAAATTGTGCTTAAAAAAAACATTTTTTCTAGGGACAGAAAACTGTAGGTAGGGAGAGTGTGTCAGTTTCTTTCACTGTCAAAGTCCTTGTTTCCAGGGACCTGGAAGGACAGTGAGGTAATTCTCCTTGTGCTAAATTGTGCTTAAAAAAAACATTTTTTCTAGGGACAGAAAACTGTAGGTAGGGAGAGTGTGTCAGTTTCTTTCACTGTCAAAGTCCTTGTTTCCAGGGACCTGGAAGGACAGTGAGGTAATTCTCCTTGTGCTAAATTGTGCTTAAAAAAAACATTTTTTCTAGGGACAGAAAACTGTAGGTAGGGAGAGTGTGTCAGTTTCTTTCACTGTCAAAGTCCTTGTTTCCAGGGACCTGGAAGGACAGTGAGGTAATTCTCCTTGTGCTAAATTGTGCTTAAAAAAAACATTTTTTCTAGGGACAGAAAACTGTAGGTAGGGAGAGTGTGTCAGTTTCTTTCACTGCCAAAGTCCTTGTTTCCAGGGACCTGGAAGGACAGTGAGGTAATTCTCCTTGTGCTAAATTGTGCTTAAAAAAAACATTTTTTCTAGGGACAGAAAACTGTAGGTAGGGAGAGTGTGTCAGTTTCTTTCACTGTCAAAGTCCTTGTTTCCAGGGACCTGGAAGGACAGTGAGGTAATTCTCCTTGTGCTAAATTGTGCTTAAAAAAAACATTTTTTCTAGGGACAGAAAACTGTAGGTAGGGAGAGTGTGTCAGTTTCTTTCACTGTCAAAGTCCTTGTTTCCAGGGACCTGGAAGGACAGTGAGTGAATTCTCCTTGTGCTATATTGTGCTTAAAAAAAACATTTTTTCTAGGGACAGAAAACTGTAGGTAGGGAGAGTGTGTCAGTTTCTTTCACTGTCAAAGTCCTTGTTTCCAGGGACCTGGAAGGACAGTGAGGTAATTCTCCTTGTGCTAAATTGTGCTTAAAAAAAACATTTTTTCTAGGGACAGAAAACTGTAGGTAGGGAGAGTGTGTCAGTTTCTTTCACTGTCAAAGTCCTTGTTTCCAGGGACCTGGAAGGACAGTGAGGTAATTCTCCTTGTGCTAAATTGTGCTTAAAAAAAACATTTTTTCTAGGGACAGAAAACTGTAGGTAGGGAGAGTGTGTCAGTTTCTTTCACTGTCAAAGTCCTTGTTTCCAGGGACCTGGAAGGACAGTGAGTGAATTCTCCTTGTGCTATATTGTGCTTAAAAAAAACATTTTTTCTAGGGACAGAAAACTGTAGGTAGGGAGAGTGTGTCAGTTTCTTTCACTGTCAAAGTCCTTGTTTCCAGGGACCTGGAAGGACAGTGAGGTAATTCTCCTTGTGCTAAATTGTGCTTAAAAAAAACATTTTTTCTAGGGACAGAAAACTGTAGGTAGGGAGAGTGTGTCAGTTTCTTTCACTGTCAAAGTCCTTGTTTCCAGGGACCTGGAAGGACAGTGAGGTAATTCTCCTTGTGCTAAATTGTGCTTAAAAAAATCATTTTTTCTAGGGACAGAAAACTGTAGGTAGGGAGAGTGTGTCAGTTTCTTTCACTGTCAAAGTCCTTGTTTCCAGGGACCTGGAAGGACAGTGAGTGAATTCTCCTTGTGCTATATTGTGCTTAAAAAAAACATTTTTTCTAGGGACAGAAAACTGTAGGTAGGGAGAGTGTGTCAGTTTCTTTCACTGTCAAAGTCCTTGTTTCCAGGGACCTGGAAGGACAGTGAGGTAATTCTCCTTGTGCTAAATTGTGCTTAAAAAAAACATTTTTTCTAGGGACAGAAAACTGTAGGTAGGGAGAGTGTGTCAGTTTCTTTCACTGCCAAAGTCCTTGTTTCCAGGGACCTGGAAGGACAGTGAGGTAATTCTCCTTGTGCTAAATTGTGCTTAAAAAAAACATTTTTTCTAGGGACAGAAAACTGTAGGTAGGGAGAGTGTGTCAGTTTCTTTCACTGTCAAAGTCCTTGTTTCCAGGGACCTGGAAGGACAGTGAGGTAATTTTCCTTGTGCTAAATTGTGCTTAAAAAAAACATTTTTTCTAGGGACAGAAAACTGTAGGTAGGGAGAGTGTGTCAGTTTCTTTCACTGTCAAAGTCCTTGTTTCCAGGGACCTGGAAGGACAGTGAGGTAATTCTCCTTGTGCTAAATTGTGCTTAAAAAAAACATTTTTTCTAGGGACAGAAAACTGTAGGTAGGGAGAGTGTGTCAGTTTCTTTCACTGTCAAAGTCCTTGTTTCCAGGGACCTGGAAGGACAGTGAGGTAATTCTCCTTGTGCTAAATTGTGCTTAAAAAAAACATTTTTTCTAGGGACAGAAAACTGTAGGTAGGGAGAGTGTGTCAGTTTCTTTCACTGCCAAAGTCCTTGTTTCCAGGGACCTGGAAGGACAGTGAGGTAATTCTCCTTGTGCTAAATTGTGCTTAAAAAAAACATTTTTTCTAGGGACAGAAAACTGTAGGTAGGGAGAGTGTGTCAGTTTCTTTCACTGTCAAAGTCCTTGTTTCCAGGGACCTGGAAGGACAGTGAGGTAATTCTCCTTGTGCTAAATTGTGCTTAAAAAAAACATTTTTTCTAGGGACAGAAAACTGTAGGTAGGGAGAGTGTGTCAGTTTCTTTCACTGTCAAAGTCCTTGTTTCCAGGGACCTGGAAGGACAGTGAGTGAATTCTCCTTGTGCTATATTGTGCTTAAAAAAAACATTTTTTCTAGGGACAGAAAACTGTAGGTAGGGAGAGTGTGTCAGTTTCTTTCACTGTCAAAGTCCTTGTTTCCAGGGACCTGGAAGGACAGTGAGGTAATTCTCCTTGTGCTAAATTGTGCTTAAAAAAAACATTTTTTCTAGGGACAGAAAACTGTAGGTAGGGAGAGTGTGTCAGTTTCTTTCACTGTCAAAGTCCTTGTTTCCAGGGACCTGGAAGGACAGTGAGGTAATTCTCCTTGTGCTAAATTGTGCTTAAAAAAAACATTTTTTCTAGGGACAGAAAACTGTAGGTAGGGAGAGTGTGTCAGTTTCTTTCACTGTCAAAGTCCTTGTTTCCAGGGACCTGGAAGGACAGTGAGGTAATTCTCCTTGTGCTAAATTGTGCTTAAAAAAAACATTTTTTCTAGGGACAGAAAACTGTAGGTAGGGAGAGTGTGTCAGTTTCTTTCACTGTCAAAGTCCTTGTTTCCAGGGACCTGGAAGGACAGTGAGGTAATTCTTCTTGTGCTAAATTGTGCTTAAAAAAAACATTTTTTCTAGGGACAGAAAACTGTAGGTAGGGAGAGTGTGTCAGTTTCTTTCACTGTCAAAGTCCTTGTTTCCAGGGACCTGGAAGGACAGTGAGGTAATTCTCCTTGTGCTAAATTGTGCTTAAAAAAAACATTTTTTCTAGGGACAGAAAACTGTAGGTAGGGAGAGTGTGTCAGTTTCTTTCACTGTCAAAGTCCTTGTTTCCAGGGACCTGGAAGGACAGTGAGGTAATTCTCCTTGTGCTAAATTGTGCTTAAAAAAAACATTTTTTCTAGGGACAGAAAACTGTAGGTAGGGAGAGTGTGTCAGTTTCTTTCACTGTCAAAGTCCTTGTTTCCAGGGACCTGGAAGGACAGTGAGGTAATTCTCCTTGTGCTAAATTGTGCTTAAAAAAAACATTTTTTCTAGGGACAGAAAACTGTAGGTAGGGAGAGTGTGTCAGTTTCTTTCACTGTCAAAGTCCTTGTTTCCAGGGACCTGGAAGGACAGTGAGGTAATTCTCCTTGTGCTAAATTGTGCTTAAAAAAAACATTTTTTCTAGGGACAGAAAACTGTAGGTAGGGAGAGTGTGTCAGTTTCTTTCACTGTCAAAGTCCTTGTTTCCAGGGACCTGGAAGGACAGTGAGGTAATTCTCCTTGTGCTAAATTGTGCTTAAAAAAAACATTTTTTCTAGGGACAGAAAACTGTAGGTAGGGAGAGTGTGTCAGTTTCTTTCACTGTCAAAGTCCTTGTTTCCAGGGACCTGGAAGGACAGTGAGGTAATTCTCCTTGTGCTAAATTGTGCTTAAAAAAAACATTTTTTCTAGGGACAGAAAACTGTAGGTAGGGAGAGTGTGTCAGTTTCTTTCACTGTCAAAGTCCTTGTTTCCAGGGACCTGGAAGGACAGTGAGGTAATTCTCCTTGTGCTAAATTGTGCTTAAAAAAAACATTTTTTCTAGGGACAGAAAACTGTAGGTAGGGAGAGTGTGTCAGTTTCTTTCACTGTCAAAGTCCTTGTTTCCAGGGACCTGGAAGGACAGTGAGGTAATTCTCCTTGTGCTAAATTGTGCTTAAAAAAAACATTTTTTCTAGGGACAGAAAACTGTAGGTAGGGAGAGTGTGTCAGTTTCTTTCACTGTCAAAGTCCTTGTTTCCAGGGACCTGGAAGGACAGTGAGGTAATTCTCCTTGTGCTAAATTGTGCTTAAAAAAAACATTTTTTCTAGGGACAGAAAACTGTAGGTAGGGAGAGTGTGTCAGTTTCTTTCACTGTCAAAGTCCTTGTTTCCAGGGACCTGGAAGGACAGTGAGGTAATTCTCCTTGTGCTAAATTGTGCTTAAAGAAAACATTTTTTCTAGGGACAGAAAACTGTAGGTAGGGAGAGTGTGTCAGTTTCTTTCACTGTCAAAGTCCTTGTTTCCAGGGACCTGGAAGGACAGTGAGGTAATTCTCCTTGTGCTAAATTGTGCTTAAAAAAAACATTTTTTCTAGGGACAGAAAACTGTAGGTAGGGAGAGTGTGTCAGTTTCTTTCACTGTCAAAGTCCTTGTTTCCAGGGACCTGGAAGGACAGTGAGGTAATTCTCCTTGTGCTAAATTGTGCTTAAAAAAAACATTTTTTCTAGGGACAGAAAACTGTAGGTAGGGAGAGTGTGTCAGTTTCTTTCACTGTCAAAGTCCTTGTTTCCAGGGACCTGGAAGGACAGTGAGTGAATTCTCCTTGTGCTATATTGTGCTTAACAAAAATTTTTTTCTAGGGACAGAAAACTGTAGGTAGGGAGAGTGTGTCAGTTTCTTTCACTGTCAAAGTCCTTGTTTCCAGGGACCTGGAAGGACAGTGAGGTAATTCTCCTTGTGCTAAATTGTGCTTAAAAAAAACATTTTTTCTAGGGACAGAAAACTGTAGGTAGGGAGAGTGTGTCAGTTTCTTTCACTGTCAAAGTCCTTGTTTCCAGGGACCTGGAAGGACAGTGAGGTAATTCTCCTTGTGCTAAATTGTGCTTAAAAAAAAACATTTTTTCTAGGGACAGAAAACTGTAGGTAGGGAGAGTGTGTCAGTTTCTTTCACTGTCAAAGTCCTTGTTTCCAGGGACCTGGAAGGACAGTGAGGTAATTCTCCTTGTGCTAAATTGTGCTTAAAAAAAACATTTTTTCTAGGGACAGAAAACTGTAGGTAGGGAGAGTGTGTCAGTTTCTTTCACTGTCAAAGTCCTTGTTTCCAGGGACCTGGAAGGACAGTGAGGTAATTCTCCTTGTGCTAAATTGTGCTTAAAAAAAACATTTTTTCTAGGGACAGAAAACTGTAGGTAGGGAGAGTGTGTCAGTTTCTTTCACTGTCAAAGTCCTTGTTTCCAGGGACCTGGAAGGACAGTGAGGTAATTCTCCTTGTGCTAAATTGTGCTTAAAAAAAACATTTTTTCTAGGGACAGAAAACTGTAGGTAGGGAGAGTGTGTCAGTTTCTTTTACTGTCAAAGTCCTTGTTTCCAGGGACCTGGAAGGACAGTGAGGTAATTCTCCTTGTGCTAAATTGTGCTTAAAAAAAACATTTTTTCTAGGGACAGAAAACTATAGGTAGGGAGAGTGTGTCAGTTTCTTTCACTGTCAAAGTCCTTGTTTCCAGGGACCTGGAAGGACAGTGAGGTAATTCTCCTTGTGCTAAATTGTGCTTAAAAAAAACATTTTTTCTAGGGACAGAAAACTGTAGGTAGGGAGAGTGTGTCAGTTTCTTTCACTGTCAAAGTCCTTGTTTCCAGGGACCTGGAAGGACAGTGAGTGAATTCTCCTTGTGCTATATTGTGCTTAAAAAAAACATTTTTTCTAGGGACAGAAAACTGTAGGTAGGGAGAGTGTGTCAGTTTCTTTCACTGTCAAAGTCCTTGTTTCCAGGGACCTGGAAGGACAGTGAGGTAATTCTCCTTGTGCTAAATTGTGCTTAAAAAAAACATTTTTTCTAGGGACAGAAAACTGTAGGTAGGGAGAGTGTGTCAGTTTCTTTCACTGTCAAAGTCCTTGTTTCCAGGGACCTGGAAGGACAGTGAGGTAATTCTCCTTGTGCTAAATTGTGCTTAAAAAAATCATTTTTTCTAGGGACAGAAAACTGTAGGTAGGGAGAGTGTGTCAGTTTCTTTCACTGTCAAAGTCCTTGTTTCCAGGGACCTGGAAGGACAGTGAGTGAATTCTCCTTGTGCTATATTGTGCTTAAAAAAAACATTTTTTCTAGGGACAGAAAACTGTAGGTAGGGAGAGTGTGTCAGTTTCTTTCACTGTCAAAGTCCTTGTTTCCAGGGACCTGGAAGGACAGTGAGGTAATTCTCCTTGTGCTAAATTGTGCTTAAAAAAAACATTTTTTCTAGGGACAGAAAACTGTAGGTAGGGAGAGTGTGTCAGTTTCTTTCACTGCCAAAGTCCTTGTTTCCAGGGACCTGGAAGGACAGTGAGGTAATTCTCCTTGTGCTAAATTGTGCTTAAAAAAAACATTTTTTCTAGGGACAGAAAACTGTAGGTAGGGAGAGTGTGTCAGTTTCTTTCACTGTCAAAGTCCTTGTTTCCAGGGACCTGGAAGGACAGTGAGGTAATTTTCCTTGTGCTAAATTGTGCTTAAAAAAAACATTTTTTCTAGGGACAGAAAACTGTAGGTAGGGAGAGTGTGTCAGTTTCTTTCACTGTCAAAGTCCTTGTTTCCAGGGACCTGGAAGGACAGTGAGGTAATTCTCCTTGTGCTAAATTGTGCTTAAAAAAAACATTTTTTCTAGGGACAGAAAACTGTAGGTAGGGAGAGTGTGTCAGTTTCTTTCACTGTCAAAGTCCTTGTTTCCAGGGACCTGGAAGGACAGTGAGGTAATTCTCCTTGTGCTAAATTGTGCTTAAAAAAAACATTTTTTCTAGGGACAGAAAACTGTAGGTAGGGAGAGTGTGTCAGTTTCTTTCACTGCCAAAGTCCTTGTTTCCAGGGACCTGGAAGGACAGTGAGGTAATTCTCCTTGTGCTAAATTGTGCTTAAAAAAAACATTTTTTCTAGGGACAGAAAACTGTAGGTAGGGAGAGTGTGTCAGTTTCTTTCACTGTCAAAGTCCTTGTTTCCAGGGACCTGGAAGGACAGTGAGGTAATTCTCCTTGTGCTAAATTGTGCTTAAAAAAAACATTTTTTCTAGGGACAGAAAACTGTAGGTAGGGAGAGTGTGTCAGTTTCTTTCACTGTCAAAGTCCTTGTTTCCAGGGACCTGGAAGGACAGTGAGTGAATTCTCCTTGTGCTATATTGTGCTTAAAAAAAACATTTTTTCTAGGGACAGAAAACTGTAGGTAGGGAGAGTGTGTCAGTTTCTTTCACTGTCAAAGTCCTTGTTTCCAGGGACCTGGAAGGACAGTGAGGTAATTCTCCTTGTGCTAAATTGTGCTTAAAAAAAACATTTTTTCTAGGGACAGAAAACTGTAGGTAGGGAGAGTGTGTCAGTTTCTTTCACTGTCAAAGTCCTTGTTTCCAGGGACCTGGAAGGACAGTGAGGTAATTCTCCTTGTGCTAAATTGTGCTTAAAAAAAACATTTTTTCTAGGGACAGAAAACTGTAGGTAGGGAGAGTGTGTCAGTTTCTTTCACTGTCAAAGTCCTTGTTTCCAGGGACCTGGAAGGACAGTGAGGTAATTCTCCTTGTGCTAAATTGTGCTTAAAAAAAACATTTTTTCTAGGGACAGAAAACTGTAGGTAGGGAGAGTGTGTCAGTTTCTTTCACTGTCAAAGTCCTTGTTTCCAGGGACCTGGAAGGACAGTGAGGTAATTCTTCTTGTGCTAAATTGTGCTTAAAAAAAACATTTTTTCTAGGGACAGAAAACTGTAGGTAGGGAGAGTGTGTCAGTTTCTTTCACTGTCAAAGTCCTTGTTTCCAGGGACCTGGAAGGACAGTGAGGTAATTCTCCTTGTGCTAAATTGTGCTTAAAAAAAACATTTTTTCTAGGGACAGAAAACTGTAGGTAGGGAGAGTGTGTCAGTTTCTTTCACTGTCAAAGTCCTTGTTTCCAGGGACCTGGAAGGACAGTGAGGTAATTCTCCTTGTGCTAAATTGTGCTTAAAAAAAACATTTTTTCTAGGGACAGAAAACTGTAGGTAGGGAGAGTGTGTCAGTTTCTTTCACTGTCAAAGTCCTTGTTTCCAGGGACCTGGAAGGACAGTGAGGTAATTCTCCTTGTGCTAAATTGTGCTTAAAAAAAACATTTTTTCTAGGGACAGAAAACTGTAGGTAGGGAGAGTGTGTCAGTTTCTTTCACTGTCAAAGTCCTTGTTTCCAGGGACCTGGAAGGACAGTGAGGTAATTCTCCTTGTGCTAAATTGTGCTTAAAAAAAACATTTTTTCTAGGGACAGAAAACTGTAGGTAGGGAGAGTGTGTCAGTTTCTTTCACTGTCAAAGTCCTTGTTTCCAGGGACCTGGAAGGACAGTGAGGTAATTCTCCTTGTGCTAAATTGTGCTTAAAAAAAACATTTTTTCTAGGGACAGAAAACTGTAGGTAGGGAGAGTGTGTCAGTTTCTTTCACTGTCAAAGTCCTTGTTTCCAGGGACCTGGAAGGACAGTGAGGTAATTCTCCTTGTGCTAAATTGTGCTTAAAAAAAACATTTTTTCTAGGGACAGAAAACTGTAGGTAGGGAGAGTGTGTCAGTTTCTTTCACTGTCAAAGTCCTTGTTTCCAGGGACCTGGAAGGACAGTGAGGTAATTCTCCTTGTGCTAAATTGTGCTTAAAAAAAACATTTTTTCTAGGGACAGAAAACTGTAGGTAGGGAGAGTGTGTCAGTTTCTTTCACTGTCAAAGTCCTTGTTTCCAGGGACCTGGAAGGACAGTGAGGTAATTCTCCTTGTGCTAAATTGTGCTTAAAGAAAACATTTTTTCTAGGGACAGAAAACTGTAGGTAGGGAGAGTGTGTCAGTTTCTTTCACTGTCAAAGTCCTTGTTTCCAGGGACCTGGAAGGACAGTGAGGTAATTCTCCTTGTGCTAAATTGTGCTTAAAAAAAACATTTTTTCTAGGGACAGAAAACTGTAGGTAGGGAGAGTGTGTCAGTTTCTTTCACTGTCAAAGTCCTTGTTTCCAGGGACCTGGAAGGACAGTGAGGTAATTCTCCTTGTGCTAAATTGTGCTTAAAAAAAACATTTTTTCTAGGGACAGAAAACTGTAGGTAGGGAGAGTGTGTCAGTTTCTTTCACTGTCAAAGTCCTTGTTTCCAGGGACCTGGAAGGACAGTGAGTGAATTCTCCTTGTGCTATATTGTGCTTAACAAAAATTTTTTTCTAGGGACAGAAAACTGTAGGTAGGGAGAGTGTGTCAGTTTCTTTCACTGTCAAAGTCCTTGTTTCCAGGGACCTGGAAGGACAGTGAGGTAATTCTCCTTGTGCTAAATTGTGCTTAAAAAAAACATTTTTTCTAGGGACAGAAAACTGTAGGTAGGGAGAGTGTGTCAGTTTCTTTCACTGTCAAAGTCCTTGTTTCCAGGGACCTGGAAGGACAGTGAGGTAATTCTCCTTGTGCTAAATTGTGCTTAAAAAAAAACATTTTTTCTAGGGACAGAAAACTGTAGGTAGGGAGAGTGTGTCAGTTTCTTTCACTGTCAAAGTCCTTGTTTCCAGGGACCTGGAAGGACAGTGAGGTAATTCTCCTTGTGCTAAATTGTGCTTAAAAAAAACATTTTTTCTAGGGACAGAAAACTGTAGGTAGGGAGAGTGTGTCAGTTTCTTTCACTGTCAAAGTCCTTGTTTCCAGGGACCTGGAAGGACAGTGAGGTAATTCTCCTTGTGCTAAATTGTGCTTAAAAAAAACATTTTTTCTAGGGACAGAAAACTGTAGGTAGGGAGAGTGTGTCAGTTTCTTTCACTGTCAAAGTCCTTGTTTCCAGGGACCTGGAAGGACAGTGAGGTAATTCTCCTTGTGCTAAATTGTGCTTAAAAAAAACATTTTTTCTAGGGACAGAAAACTGTAGGTAGGGAGAGTGTGTCAGTTTCTTTTACTGTCAAAGTCCTTGTTTCCAGGGACCTGGAAGGACAGTGAGGTAATTCTCCTTGTGCTAAATTGTGCTTAAAAAAAACATTTTTTCTAGGGACAGAAAACTATAGGTAGGGAGAGTGTGTCAGTTTCTTTCACTGTCAAAGTCCTTGTTTCCAGGGACCTGGAAGGACAGTGAGGTAATTCTCCTTGTGCTAAATTGTGCTTAAAAAAAACATTTTTTCTAGGGACAGAAAACTGTAGGTAGGGAGAGTGTGTCAGTTTCTTTCACTGTCAAAGTCCTTGTTTCCAGGGACCTGGAAGGACAGTGAGTGAATTCTCCTTGTGCTAAATTGTGCTTAAAAAAAACATTTTTTCTAGGGACAGAAAACTGTAGGTAGGGAGAGTGTGTCAGTTTCTTTCACTGTCAAAGTCCTTGTTTCCAGGGACCTGGAAGGACAGTGAGTGAATTCTCCTTGTGCTAAATTGTGCTTTAATAAAAAAAAAATTCTAGGGACAGAAAACTGTAGGTAGGGAGAGTGTGTCAGTTTCTTTCACTGTCAAAGTCCTTGTTTCAAGGGACAGAGAAGGACACCTGAAGGTAGCCCTTATTGCTTTTTTCCCATCTCCCTGCAGGCCATCTATTAGAATGTCTGGAAGGCAAACAAGGAGAGGCAGACGGTCACGAGGCAATAAGAGGGCAAGCAGGCTCTGTGTCTGGGGGCAACAGTGCTGGTCGTGGACGCGGTGCATTGTCATCAGCACATGGCCATGGGACACGCTTGTCCTTCTTTTCGGCAGCTGGACATGTTGAGCCACATCATGCCGAAGACTTGGTAGAGTGGATGACCAAGCCCTCCTCCTCCTCCTCATCCTCTCTCACCCAGGCTCAGGGTACTGGAAAAGCAGCTGCCAAAGCGTCCTCTTCCCTGGTATCAATGTCAGACTCATCATCAGTCACTCCTTCCCTAGACCCACCATGTCCTCCTCCTGAGGAGTCCCCCGAACTGTTTCAGCACAGTGTTGGGTACATGCTCCAGGAGGATGCCCAGCGTTTCGAAGGGTCTGATGATGAAACCCAGCTAGAGGAAGGCAGTAGCGTGAGAGCAGACAGAGGGGATGCTCAAGAAGGACACCAATCTGGCAGTCATGTTCCAGCAGCTGCAGCATACTGCCAGATTGCCTCCAGTGATGAGGAGGGAGGTGATGATGAGGTCACTGACTCCACGTGGGTGCCTAATAGGAGAGAGGAGGAGGAGGAGGATGAGGAGGAGGCACATCTCCAACGAGGCAGGATGCCCTTTGGTGGCCAGCGTAAGGGCAGTACACCGACGGAATCACACCGCAGAGCTCCGCCTGTGCAGGGCGCTGCCTCTGCCCGTCATTCAAAAAGTTCTTTGGTGTGGGCCTTTTTTGAGGCTAGTGCATCAGATCGCACAGCTGCTGTTTGCAACATATGTCTCAAGCGTATATCGCGTGGCCAAAACATCAGCCGCTTGGGTACCACATGCCTGACCAGACATATGTTGACCTGCCATGCAGCTCGTTGGCAAGCCTACCTCAAAGACCCACACCAAAGAACAAAGCGGACCTCTCCTTGCACCGCATCAGCTGGGATCTCCAACCCCACTATAACTTCAGTCCTCTCTGAAACATGCACTGAGAGGAATGAAGGTGTAGAATTAGGTGTGTCACAGCCAAGTACTTGCGGCCACTCTGCTAGCAGTACACCGACGTCCGATTCTAGCAGGCAAATTTCCCTGCCCCAGCTGCTGGACCGTCGAAAGAAGTTCACTCCCAGCCATCCACATGCCCAGCGGTTGAATGCTAGCTTGGCTAAATTGCTAGCGCTTCAACTGCTGCCTTTTCAGTTGGTAGACTCGGCCCCCTTCCGTGAGTTTGTGCAATGTGCGGTTCCTCAGTGGCAGGTTCCCAAACGCCACTCTTTCTCACGGAAGGCTATTCCGGCTCTCTACCGGCATGTGGAAGGCAATGTCTTGGCCTCGCTGGACAGGGCGGTCAGCGGTAAGGTGCATATTACCGCTGACTCATGGTCCAGCAGGCATGGACAGGGACGTTACCTTTCTTTCACGGCCCATTGGGTCACTCTTTTGGCAGCTGGGAAGGATGCAGGACAAGGTGCAGTAGTGTTGGAGGTTGTCCCACCGCCACGCCTCCAAAATGCTACTACTGGTTGTGACACACCTCTCTCCTCCACCCCCTCCTCTTCTTCTTCCTCCATGGCCTCTTCCTGTGGTTTGTCCTATGAACCAGCGGTGCTCCGTAGCCGTTCACGGGGCTACGCAAGTACGCAGGCAAAAAGATGCCATGCCGTGCTTGCGCTGGTGTGTTTGGGGGACAGAAGCCACACTGGGGCAGAGGTCCTGTCTGCTCTGCGGGGCCAGGCCGAGAGGTGGTTGACGCCACGCCAGCTTAAGCCAGGAATGGTGGTTTGCGACAATGGCACCAACCTCCTCTCCGCCCTCCGACAGGGACAACTGACCCATGTGCCCTGTGTGGCTCACGTCCTTAACCTGGTGGTGCAGCGGTTCTTGGGCAGGTACCCGGGCTTACAGGATGTCCTGAGGCAGGCCAGGAAAGTCTGTGTGCATTTCCGCAGATCTTATAATGCCAGTGCTCGCCTGGCTGAGCTGCAAAAGGAGTTGAACCTGCCCAAGAACCGCCTTATATGTGACATGCCCACCAGGTGGAACTCAACGTTGGCCATGCTGCAGCGGCTGCACACGCAGCAGAGGGCCATCAATGAGTACCTGTGCGACTACGGCACCAGGACAGGGTCAGGGGAGCTTGGTTTTTTTTCTCCACGCCAGTGGGGCATGATCAGGGATGCATGCACTGTCCTGGCACCATTTGAGGAGGCCACGAGGATGGTGAGCAGTGACAGTGCATGCATCAGTGACACTGTACCTCTTGTCCACCTGTTGGAGCACACGCTGCGTGGAATAATGGACAGGGCACTTGAGGCAGAACAGAGGCAGGAAGAGGAGGACTTCCTTGCCTCTCAAGGCCCCCTTTACCCAGACAGTGTTCCTTCTGTCCCACCCATCGCACAGGAAGAGGAGGAGGAGGAGGAGGAGGAGGAGGAGGAGGAGGAGGATTGTGTCAGCATGGAGGTGGAGGCTGGCACTCAGCATCATCAGCAGCAGTCTTTTAGGGATGATTTACAGTCCCAAGAAACCAGTGGACTTGTACGTGGCTGGGAGGAGGTGGCTGCGGATCATGTCGTCCTTAGTGACCCAGAGGACTCCGGAGCGAATGCCTCAGCAAACCTACGCTGCATGGCCTCCCTGATCCTGCAAAGTCTGCGGAAGGATCCTCGTATTCTTCGGATCAAGGAGAGGGACCATTACTGGCTGGCCACTCTCCTTGATCCACGGTACAAGGGTAAGGTTGCGGACCTTATGTTACCGTCGCAGAGGGAGCAGAGGATGAGACAACTCCGGGAGGCCTTGCAGAAAGGTCTGTGCAACGCGTTCCCAGAGACTGGGAGGTTACAAACTCCTGGTCCTGGACAACGAGTTGCTGAGGCTTCGGCCAGTCAAAGAAGGAGCGGTGGGGAAGGTGGCCGTCTGACCGATGCGTTCAGACAATTCTTTAGTCCGCAGCCCCAAAGTATGATCGGTTCCAGCAACCATCGCCAGCGTCTGATAAACATGGTGCAGGAATATCTAGGGGCAAGGTCAGACTTGGACACCTTCCCCACCGAAAATCCTCTGGCTTACTGGGTCTTGAGGATGGATCACTGGCCAGAGCTTGCACAGTATGCAATTGAGCTACTGGCCTGTCCTGCATCCAGCGTTCTTTCGGAACGCACATTCAGTGCTGCTGGAGGATTTGTCACGGATCACAGGGTGCGCCTGTCCACCGACTCGGTTGATCGACTGACTTTCATCAAGATGAACCAGTCTTGGATCACCACCAGCTACCACACACCTGATGCTGATATAACAGACTAATTGATTTTAACATGTCACATCCCTTCAAGACTGATGCTGATGCTGAGTGCCTGTGCTGTTATGTTGACTGGCTATCCTCCTCCTCCGAGTCCTCAATGATACGATTGATGATGATAGCTTGGAAGATCATTTTTGTTTATGGGTGCCGCCACCAGTGGCTAAGGCCCAATTTTTCAGCCCCTGTTTTACAGGGGCGTGTAATTACAATTTTTTTAGCAATAATTTGCCATAGGGCTCATTGCTGTGCTCCAAGTACAGTATCTGTGAGGGGTTGGAGTGTTGTGGCACCAGTGCCTAAGGCCCAATTTTTCAGCCCCTGTTTAACAGGGGCGTGTCATTACAATTTTTGAAGCAATACTTTGCAACAGGGCTCATTGCTGTGCTCCAAGTACAGTATCTGTGAGGGGTTGTAGTGTTGTGCCACCAGTGCCTAAGGCCCAATTTTTCAGCCCCTGTTCAACAGGGGCATGCAATTACAATTCTTGATCTAATAATTCACAGCAGGGTCCATTGTTGCACCCACCAAGAGTAACTCTGAGGGCTTACAGTCTTGTGGCAACGCCACCACCACCACCACCACGAAAGGCCCAATTTTTCAGCCCCTGTTCAAAAGGGGCATGTAATTACAATTCTTGATCTAATAATTCACAGCAGGGCCCATTGCTGCACCCACCAAGAGTAACTGTCAGGGCTTACAGTGTTGTGGCACCAGCACCACCATCAAAGCCCCAATTTTTACTACCACTGTTCAACAATTATATGTAATTAAAATTCCTGATATAATAGTTGACAGCAGGGCGTTCCAGCACCAACCAAGAGTAACTGAGTGCTTACAGTGTTGTGCCAACACCAACAACTAAGGGGCCTATTTCTGCAGAGTATATACGGCAGGTCCCTACTTTCAAACATCCAACTTACAAACGACTCCTACTTGCAAACGAAAGAAGACAACAGGAAGTGAGAGGAAATCTACCCCTAGAAAGGAAAATTCTCTCCTGTAAGAATAAATATGGGAGAAAGGGGTCTCATCTGTACTGATGCTTTATCAGCAATCCTTGTTTCAAGAAAAACACCACATTTCAAAAACAGTTGTCATTGGGACGGAAAGTGAGGTGAAATGTTCTGAACAGGGGCACAGACAGCAAAACAAATGTTACAGGGGTGATAACCCTTACCTATGTTTCCCAAAAAGTTTAAAAATAGATTTTTGGGCTGGAGCTACACTTCAACAATGTACCTGTTCAAAATTACAAACAGATTCTACATAAGAACAAACCTACAGTCCCTGTCTTGTATGCACCGCCTGTATACGGCTGTTCAGAGTATATAGGGCCTTTTTTATTTTATGTGCGGGGTTCCCCTTAATATCCATACAAGACCCAAAGGGGCTGGTAATGGGCTGGGGTAGGGGGGGGTCATGGGGTAGCTATGCCATTTTTCTTAAAGAATTTCATCCATATTACCGGGACCAGACATTACATTAAAGCCGCAAGCAGTTTTAAATGGCTTTTTTTTCCTTTAGAAGTGTCATTTTGTGCAGGGACAGTTCTAAACACGGGAAACACGTGGCACTTCACAGGCATACTTTAGACACCCCCCAGGTACGATATTTAAAGGAATATTTGACTTTTTTTTTTTCACTTTATGCATCATTAAAATGACTGCTCCCGAAAAACGACCGTTTTTAAAACTTCTTTTTGCATTGATACATGTCCCCTGGTGCACAACCCGGGTTCCCAAACCCTATTTATGACAATAACATGCATAATAGTTGTTATAATTAGCACTTTAGAATTCGAACGTTCGCATCCATTGTATTTAATAGGGTTCTAATGTTCGTTCGAACTTTCGGTCCGTTCGCGGGTTCTGGTGCGAACCGAACCCGGGGGTGTTCGGCTCATCACTACCAATATGATAAAAAAACAAAAAATGGTAGTTTCTAAAAAGATTAATAGCAGAAACGTCGTCATTTTACTTACTTTTAGCGAGCATCCTCTTTATGCTCCTCAACTGGTCTGGCTCCCTCAGTTTGAGGTCTGACCACCTCTTTCTGAGCTGCTCATTTGAGCGTTTCACCCCGAACTTCGCCCTCAGACTCTTCACAACTTTTTAGTGAGGATTTTGGCCTTCCTTCTATTTGGTTTGCTATACGGCCCATGCTTGGCATCATAATCAGCCTTTACCAAGATGTCCACCATCTCCGCCATCTCCGCCAAAGACATATTCGATGCCTTGAATCTCCTCCTTGATCGTGACGTGTCCTCGGTCTCCGGGCTTGTCTCCTCGCTAGTTGCGGAATTATCAGACACCTGCTGTAACTCCGCCATATCTGTCTGCGCGCCGAAAGAGAAGGGGCGGGGAAAAGATGTAAGTTAGAACGTCATGGGCGGGCGACGTGTGCGGAGCGGCGTGTTCGAATTTTGACGCATGCGTGGTGTGTATATAGCAAACACACATGTGACTATAGTACGTTCGGTGTGCGGAGAGAGGAGTTCAAGTGACGGACGTGCGAACGAAGGTATGTGATTTTGTGACTTTGAAAAATTGTTGGCCTATACTGTCTTGAGATTGTTGGAGGATATATATGGTGACTAGGATGTGAAGGAGGTTAGACTGTTTGCCTCACATTATTTTAATATAATTTATTTTACTTGCAGATACAATATGAATGTATTTATTAGCGACAAAGAGTTCCTGGCGGAATTTATTGACCGGGTAAGGGAGCTGCCGGCTCTGTGGGAGACGAAAAACCCCATCCAAAAAAAAAGGGGTGAGAAAAGCAGCGCTGGAGAAGCTGCTCCCATTTGTGCATACCAAGGTGCCCACAGCCACAGCAAAACAAGTGGACACTAAAATTGGGAGCTTGAGAGGTACCTACAGGACTGAACGCTCTAAGGTGCTGGCTTCTCAGAGGTCAGGAGCAGCAGCAGATGATGTTTATGTCCCGATTTTGTGGTACTACAACAGGATGTCCTTCCTGGATGACCACATTGAGACAAGGCCATCACTCTCCACTCTTCCCCCCAGACTTCCCTGCAGCCAACCTGAGCCTTCTCTGGAGCAAGAGGAGGCAGCCATCCTGGATGATCCTGATTTGTCCATCTGGAGCCAGGTATAGTATTAACTGAAAATGTATTGGGATAAAATTAATGTTTTCCAAATATGTCAGGATGAGAAACATACATTATTTTGTATTCCACAAGTGAAATCAGGATCTGTAGACATTATTCTGCACTTAATTGTGTGGTAAATAGTCAAGCTGATGTTGTGGTAAATTTAAAGCAAGGATTTATGCATTTACATTCTAATTGCTTCCATCAGGATTACAAAGTTTGATGCAAAGATTAAACCAACATATTAAACTATGTTCCTTTTTCATACACAGGATGAAATCAGCCAGGAGGAGGGTCTGGAAACTGTCAGGCAGGAGGAGGAAGGGCCCAGTGGCAGCCAGGAGGTGGCAGGGCCCAGTGGCAGCCAGGAGGTGGCAGGGCCCAGTGGCAGCCAGGAGGTGGCAGGGCCCAGTGGCAGACAGGAGGTGGCAGGGCCCAGTGGCAGACAGGAGGTGGCAGGGCAAAGGAGAAGCACCAGATCCCAGGTGCCTCCCATCCGGTTTCACAAAAGAGGCAGGAGGGACAGGACCACCAGTGAGGCAGCAATGGCCCTTATTAAAGAGGCCCATGCCACCCTCAAGGAGCCCACATCCCCTGAAGAGGCCATTGCCGGCCTAGTGGAGGCTAAGTTCAAGGTGATGAGCATGGAGCAACGCCTCCTATGCGAGCCCCTGCTCATCACCTTGCTCAACAAGGGGGTGATGGAGCAAATTACCCCCAATACCGCCATATGTGAGGTGGCCCAACTGACCCAACCTCAACCTCCACCTCCACCTTCCTCTTCTGCCCCACCCCCTTCTGCTACACCTCCACCTTCTGCCCCACCCCCTTCTGCTACACCTCCACCTTCTGCCCCACCCCCTTCTGCTACACCTCCACCTTCTGCCCCAACCCCTTCTGCTACACCTCCACCTTCTGCCCCACCCCCTTCTGCTACACCTCCACCTTCTGCCCCACCCCCTTCTGCTACACCTCCACCTTCTTCTTCTGCCCCACCCCCTTCTGCTACACCTCCACCTTCTTCTTCTGCCCCACCCCCTTCTGCTACACCTCCACCTCCTCCTCCTGACAGGAGTATCCCTCCAGTGGGCCAGCCTCCAGCCAAACAAAGAAGGAAGGCTGCAGGAAAGGCTGCAGGAAAGGCTGCAGGAAAGGCTTCAGGAAAGGCTTCAGGAAAGGCTTCAGGGAAGGTTGCCAGGAAGAAGAGGAAGTGATGGCCTTGCTTCATTGTGGTCGGACAGAAGGCAGCCTGTTGTAGTACCACACACTTGGGACATATATCTCACCTGCTGCTGTTCCTGACCTCTGGGAGGCCAGCATCAGATTGTGTTCAGAAATGTGGGCCTTCTCAAGCTCCCAATTTTAGTGTCCACACAGGGTTGCTGTGTGCTCTAGGGTCCCTGGGATGCACAAATGGCAGCAGCTTCTCCAGCGCTGCCTTCTCTTTATTTAATTTATAAACATGAATAAATGTGTTTTTTGTTTAAGTTCATACTTGACTATGTGTCTTTTTAAATAAAAAAAATCAAGCTTTGGAGTAAGCAGATACATTTGACTGACAATAAAAGGCACAGATATCACCCCCCCAAAAGAATAACTAAATCTGATTAGCACAAAAACATGGTGTGAAATTTTAATAATATAGATTCCAAAATTAAATGGGAGATCGCTATCAAAACATTGAGAAATTTTAATTAACATCATTTTGAAAAATCTAACCATTTAAATTATTCCTAAAAACTTGCACGATATAATACACATAAATCTTATAAAGAGCAGCATGAAAAGGGTTAAAAATAAGGCTCAACTCTGTGTGAATATCAGCAGCAAAAGAAGGTCACTCGTTTTGATTAATGTAACATTCTAACGAAGATTTCAATGCAGAACATTTAAACAATGAAATATTTATGAGCGTGACGAATGTGCTCTCTCCATTATGAAGGCTTGTTTTACCAGAAGATGCGCTCCCGTCTCATAGTTGCTTGTGAGCATGCGCGCTTTTGGAAGAGTCGTAAAAGCATACACACGAACCATTTTCTCGTCACAAAACAGGCCGACGAGAAACACGACGAGGAAATCTGGAATCCTGACGAGAAAATAGAGAGCAGGTTCTCTATTTTCTCGTCGAGATTCTCGGCAAGTTTCTCGTCGTAAAACCATACACACGAACGTTTTTCTAGACAAAAAAACTCTCTCGGCACTTTTCTTGACTGTTTTGGACGAGAAAATCGGTCGTGTGTACGAGGCCTAATAGTTGTCCTGTGGACAGATTCTCCCACCTGAGCTGTGGATCTCTGCAGTTCCTCCAGAGTTACCATGGACCTCTTGGCTGCTTCTCTGATTAATGCTCCCTTTGCCTGGCCTGTTATGTTAGGTGGACGGCCATGTCTTGGTAGGTTTGCAGTTGTACTATACTCTTTCCATTTTCGGATGATGGATTAACCACTTAAGCCCCGGACCATTTTGTTGCTAAAGGACCAGGCCCATTTTTTGCGATTCGGCACTGCGTCGCTTATATTCCAATTGTTCATGCTCCACCCATAAAGACGAAGAACATAAATAAAAAATAAAAAGAAAGCTATGTCCGTCAGAGCAGAGCACAAGCAACAGAAAACCTGAACGACATCAGCCAGAGGTCCGTATAATGTGGAATGGTCTTATTGTGTAACTTAGTGGTATAACTCTATATAGACTATAGCTATAGAGGAGGAGGTAGAATAGTACTTTTCCCTCGATACAGGTCTGGTTGATAGAGAGTGTATATCAAAAATTAAATCCTCCAGAACATCATGGGTTAAAGATGGTTGTATCCATCAGCCAGATATCTGGACGTGCCCAAGGCCCCTTTCACACTGGGGCGGGGGCGACGTCGGCAGTAAAGCGCCGTTATTTTTAGCGGCGGTTTACCGTCAATTTTGCGGCGCTATTCGGATGCTATTCGGTCGCTAGTGGGGCACTTTTACCCCCGCTAGCGGCCGAGAAAGGGTTAAAAACACCGCAAAGCGCCTCTGCAAAGGCGGTATAGCCGTGGTGCCCCATTCATTTCAATGGGTAGGAGCGGTATACCACTCCTTCACCGCTCCAAAGATGCTGCTAGCAGGACTTTTTTTACCGTCCTGCTAGCGCACCGCTCCAGTGTGAAAGCCCTCTGGGCTTTCACACTGGAGAGACAGCAGCGGCTGTTTCAGGTCGCTTTGCAGGCCCTATTTTTAGCGTTATAGCACCTGCAAAGTGCCTCTGTGTGAAAGGGGTCTTATGGATCTTAAAGTTGGAGTCAAAATAATGTGGCTGGAGATGTGGCTGGTGGTGTCTGGCAAGGTGCTCTACCTTGCCATATCCCCATGTTCATGTTGTTATATATTATCAATGTGCAATACATTTTGAATACTTTTTTTTTACTATCAAACAGTTTGTGGCCGGTTTAAAGTCCCAATCTGAGGAATTCATGTTCTGACTATTGAAAACCATTTATCATTTTCCTTCCACTTCACAATTATGTGCCACTTTGTGTTGGTCTATCACATAAAATCCCAATGAAACACATTTCCGTTTTTGGTTGTAACATGACAAAATGTGGAAAATTTCAAGGGGTATGAATACTTTTTCAAAGCACTGTAGGTAGATCGAGAATTGTGTGGTATTTGTATTTTAACCACTTCCATACCGGGCCATTGTAAAATGACGCTGGCAGGAATCCTCTCTCCCTCCGGGTGGACGTCATATGACGTCCTAGGCTTTGTGGGGGTATATCTGAATGATGCCTGCAGCTGCAGGCATCAATCAGATATCCTTCTCTTCTGCAAGGCGATTCTGCGCACAATAAGAACAATCATAGCGGCGGTTCCGCCGCTTGATCGTTCTTATAGGCGGCGCGAGGGGACATCCCCCCCCCCCCTCCCGCCGCCATCCGGTGCTTCTCCGGGCTCTCCCGTGCCATCGGGGACCTGGAGAAAGAATCGTCCGGCGCCGGTGTCTGGTCACATGACGAGTATAGTGATGACTGGTGACCAGATGGTCACCAGTCATCTCTATGACCGTCGGTGGCCCAGGCGCGATGTGATGACGTCACGCCCGGGTTCCCAAAAGTAAACAAAGCTGTGATTGCGGCTGAAAGCATGAGATCGGTGATTTTTTTTTCCGATCTCATGCTTTCCAGCCTGGAGGAGAGATGTGAGGTCTTATTGACCCCACATCTCTCCATAAAGAGGAACTGTCACACACCATTCCTATTACAAGGGATGTTTATGTAGCGGGTATATACTTTGCTATCATGTTTAAAACTGGCAGAGACACCAGTGATGTATAGTTCCCTGCGGCCCAGCAGGTGGCGCTGTCCCTGTGGGCTGGGGTTGAACCATCACTGCAGTGCCGTACCCTTTGTGGCCTCTCGCAGCACCTGTACAGCGGGGCGGGGAACCCGCTGTGCTTGCTGGGAGAGGGTATAAAGGGGGCGGACATCTTCGCTACGAGGTTCAAGTCTCAGGCACCTTCGACCTGAGGGCTGCTGTCCGTGGGCGGTGTCCAGGTGGCCTAGGCCTGGACACCGGGAGTTCGGGAGCCACCCCAGACACCCTTAGTCTGGGGTGAGGTACTTTGTTTCAAGCCCGGGGCCCAGCTACTTCCACTGAGTCCCATCCTAAGGTGCCCGACGGACTGGGTACCTGAATCCAAGACGCAATGGACCGCGCAGGTGACCTTCCCGTAGATCTGGTGCAGCAGATTGCCAGTGCCGGGACAGGGCCTCCGGAGACCGTCTGGATGGATGCCTTCACCAAATAGGGGCTTATTCACACGGAAGGTGGTTCATGTGCTAAAGTCTGTGCAGAGACATTTCGCAAAGGTCGCATCTAGAGACCGTTACTTTCAGGCCTGTGGCAGGGGTAGGTGGCAGCTACCAATTCACGGACGGTGGCAGAGACCGTGCGCCAAGCCTATTCGCACGCTAAAAGGAATAGGAGAGTTCATTGTGCCTGGGCCTACTCGTATCCACACCCCATGTCTGTCTGTTGAGGGAGTCCAACTGATTGTGTTTCATCCTGACATTGGAAAATAAAGGAGTGTTGGACTTTTATTGGTGCAGGGCTCATTTACTGGCAGACACTGTTCCACAGAAGAAGTGGAGGCTCCGAATGCAGAACACCGACCCGAAGGTAAAGAAACTTTGCTCACACCACACAAACATCTGCGGTGAAAGCTTGGCGTGGTGACCCCGCACTCTCTCCTCCAAGGTACCCCTAGACTGCAGCCAAAAATAACCGATAAACAAGAGAGAGAGAGTGGAGGGCGCTACATTTACATTCCTTGTAATAGGAATAAAAGTGATCAAAAATATATATTTTTTTTAAAAAGTGTAAAAATAAAAAATAAAATAATAAAAAAAAATTTAAAACACCCCTGTCCCCAATAGCTCGTGCTCAGAAGCGAACGCACATGCAAGTCCCACCCACATATGTAAACGCCGTTCAAACCACATATGTGCGGTATCGCCACGTGCGTTAGAGTGCGTGCAACAATTATAGCACTAGACCTCCTCTGTAACTCTAACCTGGTAACCTGTAAAAAATTTCAAAGCGTCACCTATGGAGATTAATTACCGAAGTTTGGCGCCATTCCATGAGTGTGCGCAATTTTAAAGCGTGACATGTTAGGTATCTATTTACTCGGCTTAACATAATCTTTCATATTTTACAAAAAAATTGGGCTAACTTTACTGTTTTGTTATTTTTTAATTAATGAAACCATTTTTTTTCCCCCAAAAAAAGGCCTTTGAAAAATTATTGCGCAAATACCGTGCAAGATAAAAAGTTGCAATGACCGTCATTTTATTCCCCAGGGTGTCTGCTAAAAAAACATATATAATGTTTGGGGGTTCTGAGTAATTTTCTAGCAAAAGAATGATGATTTGTACATGTAGGAGAGAAGTGCCAGAATAGGCCCGGTATGGAAGTGGTATAAAAAGCCCTGTATTGAAAGGGTTAAATAAAAGGAGCCTTGCTTTATTTATGTCTTCCTTTAGATATTTTCATTTCATTTATGGTTCATTTGACTTACACAGCTCTGCTTGCAGGCTTATGAGGTTAAATTCGGCACCATAAAAGACACTTCTAAGGGACACTTAACCAAACTCTAATGATATATGACTGCTATAGTTAGTCCCCTCACAGCTGTAACAGCACATTTAAACCTATGTGCAGCCAGGCCGTCTGTCAGTGCACATCACAGCTCCCAGGAATGTTCTGCTAAGTAGTCTTCATGGGTGGCAACTGTCACGAAACAATATACTTCAATAACTCAACAAACTCCTTACTGTCTGCTGCTGATCAGGACACCTAGTCATAAAGTTGTCACATTGACTTCCCTAATACTGCAATGTAATGTGCCAATTGTCTTTCAGCACATCACAAGACAGAAATATTACTTTAGTAAACTAAACATAATGACTCTAATCCTTATTACAGACACAAAGAATAGCAGGAGTAATAGAACCTGTGACAATAGTAATGAAAATACTGTCTGTCTGTCTTGAAGGCTACGTGCTAAACAAATGCGATTTTGTATAGCGTTAATTACATTGCACATTATACTACAAGCTGTGCTTTATTTTGTGTAGCGGGTACTTACTTTCCCGGGTGCATTTTTTGAATCTAGCTGTGACATCAGTGCTATGTTCCCTGGGTCCACCAGGTGGCGCTGCCACCGTGGCCGGAGGGACGAATGTCACTGTGTGTCGAGCCTCCTTTTTTTTGTCCTCTCTCGGTAGCGGTATGGTGGGGCGGGGAACCCGCCGTGCTTTCTGGGAGAGGGGATAAAGGGGCCGGCCATCTTGGTCACGGGGTCTTCGTCCCAAGCACCTTCAGCTTGCGGACGTGGGTTCGTGCTAGTCCCCTAGGAGGCCTCGGCCTAGGGGACCATCGGAGATCGTGTTCCACCCCAGGCACCTTCAGCCCTGGGGTGAGGTAGTTGCAAGAAGGTCCGGAGCTCAGTGCCCAACACTGAGTTCCGCGAGGGAAGGGTCCTAAGGCACTTCGGGGATGGAGGCCTGAATCTGAGTAAGACGCAATGGACCGGGCAGAGCTCCTCACTCGAAGACCCGGTGCAGCAGACTGCCGGTGACGGGTGAGTCTCTTGTCGGAGACCGTCCAGAAGGATCCCCTTCACCTCGACATTGCTGATACCACAGGTATTCCCACGTGGTGGAAGCTAGGCGTAGCCCACCCGCTCTCTCTCTCTCCACCCTACCAGATACCCCTAGACAAGAGAGAGTGCAAGCCGCACGAAGAGAGGAGAGGGGCAGGCGCTACACGTGGGGGCTTGTCCGGGATTGTGTTGTGCATCACAGTATTGAACAAGTCTGCTGGATGAGTTAACTGAATAGGCCAAAGTGCAGCCCTGCTCGAAGTCGTGGAATTGACCCTAGACCAGGGAAAGGCCCGCGCAGGAAGAGCGGTGAACGGGGGGAGGCCCAGCCGTGTGAGGTACTACACGTGGGGGCTTCTAATTGCACTGCGCCAACAGACACAACCCCCGCCGCTTAGTTCGTGGGTGTGGCTCAACCAAAGAAAGTGAAAAAGCCCGCGAACTGGAGCAAAGGGGAGGAGTCCAATACGTGACAGGGCTACACGTGGGACATTGGCGCGAAAACTCTGCAGTGTGCGATGGACCAGCAACAAGTCACCATGTTTGGACATACTTCATGGATTCCAGTTCACCCTGCTACTACCACGATGACTGCTGCTGCTCTGATAATGGATACCGGGATCCGGCTGAAGCCAAGGGGTCGATTCGCCCTGTATTCGTGCATGGACGTAGAGGCCCTGGGTGTAATTTGTCCCGGGTGCTCGGGACTGGTGTGCCACCTGAAGCCCTTCGGACAATGTGAGGCCTGTGGGGAGTTCCTGTTCGAGGTGGATCCGGTAGTTGAAAGGCCGAGAACCATCTACCCAGGCCGGGCTTCAGGTAACACTACTCGCAGAGGAGGAATTACTGCTGTAAAAGCCATCCCAGCGCACACTGCAGCGACCGAGGAGGAGGTCGTTAAAATTCAACGGGAGAAATCCGAGGATGCTGACTCGGTCACCACTGTCTCACAGCGTCCGCCACTGAAGAAGAGAACCAGCATGGTGGCCCCAACCAGTGGTGGTGGCGGACCATCTCGCCAGCTTACGCCAGGCCTAGACGGATCCGTTGACGAGTGTTCCGGACGTCCCGCTTCAAGTAAAGGCCGAGGTGAGCCGGGCAAAGAGACTTGGTGCATGGGCGGAGGTGCCGGGAAGGCATGGCCCAGTACGCCTGCGGGAGGTGTTAGCTCCGTCTCTACAACGGGCTACATACCCACGGAGGAGTGTGATACTTCGGATTTGGAGTCGCTCTCTGATATGGGAGATGACACAGCTATTGACGAACTGTTCGCAGAGAAGGGCTGGGACAAAGTACCGCTAGCTTCATTCCGAAGGCCTTGGGATTCACCCATGTCCACGGGGGAGAGTACACCCCGGGTGGAGGCACCAGCGCCTGGACAAGGGTCCTGTCCCCAGCCCGCCTCTACATCTCCGGTGCTGCCTGCATCAGGTACTGGGGAGCAGAAGTTGATACTACGGGCACTCATGCCCCAACCAGAAGTGGCCAAGGCCCCTCGCCATCCAGACTCCATAGTTCTACCCGGCGAAGGGGACAAAGCCACAATGCCTCCGCTGTCAAGGCTTCAGAGACTCTTCTGCCAGAAAGTTGCTGCTGACTACGGGTGGGAGTACCCGTACCTTCCCAAGGAGTTACTCTACGAAGTGGAAGTGTACCGAGAGCGCTGGTATAATGACTTCGTGTGGACCCACCTTAAGGTCCCACACGCCCGCAGGTATTTGACATGCTCTCCAAAGACATCTCAGCGATTCAAAGACTGCAAGGCAGAGTGGATGAGGGGAAGACACATCCATGCGGACAAGGTGCTGATCCGACGCAAAGAAGGTGAAGATATGGAGTACCATTTGGAGACCATGGACCGGCATTTGAAGCCTCTTGTCCTGCCGCATCCCCGCTTCTACCTCTGAGGAGAAAGAGACTCCATTTGTTTGCTTTGTTTCAAAAGGACCTTTCACCCCCTGAACTTTGCTGTTTGACTTTCTTGTTGGTGTTATCATCAGTGTTTGCCCCGCAAGAGGGGTGCTTGTGTCATTCCAAGGAAGAACTGTTCCAGTTGTTGTTCTTTCCTCTCCGGTGAGAAGTTGCAGACTTTGGGGTAGATAGGGCCCAGAATCAAGCAGCAAGAAAAGAAAAGATGGTTCAACGGGTGCAGTTACCGCGAGGCTGTCACCAGGTGGCAGTCTTGTGCAACGTTATACATTGTACACACTCACACTGGAAGAAAAGATGTTTCTCTTCGGAGGAGCTTCTTTTTCTCTCACAACATACACATGTGTCAGGGTTTTATTGTTTCTTTTCTCTTCCCTCTGCAGGAGAGCGTCCCGTCAAGATTATGGAACCTGGGGTGGTTCTTAGTTAGGATGGGAGGGAAAAGTAATGTTTTGAATGTTGTCTTTCACTCCTCTTTTGTTGCAGGGGCTCAGACACAACTTCTCCGTTAGGATAGTGTGAGGGGGTTAGCTCGGCAGCGGGTGTGTGTGACCCCCGGGATGGGCTCCCCACACAAAACAGGCCCAGCAAACGGAGGTTGTGGTTTTCAAAATCAAAAAGGTGCGGTTTATTTTCTATTTACAGTGACAAAACACAGCAAAGCAAAAGAAACATAAACAAAATAAATCCTGGTCAAGTTGACCTCTGACTAAACATACAGGTTTCCTAACTAACAACTGGGATCAGCCTAGTGCTGTCCTAGTCCCTAAGTCCCTGGTTTTAAATGTCCAAGCAAATAGCCACACAGGCTTTGTCTCACCGCACAGGGGTTCACTCTCCCTAGACAGTCCACACAGGTCTGGTTCCAGGCATGAGCTAACATCTAATGAAGCTGGGAGTTCTTATAGAGGCCTAAATGAGCTGACAAGCTTCAGCTGGTCTCATGAACTCCCTGTCTGTACGACGCCCCACACTCTCCCTAGAGGTATGAGTCATCCATGAGCCCACTAGCCTTAGCTGGGCTTATACAACTCTCCACCTAGTTGTATAAGTCGGCGTAAAGCCTGAATCTGGGCGAAATATATCTACCCCCCTGGATGCAACCAGGTGACTTTACCTTCCTGCTGTCACATACCCCCCCCCTCTTGTTTTAACCTCGGGGTTGGAACACCAGCAATCAGGCATTCATGTACTCGAGACAAAGCATCCACATTCCCCATTTGAACGCCAGGGCGATGCTTTACTGTGAAGTTGAATTCCTGGAGGGCCAGGAACCACCTATTCACTCTTCTATTTGTTTCCTTGTTTTGAGCCATCCACTTTAACGGAGCGTGATCCGTAACCATGTCAAAGTGCCTACCTAGCAGGTAGTACCGAAGGGAATCTAGAGCCCACTTCACCGCTAAACACTCCTTTTCAACGGTGGCGTAATTTACCTCATGGGACTTCAACTTCCTGCTGAGGTAAATGACTGGGTGCTCTTCCCCGTTCCAGACCTGGGACAATACTGCTCCTAACCCCACATCTGACGCATCACTTTGTACGACAAAGTCTTTAGAGAAGTCGGGTGAGTACAACACTGGCTGGCTACATAAGGCTTGTTTCAAGAATTGGAATGCTGCCTCAGCCTCGGGGGTCCATTTAATCATGACCGACCCTTTCCCCTTCGTCAGGTTGGTTAGGGGCACAGCCTTAGAAGCAAAGTGGGGAATGAATCGCCGATAATACCCAGCGATTCCCAGAAAGGCTCGTACCTGCTTCTTGCTGTTGGGACGTGGCCAACTCTGGATGGCCTCGACTTTGTTGAGTTGGGGTTTTATTACTCCCCTCCCAATGGTGTACCCAAGATATTTGGCCTCCTCCTGCCCAATGGTACACTTCTTGGGGTTAGCCGTAAACCCCGCTTCCCGAACAGAGTCCAGGACTGCTTGCACTTTTGGCAGATGTGAGGCCCAATCTGTGCTATGGACAATTACGTCATCCAGGTAAGCCGCAGCATACTTCCGATGGGGCCTCAGCATCTGGTCCATTTTCCGCTGGAATGTGGCCGGCGCATTCTGTAACCCGAACGGCATTCTTTTATATTGGAACGCCCCGTCTGGGGTTACAAATGCGGTTTTCTCTTTGGCCGACTTGGCCAGGGGGATTTGCCAATACCCTTTTGTGAGGTCAAGAGTCGTCATGTATCGGGCTGTTCCCAGCCGGTCGATCAACTCATCTATACGTGGCATGGGGTAGGTGTCAAATTTTGTAACTTTGTTCAACTGACGAAAATCGTTACAAAATCGCCAGCTCCCATCCGGTTTAGGCACCAACACGATGGGACTAGACCAATCACTTTGGGACTCCTCTATCACCCCTAAGTTCAGCATTTTCTGTACTTCCTCCCGTATTGCCTCCCGTCGGGCCTCTGGGATCCGATAGGGTTTTAACTTCACCCTTTCACCGGGCGGGGTAATGATGTCATGCTCTACCCCAGATGTTTGTCCCGGCAGCTCAGAGAATACCTCCTTGTTGCGAAGCACAAACTCCTTAACCTCCTGTTGTTGGGGTTGTGACAAGGTGGCTGCTATTCCAACCTCAGGAATCACGCAACCAGTTTGAGCTGGTGACCAAGTGTCTGCGACTAGGGACTCTCTATCCCTCCAGGCTTTCAACAGATTAACGTGATAGATCTGTTCGGGCTTTCGCCTTCCTGGTTGTCTGACCTTGTAATTCACTTCGCTCACTTTTTCCATTATCTCGTAGGGGCCTTGCCATTTGGCAAGGAATTTACTTTCAACCGTAGGGACAAGTACCAGTATCCTATCCCCCGGGGAAAAGGTACGGGTCTTGGCTCCACGGTTGTACACTCTCTGCTGTGCTAACTGCGCTTGGGCCAAATGTTCCTTCACGATGGGCATTACCTGTGCAATTCGGTCTTGCATCAGGGCGACATGCTCAATCACACTCCTGTGGGGAGAACTCTCACTTTCCCAAGTTTCCTTGGCAATATCCAACAGCCCTCTTGGGTGTCTCCCATACAGTAACTCAAAGGGGGAGAATCCCGTAGAGGATTGGGGCACCTCCCTAATAGCAAACATCAGATAAGGAAGTAGACAGTCCCAATCCTTTCCATCTCTATCCACCACTTTCTTCAACATTTGTTTTAGGGTTTTGTTGAATCTTTCAACCAGCCCATCGGTTTGGGGGTGATACACAGATGTACGTAATTGCGTCACTTTGAATAATTTACACAGCTCCTTCATAACCCGGGACATAAAGGGTGTACCTTGGTCCGTAAGCAGTTCTTTACAAATACCCACCCGGCTAAACACAAGAGATAGCTCTTTGGCTATGGTTTTGGCCGAGGTATTTCGGAGAGGGATCGCTTCTGGATAACGGGTGGCATAGTCCATTATAACTAATATGTACTGGTGCCCCCTAGCGGACTTGATTATAGGACCTACCAAATCCATGGCGATCCTCTCAAACGGGACCTCAATGATGGGTAGAGGGACCAGCGGGCTACGGAAATGTGGCATCGGGGCCGACCTCTGACACACAGGGCAGGAGGAACAATAATTTTCTACGTCCTTCATCACCCCCGGCCAATAGAATCTCTGTAATACCCTCTCTCGGGTTTTCTCTGTCCCCAGATGACCTCCAAGAATGTGCCCATGGGCCAACTCCAACACCAACTTCCTGTAAGGTTTGGGCACCACAAGCTGCTCAACGGTTTCTTCTGCCCTTTTTGCCACCCGATACAGTAGGTCCTTCTCTACGCTGAAGTATGGGTAAGTGCAGGTATTATCTGGGTTCACTAACTCGCCATCTATTTTCACTACGTTTTCCCGTGCCTTTATTAGGGCGGGGTCTTTCAACTGTTCTGTGGCAAAGTTTTCCCTGTGAACCTCAAGATCAGAAAACTCCACAGACGGTAGGTTTTCGTCTGAGGAGGTGGGCTCCTCTCCAGTTTCTTGAGTCTCCCCTGCCAATACTGATAAGGGAAATTCCGGAGAGTCCTCACCACTCTCAGGGGAGTTCTGGCTATCACATTCCTGGTACATAGGGGCACCAGTGAGGGGCTCAGGATCATCCCACAGTTCCCAGAACTTCGGAAAATCCCTTCCCACAATGGCGTCATGCGGTAACTGAGATACTAAGCCCACTGGATGAGAGAGGGTACCTTTGGGGGTCTCGAAACACACTGTAGTCACTGGATACTCTCGGGTGTCCCCATGCACACAAATAACAGCTACCTTGCTATTCCCAGAGACCTCTGTTTTAACTAACTCAGCCTTTATCAGGGTCACAAGGCTACCTGAATCCAGCAATACCACAACATTTCTACCATTAACACACATTTTGCATAAATGTTTCTCAGTTCCTCGAATGGCAGTGCATGCGACTGTCGCACACAGCGACTGACGTCTGCCCGTCAGAAAGTCACACTGCATGGGTTCCTCCACAACCGGGCAATTGGCTGCAATATGTCCCGCTTGCCGGCAGCGGTAGCAAACGATCCTTCTTGCCGCCTCTTGAGCCGCTGATTTCCCAGGCTGTTCTCGCCAAACTTGGGGTAGAGCTCCCACCCTCTCACTCTCTCCACCCTCACCCCTTGGAATCCTCTTATCCGCCCCTGGGGATGGTCTGGTCTTAGGGTGGAAAGTCCGAGTGTCTCTGGAAGAGGCCGTCAGGTTCTCTGTAGCCAAGTATTTCTCCACACGATCCACAAGACCATCGGCCGTCTCTGGGTCTCCATGGCTTACCCACTTCTGGATGGCAGTAGGAAGAGCTCTCAAAAACCGATCCATTACAACACGTTCCACAATCTTTGGTGCGGACAAAGTCTCTGGCTGTAGCCACTTTCTGCTCAGGTGAATGAGATCATACATTTGAGACCTGGGGGGTTTTCCAAGCTGGAAAGTCCAGTTATGCACATGCTGAGCCCGGACAGCCTGGGTGACACCCAGCCTTGCCAATATTTCAGCTTTTAGCATCACATAGTCTTTTGCTTGGTTAGGCTCTAGGTCATAGTAAGCTTTTTGCGATTCACCAGTTAACAGAGGAGCCACCAGTCCAGCCCACTGCTCCTCAGGCCACTTTTCTCTTTCAGCGGTCCTTTCAAATGTGGTCAAAAATACCTCTGGATCATCCTCTCCAGTCATTTTTGTCAATAAACGACTCACCCCAAAGGACGCGGTATTAGTGGGACGGCTTTCCTCACTGGTCTGCGGACGTTGCTGCATTACTGCTTCCATCTGTTGTTGTAGTCTCTGCTCTTGCTTCTGCAACAGGTCTATGAAGCGGGCCTCAGATTGCTGCTGGGCTCGTTGCTGAGCCTCCAGACTCTGTTGCAAAGTTGCGTTTGTCTGCTGCTGGGCTGCAAGGCTCTGTTGATGAGCTTGCTGCTGGGCTGCGAAGTTCTGTTGTTGAGCTGCAAGGCTCTGTTGATGAGCTGCAAGGCTCTTTTGCAAACCTGCATTTGTCTGCTGTTGATTGGCATTTGCTAGAGCCAGCTGCTTCAGTATCTCCTCCATGCTGGCTTAAAAAAAAAACTGCCCGCATTCTCCACCAACTGTGAGGGGGTTAGCTCGGCAGCGGGTGTGTGTGACCCCCGGGATGGGCTCCCCACACAAAACAGGCCCAGCAAACGGAGGTTGTGGTTTTCAAAATCAAAAAGGTGCGGTTTATTTTCTATTTACAGTGACAAAACACAGCAAAGCAAAAGAAACATAAACAAAATAAATCCTGGTCAAGTTGACCTCTGACTAAACATACAGGTTTCCTAACTAACAACTGGGATCAGCCTAGTGCTGTCCTAGTCCCTAAGTCCCTGGTTTTAAATGTCCAAGCAAATAGCCACACAGGCTTTGTCTCACCGCACAGGGGTTCACTCTCCCTAGACAGTCCACACAGGTCTGGTTCCAGGCATGAGCTAACATCTAATGAAGCTGGGAGTTCTTATAGAGGCCTAAATGAGCTGACAAGCTTCAGCTGGTCTCATCAACTCCCTGTCTGTACGACGCCCCACACTCTCCCTAGAGGTATGAGTCATCCATGAGCCCACTAGCCTTAGCTGGGCTTATACAACTCTCCACCTAGTTGTATAAGTCGGCGTAAAGCCTGAATCTGGGCGAAATATATCTACCCCCCTGGATGCAACCAGGTGACTTTACCTTCCTGCTGTCACAATAGTTTCGTAAAAAATTTTTTGTTTTTTTAATTGTTAGTTGGTTTCTGGATTGGATTATGTCAGCCGTTGAGGGCGTGATTCACTCCAGACACTGGGGTCCAGTGTCAAAAGACAGGGGGGAATGTGTAGCGAGTACTTACTTTCCCGGGTGCATTTTTTGAATCTAGCTGTGACATCAGTGCTATGTTCCCTGGGTCCACCAGGTGGCACTGCCACCGTGGCCGGAGGGACGAATGTCACTGTGTGTCGAGCCTCCTTTTTTTTGTCCTCTCTCGGTAGCGGTATGGTGGGGCGGGGAACCCGCCGTGCTTGCTGGGAGAGGGGATAAAGGGGCCGGCCATCTTGGTCACTGGGTCTTCGTCCCAAGCACCTTCAGCTTGCGGACGTGGGTTCGTGCTAGTCCCCTAGGAGGCCTCGGCCTAGGGGACCATCGGAGATCGTGTTCCACCCCAGGCACCTTCAGCCCTGGGGTGAGGTAGTTGCAAGAAGGTCCGGAGCTCAGTGCCCAACACTGAGTTCCGCGAGGGAAGGGTCCTAAGGCACTTCGGGGATGGAGGCCTGAATCTGAGTAAGACGCAATGGACCGGGGAGAGCTCCTCACTCGAAGACCCGGTGCAGCAGACTGCCGGTGACGGGTGAGTCTCTTGTCGGAGACCGTCCAGAAGGATCCCCTTCACCTTGTGCGGAGACCATAGCCCACTCTCCAGGAGGAGAGTGGAGGACCGAATTTGTGTCTGGGCCTATTCACACTCACACCTCCTTTTCTGTTCTATCTGTCAAGGAAGTCCCTGTATGGTGTGTTCTAATAAAGGAGTGTTGGACTTTAATGGTGTGAGGCTCACTTCCTGGCGGACGAAGTTCACGGTGACTCTTGGAGGGAGGATCCGGGTGTACAACACAGACTCGAAGGTAATTGAGACATTGCTGATACCACAGGTATTCCCACGTGGTGGAAGCTAGGCGTAGCCCACCCGCTCTCTCTCTCTCCACCCTACCAGATACCCCTAGACAAGAGACAGTGCGAGCCGCACGGAGAGAGGAGAGGGGCAGGCGCTACATTTGTTTTTCTAATACATGGGCTAAGTATTATACCATATATAGCGCTTACCACCCTCTCCTCCTTGTCTTTGGCTCCTCGCAGGAAGAGACAGCTCACCCAGCTCTATATGCCCGCAGGTGCAGATCCAGGGGGGGGCAACAGGGCAATTGCCCCCCCCAGACCATCTGTCACACTCACTTGCTCTGTTTTTTTTTTTTTCCGCCTGATCTCCCGGATTTTTGGGGACCCGCTACCGGCCGCCCATTGGACCCATGGACACCAAACTTGGCACACATGTAGCCCCATGTCTCTTCTACAAGTGTGCAAAGTGGGAGACCTACGGCCAGGGAGAACCGATTTTTCAAACCGGGCACTCCTTCCATAGACTCCAATGTTAAACGGTAATTTCTCTGGTGACTTTGCGGACCTGGTCCCGGCCGGTCGTAGATCTCCTGGACCCCAGACTAAACATCAGTCTAGTCATGGGCACAGTGAGGCATGCAGATGGACACCCTAGGCTTATACTCGAGTCAATAAGTTTTCCCAGTTTTCTGGGGTAAAATTAGGTGCCTCGGCTTATATTCGGGTCAGCTTATATTCGGGTCGGCTTATACTTGAGTATATACAGTACTTGTTCTGCGGCTGCCGCTGCCTCTTTGAGTCTCTCTCTGTTTCTCACATCAGCCGATCAGCGGCGCCGAGAGAGAGACTCATCTAATGTAGTTACGCGGCGCACTGACACGATACCAGGAGCGGAGGAGGAGGTGGGTGGAGCCTCTTCCCTGCACTCGTTGCTAACGCCTGGGCCGCTTGGCGTCTAGCAGCGAGTGACGTCAGTGAGTCACGTCGGGCTGCTCTGCGGGCAGGTGCGATAGCGTGCGGCTCCACAGACCGGTAAGAAAGCGGGCGGCTCCGCTTGCGGCGCGGTTTGTGGGCGGGCGGCACGGTTTGTGGGCAGACCGTGCTGCTCAGTGTGTTGGCAGCGCAGGTGAGAGTGAGAGAGCAGGCTCAGCTCCCACTGCCCGTGCCTGCCCTGCATTCCTGCAGTGACTTCCGCCCTCACTGTGCAGGCAGCAAAGAGATTACATTATCTCTCTGCTGCCTGACTCTGGGACACAGCAAGAGACAACCAAAACTACACCTTAGCAGGCAAGTTAGTGACAATCCGCTAATTGGGTCAGGTGACGTGACAAATGACAATCTGCATCTGGTGGCAGGCAAGTGACAATCAGCAAGGTGTGGCAGGTGAGTGGCAAGTGACAATCCGCAAGGTGTGGCAGGTGATGTGGCAAGTGACAATCCGCAACGTGTGGCAAGTGACACGCTCAGGGCTCCCACTAATTGCAGGCGACGGTGGCAAGTGACACACTCGGGGCTCCCACTGATTCTGCATTGAACTATTTCATTTTATATTACAATGTAATAATAGAAATAATGCACTTCAATCATCCTGACACCATAACAACCATGGTGCCGGGATGATTGAAGCGCCGACACCAGCCACTTCCCTGATAAATTTCCCACAAAAAAAAACATATTTTTTGGCAGTGCCCCTCCCAAGAAAAGACTCTGGATCCGCCCCTGTATGCCCGTACCCTCCTGTGTAAAGAGGTTGAGTGGTGTTAAGAAACAGGTCTCCACAGCCAGGTACTCCAGAGAATGGCCCTTATCTCTATGCTCAATGAAGACAAGTCTCTATTTCCCCCAATGACTTCAAGGTCCACACCAGCCGTAACTCCAACGTAGAGTTTATTTCTCTTAAAAGACAGTCTCTGATAGGAAAGGTTGGAGAGAGAACAGGACAGCATAAGGTGTGGGAGAGGTCCAGGCACAAACATAATACACTTCACTGCTTGGCTCCTCAAGCAGACTTAGCCCATTTGGATAGTCTCCCTAGAAAGGGACTAGCAGCCGGAATGGTACTTTAACTAGATATACAGTCTCTGCCACAGACCTGGTGAACTTGGTCTCTGCCACAGACCTGATAAGCTTGGTCTCTGCCCAGACCTGGTGAACTTGGTTTTCAAAGCTTGGCCTCTTTGTAAGGAGAAGACATCCCTCCAGAGAGTTACCGGCCCCTTCCTTCACTGTGACTTCTCACCAGTCCCTCGGAACAGTCCCTCCCCGGCCTCCTCGTCTAAGATGCGGGTCCCCTCGCAAGGCGGCACCCTGAGATTCCTCGATCCTTGATGGGCCCCAGCCAAAGGTGCTGGGCCCAAGGCCTTTAGTTGCAGCCCCAGGGCTAAAGGTGCCTGGGACTCATTCACCGACCACCGCCCCTGGGCCAAAGGTGCCCAGGGCGGACAGGAACACACACTCCCTGGGAGTAGGACTCCGACGACCGACCCCCCCTACAGGCAGCGTCTGCCCCTTTTATATCCTCTCCCAGCATACACAGCAGGCCAACCACTCCCACTGTATGGTTGCCTTGAAGGGGACACACAAGGCACAGCACTGTATCAGCGGTTCAACCCTGGTCCACCATGGCAGCGCCACCTGCAGGCCACAGGGAACGGTACACCGATACTCTTCCTGCAGACAAAATAGTTGATCATGTCCTAACAATTTAGGTGTTTGAGCATAACTACCACTCGAACACTACCCCTAAATTGAGGACCCCGCTACACATATTTAAGGGTGAGCTCATACACTACTTACAGCTGCATACTTACAGTACATCATATGTAAAGTATGCTTCTCTTCAAATTGTTCCACACGTTTGTGGGTGTCTCCTTTAGCTAGTCCTCTGCTTAGGAGACCCCCTTGCATGCATGCGCTGTGTGCATCCAATAATACACACAGCCCCAGCAGGCCATGGCCCCTTCTCTGAGATAGCCGTAGGAGCCAATTACTCCCCTGCTCTCACTGTCTCATCTTACAAACAGGAAGTTTAGGGAGCGGCATGAATTGTAGATGACCTGACAGCAGTGACAAGGGCAACAGGTAAGTGTTTGGGGATGGGGTGTGGAACTGTACTGGAACATTTTTTACCTTGATGATGGGATTGCATTAAAGTACAAAATGCTTAGACTTTAGTACTAATTTAAATGTATTCTTAAATGGAAGAAGTGTAAGTACCTACATTATCAGCCTTTTTGAATCCCTCATAAAGCAGAGCTCAAACTGGGAGAGGAAGCAGCAGCACAAGGAGTCAACCAGTTGTGCTGCAGGGCTAATGAATTATCAGTGAACATGTTTATAGGAGAAGAGAGCAGAGTGAGAGGTGAGTTAATAAGTCTGCTGTTTCTCCTTTCACTGTCCAGTCACAGGGTGGAGGAAAAAGACCTGCAACAACCCATTTACACCAGATCGTGGTGCAGGAACCCTGACATGATTTCAATTTACAAATACCACACTGGTGACCCCACAATAGAGATAAAACTTTGCAGCGGAAGCCAATTTAATAAGACACGTGGCCACTCATAAAAATTTGAAGAAATGAGGTTTAACCTTAAATATCGTAGAGGGTTCTTTACTGTAATAGCGGCAAGGATGTGGAATTCCCCTCCACAGGCGGTGGTCCCAGCGGGGGGCATTGATAGTTTCAAAAAACTATAAGATAAGCACCTGAACGACCACAACATACAGGGATATACAATGTAATACTGGCATAAAATCACACACATAGGTTGGACTTGTGTAGTTTTTCAACCTCACCTATGTAACTATGTAACATCCATGCGCATTTCCCCACTCTGCGCTGGGTGTGCAATCTGCTGCAGGTGTCAATGTAATCCTAATCACATCCCAAACACAGATTGCAAACATTGCGTTCGCTTGCACCGGATCACGCAGTACTGCAGTACCATGTGATCGGGTTACAGTACATTTTTAAAAGTAGTGCATGCATTATTTCTAGTGCAATCTAGTACAATTTCATCCCATTCAACTAAATAGGTTGAAAATCACATTGCACAGAAATCGTACATGAACCGGTACTAATGCCCTGTACACACGACCGGACTGTCCGTCGGAATAAAGTCCGATGGTTTGTCAGACGGAGTTCCGACGGAATTCCGCTCAAGCTGACTTGCATACAGACGGTCACACTAAAATCCGACCATCAAAAACGCGGTGACGTACAACAACAGATTAATGAAGTTCGGCTCTTCTGCTTGATTCTGAGCATGCGTGGTTTTTAGTCCGTCGGAATTGCATACAGACAAATGGACTTTCCGATAGAAATTTTTGTCCGTCGGAAAAAAAGAGAACAAGTTCTAAGTCCGTTGGAATTTCCGAAGGAAAAGTTCCATGGGGCATACACACGGTCGGAATATCCGATGAAAAGAGCCCGTCTGACTTTTTCCATCGGAAAATCCGGTCATGTGTACAGGGCATTAGTGTTACTAGACTGCAACTGAGAAAAAGAATTTCTTCTGCTCTGCCAGGCATGGCTATGCTGTGTGGCAGAGCTGTGTAATTGGATGGACAGAAAAAAGTGAAGGTATTGCCTTGACCAAGCAATTTACCATTTAAAAGTATGATTGACTGCCTGAATTTGATCGAATTGGGCTAAAAATTTACAAATTCAATACAGGATATTGAAAAAAAAAAAATTTAAAGCAAAAGATTCTACAAAAAGTTTTTAAAAGTGATGGGATTTTTCCACTAGGTTCAATCAAAGCAATTTCCATCCCACCTCCTTGCTGCCAAGCAGAACCACAAAATTATGTTTCCTGACAGACTCCATGGCAGCCTACGTGTGGGTTAATCCCACCCCTCATACCTCATAGGACCCTTCTCCCATAAATCTTTGCTCTGGGCCAGAGGCTGTGTTCCTTTTTTTGTCCTCCTCCTAGGACCAAGATATAGTCTTACCTTTTCATGAAGTTTTTCTGTAATCCAGGCCTGGCGGTGTGCACAGCGATACGTTGGTGGTTAGCGGTGATCCTCTCTGCAGTCCAGCAATCCTAGCTATTAGCAGGTGGACATGGGCGATATGATGTGATACCATGAAGAGCTTACTAACCTGGCCATTGGCAGGCAAGCGGCAATATGGCCAAACGTCCCAGCTATTAGCGGGAGGCTTTGTAAACGCCCAATCGTGCGGTGGGTCGAGCGAACAGCTCCCCAGTCCCAGGTTCTGGTCCGGATCGTGCCGTGGTGGTGGTAATGTACAAAGATATTCCTTTTATATGGCAGCCGTATCTCTGTGTTTTGTGTGTCTCCTTATTTTCTATCAAGCTCCAGTGAGTGGCCACGGCGGCTGGAGTGCAGCTGCGTTCCAGCTCGCCGTTTCAGGAAGTCGCTGCGCATCTGCAAGCCGCGAACGAAGATTCTGTGCTTGGTTCATGCAGGCGCAGTTTCGCCAAAATGGCGGCGGCGGTCGCGAATGCGATTGGCCGCCACCGGATGGCAACCGCTATGGGGCGGTGACATCGTTAACGGTGGCAGATTTAAATAGCTGTCAAAGCAGCTATTACTTGGGATGACTTGCAGGCTTATGCAGTATTTTCCCAGGCACTGGGCTCTGGTTTACAAGGTAAATTGTTTGCTGCAGGCTCCCTGGGTGCTGGCTATGTTTTGTTATGTGCTCTCTCATGCCTGTTGTCACTCCTGTTTCTCATAAGGCTTTAATGATTCATTTCACTTTCAAACTGCCTTGCCATGGATCTGTCACCGCCCTCTTGTGGCCAACCCTTGCGCTGCAGGTAGGATTTATTTATTTTCTACCTGTGATGCTTGGGTTCACTCATTCAGGAGCTGTTAACCCTTTCTTTTTCACTCAGCTCTTCTAGGTCTGAACACCATAGCACGGCAAAGACCGTCCTAGGTCTCAACGTTGTCACTCCTCTTCAAGGTACAGGCGTCAGATCTTCCTTTAGATCTAGGTACCACAGATAGGAGTCTAAAACCACCTCTGGGCGTCACTCTCACCGCCACTCCAGCCGCTCTGTGAGGAAAGCCTGCTGGGTATGCGGGGCCCAGGTTCCTGAAGGCAAATCGCTCTGCAAGTGATGCTTTTCTAAAGTCGCATAAGAAAGAGAGGGTGGAGACCAACAAGTGGAAGCACTGGTCAGAAAGGTGGTCCATGAGTCCCTGAGTAAAGGGGATTCTGGTCATACCCACAACCCTGCTGGTGACACTATGTCAGTCCCTATTAGGGATGATCTCAAGGCTCCAGGCCCTTCACAGCCGAGCCATTCCTCAATTGAAGCCTCAGACAGTGAGGTGGAGGTAGATGACCCTGGTGCAGGTTTTGAATTTGCCCTAGTACCACAGCTGGTCAAAAGCTGTCAAAGAAGCTTTGAGATGGAAGGGCCAGTGGAGGCACCCTCCAAACAGAGGAAATATTTTAAACACCTCAAAAAAGAACACCCTAATTTCTCCTTTTTGGGTGAACTCAGCGCAATAATTACCGACAAATGGGGTGGTGTTGAAAGGAAGAATTGCCTGTTAATGAAGGTATCAAAAATGTACCCATTTAAAAGCAAGGATGTAAAACACCTGGAGTCGGCTCCTCTCATTGACTCAGCCCTAATGAGGATGGTGGGGCATGTCACACTCCCATTGGAGGATACTGTTTCCTTTAGGGATTGCCTGGAGTGGAAAATTTATACCGACCTCAAGCAGATATACATTACAGCGGGTATGACCTGCAAACCAGCTCTAGCTCTCGCAGCCCTTTCTAAAGCAATGGAAGTCTGGGCAGACGACGTAGATGCTTCTCTGAGGAGCATCTCGGAAGAACTGGCCAGGAGCTCACCTATTCATGGGCTAAGGTTGACGTTGGCTTTTCTCGTGGGGCTTCCCTAGACATAATTCGCCTGGTGGCTCGGATCATGCTGACATCTGTCACGGCTAAGCGTGCCTTGTGGCTGCGCCCATGGGTAGCTGACCCTGCCTCCAAGCAGGCATGGTGCAGGATTCTATTTGGGAACATATCGGACAGTGCCATCACCCGTGCCACAGGGGGCAAGTCGGGGTTCCTTCCCCAGGATCGCCGTCTGCTAAACCAGAAGAGAACACAGCCCAGGCAAAGTTCAGATCGAGCAAGGAATGCTTGCTACTATAGGCCTGGCCGTGAGTTCAAGAAGACCTGGAAGAAAAAACAGCCTTCAGGCCAGACGTTTTCAAAAGGGGCATCTTCCGGTGGACAAGAATCCCCTAAGTCTTTATGATATTGCACCTGCCTAAAACAGAGCGAGTCGGCATCCTTGCCTCTCTCGGAAGAGAAAAAGCAAATTCTCCTGTCTCTCTTGTGGCTCAGGGCGCTGCAATTCCAGTTCCAGATGACAAAAGGTTTTAAGGGGTCTACTCGCCCCTCTTCATGGTGTTGAAGAAAAACGTCTCCTGGAGGCCAGTTATAGACCTAACCCACTTGAATTCTTTTATCTAGAAGGAGAAGTTCAAGATGGAGACACTACTCATGATCAGTCAAGCAATCCAACCAGGCGATTGGCTTGTCTCTATAGACCTGAAGGACGCCTACTTCCATGTTCCGATAGCGTCAGAATTCCAGAAATACCTTCACTTTGCTGTCGATCAAATCCGTCGGCAGTTCACCTGTCTCCCCTTCGGGCTTACAACATCGCCTCGTGTGTTTTCAAAACTTGTTGACTGTCGTGGCTCTGATCAGGACCAGAGGTATCCGTCTGTATCAGTATCTAGACAACCTGCTGTTGTCTCGGGACAAGGAGCAGTTGCTAATCCACAGATCCCAGGTCATCTCCACTCTACTCGAGTTTGGTTGGCTTCTGAATCTGGAAAAGAGCCATCTGGATCCTACGCAGTCCCTGGTATTCCTCGGGGCACACTTCATCGCTATCAAGAGCACCATCTTGTTACCCCTGGAAAAATCCCAGTGATCCGGGACAGAGTTTGGCTTGCAATGTCGTCCTCATCTCCAAGCCTCTCAATGCCTAAAGATCATTGGCACCATGGTGGCAACAACACCCATGGTAAAGTGGGCTCAGTGGAAAATGCGGCCCTTCCAGAAGGGTTTTCTCCAGCAGTATAATCCAGGGCTTTGGGATCACTTTATCCAAATAACCTCATCCATGCGGGAGAGCTTTCCTTGGTGGCTACAACAGAGGAACCTCCTCAATTGTCACTCCATCGCACCTGTGTCTTGGGTCACCATCACTACAGATGCCAGCAACAGGGGCTGACAGAAGTAGCCCAAGGCATATGGAATTTTCCCTCTCACAGGATAGTCTCCAATGTTCTGGAACTCCGGCCAGCGTTCTGCGCTCTGCAGGCCTTTCACCACTTAACAGCAGGAGACTCAGTCCTCCTAAGACTGGACAACACAAAGGCAGTCGCATACATCAAGAGACAGGGGGTACTCGCAGACTCTCCCTGTCAAAGTAAATAGAGCCCATCATGATCTGGGCCCAGAAAAACCTGGCCAACCTGACAGCTGTCTATCTCCCTGGAGTCCCGAACGTTCAGGCAGATTTTCTGTTGAGAGTTTCTCTGGACAACGAGTGGACTTCCCCCCCGAAGTCTTCAGGTGGGTCCTGTCCCTGGGAGTCATTCCGGAAGTAGACTTGTTTGCCTCCCCATGCAACTTCAGACTAGAGAGATACTACACGAGGTCTTGGTATCCCCAGGCTTTTGGGTAAATGCTCTGACAGACCATTGGCGGTTCCACAGGGCCTATACCTTTCCCCCGGTTCCTGTCATTCTCAGTTTTTTGTCGAGGCTCAGGATGGAAGAAGCAGAGATAGTGGCAATAGTCCCGTACTGGCCAAACAAGCCATGGTTTCTACTGCTGATGCAACTCAGCTTCCGGGACCCAGTTCCTCTACCCTCCAGACCAGATCTCCTATCACAAGGGGCATTTCTACATCCATGCCCGGCCCATCTACATCTGATGATCTGGTTCTTGAGAGGGGAAGGTTGGAGGCCCTAGGCTGTCCAAGTAGGGCCATCTCCACAATATTAAATGCCAGAAGAACAGGCACCAACAGGGTCTACCAGAGGATTTGGAAAAAGTTTTCAGACTACACCTCTTCCACTGCAGGTTCTTGCAATAACCCAAAGATACATGATATCCTGGGCTTCTTACAATCAGGATTGGATCTCTCATTGTCATTCAGCTCACTGCGAGTCCAAATCGCTGTAATCTCTGCCTTTACGGGTGTTTCCTGGGCTAGACACCCTCTTACTCAGTAGTTGTTTTTCAGAGGAGCAATAAGGCTCAGACCTCAGAGCCAAGTTTTTCTAATTGGGATCTTCCCCTTGTCCTGGATTTTTTCTTAGGTAGAGAGTTGGAACATGAAGATCAATCTTCTGTCAAATGACTCTCTCTAATAGTTGTCTTCTTGGTGGCTATAACATCGGCCAAGAGGGTCTCTGAAATCAGCTCTCAGGGATGCAAGGAGCCATTTCTAAACCTTTTAATTCCTATGTTGGGTTCAAACCCCAAAGTGGCATCTGTGTTTCATGACAATCAGGAGATTGCTCTTCCAACGTTCAGATCTACCGAGGATTCCAGTGTTTATCCCTTAGATGTTGGAAAAGCTCTGAGTCAGTATCTTGAAGCTACAGCTTCTTTCCGTCAGACCGACCACCTGCTCGTTCTTTTCACAGGAAGTATAAGGGAATGCGTGCCTCTTCCAGATCTATCGGAGCATGGATTGTTCAGGCCATTCAGTGGGCCTATAAAGCCAAGGGCTTGGCGCCTCCAGAAGCGGTGACTGCTCACTCAACTAGAAGTGTCTTCATCATGGGCGGCATCACGTCACGTGCCTCCAGAAGTTATTTGCAAGGTGGCCTTGTGGTCTTCAATTAACACGTTCATGGCACACTACTGCGTAGTGGTTTACGTATCTTGTCTGTGATGGTGCCAATTAAACCTTTTTTCTTTTGTCCAGCACTCTGCCCACCCGGGTGTGTATGGCTAGTTATTTCCCACACGTAGGCTGCCATGGAGTCTGTCAGGAAAACGGAAAATTTATATCAAATACTTACCGTAATTTTCCTTTCCTGATGGACTCCATGGCAGCAGGAGTTCCCTCCCAGTGGCTGGAGTAGGCTAAATTATGGAACACAGCCTCTGGCCCAGAGCAAAGATTTATGGGAGAAGGGTCCTATGAGGTATGAGGGGCGGGATTAACCCACACGTAGGCTGCCATGGAGTCCATCAGGAAAGGAAAATTACGGTAAGTATTTGATATAAATTTTCCGTTTTTCTACTGCTTTGCAGCTTGGACAAAATGGGTCAATCTTCCAGGTTGGAATTTTCCTACCTGACCACTTTTTCCTTCAAGAGAGGCCAGCACCAAGAACATTTGTAAAATTCTCCTCTCCATTATTTATAAGCACAAGCATGTACAGTGCCTTGAAAAAGTATTCATACCCCTTGAAATTTGCCGCATTTTGTCATATCAAAACCAAAAATTTAAATGTATTTAATTGGGATTTTATGTGATAGACCAACACAAAGTGGCACATAATTGTGAAGTAGAAGGAAAATGATAAAATGGTTTTCAGAATTTTTTACAAGTAAATATCTGAAAAGCGTGGGGTGCATTTGTATTCAGCCCTGTTTACTCTGATACCCCCAACTAAAATATAGTGGAACCAATTGCCTTCAGAAGTCACCTAATTGGTAAATAAAGTCCACCTGTGTGTAATTTCATCTCAGTATAATACCGCTGTTCTGTGAAGCCCTCAAAGGTTTATTAGAACAAAAAAACAAACAGCATCATGAAGGCCAAGGAACACACCAGGCAGTGAGAGATGATACCGCTCCAAAAACTACAAATCCCTTGGCTTGGCTTCCGTCTCACTAAACCACAAGGTGCTGGCTATGCACAGGTGCATTGGATAGAAGAAAATCCTGGACTGCCGCACTCCATAAAACGACATCTTTATTGGGTAGATAAAATCCAAAAACAACCAATACGATACAGTCAAAATAAAGTGAACAGGAAATAAATAGCTGACATGTTTCACATCGTGTGATGCTTACTCATAGCTAGTGTACAAGTGACAAGACCGTGTTTAAAAAGGGGAGGGTGAAAAAGGGTGAATGGGATGTTCCACCAATCAACCCACAGGTGATCATTAGTCAAAAGAACACTTAAATGAACCTTGATGTGTCACACATGGAGTGCTGTTGTGTGAGGCCGGGTTCACACATGTGCGACACGACACTTGTCCTACTTTGGATCCGACTTTGCCCTGCGACTTGAAGCCGACATACGTCCGACTTTCAATGAACGGGGATTTGACTTGGATCCCCGCCAATACCAGGCACTGTGTTTGGTATGAATCTTGAGGGGGAACTGGCATGGGTTCCCCCTCCAAGAGCATACCAGGCCCTTCGGTCTGGTATGGATTTTAAAGGGAACCCCTACGCCAAAAAAACGGCGTGGGGGTACCCCGAAAATCCATACCATACCCTTATCTGAGCATGCAGCCGGTCAGGAAAGGGGGTGGGGACGAGTGAGCGCTCCCCCACCTGAACCGTACCAGGCCGCATGCCCTCAACATGGGGGGTGGGTGCTTTGGGGCAGGGGGGCACCCACAGATCCCGGCCCCCCACCCTATGTGAATGCGTATGGGGTATATCGTACCCCTACCCATTCACCTGGGGGGAAAGTGTCAATAAAAAAAAAAACACACTAGACCGCTTTTTAAAGTAATTTATTAGGCAGCTCCGGGGGTCTTCTCCTGCTCCCCGCTGCCTTCTCCGCGCTCTCCGGTTCGTCTCCCGCTCTCCAGTGCTTTCTGCCGGGCACCACCGCTATCTTCTTCCAGCTCTTTTGCTAGCGGGGGCCCGGTCTTCCCCGTCGTCTTCTTCCCTTCTTGAGATGTTGACACGAGGTCTCCCTCTGTAATGCTGTGTGCGTGGTGCGCAACGGCTTATATAGGCATGGGGCGTGGTCACGGGTGATGTGACCCCGCCCCCTTATGATGTCACAGTCCCATAATGCCCCGGTGACCATGCCCCATGCCTATATAAGTCGGTGCACGTCGCGCATACGGCATTACAGCGTGAGACCTCGTCGTGTCAACATTTGAAGAAGAGAAGAGGGAAGAAGATGACAGGGAAGACCGGGCCCCCGCTAGCAAAAGAGCTGGCAGAAGATAGCGGAGGTGCCCGGCAGAAGGCAGAAAGCACCGGAGAGCGGGAGAAGAAACGGAGAGCGTGGAGAAGGCACCGGAGAGTGGGAGAAGAGACCCCCGAAGTCGGAAGAAAACCCCCGGAGCTGCCTAATAAATTACTTTAAAAAGCTGCCTAGTGTGTTTTTTTTTATTGACACTTTTCCCCCAGGTGAATGGGTAGGGGTACGATGTACCCAATACTCATTCACATAGGGTGGGGGGCCGGGATCTGGGGGCCCCTTAAAGGGGGCTCCTGGATTCTGATAAGCCCCCCGCACGCAGACCCTGACAACCAACGGCCAGGGTTGTCGGGAAGAGGCCCTTGTCCTCATCAACATGGGGGCAGGGTGCTTTGGGGTGGAAGGGCCGCAGGGCGCCCCCCTGCCCCAAAGCACCCACCCCCCCCCATGTTGAGGGCATGCGGCCTGGTACGGTTCAGGAGGAGGGGGCGCTCGCTCGTCCCCACCCCCTTTGTTGACCGGCCGGGCTGCGTGCTCGGATAAGGGTCTGGTATGGATTTTCAGGGGACCACCATGCCGTTTTTTCGGCGTTGGGGTTCCCCTTAAAATCCATACCAGACCGAAGGGCCTGGTATGCTCTTGGAGGGGGGAACCCATGCCGGTTTTTTTATTTAAAATTTGGTGTGGAGTTCCCCCTCAAGATCAGCAGAGCACAAGTCGCATGCCAAAGTCGGATCATGCAAGACGGCGGTCCGACTTTGATCAGACTTCAATGACAGTCAATGGACTTATGTAGAATCAAAGTCGGACCAAAGTAGTACAGGGAGCATTTTCAAAGTCGGACCGACATGTGTCGGACCAGTTAAGACGGCTCCCATAGGGAAAAATTGATTTTCACACGTCATGCGACATGAGCTCCCAATGTCGGAGCGTTTGTCGCATCAGTGTGAACCCGGCCTGAAAGGTTAAATAAAATCTCATACCAGTGGTTAGATCAGGAGATAAATGAGAAAAATCTACCTATGACCATGTGTGAACTGAATATAGATCATAACCAATGTGGTAAAAAGGTAATGGTGTATACCGTGAATAAAGTGTAAAAAGAAAATTAAATACAAGAATAATTGGATTAATTGATTGGATGTGAATGTGACAAAAGAAAAAAAAAAAAGAAAAGAAGGAAGAAAAGAAAAGAAAAAAAGAGAAAAACAGAGAAAAGAAAAAGGAAAAAAAGAAAAGAAAAAAATGCATGTCAGCGTGCGTGTAGACATACAGACATATGGAAAGTCACAATAACCACACACAATGTTTGTGCATTAGGCCTCATGCCCACGGACGTTTTTACAGCTGCGTTTTTGAGCGTTTTTTGCAGCTTAAAAACGCCTGTCCATGTTAGTCTATAGCTTCATGCCCACCTAGACGTTTTTTTTTTTAATACAAACGTTTTTTTTATTGGGTATAGACAGAAAAAAAAAGCACACATCTTATCGGGATGCAACCCACATATATAGCATAAAATATTTCATCGCAACAAATAATATCGAGAGGAGAAAGGCATAGGGGGATAAATCAAAGGGGCAGAGACTCAATGTGTTACTCGAGGTCAGGCCCAGTGACGGCCCTTCCGGGTGCATCCCAGAATCCAAACAGAAAGAAAATTCTATTTATGCTTAAAAGAAATCAAGAAAGAAACAGTAATAGAGGGGAAAGAGAGAGAATCTCCTTGGAGAGATAAAAGCGAAGGGAAAGAAAGATTAGGGAAAAGAAAAGCTTAGACAGGTACAAGGGTAGAAAGGGGAAAACAACCTGTTGAAAAATAAACTTTAATCTGCTACTCCGGGTATGAATAACTCGACCGACCCAGTATCCAACAAAAAGAAAAAGTAAAAGATGTACTCCTAGTTTGGTTGGGAACACCTGTCATTACCATCACCTAGTATCCCCAGGCCCTGGGCCCAAAGGAAGCAGGAGAATATGGGGTACCTATCCGACCATACAGAGTCGGTATCTCAAGAAGCAGAGCGCTGGTCACAGTATAGCAGCTCCTGTCGACCACGCCGCCCATTTATTGTGGAAGGTCTGCATGGTGTCCATGATGGTGTGGTAAATCCTCTCCATAAGACGGATAGACTCCATCCGCTGGAGTACCTGTGTCCATGGAACCGACTGGGACCGCCAATTCAAAGCTATGGCCCAATGGGCCGCACAGAATAGGGTATTCACTAATCTCTGGGTATGGGGAGGCAGACCCTGTATAGTGGCAAAGAGCAAACACTCTGGGGCCGTCAGGTCCAGGATGGTGCCCGCTATCTGTGCCACCCTGGAAGCCACCTGGCCCCATAGGTGCCGCAGATGGGGGCAACCCCAAAACGTGTGCAGAAGGGTGCCAGGGCTCTGGCAGCCCCTAAAGCACGTCTCCTGAATTGTAGGATAGAATTTATGAACTCTATCCGGAGTGAGGTACCACCTCGTATGTAGTTTAAGTACTGTCTCCTTAGTGGCTATGGAGCGGGTACATCTGTGCATATTCTGTAGCATGTCGCTCCAGTCTTCTGGGGGGAATGTCACACCCAGGTCTGATTCCCAACGGGCCATAGCCGAGGACTTAACTGGAAGCTGAGAATCATTCAGTGACATATATATTGCAGAGATCATTCCCTTGCCTCTAGCTCCATTCTGGCAGATTGCCTCATACTGGGATAGGTTGGATCTGTTGTTTAATGTGAATAGGGATTCGAAAAAGTGCCTAATTTGTAGGAATCTAAAGAATTCCGTTCTCGGAGCATTGAACAGCTCTTGGAGTTGTGTAAATGAACAGAAATGTGTGCCTTGCGACAGTGCTTTTAATGTCAAGAGGGAGTTTTGTATCCACCAGTGGAAGCTCTCAGGGGATCGGAAAGCAGGGGGAAAACTGGGTGATCCCAGGAAGGTGGACAGGGGGGTCTACAGGACCTAAGTTTAAATTTATGGTGATATAGGGACCAAAGGTGTATTGTCTGACCCACTACCATGTTTAGCGTGCCCAGTTCCCTGGGCTTAAGGCCCGTCTGCCAAAGAAGTCCCGGAATGTAGTATGGGCTGACAGAGGACATTTCAAACTGTAGCCAGGGGATGCTATCTGGTGCGGCATGCCACTGTGCCGTCTGAGCCAACCTGGCTGACAAGTAGTACAGCCAGATGTTAGGAAGCCCCAACCCCCCCTGTGAAAAGGGTCTGTGTGTGATAAGGCCACCATACCTAGGGTGTTTATTGTTCCATATAAACCGATTAATCTCACGTTGGATTTGCACCAGTGTATGACGTGATACATAAAGGGGGAGAGCCCTAAAGAAGTAAAGCAATTTCGGTAAAATGGACATTTTTACGGCTGTGATTCTGCCTAGGAGGGTGATGTGGAATGTAGACCAGAGGCGTAACCATTGTCTAACTTTGGCAAAGATTTGGGGGTAGTTAGCGTTATATAATTCTCTTAGGGTGGGGGCTAGACGGATCCCAAGGTATTGGAGGGTTTTAGTTGATACTGAAAAGCCAAAAGAAGATTGAAGGGCAGAGGAGACTCTGGGAGGGATATTGACAGGGAGGGCCGAACACTTGGAGAGATTGACGCCAAGGCCCGAAAATGAGTGAAAGGATTGGAGTGTAGAGATTAAATTAGGGAGGGAAGTAACTGGGTCCTGAAGGAACATAAGGATATCATCCGCGTATAGGCTCACCTTATACTCCCCATCCTCCTTCTGATACCCCCTAATGTTTGGGTCTGTGATGATCGCCCTCGCCAAAGGTTCTATGGCCAGGGCAAACATCAGAGGTGACAGAGGGCAGCCCTGGCGTGTCCCTCTGCCCAGGGGGAAGTAATCCGAGGTGCAACCTGGGAGCTTAATGCGTGTGTGAGGATTGTGGTACAGTGCCTTAAATCCATGAACAAACTCCCCTGAAAAACCAAACCAAGTCATGACCGCGTCCATATATGGCCACAGGACACTATCAAAGGCCTTGTGTATATCCAGGCCCAACACAAGAACCTTGCGGGAAAATAGCTCCGCATCCTGGATAATGTCCGTCGCCAAGCGGATGTTGTCTGTGATTTGCCTAGAGGGGATAAATCCGGTTTGGTCGGGGCCAATCAGGGTGGAAATAATGGGGGCTAGTCTATCTGCAAGAACACGACCTAGAATCTTGATGTCATTGTTAAGAACCGAAATTGGTCTGTAATTCTGGGGGAGGGAGTGATCTTTGTTAGGTTTAGGGATTAGGGTCATATTGGCAGCAAGCATTTCGTCGGGAAGTGAGTGGCCTTGCAATACGTGGTTGATTAATTTAGTCAATTTAGGGGCCAGCGTAACAGCAAATTTTTTATAGTATGTCGCCGTATACCCATCTGGGCCCGGGGCTGTTGACGCTTTAAGCGACTTAATGACCGTCATGACCTCCAGTTCTGTGCACGGGGCATTCAAGTTGGTCAGTTGTTCGTGTGTCAGAGTCGGAAGCTGGATGGAGTTCAACCAGTCCTCAACTCCAGCAGGGGGGGAGAGTCTGGGGCAGATAGTAGGGAGCTGTAAAACACGGTGAAAGTGTCAAGCACCTCCTTGGGGTGGGAGACCAGCTGGCCAGAGGTGTTTCGCAATTTGTAGATATGGGTGGGCTGAAGGGAGTGATGTAGTTTACGTGAGAACATGGCAGAGGCAGCGTTTGAGTGTAATAGGAATTTCGCTTTGGCCCATCTAATAGATTTTTCTGTGTGGTCTGAGAGGATAGTATCCAATTCCACCCTCTTCTGGTCAATTTGTCTAAGTGTGTCTGGGGCGTGGGATTGTGCGTGTATATGGTATAGTTGTGCTAGGTCTGCAGTTAGGGATTTAATTTTGGCTAACTTCTGTCTCTTCTTGATGGTGGCCAACTCTATCAAACAGCCTCGAAGTACTGCCTTATGGGCCGCCCAGAGAATTGGGGGGGTGGTGTCTTCTACATCGTTCAATCGAAAGTACTCTTCCAACTGATCCTCTACCTGCGTGACTATGTCAGGGTTCGTCAATAGGGCGTCATTAAGCCTCCAGGAGGCTGTCAAGGGGGAAAGGCCTACATGCGAAGTTTTAAAGGAAACCACCAGGTGGTCTGACCATGGGCATGGGTGTATAGTGGCCGCTGTGGAGTTGGCAAGTAAAATTGGGGAGCTGAAAATGTAATCTAGCCTTGCATAGCTCTCGTGAGGGGCTGAGTAATGTGTGTATTCCCTAGCTCCTGTGTTGAGGGCCCTCCATGTGTCAACAAGTTGGAAAGACTCCAGGGACCTCACCAAGGATTTGGGGAAGGCCTTAGATGAGTGGGTAACCTTGCTTCTGTCCAGTGTAGAGTGGGCGACTAGATTGAAGTCACCTCCCACTATCATGTGTGGAGAAGTATATCTGTCCAACACCTAGACGTTTTTGAGCTGCAAATAGCATAGACGTTGTAAATCACAAATATCTAAAAATATGATGTAAAATAGTATATAAATAAATGGAAAAGATTATGATACTATACGCAATACCATGTCATGCTGGTTTGGATATTGTTATAAAATATCTTTATATCCTCATATTGTTTCATAAGAGATACTCGAAGAAACATGTGCTGATAATATGAGATACAATCAGTGGCGGAACTACCGCCATAGCGACCCATGCGGGCGCTATGGGGCCCGCAGCCGAGTGGGGCCCGGTGAGGACGAGCACCCAGGGCCATCTCTAACGTTACGCGGGACAAAAGCCTGCGCTGCGGTGCCCGCAACTTTTTTCTTCCTGGCCAGGGGCGGAACTGACTGACCACTTGAGCACTGCCTGAAAGTCTCATGGTCAGTGGACGGCTGCACGTACTCCCCTCCCCCGGCTCCCCCCCTTCTGCCACGCTCTGCAAGTCTCCTGCCATGTGCAGTCAGCGTGGATAATGGCCGTAGCGGTTGTGCTGTCTCTGCTCTCAGTCTCTCCTCTCCTCCGATGGACGGTCTCAGAGCTGGCGCCTGAGAGTCATCGAGGAGCCAGTCTGCCTACAGGTACTGTCTAATTGTGACTCCTGCACGACACTGACAGCATCCTGTAGTGTTGTAATGTCACCTCCCGACACACACAGACACAGCCCTGGTATGACATCCTCCGGTATATGATGCCACCTACTGACCCCCTGCCATAATAATTCTCCTCATCATCCCTTGTTCCTGGCATACCACCACCCTACTTCCTGTCACCATACTTCCCACTGTCAGCTTCCTACCAACTTACCCCCCTGTCATCATATCTATCCTCATCATAAACCCCTGTGCCTAGTATCCTACCACCCACCCCCTGTCATCTTCATCCCCCCTGTACCGCCAGCTCCTTCCACCCACCCCCTGTCATCTTCATCCGCCCTGTACCGCCAGCTCCTTCCACCCACCCCCTGTCATCTTCATCCTCCCTGTACCGCCAGCTCCTTCCACCCACCCCCTGTCATCTTCATCCCCCTGTACCGCCAGCTCCTTCCACCCACCCCCTGTCATCTTCATCCCCCCTGTACCGCCAGCTCCTTCCACCCACCCCCTGTCATCTTCATCCCCCTGCACCGCTCTGCCAGCCTCCTACCACCCACCCCCTGTCATCTTCATCCCCCTGTACCGCCAGCTCCTTCCACCCACCCCCTGTCATCTTCATCCCCCTGTACCGCCAGCTCCTTCCACCCACCCCCTGTCATCTTCATCCTCCCTGTACCGCCAGCTCCTTCCACCCACCCCCTGTCATCTTCATCCCCCTGTACCGCCAGCTCCTTCCACCCACCCCCTGTCATCTTCATCCCCCCTGTACCGCCAGCTCCTTCCACCCACCCCCTGTCATCTTCATCCCCCTGAACCGCTCTGCCAGCCTCCTACCACCCACCCCCTGTCATCTTCATCCCCCCTGTACCGCCAGCTCCTTCCACCCACCCCCTGTCATCTTCATCCCCCCTGTACCGCCAGCTCCTTCCACCCACCCCCTGTCATTTTCATCCTCCCTGTACCGCCAGCTCCTTCCACCCACCCCCTGTCATCTTCATCCCCCTGTACCGCCAGCTCCTTCCACCCACCCACTGTCATCTTCATCCCCCCTGTACCGCCAGCTCCTTCCACCCACCCCCTGTCATCTTCATCCCCCTGCACCGCTCTGCCAGCCTCCTACCACCCACCCCCTGTCATCTTCATCCCCTCTGTACCGCCAGCTCCTTCCACCCACCCCCTGTCATCTTCATCCCCCTGCACCTCTCTGCCAGCCTCCTGCCATCCACCCCCTGTCATCTTCATCCCCCTGTACCGCCAGCTCCTTCCACCCACCCCCTGTCATCTTCATCCCCCTGCACCACTCTGCCAGCCTCCTACCACCCACCCCCTGTCATCTTCATCCCCCTGTACCGCCAGCTCCTTCCACCCACCCCCTGTCATCTTCATCCCCCCTGTACCGCCAGCTCCTTCCACCCACCCCCTGTCATCTTCATCCCCCTGCACCACTCTGCCAGCCTCCTAACACCCACCCCCTGTCATCTTCATCCCCCCTGTACCGCCAGCTCCTTCCACCCACCCCCTGTCATCTTCATCCCCCCTGTACCGCCAGCTCCTTCCACCCACCCCCTGTCATCTTCATCCCCCCTGTACCGCCAGCTCCTTCCACCCACCCCTGTCATCTTCATCCCCCTGCACCGCTCTGCCAGCCTCCTACCACCCACCCCCTGTCATCTTCATCCCCCCTGTACCACCAGCTCCTTCCACCCACCCCCTGTCATCTTCATCCCCCTGCACCTCTCTGCCAGTCTCCTACCACCCACCCCCTGTCATCTTCATCCCCCTGTACCGCCAGCTCCTTCCACCCACCCCCTGTCATCTTCATCCCCCCTGTACCGCCAGCTCCTTCCACCCACCCCTGTCATCTTCATCCCCCTGCACCGCTCTGCCAGCCTCCTACCACCCACCCCCTGTCATCTTCATCCCCCTGTACCGCCAGCTCCTTCCACCCACCCCCTGTCATCTTCATCCCCCTGCACCTCTCTGCCAGCCTCCTACCACCCACCCCCTGTCATCTTCATCCCCCTGCACCACTCTGCCAGCCTCCTACCACCCACCCCCTGTCATCTTCATCCCCCCTGCACCGCCCTGCCAGCCTGCTACCACCCCACCCCCTGTCATATTTATACCCCACTGCCAGCTTCCTACCGCCCCACCCCCACCATCATCATCCCATCTGTGCCCCATTGCCAGTTTCTTGCCATCCCACCCCCTGTAATCTTCACCCCCCTGTACTTCTCTGCCAGCTTTCTACCACCTCACCCACTATCATCATCATCCCTATACCCCCACCTCTGACATCCTATCACCCTGCCTCCGGTCATCAACATCTCCCTGTAGCCCACCTCTAGCATCCAACCACCCTACCCCCATCATTATTATCATCATCCCCCTGTACCTCACTGACCGCTTCCTACCACCCCACCCACTGTCATCATCATCCCCCTTTGCTGACATTCTACCACTCCGCCCATTGTCATCAACATCCCCATCATTCCTCTCTACCCCACCTCTGGCCTCCTACCACTCCACCCCCTGTCATCATCATCCCCCTGTACCCCTTCTCTGGCATCCTACCACCCTGCCTCCTGTCATTATTATCCTCATCCCTCCTGTACCCCACCTCTAGCATCCTATCACCCTACTCCCTATCATTATAGGGGAGATATGATCTCAGCCTCTCACCCCAAACTGCATCCTGTCATCCAACCAACTTTAACCCAACATTTGTATCACACACACCACAATACTGCCCTGCCACGCAGTGAGCGGCAATGATGTGCTGTAACCTCTAGCAAATAATCAGTGAGCGATAATGATGAGCAGTAACCCATAGCAACCAATCAGTGAGCAGTATAAATTTGTAGTAACCTCTAGCAAGAAATCAGTGAGTGATAATGATAAGCAGTAACCCATAGCAACCAATCAGTGAGCAGTATAAATTTGCAGTAACCTCTAGCAACAAATCAGTGAGTGATAATGATAAGCAGTAACCTATAGCAACCAATCAGTGAGCTGTAATAATGTGCAGTAACCTCTTGCAACCAATCAGTGAGCGGTAATGATGTATAGTAACCTCTATCAACCAATGGGTAAACTGTAATGATGTGCAGTAAACTCTAGCAACCAATGGGTGAGGGGTAATGATGTGCAGTAACCTCTAGCAGCCAAATATTGAGTGGTAATATTGTGCAGTAACCTCTAGCAACCAATCAGTGAGCCTGGAGCAATCAGTAAGTGTGAACCAGTTTTTTTTTATTTTATTTTTTTAGATAAGTCTATGTGCATGTTTGTTTTTTGGGATGTTGGCGTGGAGAGGGAAATTGGTAGGGGTGGAGTGTGGGGGGGGGGGATGTTTGCCCAGGGTCCAATCAATATTAAAGATGCCCCTGGGTGTCCCCAGGCTGGCGGAGTGAGCAGACCAGCACACACTTGGGTAAAGCCATGGAGGTTTCAGCCAGCTGTAACACCTCCCTCAAACGGAGAACATCTCATCATCTGCAGCCAACAGCAGGCTCTACTGCCATCCTAGCCTTCTCCCAAAGCCTGCACCACATTGCATGGCAGGAGTTGTAGTTCACCACACCTCACACTAGACTTGCCCCACCGGTGCCTGTGCTCTGCAGAGACTACACCTCCCAGAATACACTGCAGGGCGCTCAAAGCGAATGTGTCGGCTTCTCCTGCTTGTAGGGGATGGAGGAGTGTATAGAAGGATCACCTGTCTGCACTCTGTCTGTGGCTCTAGTTTTTTGTGGCTGCTGCAGCAATGTGGTGTTACCCTGTTAGCCAGGTGACATTTTGCTTGTCATTACCGTAAGACCATCTCTTGTATCATGTTGCAGTCTTTTCCCATTGTGAAAGTGAGTGGGGCCTCATGACCAAGATTTGCCTAAGGCCTCACAAAGCCTAGAGCCGCCTCTGATGAGCAGTTCTCAAATTTTCTACTCGCACACTTGCATTTTGCAAGTGGAAAATGGCTGTTGGCGAGCGTGGGGCTGCCTCAGAGTGGGGGGGGGGGGGGGGTGAGCACCGCCGGCACAGTCTCCTAGCCAGGGGAAGAGAGAGGAGAGGAAGAGGCGAGCTGTCCGTATCAGCAGAGAGCGGGATTGCCCGCTGTAATAGGTTTTATTAGAACTTCCAGTGTTCCCGGGGCTCACGTCACATAGCCCCTCCTTTGATTGACAGAACGTCAGTCCAATGCAGGACATGTGATGTCATCAAAGGCGTTGCGCCAAGAGGTAGGGCTATGTGACGATAAGCCCGGGGAAGTCGGGAAATTCAAATGAAAGCTATTACAGCAATCCTGCTCTCTGCTGATCCGGGCGGCTTGCCTCTTCCTCTGCACAGGTGAGGCTGTATTAGGCATAGGCAGGCCAGGCTGTATTGGGCACAGGCAACGCTGTATTGGGCACAGGTCATGCTGCATTGGCCACAGGCAGGCCACGCTGTATGGGGCACAGGCCACGCTGTATGGGGCACAGGTCACGCTGTATGGGGCACAGGTCACGCTTTATGGGGCACAGGTCACGCTTTATGGGGCACAGGTCACGCTGTATGGGGCACAGGTCACGCTGTATGGGGCACAGGTCACACTGCATTGGCCACAGGTCACGCTGCATGGGGCACAGGTCACACAGTATTGGGCACAGGTCACGCTGTATGGGGCACAGGTCACGCTGCATGGGGCACAGGTCACGCTGCATGGGGCACAGGTCACGCTGCATGGGGCACAGGTCACACTGCATTGGCCACAGGTCACGCTGCATGGGGCACAGGTTATGCAGTATTGGGCACATGTCACGCTGCATGGGGCACAGGTCACGCTGCATGGGGCACAGGTCATGCTGCATGGGGCACAGGTCACGCTGCATGGGGCACAGGTCACGCTGCATGGGGCACAGGTCACGCTGAATGGGGCACAGGTCACGCTGCATTGACAGTAGTGTGGCTGTGGGGGGGGCTGGTTGTAGGGGGGCCCATAAAACATTTTGCTATGGGGCCCTGTGATTTCTAGTTACGCCCCTGGATACAATATACAGAACAGATGAGACAAACCAGAAATGACATGTAGTATGCGTCAAGGGCAGAACCCTTTTGGGACCCCATCGTTTTCTACTTTCTATTTTTGAATAAATTATGCAAACTGCACAAGATCGTCTGCAGTGTTCTGCAGAGACAATCAGCAGATGCATCTCAAGAAAGGAAAAAAGAAAAAATTGCATCAGCATGCAGAATGTTTCAAAAATGTTACCATTTTGAGTTTATACCATTGGAGTCTGCAAACTACTATAGCAAACCAAAACTGCAACTAAACCTGAACTGACTCTCATGCATCTTAAGCCTCGTACACACGGTCGGACTTCCATCTGACTTTTCCGTGGATTTTTGTCTGAACGGAGTTGGCCGGGCACACCCATAGCATATACACCACAGGACTTTTCTGCAAACTTTCCCTAAACTTTTTCCAACATCACGTGGTTTTTCTGCTCTTTACCGCCACCCTTTGGTCAACTTCTGCTATTGTTGGTTGATTTTAAAATTATTTGTTTTGTCCATCGGACAAAAGTCAGATGGTTTTCTGTACACACGGTCGGACTTTGCTCCATCGGACTTGTTGGCCAAGTTTGTCCTTTTGCAGACCGAACTTTTGTCCGATGAAAATCAAAAAAAGTTTGTCTGATGGAGCGTACACACGGTCTGATTTTTGGGCAAACTTGCACAAAATGAAGTTTGTTGGCAAAAAGTCTGACCGTGTGTACGGGGCTTTACTCCATATAAAAGGCATAGTTTTATGTTGAAGATTCCCACTAGAAGCCTTGTTTCTTCTACGAGAATGTAGAACAGTGAATGAGGAGTTTACACCATACATCAGACCGATCATAGACCGATTGGTCTGATATAATAAACAAATGATAATGCAAAAACTATTCAGCACTGTTCAAACAGTTCAACCTCCTGTTCCTCCTGCTGCCACCTCAAAAACTGTCTGTTCATAACTTCAAATATGATCGCATTAGGAATTCTTGAAGAATATGTAAATGAGTAAGTGACATGACTAATGTATAACAGATGTACTTACTGCTTACCCCCTGTTTGCTCCAACTTCTTACCCATAATCCTAAATTAACGAGACCACACCGAAATTGGAGTAAAACATAGGCCGTAGCAGCCTTATTTATTAAACAAATATATTTCCAAAATAATATCAAAATCCTAGCGTTGGTCTTTGCGGGAACCTCCATAACCATCTGGTAAAATATTGCACTGCGGTACCTCTCATATGATTATAGGCCTCAAGCCGACCGGCTGGCTCAGAGACAACCACGGACCGCAGTGCACCCGTTACCAACACATTTCAGCTAAACCTCCGTTAGCTGAAATCCAACCATCAGGACCCATACCAACGATAGGTCCTGAACTCATTCCTTCCAAGGTATCTTCCTTCATCCGCAAAGACCAACACCCGCCACAGCACCCAAGGGGAAAACCTTACCCTTGGGGGCCCCCCACACCCCAGAGCTCACTGTATGCCATATTGCATTCCCAATGCCCATAAGTCACTCCCCACAGCAGTGAGGTGCACACCATTGCCCCGCAGGTACCTCCAGACATCCACCACCAACTCCATGTGCCTTACCACCAACCCTCCATTCCTCACTACAAATCTACTCACTTCCCAATTAAGCTTCGTACGGGCCCTGTAGATACCCTCTAAAGACCAAGCCCCATTCCATGCGGTCCGAGTGACAATGTCCAACCACCCAATGACCATGTCCGGGAATGCCATCGACCTTACCCCTAAATCATTACCACCTACGTGCAGGACTAAAACGTCAGGCGGCCTATACAGACGTGCCAAGCTGTACCTCTGGAGCCCCTCTACTCCATAGCATTCCCGGAACTCCCAGCCGTCTAGCACAAACCTCCTGGCTTGGAAACCCCACCTGCTGACCCTCTGGCCCCACATCCGCCCCTTATTACCCCTTTTTTTATTTTATTTTTTTATTTATTTATTTTTTTATTTTTTAAACACAAACAAATGGCCCAGTATCCAGGCCAGGGCCTGTACCGAACCTGCAAGAAGAGAAAGAAACAAGCCACCAAGACCTCAGCAAGCCCAAAATCATCACAGCCCCATACACTCTCTCCACCCAGCCCAAAACTATTCGAATCCCACCAGCCGATGGGGGCGAATGTATAGCACAAATCTACAAGACTCCCACCTACCAAAGTGCTTAACCGCCTCAGCATCCATCCCACCTTAGTCGCCTCGGTCGCGGCCCCAACCCTGAAAGAAACGAGAAGAACATGCCCTCTCATCCAAGCCCCAAAACCCGGCAGCACTTCCTGAAAACTGAAACCCTGTGAAACCTGGACAAAAAAGGGGACCCGTCCGTGTACATTAAGAAGGACCCGACTACCCCGGGACGCACTTCCCAAATAAAAAACCCCCGTCACGGCCCCCTCCGGACACCACTGCTAGCCAGGTGGAGCCAAGCCTGCACCAACTGACCCCTGCCCACCTGCTCCATCTTGTATATCAGTAACACCAACGACACCCCCTCCTTCTTGCACCTAGTCTCATAAACCCACATTCCCCCTTGGACGGACTTGGAAAGGCTGACCAGCTCCCCAAACCAAGAGGCCCCAAATTTATTTATTATTATTATTTTTTTTTGGGAAAATGAGAATAAACTTGCCAACGAAAAAACGCCCTCTAACTAGGGAAACCTCATATGCTGCTGCACAAACCCTGCAGCTGCCCAAACATTTTATTATTATTTATTTATTTTTATTTATTTATTTTTTATGATATAACCAGGAGAAATTCTTCCGTAAATTCCGGGCAACCTCGCCTTTGACCAGAACGTCAAACCCGCTAGTTTTTTATTTTTATTTATTTTTTATTATCCCAACGCGAGCCCGGCCACCCCATTGGTCCTATTTCTAGAAATAAAGTATAACGTCAACAGTCTAACCCCCTCGCCCACCGAATCCACTTCACTCATGTGAACTACCGCCTGCCACTCTTGCCTAGCCTTCCGAAAAGCGGACAACTCCAATGGAATCTTACACCTCCAGACAGGACGGGACACCCCGCGGTACCCCGCCACCAGCTCCACCACCCGGAAACTATCCCCACTGAAATCGAGGAAACGCTCCAGTTATGACATTCTCCACTGCCGTTAGATGCACCAAGTAAACAACACATGCACTTGCAGGCATAACCACACCGAGTGTTGCAACAGCCGAACAACCGGGGGAGACGACACAGCGACTCTTGATCACTCGTACCATACCCAGGTTATACCCGTGGAACCAAACCTTCATCTCCCTGAATGAAGCGCCCCACCACTCCACTGCCAATACCACTGGAAATGACTCCAGCAGCACCAGATCTTTTGTGAAAACCCCTGTCAATCCAAGACCGAGGCCCACTACACCCGCCTTGAAAGAATGCCCCCAAACCTGTCGAGCCACCCGACACTGTGTACAACCCCAACTCAAAGTTCTTAACTGCACCAAACCCCCCCAGTCCCCTCCTGGGAAACCCGTCCAGTAATGAGGCACACCCGCAAATCCTCCCTGTGAGTCCACCCAACGCACAAAATGCTTAGGCGATCTGATCCTTGCGACATGCTCCAACGTCTACAGGAGCACCGTGAAGATAGTGGGCGACGCCAGGCCTACGCACAGAAAGTCGTCCAAATAATGGCTGATGGGCGATACTCCTGACACATCCCTCATCATACCTTCCCCCAATGAGTTGAACTGCTAAACAGTGCCCCGGAGACAGAGCAACCAATTGGCAGACCCAGATCGACATAAAAACCCCAGTACCCCACCAACCCCGCAACCGGAAGCTGTCCGGGCGGCCCTGACCAATCCGACGAGCCCAATACACTGCCGCATCCAAGGAAGCGTAACTCACTGTGTGTCCTCCCATGTCAATGGCATTGTTGACCAACCCCCCTTTTGGGAAGAAAGGTGGTGCATCAGCCCAAATTTGTTGAGCTCCTACTTTGGCACTACACCCCAAAGGGGAACCCCCAAATCAACTAAAGATTGGGAAGGGAAAGAGCCGCCTATGCATCCTAATGCTACTTTCCCTGGGCAGTTTCTCAGAAACGACATTGGGACGTAGCATGGTCGAACATAAATCACACGGCATGTGAAACCCCACTGAAAAAAGAAAAACCTTAGTCTACCAGCTGCGCTGCTGTACCATCCGTATACCTACCAAGAAACGGCCGCCGCCGTTCCACCATCACCGGCGTCCTTCCTCCTGTTAACAGACTCGCCGAAAACGACCTCTCCCGTGCTTAAAGCATACCGACAGGGTGTGATCCCTCCCCCCCCCCCCAAACCCAGCACCTTAGTGCTTGTACCGACACACTCCACCGAATTTACCCGTGCCCTACGTGTACCGCTAACAGGCCTACTTACTCTAGCCGGACTGTTATACTGTGGGGGGGGGAGGGGTGGGTTGGGTGGAGTAACACCCGCCCCTACCAGGAAACAACTGCCCTGAGGGCCTAGCAGATGTCACAAGGCGCATTCCCAGCCTGATGTCGTTGTGATCCCACCGTAGTGCCGGATGTATCCCCTCCTACGCCAAACTGCTCCTAGACCGCATCCAAGCCGCACCTCCGTGGACCCTGTAAGCATCCCCTACCGAATTTGGGTAACAAAAGAGCTCCGACAGGGTTCGGGGTTCTTCCCCCCAATCACCCTCATGTCAAATGCTTGCAACCTATTTCGATAGTACATGTAATCAACCAATACCTCCCCTTCTCACCACCTCCCATTGTTGGAATACGCTGGCGTAACCCTAAATTTTTCTAACAGCAGGAGTGAACAACATCTCTACGTACTCACCCTTTCAGATCTTCTCCCGGACCTCAGGCTTTAGGTGAGCACCCAGCGGACCCTAAAACCAACTGTACCTGTGGCTAAATCAGCCAAACGTATGACATCCCGTTTTCCAGCGGCGTCCCCTGCTACCACGAACTTCAAAACCCTCTGCTCCACTTGCACCCCACTATCAGCTGCCATGTGCAGACTCCCACACAGCCGGCACCGCTACGGGTGATGAGGATATACTATCCCTCCCTGCAAGCGGGACCACGCGGCCCGACCACCTTCTCAAATCCGCCATCCAAAATCTTTGAGCCCCACCAATAAAAACCCTGCGAGCCTGAAGCTCCCCCCAAGTGCAGCCCCATCCATTGTGTCCACCTGGGGAGAATCACCCTGCGAGCCCCCCCAATACCGATGCCTCCCCAGCACCTGCAGTAGCCCCCCCGTTACCGATGCCTCCCCAGCACCTGCAGTAGGACCACCCCCCACGGACCCACTATACTATCCCCTATATGGCAAAGGAAAATTTTTACTTACCGGGCTGCCTAGGAAAATTCCCACCAGCCGACCGTCCCGCCTCCATCGCTGCCGATCGTCTCAGGGGAAACCGATTGTCCTCCGAATCCGTCTGCTCGCCCTGCGACCATAGGACAGCCGGCTCGCCCGCATATGATGAAAGCCCTCCAGGAGCAGCGTCTCTGGATGCCGAGGATCTGGCAGCCCTCCGGCCCCGCCACTGAGCTCCAGACCCGCCCATGGACTTCTCTGTCGCTTTTCGCGGGCCGGGGGGTCCCCCCCCCCGCCCTGCCGAGAGACATCAGGCGCGTTGTCACCCTCCCCTGGCGATCCATCATCTCCTGGGGGTCACCTGGCCGAGGCTGCAGAGGGCACAGTGACCGCGACAGACGATCTGCCCCACTGAGGCTCCACCCCCCGCTACCGTCCCATCAGGGGTGAGGCCCGCACTCTTCTGGTCCATGTGTCGAGCGAGCTGCCTGGCCACCCCGAACTGCCGGTGCGGCCGCCCGCCGGGCCCTGACTATGAGGGGATGATTCCCGGGACCCCCCTTGTGAGCAATGTGAACGCTTAGCGGGGGGGGCCCGAATGGGGCCATGGGGAGACTAATTGGCTGGCGCTGGGCTCTAGGGGATAGTCGGGTGAGAAGCGCTCTGAAGGCAGCAACCTTCGAGCTCGCGTGGACTCCCTCCCCCCTGTACCTGCCCCCACCGCCCGTCAAGCAAGCATTGGCCCCAGGGTCTCCTGTAGCCAACCTGCGCTCCGTGGTGCCACTTCCGACCGCAGCTAGGCCCGAAACAGCTCCCCATCTGCCATAGCTCTGTCTCCCTGAACTTTCCTTCACACTGTGGTGACCTGGGGGAGGGGACAACTCCTTTTCTTACTTACTCCCCCTCCCACTAAACTTCTTACCCAATCCTAATCCTTCTAACATCCTGTACCCTGTTTCCCTAGTCATGCCAGCCCTCCGCTCATTTATTTTCTCTCATTTTTTTGCTCCGGGCTTTTCTTAAGCCAAATATGTAAGATATGGGAAGGAAGTAAGGAAGTGCCCAAGAAGATCCGGCGTGGTGGTCGGGCCTTCTCCCACCAGGGTGCTGTTTTGTGAAATAGCCTCCCTGTCGAGCTCCAGGAGGCCTCTACTATTCCGGTCTTCCGCGGGTTACTGAAAACTTGGCTTTTCACGCAAGCCTTCCCTGCGTAGCCTCTCTCTTCCACCCTTTCTGCCACTCTGTGCTGCTTCTGGTTCCTGGGCCCTCTTTTCCCAGGAACTCTGCTATGCGCGTCGGGACCCTTCGGGGTATAACCGCACGATATTAAGATACCTCTCAACTCAATTAAAAAAGGACTTATTGGTGGTTCTGTTTTAAAGGGAGGTTCGCTAAATCCGCTGCAGAGAGATGACCAAAGTACAGAAGTGCTATATGTTACATCATCAAAAATGAATAAAAAGAGATGAAGGTCACACTGCTTAGGGTAGGATATTTGCTTGTGTGGAAAACTGCATATCAGAGGCTATAACCTTAAATCTACACTAGAGAAATCTCCATGCAAAAGGTTCACTGCCTATGCTGCGGTGATGCGACACATCCCACTCAAAATTAAGCCCCGAAGGGCGTCTGGAATTGAGAATAAAAATCCATTTAACCTCCTGTCTGCATAGCAAATTAAATTTGTCTCCACCCCTAACTGGTTTCACGATCCTTTCTATCCCTTGGATAACTAGACTGGAGGTGTCCTTGTGATGGCCATCATTCCAGTGTCATGCGACATTAGTTGCATGGTCTTTGTCGATGTCGTATAAGTGATCATAGAGGCGATCTTTGAGTCTTCTAGTTGTCCTACCGACATACTGTATAGAACAAACATTGCATGTGATCACATATACTACATAACGTGTGTTACAGTTGACAAAGGAATGTAACTTGTGAGACTTCCCTGTGGAGGTGGAAGTGACAGTGTCCCCACTTTGAATAAAAGGGCAATATGTACAGTTACGGCCACCGCATCTAAACGTTCCATTAAAGGATAACCAGTTGGTGGAGGTAGGCCTGCTGCTAAATAAGCTGGGGGACAGTAAACTGCTAAGAGATGGAGCCTTTCTAGATAGAGTACGGACAACTTTTTAAGATTTCACAATAAATGGGATCGTTTGATAAGATTGGAAGGTATTTGGTGACAATCTTTTTGACTTTATGGAACTCACTGCTATACAGTGTGGAGAAGGTGGGAATGTAATTAGAGTGGACATTTTTTGAGTTTTTTGTGCGACTATGTCTATTGGGAACTGTATCTTTATCAAGGAGCAGTTTTTGTCTAGGTACTTTTTTAGCTATTGATAGACCCCTATTTATCACAGCTTCCGAATAGCCTCTTTCTTTAAATCTATTGGACATGTGCACAGCTTCCTGGTCAAAATCTGATTCTTTGCTACAGAGCCTCCTCAGCCTCAAAAATTGGCTGACCTGGATGCTGTTAATGGTGTACCCTGGATGGCTGGAATCCGCCCGTAAAAGGGTGTTCCCAGCACTGGGTTTCCTATAAAGGTTAGAGACTACTGCATTGTTTTCACCCGTCAAAGTGACATCTAAAAATTCTATGGATTTTGTATTGATAATTCCAGTGAAATTTAAATTAAGCTGGTTGTCATTCATATAGCTTAACCACTCATTTAGATCCGTGTGCGGGTTGGAAACAATGAACAGGAGGTCATCTATATATCTGCAGTAAAAGACCGTGTCACTGCGACGGGGACTACTAAGTCCAAAAATGCGGAGCCTTTCCCACCACCCCATGTAGAGGTTGGCCAAGGACGGAGAAAACTTGGCACCAATGGAGGTAGTAATCCCCAAACATGAAAAAGTTATGGGTGTTGTGGAGATTTTTATGGAGATGTATTTAATATGTATTGTCATAGTGTCACCCAGTGTTAGTACTTCCGCAACCCGCTCTAAAAGAGCTGATTGGGGTAGTCTGAGGCTGGTTGAATCCCGTCTGATAGGGGAAAACGTCTTGAGGTTGGAGTGTGATGCTTGCAGGGGGCGGATATGTGCACCGATGGGGGGCCCTCTGTGCATTAGCATGGACGATCATTGAGGAGGGGGTATCCTCGCTCTGCAATGACATCATTAGTTATGGGCAAATGCGCGCTCTTGTCTCGGCTGTGTCTGATCAACATTGGTTGGAATTCGTAGCGCGCGTCTGCAGATAGCCTCCCTCCCCCATTCAATAATAGTATAATCTGAATATGCGATATTCTATGGAATGGCGCAGAATAAGGATTTCTACCAGCGGTGACTTTAGCCATCCTACGTTTATTGTATTCACTGTATGTATTATTGTATTGAATCCTTTTATTTCCTGTTGGAAGGATGTCCTTGTATGGTCATTCTCCTGTGTGGAACGGACATCCTATGAGGTTCCCGCCCATTGGTTGCTGCAGCCAATCACCTCCTGTCTTGAGATCTTTTGAGTTTAATAAAAGCCTATGAGTAGGCGTCGGCTTAAGAGTCTTTGCTGGAATGGCCTGATAAGAAGACCTGTGTTGGTGGTTTCCTTGAATGAATGGGAATGAACGGTGAGTGGACTTTAGCAAACTTAACTTAATGATAGCATTACTTCAAAAAGATTAAATCTGATGTGTGCTTAGATAGCACAGGAATTATAGGCTGTGTGCTCTGTAAACAGCAGCCTAAAATTCCACAACAGTAATGGCGCCTCACGGTTGGGACCAATTGCGGCCTCTTTGAGCATCAGATCAGCAGAGGGGGGAGAGTGGACCTGCGATGTGATGTGTAAAGAGGAAAGAGGCTGTACTTTGAAACGAACAAAAAAAAAAAAAAATTGTCTTTTTGAAATAATGTTTCAAGTTTGCAGCGTGTGTATGTGTGCGTAAGTATGTCTGCGAATCGCATGTGTGTGTGTGATTTTGTCATGGATCGTATGCCTGTGAATTTGATTGTGTGTGGGTATGCCTGCATGTGTCTGTGTGATTAGATCGTGCGATGTATTGAGCAGTTGGCTGCCAGCAATGGCTGCTGCATTGTCCTGGTCCTTGAGCCATGAGGTTTAGTGGGGGTGGGGCAGGAAGCATCTCAGTTACAATGGTAAAAGTTGGTGACTTTCTGTAAATAGCATGCAGGAGTTTTGTAGTGGGAGGGCCCTGAGAGATGATCTGATGGAAACTGTGGGCTGTAAGAGTGTAACTAAGCGAGAAATATAGACTGTATATTGTGTATGAAATGAAGGTATAGCTGTGGTATTTAGTGCACTGAGAAGTTTGTAAAGTAGATTGCTTGGCTGCCATGTGCTTGAATGGGGGAAGGGCTTGCCCACTGTTTTGTGTTGCAGGGGCTGTGCCCTGAGGGAAAGACACTCTGAGCAGATGTACAAGCAACAATATACTGTATGTGTGTGGTGTTTGTGATTTCTATGAAAAATAGAAATGAATAGATTGTGATTTTTGCCTTTATAGGGGACAAAGACACATGTCCCCATAAGTGTAAAAATATTAAGTGTTTGGTTTTTGAGTTGAAAGTTCCCGCCGCATATCCAAGTGGCCAGGCATTGCTAGAAGGCAGACATAGTATGTTTCTGCAATGGCTTGTTATGGAAGCTGAGGCCACTGTGTGTGAACTTTAGGTAGAGAAAAGTGGGGAATATCTCAGAGTATATGAACTTAGAGAAATGAATATGTTTTTAATATTGTCATGTAACTCACATTTATTGAATGTGCTGTTTAGTTGGCCAAAGGGAGGCTAAGTTTGTAAGTGTACATGTGGTCCTTGTAGAGTGTAGCTGACACCTTTTTCAGTGGATTTTGATGATAATTTAGAAAAGTTTCAATGGTGTAGTCAGTCTTTGTGGAGAAAAACATTTTTGATTTTCTTTTAAAGAGATGCTGGTTTTGGCGGGAAAAAGCAATGGCGCCATTCTTGGTTTTTGTTAGCCTTGCAGGTTTGTCTGCCATTTTGAGGCACAGTTTTTCTTGGCACCTTCCCTTATATGATACTCACAGGCTAGACACCTTTCTTTTGGGCACTATACCATGTGGCATTCGTCAGCTATGTTGCTGATAGAATTTCTCAGTTTTTGATGTTTAGTGCGAATTGGGTAGTGCGGCCTTTTTAACCTGCTGGAGGCCATTTGTGTTTGTCTTTGTGTGGGGGAACCCATGTGGTGTTCATTGTGACGCCCCATGCGGGTTATTGGCGGAAAAAAATTGCATGCGTCAATGGCGCAATTTTTGTTGTCCATGAGGTGCTGTGGTGGGTCATCCACCATTTTGTAGTCCTGGCTTGTCGGCCATTTTGAGAGACGTTTACAGTTTGAGATAGGAAGTTCCAGTTTAGCAAACACGGCCCCTGAATATGCTGTATTGGCATTTGTTGATTGGCGCAATTTTGTCCTGTTTTGTGCGCTTGCAGTTTGACCTGTGCACTGCTGGGGAGAGTGCTGGGACGCCAGAGTGACATACTGAGGATGGTTTTGTCTCTGGTTTAAATTGCTTTTCTAAGCATCACCTTTTGAGGTGAGTTGAGAGGTATCTTAAAATAGCGCGGTCTTACCCTGAGGGGCCACAACGTGCTTGCGGACACACGCACATGCTGGGGCCTATTTATGGATGGGATCTGGCTGGCCTACCAGCAGTTGGAGTGTGGGAGGAGGCCAACGCAGACACAGGGAGGACATGCAAACTCCATGCACATGATGTTAGGTTGGGGATTTCTCTGTTTTCATTTAAGTGAATGTAAGCTATTGCAGGGTCAGCTGACTTTGCAGTATATGAGCGGCGGTTTTTTTGCATTGGATTTTGGTTTTATGAAAAACTTCACTTTACAATGAATTTTGATGGATTGTAAGACTAACAGAGTTTTTGTACAATGATGTGTTTTTATGTTTAAATATTTCCTTCCCAGAAGGCAATTCATATGTTTTGAAGCTTGTATTGTATAGCCTGTAGAGGAGGAGTGGGGGTTTTGGTCGAAAACCATCTAGAGCCATCTTTTTGCAGGAGTTTTGTATTTGAGTGTCAACTTGTGGTTTTGCTTGCAGGGGATGTTTGGGTCAGGACCCTCCCATTTGCAAAGGGGGGTTTTATTCCACCATCTTCTTGACAAGGTTTTAAATTGTTGAAATATATAATGTGTAGCCATGGATTTTTTTGGAGTCTTGATAGACACAGCAATGTGGCTGGGCTCCCCCCCTCCCCCCCTCTTCCTGAACAATTGATATGTAAATAAACCAGTTTGGTTTTTTTAAGTAGCTGAGCATAACCGGAAGTTTCTTTTCAGCATTTATATATCAGCAGAAAGTTAGTGGGAGGAGCTTGGGGTTTTTAAAGGTGAGAAATGAGATTTGTGTTTGGAAGGAAAATGGAAAGCATTTTGGCGTTTAAAAGTGTTTTATATTTTGTTCCAGTTTTGTGAAGTTTTGTACTGTAAATACAGTTTTGGGTAGAGAGAAAAACAGGGGGTATCACCATTATTGTAACATCTAGATACAGAGAGAAGCCACATTGTTCTTCAGGTGGTAAACTGGCGAAATTGTTCTGTGAGGTTTAGTCTGACAACGCAGTGTATGGGTGTATAGCGGAAAACGCTTGTGTATGCATACACTGTGAGGGGTAGAGGCCTAATTCGGGGGTTGATCTGTGGTTGTTGCTGTAGTTCCAAAAGTGTTGGGACAACAAGCCATAGAGTTGACGCCTCGGTTAGGGTTTCTAGTTGGAGGACTTGACCATATAGTGGTTGTAGTTCTGCAATTCACCGTATAAGAAGACACCGGGCGGTGATCTCCGAAATGGGTGCAACGGTTTAACCTGGACGCAGGTTTAAGACGATAAGCCGATTCGAATCGCCATGGACACAAGGAGGTCTGTGCAAAGGGAAGGAATGGAGGCTTCCCATAGTCAGACGGTCACACAGTGCACGAAGCCTAGTTTTGGGGCAAAGGCCTTTGAACCCCAAAAAGATTAACATAGGTGGTCCAAGGATACTATTTTGGGTATCCCTCTGGAATGGATGTAGTTGAGCTGCGGCTTCAGAAATCTGTAATGATGAGTGTTGATGGAGGTGTTGTCTCATGCCTGTTTGTTTGAACTTTGTATGGCTGGTCCATGCAAGCTTCTCGAGCTGCTCTCATATTCCCATTGTATTTTTTTCTATTGCTGAAAGAGTGAAGGTAGAATCCTGGCTGTTTTTGTTTTTTTTCATTTGTGGTTTTGGAAACTGGGAAGTATTTACCCCACGTTTGTATCGGAATGTTTGTATGTAGTAACGTGAATATGTTCGAACTTACCGCGGCGATCCTTCGATGCGTCGCGGCTGTTGTATGTTTGTAGGAACGGGAAAAGTAAGGGTTACAGAGGGTTTTGTTTGAATCAGTTTTGAAAGAATGTCATTGACAATTTACCAATGTACAGGAATGTCATTATTGTTTTCCATTCTTTGCAGGTTAAATATGAAGGATAGAGTAATGATTTTGCTTATAAGTATTTTTCAGGTCCAAGGAGTTTGTACTCAGAGAACAGGTGTATGTAGACAGCGGTACATATGGATAAATATGAGTCTAAGGCGGTAAAAGTATCATAGGCTATTTCATTGTTTCTTTTTTCCTGCACCACACATTTCTTCCTTCAGTCTGTAATGAGGAAGAAAAGGGGGGAGAATGATAAATGTAAGAGTGACAGATTTTATTTTTGTCAAACTAATAATAACCTCTGTAATTCTAACCAAGTTTGTGCCAAGACTGTCTTTCTTTGATAGAATTTGAATCGGCAAGCAGCAGTCTGGTGAAGTAGGTTCCCATCCCAGAGGCTAAGAACCTTGTCAATGGTTTCAGGTATTGTAAGCCACGCACAGGTTATGCAGTGACCACAGTCCCGATGTCTGGGTTATTGTCATATGAGGGTTGTTTGGAGGTCAAACAAAATCAGGGTCGTACTTTCCTCATTAGCTGTCACTTATATTCTCGGCTGATGGGGTGGGTGTGATCACTGTAACATGAACTTCAAAATGTCCACCACATGGTTCACGAGTCCCTCCTGGACCCTGACTTAATAATCAGTTTACATTCTTTCCAACCAGGTGACTGGGTCGTTGTAAAGAAGCTTGAGGGATGAGACCACGCCAGCCACTGCAAGAAGCGGCTCAACCACACCAAAGAATGAGGAGTATCTTTGTTTATTTATATTTTTGTTGTTTAGTAAATTTTAGCGAGGGTAACGGTGAAAAGCATCCCAAGTTATTATTTAAAGTGTATGTCCTGACTAGCTCAGAAAGCGAACAGGACCGATGGTCTGTTCTGAGTCTTCACCGAGTTTTAGTCCCCAGCGATGACAGCGGTACAGGACATTTATGATGTTATTATGGGTATGAGGAGTTTTAGTCCCCAGCGATGACAGAGGTACATGCTATTTATGATGTTATTATGGGTATGAGGAGTTTTTGACAAACTAGTGAAGACTCCAAACAGACACTTGTCAATGGAACCTAACGATGCATTTTTAGAGGGTAAAATTGGTTTTAGTTTTAATGGCTCTGTCTCTTGTCGGTTTGGGTATCTAGGCAGCCCACAAGTGTGTTTGAACTTTAGTTTGGTGTTTATGCGGATCTGCAGCTTATAAAGGTAATTCCCCCAAAGCAAGAGGTACATGCGTGATGAAGCTGTCCCAACATTTTAGGTCGCGGCCGATCGCGAGGATCTGATGGCGCAGGAAATTAAGAATGGCAGGGACAGCTAGTAGGGATTTGTTCACCAATCCCGACCAGGTCTGGGCATGGGGTCCTGGAGTACAAGGTGGGGGCGGCTCAGGCTTGGGATACAATTGAACAATTCTCATCCGTTAAGGACAGGGTTCTTCATGTAATTGTTGAAGCCAGAGCTGTAGCTAAGTGAAGGTTGGGAGTCCTTTTTTTAAGGGTCTGGGAATCTTTGGGGATCTAATTTTTTATTTTACAGCGGATCGTGGTTAAAGAAAGTGGGAATATATATACTCATGTCGTTTTTATTTCTATTCTTTCTATGCCGTGACGAGGTGCTCCTGTTGCCTGATTTGACGCGTGACCAGAGTTTCCTTGATGAGACGCCCCGAAGCTGGACCCACATACAAGACACAGAGGATCACAGACGGATCAGCGATTACTACAGCTCACCATGTCGTGTCCTCCTTTATAAGTCATGCCCCTGAAGAACAGAGTCTACATGTCAAGCCGTGTTTTCCTTTTTATGGACTAAGAACTGATTCATTTCCGGGTATAAGAAGCATATCAAATTTCATTGATGGACATGGGGTGCATATGACAAAAAAGGGAGGACTGTTGTGGAGATTTTTATGGAGATGTATTTTAATATGTATTGTCATAGTGTCACCCAGTGTTAGTACTTCCGCAACCCACTCTAAAAGAGCTGATTGGGGTAGTCTGAGGCTGGTTGAATCCCGTCTGATAGGGGAAAACGTCTTGAGGTTGGAGTGTGATGCTTGCAGGGGGCGGATATGTCCACCGATGGGGGGCCCTCTGTGCATTAGCATGGACGATCATTGAGGAGGGGGTATCCTCGCTCTGCAATGACATCATTAGTTATGGGCAAATGCGCGCTCTTGTCTCGGCTGTGTCTGATCAACATTGGTTGGAATTCGTAGCGCGCGTCTGCAGATAGCCTCCCTCCCCCATTCAATAATAGTATAATCTGAATATGCGATATTCTATGGAATGGCGCAGAATAAGGATTTCTACCAGCGGTGACTTTAGCCATCCTACGTTTATTGTATTCACTGTATGTATTATTGTATTGAATCCTTTTATTTCCTGTTGGAAGGATGTCCTTGTATGGTCATTCTCCTGTGTGGAACGGACATCCTATGAGGTTCCCGCCCATGGGGAGGGGATTGGTTGCTGCAGCCAATCACCTCCTGTCTTGAGATCTTTTGAGTTTAATAAAAGCCTATGAGTAGGCGTCGGCTTAAGAGTCTTTGCTGGAATGGCCTGATAAGAAGACCTGTGTTGGTGGTTTCCTTGATTGAATGATGGAATGAACGGTGAGTGGACTTTAGCAAACTTAACGATAGCATTACTTCAAGAAGATGAAATCTGATGTGTGCTTAGATAGCACAGGAATTATAGGCTGTGTGCTCTGTAAACAGCAGCCTAAAATTCCACAATATTCCAAGCAAATCACAATAAATTCTTAAAGCATTAAGGAAAAACGTCCCGATCTTTGCAGAAAGAAAGACACCGCCTGTTGTGCAAGGGTGTGTGAAATGGAAGAATATAGATTGGACACATCGCATGTAATCCAGCAGAAACTTTCCCTCCACACAACATCTTCCATTTTACAAAGCAGCTGCTTAGTGTCACGTAAATAGCCAGGTAACTCTGACCAGGGATTGTAGTTGTTCATCAACCCATTGTCCCAAATGTTCATTAAGTGAACCAATTCCTGCCACGATTGGCCTGCCTCAGTGGCGTAAAAAGGCTGTGTAGCACACAGACCTTTTTTCTCACCTGGCTCACTTGTAAGATAAGGCACACCGTGCTATATGCCCGTACCCTCCTGTTTGAGGAGGTTAAGCGGTGTTCACAATTGTTGTGTTCCGCAGCGAGTTACCTCTCCTGGGCTGGTTCCTTTCCCTAGAGAGTGTAGGGAAAAGTCTGTTTGCGTATCAATAAGGTCAATGTCCAGACAAGGTTAAACCTCAATGACTGAAGGTTTATTTTCTCTATGCTTGAAACCAGACAGGAAAGTTGAAAGTGAATAATAGAATAACAGGGAGGCAGGTTCAGGCACTTAATATCACCACTCAATCCCAAGTGAACTCTGCTCACCTGGATAGTTCCCTCTCACGGTCCTAGCAGCCGGAGTGATGCACAAACTTTACTTTCCTAGGGATACGATTGGAACCCATTTGCCTAGTTCCAAACTTCCCGGCACTTGTAGCATAAGGACTTAGGTGCAAGTTGAAGCACGCTACAATGCCTGTGGCGGACTTGTGGAATCCCTCTGTAGGTGACCAGGCCTCATCCGAGGCGGTGACTTCCTTCACCGGTAACCCTGGCTCCCTCTCCAGAACGGGTCACCCTTGAGTGCCCTGGAATTCCTCTTTAGATGGTAGGCCAGCTAAAGGTGCTGGGCCTACATGAAGAGTTGCAGCCCCAGGCTAAAGGTGCCTGAGACTGATCCACCCATGCGCTCTCCCATGGCCTGGAGGGCCACGAGATGCAGACGGACTGCTCCTCGGTACTGCTCCTCAGTAACCCTCCATCTCTCTCCTCCTAAGATGGCGTCTGCCCCTTATGTACCCTCTCCCAGCATGCACAGTGGGCCGACCACGACCCTGTACAGCTGCCTGGAGAGGACACCCAAAAGGTACAGTAATGTCACTAGCGGTTCAACCCTGACCTGTTATGGCAGCACCACCCACAGGCCACAGGGAACTGTACACCAGCAACACCACTTGGCAAAAGCAAAAGAACAAAACCTAACAATTGAAGCGATCTGGGTCTGGCTACTAACCCAGATCAACCCCTAGATTTAGGTACCTAGCTCCCCTAAAAGTAAAGGGGCGCTACAGCTCTTTAACCCTGTCTTCACTGATCCGCCTCTTCATCCACTGACTCAAAAACAGGTCTGGATAAGACAGAGTTACTGGAGTCAGGCTGCACATGCTCAATTTGGTGTGTATTGCGAAAGAGTTTTTTCTTGGAAGAGTGCATGTGATCAGTACAGGGCCAATCAGCACTGTCCAGACAGACGGTCAGGGGTGCTGGATCCTGATAGGACAGCCAGTGCAGTATGAAAACTCCTCCTACAAGCTTTAACCAGGCACTGATAGAAGTCAAAAGACTGCTATATACTGCTGATGAGAAAAAGTATTTAGCAGTTTATATTTACTAAAATAATTGCATTTCCATGTTCTGTGTGTAGCGGCCTCACCCCGTCTCCTTTGTCTAGGGGTATGTCACACGACGATGAGGGTGAGATGCGCTACGGCCCATGTCCTCCCCATGGCTGTGGGTGAGGTGAAGGCCAGTATCAGTATCTTCCTCGGGCCAATGTGCTTTAGTTATGAAACTCAGTCCTGCTATGCTGGCACCCTCCTTTGCTCCCATTAACCAGAGTCCACACACCGATCACGGTCCAACTTTTGCTTTATTGTAAGCTCCACAATAAACAATGATTCTGTAGCCAACTGGTTGGAACGTTTTAACAGCCTGATACGGTGGGATGAGCAGGTCGAGGCACTATCCTAATTTCAATCTAAACCACTGTGATTTCACCAGCGGTTATCATAGCCTTGACTAGCACAGAACATGGAACTTGTGAGTCTTTACCAGCAACTCAAGAGAACGTATTTAGGAGTACCTTCGCTGCGCTGTGGCCCCTATCAGGGGAAGATGTCCCTCTAAGGGAGTTACCGGAGGCCCATCCGTCACCGGGTTGATGCTGCTCCGGACTCTCCGGACGGGTGACCTCCCCAGCCTCCTCACCTCAGATGCGGGTCCCGTCCACCTCGGGGACCCTCGGATCACTTCGCCCTTGCGGGACCCAGTCGAAGTTACTGGGCCCCAGGCCTACGATCTAGTACCTCACCCCAGGCTGAAGGTGCCTGGGATGGACTCCAACTCCATTCCGGCCAGGCCTAGGGCGCCTGGGCCAGAACTCCAAACCGCCAGCACCCAGGCCTAAGGTGCCTGGGTGCGTGAAGAGAAGATCCTCGAAGACCTCGTGGCGAGGGCGTCTCCCCCTTTTATCCCCTCCCATCGACACCACGGCAGGTTCCCCGCCCTTGCCGTACTGTCTCCGGAAGGGGACAAAAAGGGTAGCACTGTGGTAGTGATTCTACCTTGAGCCTGCGGGTACACCGCCACCCACAGGCCAAGGAGAATAATACACCACCCAATCCTCCACGAATACAAAGGGGTCCAAAACCTCTCACAATTACACACCTGGGTCATACTACCACCCAGGTGTACCCCAACTAAATTTAAAGACCCCGCTACATGTGTACTGTGGGAGACCAGGATATAGTGAATGCAGGGTTTAGTAACACTTTAAGTTACAGGTGCCTTAGCACTCTCATATGTGCACAGGCACAATTTAAAAGTGAGAGATTTTGGAGCTTTGAGTTTCAAACTACAAAAGCGCAAATCAGGGTTACTACAGCTCATATACATCTTTGCACAATGCATGAGTTTTATTGCATTACAGCAGACTTGTGTGAATAGACCTTTACATTTTTAATCTGTGTTTTAGCCTTGTTTTTTAAGATTAAATGCAATGAAAGCAAGGTACAGAGATGTGGATTACATGGTTCACCTGCTTTGCCTGCTGGAAGGATGTGGGTTGATCTTGAAAGGAAGCAAATATGATAAGTTTTTGTTTTTTACGTCTTGTGTTAAAAAAGTGAGAGAGAAATGAAAGTCTGCAGAAATACAATCTGCTTTGTTTTCACTTCTGCTGAAGAGCCGGCAGCTGCTTCGTGTTTCTTGGAGCAAGATAAGCAATGTGACATTTGTGGACATTTCCATGCATTGATTTGTTTACATTGATGGTGTTCTCAGCAGTATTACATGGTGCTGTGGCTCTGGCAAGCTTCCGAAAGGATAAAATAAAGATAAAAAAGCTGAAAGAGGGCAGATGAGATGGAGTAAACAAATGCTGGGTTAGGAGTGACTTTGTTCACTAGAGAATTACTGGAAGATGTTCTTGGCAAGCTGTCTGTTGTGTCAGTCACAATAACATCTTCCTTGTAGCTGTGCAGTGACTGCAGTCCATGGGTGGGGTTCAGTTACACCAAGAAAACACACGTCACCCCCCACATGTACACACTGTGGCTGGAACCCCCACAGGAGAAGAATCTACCACTAAAGCAAGCAGGACTCTAGATATCTTATATAAAACAACAGTAAAGGAACACTATCATTTATCTATCTATCTCTTTCTTTTGTTATTTTGTATTAATTGACTAATTGTTAGTTATTCTAAAGCTTTTTTTTTGCAAAACTCTACTACGTCAAAACAGAAGACACAGCTATATAGATTATTATCAACCACTTGCGGACCGCCCGTCCGCAATGTACTGCAGATGGGCGGCCCATGCAGGCAAAGTGACATACTGGTACGCTGTTGCCTGCTTCCGGGTTTATCGCCCCCTCCCCGCTGACACTTGCTGTGATTGTCCAATCACAGCCCAGAGCCCTGTGTTGAAAATCAACACAGGGCTCTCTGCAGAGGGAATGATCTCTCCATTTCTCATCCCTGCAAAGCAGGGATAAGAAACAAAAAGGTGTTTAGTAGAGTTGGGCTGAACACCCCCCTGGTTTGGTTCGTGGTAGAACTCTCAAACATCGCAAAAGTTTGGACCCAAACAGTGAACCCTATTAAAGTCTATGGGACCCGAACTTGTAAAAACAAAAGTCCCCATTTTGAAGGTTTACATGCAAGTTATTGGCCATAAAAAGGGTATGGGGGCCCAGGTACTGCCCTGGGGGACACGTACCAATGCAAAAAAAAAAAAAAAATTAAAATGAAAAATCCTTTAAATATAGTGCTTGGGGGGTCCCCTTAGTCTGCCTGTAATGAGGTGCATCTGTACCATGTATAGAACCTGCTGCAGCAAAACTGATATTTATAAAGCAAATAAAATGACATTTAAATTGATTTGTCCTGCAAGCTTTCTTTATTCTGTAAACAACGGCTTGGGGGGCCAGTCTGTATGATGAGGCCACAATTTAGTGCACTCGGAACAAGATTAGAGATTTTTTGGATAAATTCTGGTGTTTTTCTGGCAGACTTTGGATGGAAATAACAAGGTTTTGCACCACAGTGAGCAAGCCTTATGTGAAGAAGCCAAATTATAGTACACTCAGGCCAAGATGAACAATTTTCTTTTAGATGAAGTCTGGTGTCTTTCTCAGACTTTGGATGTATATAAGTAACAGGTGTGGAAAAATTGGGCTTTGGGTGTTGGTGGTGCTTCACAATGTAACCATATAGGAGGTACTCTTGAGCAAAGCAAGAAGTGGCCTTGCTGTAAAAAAAAAATTATTATATGCCCGGTAAAACAGTTGCAGACAAATTGGTCTTTGGGTGTTGGTGTTGCCTTCACACCACAGCCCTGTATAGGTACTCTTGATGAAAGAAAGAATTGGCCTTGTTGTAAAAAATTCTAATTTGATGCCCCAGTCAAATAGTTGTGGGAAAATTGGTCTTTGGGTGTTGGTGGTGCCTTCACACCATTACCCTATAGAAGTACTCTTGATGAAAGCAAGAATTGACCTGTCTGTAAAATATTGAAATTATATGCTCAGGTCAAACATTTACGGAAAAATTGGCCTTTGGGTGATGGTGTGCCTTCAAACCATAATCCTATAGATGCACTCTACTCTAGATGTGGCCTTATTGTAAAAAAAAAAAATGAATTTGATGCCCCTGTCAAACAGTTGCAGAAAAATTGGTCTTTGGGTGTTGGTGGTGCCTTTACACTGTAACACTTTTGATGAAAGTCTTGGCCTTGCTGCAAATTTTTTTAATTATATGCCCTGTTTAAAGCTAGGCAGCCCAGACTGTCTTGCAGAGATTACAGATCCCAAAAACACTTAATCAGTGACATCAGCATCAGGGGCTTGACAGCTGCTGCTAATACAAGACTGATTCATTTTGACAAATGTCAGACGGTCAACAGAGTCTGAAGACAGACACGCTCTTTTATCTGTCACAAAACCTCTGGAAGCACAGAATGCCCATTCAGAAAGCACGCTGGATGCAGGGCAGCCCAGCAGCTCAATTGCATACTGAGCATGTTCTGGTCAGTGGTCTATTCTCATGACCCAGTCGATCGTCTACTGAAAAGCTCTCCATGTCTGTTTTCGCCCCTAGATAATCTTCTACCATATGATGCAGATGCTGCTGATGGGATGTTGGAGTTGACAGTTCCACTGCTTCTCTTTTGAAGAACAGAAGCCTCAAAGCTACCTTTTCCATGAGACTGTAACCTACCGAAATCTGGAAAGGTGTTACATAAACTCCTCTTTAAAGGTGTCCTAAAGATATTTCATCCTGTGCTCCCTTTGTGAGTTCCGAGACTTTCCCCTTGTAACAGTGGTCAAGGAGCGTTGCCAACCAATAATGGTCCTTCTCCTTGATGCCAAGAATTCTTGGGTCCTTTAGCAAACTTTGAAGAATAAGGGAGCCCATGCGACACAAGTTTGCAGAGTCATGAGAAGCGGAGTCCTCGGGGTCACTGAGGATTACAATATCTGGAACTGCCTCCTCCCAGCCACGTACAGTACTACTCCCAAGGCTTCTAGGGACTAAAAACCATCTGTTAAGGTTTGAGGTATGTCTTCCTCTGCTTCAATGCCTCCAAAACTGCCAGAATACTCCTCATCATCATCTTCCTCCTCCCTCTCCTCTTGTGTGTTCTGTGGCGCCGCATGAATGGTGTCTGCATAAAGCGGGCCTTGGGAGGAAAGGAAGTCCTCTTCCTCACACTACTCTGCCTCGAGTGCCCTGTCCATATTTCCACACAGAGTATGCTCCAGCAGGAACACAAGAGGGATAGTGTCGCTGATGCAAGCATTGTTAACGCTTACCATCCTTGTCGTCTCCTCCAATGGTGACAGTACAGTGCATGCATCCTCTCAGCAGCCATTAGTGTGGGGAAAAAAAAGCAGAGCTGCCCTGAGCCTTTCCTTGTGGCATACTCACACAGGTACTCGTTGATACCCCTGCAGAGCTGAAATAATCTCTGCTCCGGTGTCTGAAGCACTGTATGGCATCTTTTAGCCTGACAGTGTGGATGGTGTGTTCAGGGTGATATGCATTGTTAGTTTTCCGCCACACATAGCGCTTTGCCTTTAGACCCAAAAGTTTAATTTTGGTCTCATCTGACCAGAGCACCTTCTTCCACATGTTTGCTGTGTCTTCCACATGGCTTCTCGCAAACTGCAAATGGGACTTCTTATAGCTTTCTTTCAACAATGGCTTTCTTCTTGCCACTCTTCCGTAAGGGCCAGATTTGTAGAGGGCACAACTAATAGATGTCCTTTGGACAGATTCTCCCACCTGAGCTGTGGATCTCTACAGCTCCAGAGTTACCATGGGCCTCTTGGCTGCTTCTCTGATTAATGCTCTCCTTGCCTGGCCTGTCAGTTTAGGTGGACAGCCATATCTTGGTAGGTTTGTAGTTGCGCCATACTCTTTCCATTTTTGGATGATGGATTGAACAGTGCTCCGTCAAAGCTTGGGATATTTTTTTTATAACTTAACCCTGCTTTAAACGTCTCCATAACTTTATCCCTGACTTGTCTGGTGTGTTCCTTTCCTTCATGATGCTGTTTGTTCACCAAGGATCTCTAACAAACCTCTGAGGGCTTCACAGAACAGATGTATTTATACTGAGATTAAATTACACAGGTGGACTCCATTTACTAATTGGGTGACTTCTGAAGGCAATTGGTTCCACTAGATTTTAGTTAGGGGTAAGGGGGCTGAATACAAATGCACGCCACACTTTTCAAATATTTATTTGTAAAAAAACTTCACAATTATATACCACTTTGTGTTGGTCTATCACATAAAATCCCAATAAAATACATTTACGGTTTTGGCTGTAACATGCCAAAATGTAGAAAATTTCAAGGGGTGTGATTACTTTTTTCCAAGGCACTGTAAATTACATGCATTTGCAAGTGTCAAGTATTTTCGGAAGAAAGGCATCTAGGAAAGCTTGGCAAACATCTTGTTTGCATGAGGCCTGTGTATTCAAGCAGTTTTGTTTCCTATGATTTATAAAGTAACCTATCGTATTTACAAAACAATGGAGATCTGCACACGCGCCAGCTGATGGTGTAAATACGTCGTCCATCTGTGAGCACAGGTGGCCTAGAATGAGAACGAAGCATCTTGTGCAGCTTGTGGAAGTTTCACAAAGTCATTCTATTTTGTAGTAGTGGAAATTCTGTAGCTTGTTTTGTTTTACCCAACCATATGATTCATGAAACCATAAATATGCAAAGTGTCTTGTCATCCAAAAATGATGCTGATTTCTCCTATCAACTGTACTCCGGCATGTGATCCTTTCCTTGCATTGTCTCCCTTTAACACATTCTATTAGCTAATGTTAAAACCCAACTCCAGCTAAAACAATTTATTGTTTTTTGATAGAGTGGGAAGAGCTGGAACCTTTTTCAGATTTAGGTGCTATCTGTGTAGCCATAGATTTGATGTACAGTATCTCACAAAAGTGAGTACACCCCTCACATTTGTAAATATTTTATTATATCTTTTCATGTGACATGAGTTTACAGTTGTATTTATTAATGTATGAGTATTTCATATTCCACAACAGTAATAGGTACTGTATGGCACTGTTTTTTTAGATTTATTACTCTAGAACCAACATTTCCCTTTCTGCACTCCCCCCTCTGAATCCACTGGTGCATCTCCTACCTGCACCTGGTGCTGTCATGCCACGTACACACGACCGTTTTTAATGACGAGAAAAATTACATTTTTTAAAATGGTCATTAAAAATGATCGTGTGTGGACTTTCCAGCATTTTTCCCGACGAGAAAAACGCCAAGAATCACGACGAGAAAAATTGGAACATGCTCTAATTTTTCACGTCGTTTTTTGCATCGTCGTTTTTCTCGTCATGAAAAACGGCCGTGTGTGGGCTTTAACGACGTGAAAAAAAAATGCGCATGCTCAGAACCAAGTATGAGACGGGAGCGCTCGTTCTGGTAAAACTAGCGTTCGTAATGGAGATAGCACATTCGTCACGCTGTAATAGACTGAAAAGCACGAGGCTGAAAAGCGCAAATCGTCTCTCAAACTTTACTAACATGAAGGGTGGCGCCATCCGAATGGAACTTCCCCTTTATAGTGCCGTCGTACGTGTTGTACGTCACTGCGCTTTACTCAAACGTTTTTTTCCACGATAGTGTGTAGGCAAGGCAGGCTTGAGAGGAAACACGAAAAATGACGTCGAGAAAAATGACGTTTTTTTTTTAATGACATTAAAAACGGTCGTGTGTTCCAGTATCAGTGATATAAGTAGGAAAATTGGAAAAAGAGGTTGAGATCTAGACTAGCATCCACAGATTGTTGCTTGAAGTACTGTGTGTAATAAAAAAAAAAATTCTATATATATATAGCGTCCTGCTCCCAATGAGTGTGCCCTATATGTTAAATTATAGTTATCTGAGCAATAGTTTGGCTCAGAGAGATTGTGTTATAAATTGCACTCTGTTTCAGTTCAGCTGGTTGTGCGATTTCCCTCCTGACAGTGGGTGTCGCTGCCACCGCTGGTCAGGATTGGAAAGGCTACAGGCTGGACGTATTGGGTACCTCTTTCCTAGCAAGCAGCCCAGGGGGTGTGGTGAACCCGCTGTGCATGCTGGGAGGGGGTATTTAAGTAACAGACGCCATTAGGGCGAGGAGAGATTTTGTGGTCGTGTCTTTGGTCCCCACGGCCTCAGAGAAGTGTTGGCAGTTTCCGCCTCGGGCCACGTTGGCCTGAGGCTTTGTTACTGACGGGTAGGCCCAGGGGTTGCTGGGGCCTACTGGTCCAGGGATGATCCTGTGTCGCCTTGCCTGCTTGAAGGGACCAAGCAATTGAGGACTCAATTGGAGGATGCACCCGGATCCTAATCTACCTCAGTGCTGCCGGAACGGCTGTAAGATTCTAACACAGAGCTGTATTCTTTATTTAGAAGGTAATCCAAGTAAAGGTTATTCCAAGTCTGTGGCAGACTGTTTTAGTTACATCAAGTCTGTGGCAGAGACTATATGTGATCGAGCTGTACATCAGCTGCTAGGCCAGTGAAATTGGGTCTATCCGATGTTTGCGGAGTCCAGCATGGAGGCAGTTATTCCTCTGGACCTAGGAGAATTCTTATGAGTCGCGATTAAGGTACCCGAGTCCTCCCCATCCCTTCATCTCCTCTGTTGGAAACTTTATTTCAAATAAACCCTTGAGACTTTTCTGGACAACTCTTCAAGGAGAACCCCTGAGACGAGCATACGGAACAGTTAGGTAACGTGCAAGGCCCAAAATTAAACCAGCGGCCCTTACGGGGGTATTGCTATATGTATGTATGTATGTGTAGCGGGGTGTTCAATTTAAGGGTAGTGTCTGAGTGGTAATTAGGCTCAGACACACTGATTGTTAGGGTTAATGGACCATTTCTGTTCATGGGAGATAGTGTTGGTGCAAAGTTCCCTGTGGCCTACAGGTTGCGCTGTCGCCATGGGCCAGAGTTGAACCACCAATCCAGGGCTGTGCCTTTTGTGTCCCCTCTCGGCAGTAGTACAGCGGGGCAGGGAACCTGCTGTGCCTGTCGGGAGAGGGTATAAAAGGGGCGGACATCTTCCGTTGGAGGTTAGTCTTCGTCCACGCCCAGGCACCTTCAGCCTGGGTGTGTGTGGTCCGCGCCCAGGCGCCTTCGGCCTGGGCATGAGGAGGGTCGTCTCCGGGTGCTTTAGGCCCGGAGGTGGAGTTCCTGTTCCATCCAGACATCTTCAGTCTGGGGTGAGGTACTATTTTGAAGGCCGGGGGCCCAGCAACCTTCGGCTGGGGTCCGCTAGGGATCGAGGACTCCCAGGGTGCCGCCTTGCAAGGGGACCTGTATTTGAGATGAGGAGGCCAGGGAGGTAACCCTTTCCGAAGACCCAGCGCAGAGTCGAGGTGACGGTGAGGGCCTCTGGTAACTCTCCGGAGGGATGTTTTCTCCTTGACATGGGCCACATACGTTAAGAAGGAAGTTCTTCAGGTCAGTGGCAGTGACCCTACTCGTTCAAGTCAGTGGCAGTGACTTCATGGGGCAAGGCCCTATTCACCAGGTCAGTGGCAGTGACCCTACGCTCCAAGTCAGTGGCAGTGACTTTATTCACCCGGTCTGTGGCAGAGACCAACCTCACGGTCTGTGGCAGAGATTGTGCGCCAAAGCTGTTTGAGAAACCTAAACAGTCTAAAGAGTTAAGCTACGTTTGTGCCTGGACCTCCTCCACACCTAAGCTGTCCTGTATTCTCCAACCTGTCTGCTCTCAAAGAGGCTGTTTATTATTCTGTGTGAAATAAATGTCGAGTTGGACTTTCAGCTAGTGTGGACATTCACATTCCTGGGGAAAATGAGGACTTACATCTATCCAAGGTAGAGGTGAGATCATTCTTGGGAGGACTTTGACTCTGGCGGCAGACAAGGCCCAAAACTAACACCGCTCAACCTCTTTACTCAGGAGGGTACGGGTTTGTGGTGCGGTGTGCCTCTCCCTGCCTGCGAGGAGCCTAATTAAATGCAGGTTGGGGAGAGGTGGGTGCGCTACAAATGTATTATATGTATGTAGCACACCTTTGGCTCACTTGCAGGAAAAGGGCACACCGTACTATATGCCCGTACCCTCCTGTTTGAAGAGGTTGAGCGGTGTCATGTATTTGGGTCCCACAGCTAGGTTCTCCATCAGTTGGTTCTCATCTCCTAGGATATAGGGACAAGTCTCTGTTTTCCCCCCCCCAAGTAATTCCAATGTCTACGTCACTCTAAACTCCAACGTTGAGTTTATTTTTCCATCAATGTTCAGCAGATAGGAAAGGGTGGATAAGAGACAGGACAGCAAGGTTTTGGGAGGTAGGTCCAGGCACAAGTAAATATTACAATCACCACTCAATCCCTGAGTGGGTTCAGCTCACCCAGGTAGTGTCCTGTAAAAGTGGATCCTAGCAGCCGCAGTGATGCTCGGACGCTCAATTAGGTTCTTTTCTTAGATTCGTTCGGGAGACCCTCTGCCACAGAATCTATCATGTCCCGAACTTCTCAGCTTTTGCAATACAAGGACAGGTGCCAGCAAAAGCACATTACTAGGCCCTTAGTGGATAGAAGAATCCCTCCAGAGAGTTACCGGGCCCCTTCCTACACCGTGAACTCTCACCGGTCCCTCAGAAAGGTCCTGCCCCGGCCTCCTCTTAGAAGCGGGCTCCCTCGCAAGGGGCACCCTTTGATTCCTCTTCCCAGAAGTGTGCCCCAGCTAAAGGTGCTGGGCCCAGTGCTGAAGTTGCAGCCCCAGGGCTAAAGGTGCCTGGGACTGATGCGCACGCGGCCCCATGGCCTGGAGGGCCAGGCGCCACGCACTCGGACTCCCGACTCCACTCTGACCCCCTGCCAGGCGGCGTCTGCCCCTTATGTATCCTCTCCCAGCATGCACAGCAGGCCATCCACGCCCACTGTACCGCTGCCGAGAGAGGACACCCTAAGGCACAGCACTATTACTTGTGGTTCAACCCTGACCCGTCATGGCAGTGCCACCTACAGGCCACAGGGAACTGCACACCAGTATACTACCTGGAGAAACAAAATAGCACAACCTATCAATGAGAACGGTCTGCGCCTAACTACTAACTATGTTCAGCCCCCTAAATTTGGATATATAGCACCCCTAAAAGGGGATGGGCGCTACATGTACACACACACACACACAGTATCTCACAAAAGTGAGTACACCCCTCACATTTTTGTAGATATTTTATTATATCTTTTCATGTGACAACACTGAAGAACTGACACTTTGCTACAATGTAAAGTAGTGAGTGTAGCTTGTATAATGCCGCATACACACGATCGTTTTTAATGTCATTTTCAAAAACGACGTTTTTCTCGACGTGAATTTTCTTGTTTCCTCTCAAGCCTGTCTTGCATACACACGTTTATTAAAAAAAACGCTTGAGCAAAGCGCAGTGACGTACAACACGTACGACGGCACTATAAAGGGGAAGTTCCGTTCGAATGGCGCCACCCTTCATGTTAGTAAAGTTTGTTGAGCGACGATTCACGCTTTTCAGCCTTGTGCTTTTCAGTCCGTTACAGCGTGACGAATGTGCTATCTCCATTACGAACGCTAGTTTTACCAGAACGAGCGCTCCCGTCTCATACTTGATTCTGAGCATGCGCATTTTTTTCCCCTCGTAAAAGCATACACACTACCGTTTTTCACGTCGTTAAAAAAAACGACGTGAAAAAAATAGAGCAGGTTCTCATTTTTTTTTAGGCCATTTTTCACGTCGTTAAAAATGCTCTGGAGCCTCTACACGATCGTTTTTAATGCCCAGTTAAAAAAATGGCCTTTTTAACGTCGTGAAAAACGGTCGTGTGTATGCGGCATAACAGTGTAAATTTGCTGTCCCCACAAAATAACTCACACAGCCATCATTGTCTAAACCGCTGGCAACAAAAGTGAGTACACCCCTAAGTTAAAATGTTCAAATTGGGCCCAAAGTGTCAATATTTTGTGTGGCCACCATTATTTTCCAGCACTGACTTAACCCTCTTGGGCATGGAGTTCACCAGAGCTTCACAGGTTGCCACTGGAGTCCTCTTCCACTCTGCCATGATGACATCATGGAGCTGGTGGATGTTAGAGATCTTGCGCTCCTTTACCTTCCGTTTGAAGATGCCTCACAGATGCTCAATAGGGTTTTGGTCTGGAGACATGCTTGGCCAGTCCATCACCTTTACCCTCCGCTTCTTTAGCAAGGAAGTGGTCACCTTGGAAGTGTAAATAGGGTAGTTTATCATGTTTGAATACTGCCCTGCGGCCCAGTCTCAGATGGGGGGATATCATGCTCTGCTTCAGTATGTCACAGTACATGTTGGCATTCATGGTTCCCTCAATGAACTGTAGCTCCCCAGTTCCGGCAGCACTCATGCAGCCCCAGACCATGACACTCCCACCGCCATGTTGACTGTAGTCAAGACACACATGTATTTGTATTCCTCATCTGGTTGCCGTCACACACCATCTGAACCAAATACATTTATCTTGGTGTCATCAGACCACAGGACATGTCCTTAGTCTGCTTGTCCTTAGTCTGCTTGTCTTCAGCAAACTGTTTGCAGGCTTTCTTGTGCATCATCTTTAGAAGAAGCTTCCTTCTGAGATGACAGCCATGCAGACCAATTTGATGCAGTGTGCGGCGTATGGTCTGAGCACTGACAGGCTGACCCCCACCCCTTCAACCTTTGCAGCAATTCTGGCAGCATTCATACGTCTATTTCCCAAAGAAAACCTCTGGATATGACGCTGAGCACGTGCACTGAACTTCTTTGGTCGACCATGGCGAGGCCTGTTCTGAGTGGAACCTGTCCTGTTAAACCGCTGTATGGTTTTGGCCACCGTGCTGCAGCTCAGTTTCAGGGTCTTTGCAATCTTCTTATAGCCCAGGCCATCTTTATGTAGAGCAACAATTCTTTTTTTCAGATCCTCAGAGTTCTTTGCCATGAGGTGCCATGTTGAACTTCCAGTGACCAGTATGAGAGAGTGAGAGCGATAACACCAAATTGAACACACCTACTCACCATTCACACCTGAGACATTGTAACACCAACGAGTCACATGACACCAGGTAGGGAAAATGGCTAATTGGGCACAATTTGGACATTTTCACTTAGGGGTGTACTCACTTTTGTTGCCAGCAGTTTAGACATTAATGGCTGTGTGTTGAGTTATTTTGAGGGGACAGCAAATTTACACTGTTATACAAGCTGTACACTCACTACTTTACATTGTAGCAAAGTGTCATTTCTTCAGTGTTGGATAAGTGGCACTCTCGTGCTGTCTGCTGAGATTAGCCAAGTATATAGGCAACCAACTGCGGGAGACAACATTCAGCTAATCTGTGGCAGATAAAATTAAATTGGTAAAGGTGGTGGTGCTGCGCTGTAGGATGACTAGTGATAATTAATAGATGATAAATAGAAAATCTTCAATATAAAGTGATCATGCTTATAGCAGAGAAATGAGACAGTAGACAGAAATTACACTAAGTGCTCTGGATTGAGACAAATACACACTATAGAGCCATATGCTTTGTTCATATTTCATGTCTTAGGTTTACAACCACTTGAAGCCTTTTGCATATGGGCACCTGGGCCGTTCAATGAAAATTATGGTCTTTCCCACCCGGGCAGCCAAGGTTTAGCCTCCCATAGACATGCATGGCAAAGGGAGGCTGTACTCCAGGTATAGGGTGGTGCTATTGTAAACACGAGTATAGTGAGTGGATTCATTTTTCTATTTTCTGCATATGCCCGTATGCTATACTCGTGTTTATGTGACTACTGCCATATGTCCAAAGTACATCTGTGCACAGCCATTCATGTCTGGTTGGTACACAGCACCTGGCATGCCGCAGTGGGAGAAGGAACATTACAATTTTATTAAATAGAAGATTAAAAATTTTGTACAACTGAACGTTCGCACGTTATATACTCCAAAGCATAAAGGGGGATTAAGTTTCCCGGACCTACTAAAATATTATCAGGCTGCACAACTAGCGAATGTCACCAGATTCCATAGTCGGGGATCTCATCCAATTTGGATGCAGATGGAAGCCAAAGCATGTAGGACACACCCAATTTGATCCATTCTTTAGCTACCCCCTAAGCAAAGACCCGCAATTTTATGCCCAGCACTTTCCATCTCCTTGAATATTTGGGACAGATTACGTAAATCTCATAGGTTCCAATCCCAGCATACTCCTCTAGCCCCACTATTGGGAAATTTTATACTTTGCCCCGGGTCTCACCCCCCGAGCATTTGCCTGGTGGACGAATAAGGGATTAATGAGAATTGCAGACCTCTGTGACAGCGGAGGTATTATAACAAGACAGAAACTAGAAGAAGAGTACCAACTACCGACCTCAGAGTTGTTTAGGTATGGTCAGATTGCACATTTTATAAACACTATGTCCAGAAACTCAGATATTACTACAATGACCCCTATGGAACATCTATGTGCAAAATACGATAAGATTAAAGGGCACATTTTGGCAATATATGCAACACTGACCAGTTGTAATGAAAAATTTGAATATATGAAGAAATGGGAGGCTGATATGGGTGAGAACATGGAGCTGGACGAGTGGCACAAAATAGCAGAGGGTGCGACTAAATCCATTATGAATACATCATTAATTGAGGCCAATTTTAAAGTTATTATGAGATGGTATATGGTCCCAGCAAGGTTGGCAACTTTTATACCCGGAGCATCCCCGCTATGTTTTCGCGGTTGTGGGCATATTGGCACTATGTACCATACATGGTGGCAGTGCCCCAAGGTGAGGAGGTACTGGATTAGGGTGTATAACTTTATTTATACGCTTACCCAGGTGAACCTCCATAAATCCCCGACTCAGGCGTTGCTGGGAACCGAAATAAAACAGGTCACAAAACCCCTTAAGCAACTTATAAGATACATATTTATAGCAGCTAAAATTATAATAGCAAAAGCATGGAAACGGACAATAGTCCCATTCGACCAGATCAAGTACAAACTCTCCTGGATTATGCTTAATGAAAGGATGACGGCCTCACTTAATGATAGAATGCCACAATTTGATAAGGTATGGAATCCTTGGATCCAATACCTGTCTGAAGGCTCTAGAGGGGTGCTGATATAGACAGTTCGGGGGGGGGGGCAGGGGGCAGAGTTTGAATTACAAGAGTCTTCTTCTTCTTTACTTCTTCTTCCTTTCATCTGACTTAATTTCATCTCTCTAGTCTTTCCTTTACTTTCTACGGTACTATCAATGTTATAGATAGCTGTTAGGCTGGCTCCATACCTTTAAAAGTTTGCATCAAATGCAAATGTAGGGAGCCAGACATATAGTAATGACACTGCTATAATAAGTAATACTTTGTGCTTATTTTGATAACATGGAAATTTGTAAAAACTGAAATAAAAACTATTGAAAAAAAAAAAAACATTTTGTACAACTCATCACTCTGTGCGGGGACATTTTTAAACCAGCAGCCACCTTCTTTGTATGGAAAACAAGATTGCATTAAACAGTTGGAATATATTTTTATGAATTTGGAAATTTGGAAGTTGATGTGATCATTAGAACCATATCAGATGGGGATTCTGTCACTTTTCCAGAATCACTTCCAATATTACTAATGGCAATTTCTCCATCATTGCTCAATTTGTTGCTAAAACTTAGCTGCTAGTGAAGGGACAGACACAGAGCATCATTATGGGATATCACTGGTTTCTCATGTAGAGCCCCTTTACCCACCTGTTTTATCCATGGACGTTGCTCCGCTAACTGCCCCTCTGGCGGATACAGGGATCCGGCTGAAGTCTAGAGGCCGCTTTGCGCTTTACACATGCAGAGATGCAGAGGCCTTGGGCATGATCTGTCCTAAGTGCCAGGGACTGGTGGTACAGCTTTGGCCCTTTGAAAGATGTACCCAGTGTGGAGAGTTCCTTTTCAAGGTAGATCAAGGTAGATCAACCCACGGAAAAGCCCCGGGTCTACCGGGTAAACTGCCCAACAGGCACTACCACTCTGGAAGAGGAAACCTGTGCTCCCACAGCCATGCCCACGCGCACCACCGTGACTACAAAGGAAGTCAAGGAGGAGGTTACGGTCACCACGGAGCCTGAGACGGAGAGCCCAGCGGATGCTGCCTCCGTAACAACCGAGACCTCTCTTCCACCTTCCCCGCGGTCAAGGCCCACCCCAGCGCCTACCCGAACCGGAGCTTCGAACCGGAGGGACCTCCAGGAGATCCACGACAGGGGACGGTAAGGAGGCTGGGGACAATGCAGTACAAAGTTTGCCGGGGAAGGGAAAGAAGCTTGCGCCCCGTTCTATTGGGGATGTGCGGACAGCCAGCCCACGGGAACTTTTGCCCTCAGGAGGCAGTGTGTCCATGTCTGCTAGAAATTGCCTGCCCGCAGAGATATATGACACCTCTGATATAGACTCATCTGATGTGGGAGATGACTTTGCCATCGATGAGGTGTTTATTAAGAAGGGCTGGGATGGAATACTGGTGACTTCTCCCCGTAGCTTTCAGAAGGAATCACCCATGGACTCTGGGGAAACTACACCCCGGCTGGAAGCCGCTACTCCAGCAGAAGCCCTTGTCTCCCTGCCCGCTTTGCCCTCTTAGTCTCCTATTGCGGAGGCTAATTCACCTTTGCGGCCACCTATGCCTCAGCTAGAGCCCATGCGATTAAAGAGGTCTCCGTATGCCATTGTTCTTCCTGGAGCGGGGGATCGGGCCACCATGCCGCCTTTGGCCCGGTTACAGCAGCTCCTCAACAAGAAGATTGCCATTGAGTACGGGTGGGAATACCCATACCTTCCCAAAGAACTACTCTTTGAGATTGAGGCCTACAGGGACCGGTGGTACTCTGACTTAGTCTGGGACTTTCTGAAAGTACAGAGAGGTCACCGGTACTTCAGATGTTCTGCTGTCATGGCAGATCGTTTCAAAGGATGCCGGGAGGACTGGACTCTGGGTCGGCACATTCATGCGGACAGGGTGGTGATCTGTAATAAGGACAGAGATGATGCTGTGTATTCCATCGAGACACTTGATAAAGAATGGAAAACTCTTGTCCTCCCAGACCCACACTATTACCTCTAGAGGGAGAACTTGTTTTTTCTTTATTATTACTCACTATAGAAACCAAGCTGCTGAACATGTCACTTTGTCCCTGCCAGGGAATCTACTCTGTTGAGGATCCGAGAGCTGTTCTGTGTTTTTTTTCTCTCCTCCTCAGCCAACGGAAAGAACGTTTTTTTAAAAGGGAACTGAACTTTGGGGTAGATTTAGTTATGGTCAAGGTTGAAAGTCGCCATGTTCAAGATGGGGAATGTTTTATAACAATGATGCATCTTCATGCGAGTCAGTGCCAGATGTGATGACGGTTGCACTACCACCAGGTGCTGGTGATTTGCAGAATTTTCATAAAGAATAACATATGCTAGGATTACAAAGAACAGAAGCCGCTCAGGTGTGGATATCCTCCAGGTAATTACCTCTTCCCAGCAACCACGGGTGCAAGCAATGCAAAAAAATAAATCTTCTGGACAGCAGCACTCCGGATAAAAGCCTTTATTTTGTAAAATCCCAAAAATCCAAAACCACACTGCAGGTCACAGCACACTGGTCAAACTGCCTGACGCGTTTCACACTGTACTAGTGTTTATTCATAGCTATGCAGTGTGAAACGCGTCAGCCAGTTTGACCAGTGTGCTGTGACCTGCAGTGTGGTTTTGGAATTTTTGGATTTTACAAAATAAAGGCTTTTATCCGGAGTGCTACTGTCCAGAAAATGTATTTCTTTGATATGCTAGGATTAGCAAAGATTTGAGCACTTAGTGAAGGGAGTTGTCTTTCTTCGGGGAGACAGCTCACTTTTGTATAGCGGTTAGATAGGATGTTTTTTTTGTGTGCCGTGTGTTTTTTTTCCCTCTGCAGGTGAACTACTAGCAATTCTGCCAGAGGATGGGCGGAGCGGTAGCTTAGAAGGGGGTGGAACGTGTATATTATACCATGTAAAATGTGACATTGAGAATGGGATGTCAATGTTTGTACTCTATGTTATCTATCCCTTCCTCTCTTTTATTCCTGCCCTTTCCCATTATATTGGTTCCGGCACAACAATTCAAAATTTTGTACATAGTTCGGAAATAAATCTGCGCTTGCTCAGGCTTGAGGAGTGTGAATTTATTTCAGACACTGGGGACAGTGTCTATTTCAGAGGGGGGTGTATTTAGCGCCCCTTTACTTTCAGCGGTGCTATGTACTTAAATTTAGGAGGTTGGTCTGAGCTAGTAGCCAGGCTCAGACCACTTTGATTTGTTAGTACTCGCTTCTGCCTATGTGATGTAGCCTGACGCACAGTTCCCTGTGGCCTGTAGGTGGCACTGCCATATCAGGTCAGGGTTGAACGGTGGGTGACATTGCTATGCCTTAGGGTGTCCTCTCTCAGCGGTGGTATGGTGGGCATGGTTGGCCTGCTGTGCATGCCAGGGGAGGATACATAAGGGGCAGACGCCATTCTTTTGGGGTGGCAGTCAGGAGTCTGGAGTGTGAGCTGTTCGCGCCACCAGGCCCTCCAGGCCAGGGGTGCGCGCGTGCATCGGTCTCAGGCACCTTTAGCCTGGGGCTGCAACTCCACTAGTAGGCCCAGCACCTTTAGCTGGGGCCTACCTCCAAAAGAAGAATCCCAGGGTGCCCGGGAAAGGGTAGACCCGCTCTCAGAAGAGGAGACCGGGGGAGGACCTTTCTGATGGACCGGTGAGAGTTCACGGTGAAAGAGAGGCCTGGTTACCTTCTGGAGGGATTCAAAGATCCATCACAGGCCTTGCAACGTTCTATCACTGGCACCTGTCCTTGTGTTGCCACTGCTGAGAAGTTTTGGACTTAAAGATTCTGTGGCAGAGGATCTCCCGATCGTATCTCTAGGAAACCTAAAGTGAACGTTCGAGCATCACTCCGGCTGCTAGGATCCGCTCTTACAGGGGACTATCCGGGTGAGCTAAACCTACTCGGGATCGAGTAGCGGCTATCGTACCAGTTTGTGCCTGGACCTATCTCCCAAACCTTACTGTCCTTTCTCTCATCCACCTTTCCTGTCTGCTGAACTTGAACTTGCTTATAAAATAAACTCAGCGTTGGAGTTAAAGTGGTGTGGAAATTGGCCTTCCTGGGGAAAAATAGAGACTTGTCCCTATACTGAGTCTAGGAGATGAGAACCAGTCTGCTGGGATACCTTGCTGCAGGACCCAAAATTGTTAACACCGCTCAACCTCCTCAAACAGGAGGGTACGGGCATATAGCGTGGTGTGCCTTGACCTGCGAGTGAGCCAAAGGCAGGAAAAAGGTCAGTGTGCTACAATCAGAACTTCCACCAAGCCAGCTGCTGGAGCAATTTCACCATCTCCTAAAGCTATGTTAATGCCAGAGTTCTTTACAGTCCAAGTATTTCTAGTTCTCAAAAGCTTGAAGATCTGTAAATCAGAGGTCATTACAGTTCAAGTATTTCTCTCTCCTTAAAGCGGAGCTCCACCTGCAAATTTTTCTTTTTTTTTCTTTTTTTAAATGCAGCAGCTACTAACACTGTAGCTGCTGACTTTTAATCAGGACACTTACCTGTCCTACTGTCCCACGTTGATGACCCCCCTGATGCCGATCCCTTGATCGGTGCAGGTCCCGTGCCGCCATCCACACTAAGGGAAACAGGCAGTGAAGCCTTACAGCTTCACTGCCCATTTCCTACTGCGCATGCGCAAGTCTTGCGCCGACTTGTGAATGGGCGGCTGCTCTCTGGGATTACACACAGTTCCCAGAAGGCAGCGCGCCCCATTCACTAGAAGAGGACGGGGAAGAAAACAGACCGCGGTTACGGAAGAGGCAGATTACGGACTTCCGCATAGCAACGGGTATTTCGGGTGAGTATAAAATAAAATTCTATTTTTTTCTATTTTTTTAGTTTTTTTGGTGAAAAAAAAAAATTCTCGGTGGAACTCAAGTTTGAAGAACAGAGTAGTTCATAGCACACGTATGCCCAAGTCCTGAAAGTTTGAAGACCTCCAAGTCAGATTCCTTTACAGTCTAAGTACTCCATAAAAGTTTGAAGCCCTGATGCAGGGTGTCCCCTAAAACTTAAAATAAAAAAAAAAAACACATTGGATGGTTGATAGGCTTTTTGTGAATAAATGGGTTCTCCTACTTGGACTTTACTATTGGTCTGGCACTCTTTGTTTTACATACCTCATAAAACTCAGTCTGTGCGGACAATGGGGCAGCTTGCACTTGCTAACTCAACAAGGTCCAATAGCAGTGTCAACTCGCCCAAAAATTCACTGTACAGTAAAACCTTGGTTTGAGTGTAACTTGGTTTGAGAGCGTTTTGCAAGACAAGCAACATTTTTTAATAAATTTTTACTTGATATACAAGCGATGTCTTGATACACAAGTAGTGTCAAGTACCAGCTGAGTATAAAAGAGAAGAGAGGCGTCTCTAAGTGTACCAATACAATTACATTTAATGAAGGTACAACATTTAGAAACTCACATGGTTTATGAATAAAACCGACACATCCAAGTATGCAGGCATCCGGGGTAAAGCTGTCCACATAGATCATCCTCCTTACTGCCATTGACGTCGTCCCTTCCACGCTGCACTCCACGAGCGGTTCAAGCCTCGTTTTTAGATCGACCTACTTCAGGGTAGTCTTCCCGGTCACGATTGCAGACTGACAGTGGTGAGAGCTGGCGGTGCGGAGGATGGTCTATGTGGACAGCTTTACCCCGGATGACTGTATACTTAGATGTGACTGTTTTAATCATTAACCATGTGAGTTGCTAAATATTGTACCTTCATTAAATGTAACCATATTGCTACACTTAGAGGTGCCTCTCTTCTTTTATACTCTGTAGCTCCTGCTGGATTTTGCTTCTAATCCCATTGTGGAGGCTTCCATTTGTGGATGGATATTTTATGGTTATACAACCTATCACATTGCAATTTGCTATAATCTTTTTATATGGACTATAAACTGAAGGTTATATGAACTTATGGCTGTGGAACAAATCTGAGTTTCCATTATTTATGGGGAAATTTGCTTTGATATACAAGTGCTTTGGATTACAAGCATGCTTCTGGAACGAATTATGCTCGCAATCCAGGGTGTTACTGTAGTTTATTTCAAGTTGACGAGATACAATGAAGGATTTCTAAGCATTTCTGAAAAAGCATTTCTGTTTCAAAGCCTTCTAACTCTATCAAAGGGTCTCTTGACAGGACAAAGTTAAACCTGAAACTACCTGAAAACAAGGAAGGGCTGGGGGTGTCTAGACTTTTCAACTAACACAAACAGAGGAAAAAAGGGGAACATACCAAAGCACAAACATCAATTATAAAACAGGCTACTGTGGCAGAAACGGAATTCCCTCTATGAGACAATTGCCAACAGAACAGGTACCCCATTGAAAGAGTTTCCCTCAACTCCTGTTCTGGTGACAACTGTAAAATGTTGGATTCCCCATCATTTTCTTTACCGGTGACAATGATTATCAGGACAGCAATAAAAACTAACAGGGGTTTTGATTCTTCCTATGCATTTCTTTAGTATCTGATATAAGTCTTCAGAGGTTGCTATATCATCTACCCATGTTGCTACTTGACCGATGCAAATGTAGCGCCCCCCCCCCAATATTTGGAGGCGCTATGTGGAAATTTAAAGATGGTCTGAGCCAGTAGTTGGGCTCAGACCAATTATGTTTAATTATTGTTCTGCTCTGGGTGTGATACTGCCCGGCAGTTTTGTTCTTTGCCTGCAGGTGGCGCTGTCACCACCGGCATAGGCTGGATTACGGGGGTATCACAGCCCCTTGGGTGTCCTCTCACGGTAACCATGCAGTGGGCGTGGTCTACCTGCTGTGCATGCTGGGAGAGGGTACAAAAAAGGCAGACGCCATTTGGCGAGGGGCGATTCCAGGGGGACCCCAAGGCATTCAGGGGGACCTCTGGTCCAGTGAGTGTGCCTCACGGCCCGCATGGCACGAGGTGCACTGGAGTGCTTAGGCCTTGGGCACCTTCAGCCCGAGGCCCTGTTGCTGCATTGTAGGCCCAGCTCCGCTGACTAGGGAGTACACTTCAGAGAAGGATCCCAAGCTGCCCATTGTTAGGGGCCCATCTTTAGGAAAGGAGTTCCAGGGGAAGAACAGTCCCGGCGGAGACTAGCGACGGTACTGCTGTCTCGGGGAGAGGCCTGGAGACCTGCCTAGAGGGGGATCCATCATCTGACATCAGTCCTAGCAGCCGGGATGGAGCACAGCTCTCATAGGGACTATCCGGGTGAGCAATACCCACTCAGGCTTGATATATACTGGATTTAAGTGTTGCGTGCCTGAACCTTCCCCTACGTCTTTCAACTTTTCTGATCTTGCTTTCTTCAAGTTGACTCAAAGCGGAAAAAAAGAATAAAGCCTTGCTGATTAGGTTTTACTCATGTGTGGACATTGGCCTTATTCCTGGAAGATATTGGTGTACCTAGACAACGGAGCTGAAGGATCCACTCGTGGGAGGTAATTGCTGCAGACCCAAAGTAACGAAACCAGTAGATCCCATTAGCAAATAGGGGTCTGCGGGTGTGTGGAGTACCGGGGGAGGTAGCTACACAAAGATCTTGACAGAGTGTTAATATGATGGATACGAACATACTTCATAATTAAAAGTCTGATTAATGTTTGCCAAGATATATTCACCTCTAAAATGAATAACACAAATAAAATCGAACTTAATGCTGGGAAAGAAGAGACAATTGGACGTGGCCGAGGTAATGGATGTCTGAGCAAGCTTTGGCACACACAAAATGCTGAGTAATAAAATTACTTCCATAAGGGTTTTCAAGTTTCTGGTTACATATGATGCAGAACATATTTCTACATATTGTATAATGTATATAACCTTTCAAACATTTTATCATAACAGACTCTTTTAACTAAATCCCAATGTCTGCTGAATTTCCTTTGTGTTTTACTTAGTCCTTAAAGGACCACTAAACAGAAAGCAGATGTGTTTTATGCTGAAAACAATACAAATTATATAGGAAAGTTTTCAGATGTAGTCTAGTCTGAATGTATCTGCTGAAGTTTTTTTTAGCAAAGGTGAGTTTTGCAACAAAAGTTGCTTTGTACGTTCCAATTTAATGTTCACTGACACACGGCCTTTGTTTATTAGGGGTTCCCCATTACCTCCACAGTTTGGCACTTTTATGTTTGAGTTAGGCTTCTCAGCGCCCTAAAAAAAAAATTATGTAGATGGTCAAATGCAGCGTACTTTCGTTTGCATTCAGCTTGTGTATGAGATAAGCTTCAGATAATTCAAGGCTCTATCTGGGTTCATTTACAGGTGATTCTGCTCTGCATTTGAACTCATTCAAACTGTAACCTTGAATTGTATGTAGAGAAAAGCAGTTCTGACATGAGAAAAAAAATCTGTGTACCAAGGCTCTTATATAAAAGCAGACTTGCACGAAAGTGGGATTCCCGGGTAGTGAGAGGCTTGGCATATAAAAGGACGGGCCCCAGTTTTTTTTTATTTTGCCTCCCTTCCCCCCTCTTTTTTTTTTTTTAAACTAAGTTTATTAAGGATATACAAGAAAGAAGGTATACATCCACAAAATATTTCCATAAGCACAAGTATAACAAATGATATTCCACACAAAATCAAGATACGCAATGTCAAGTGAATGTATAGGCAGGCAAAAAGGAAAAAAAAGAAAAAAAAGAGAAAAAAGTCTTAAACAATGGAAAACAAAACACAAAAAAAAAAAAAAATGAAATCATTGGTATCCAGCCATGGGCCCTAAACCTTTTAAAATTTCCTAGGACATCCCCTGGCCCCAATTGTAAGCTTATATAGGGGTAATGTTTGATTGATCACGTTTTTCCATAAACCAATATGTAACACGGTCGTATGTGTCCAATTTAGGGCAATCACCTTCCTGGCATAATAATGGTAGCTGGAGGAAGTGTTTGGTTACTATAAAAGCATCCAGGTCCTCAAAAATGTTAAAGAGGCACCATTTAGGGCAACAAGGGAGTTTAACAAGACACATGGCCACTCATTAAAATTATAAGAAAAAAGATTTAACCTTAAACTACGTAGAGGGTTCTTTACTGTAAGAGCGGCAAGGATCTGGAATTATCTTCCACAGGCGGTGGTCTCAGCGGGGAGCATTGATGGTTTAAAAAAACTATTAGATAAGCACAACATATAGGGATATACAAGGTAGTACTGACATATAATCACACACATAGGTTGGCCTTGATGGATTTGTGTCTTTTTTCAACCTCACCTACTATGTAACTATGTACACATTAGGCATAACAAAAGTAACGGAAATAATAGCCGTCACCTGTGATCAAAAAGGTCTAATTGTATCACAGCCCCGTACCATGTGTAGGAAGTCACCAGGTTCTCTGTCACATTTATGGCAGGTGGGTTATATCTTTTATGCATTTTATATAGCCTCAGTGGTGTGTAGTACACCCTATGTAAATATCCTTCCTCCAGTAGGACTGTGAAATAGCGAGGGAAAAGACTAATGCCGCGTACACACGGCCGTTTTTAATGTCATTGTAAAAAACGCTGTTTTTCCTCTACGTGATTCTTCTCAAGCCTGCCTTGCCTACACACCATCGTGAAAAAAAAGGCTCGAGCAAAGCGCTGTGACGTACAACACGTTTGACAACATGTATGACAGCACTATAAATGGGAAGTTCCACTCGGATGGCACAACCCTTTGGGCTGCATTTGCTGATCCTCGTGTTAATAAAGTTTGGTGAGAGACGATTCGCGCTTTTCAGCCTCGCGCTCTTCAGTCCGTTACAGCGTGACGAATGTGCCATCTCCATTCAGAGCGCTAGTTTTACCAGAACGAGCGCTCCTGTCTCATAACTTGCTTCTGAGCATGCGCGTTTTTTTTCCCCGTCATTAAAGCGTACACAGCCGTTTTTCACGACGAGAAAAAAGAGCCTGTTCTAAATTTTTAATGCCCATTTTTTGCGTCGATAAAAATGCTCTGGAGCCTACACACGGTCGTTTTTAATGACCATTTTATAAAATGGCATTTTTCTCGTCATGAAAAAATGGTTGTGTCAAAACGCGTCAAATTCTGCTAAACGCTGCATTTAAACGCGGCTAAACGTCCCGTGTACATGAAGCCTTAAAGCGGACCTTTTCCCTCTTTTCCCTAAATATCACATCAGCATGCATCTTTAACAACTGCACCAAAAACGCAGCTTCCCATTCAAATGAATGGAAATCATGTTCGTAGGTGCTCCCAGTTCACCCTCCTTTCCACGGATGCTGAGAAGGCGTTTGATAGGGTGGACTAGGACTATATCAAAACAACCCTCCGTTATTTTGGCATTGGCCCCAAAATGTATCACCACATTTCCTCTCTCTACTCAAATCCCACCGCGCAAATCCATATAAATGGCTCCTTAAGCGACCCCTTTACACTACATAACGGAACCAGACAGGGCTGCCCTTTGTCCCCCCTTCTTTTCGCCATCTCCCTTGAACCTTTTTTGGCCACAATTAGACACAATAGGAATATCCATGGCATCCAAATTGGACATAGACTCCACAAATATGCAGCTTACGCTGACGATATTCTGTTTTTCATTCAACAACCACGCATTTCATTACCAAACTTAATGTCTGAATTTTCTACCTTCCAAACGAAATCCAACTTCAAAATTTTTCTGTAGCAAGGTGTCACTTTTAAACGTAGCTTACAGACTACAATTTGTGCCTAACAATAAACTTAGCTCCCTCTGGTGTCCGTTTGTCATATTGCTGCAGTTTGTTTGGTTCAGTTATGACAAGAGCAAAGCATGATGGACATTGTAATGCAAGAGACAGAGACTCTATTGCTGTGGGTTGGAAATATACTACAATGCCCACAGCGCCACTGTGCTACCAAAGTGCATTGCGCCACGCACAGCCTGCTGGGGAACTTACTTAAGGCTAAGTGAGGCCTTAGTCCAGCCTCTTGGTGACGCCATCTTTCAACAGGAAAGAGGCCTGCTGTCAGTGTGCTAGGCCGAAGAAGCCTGGGCCTAAAGTTGCAGAGACCGGACCGCCAGATGGGAGGATCCTTGCCATAGCCTAGCTGATCCGATCAGAGAGGGACCGGTCTTCACTCCTCAGCATCTGGAGTCGCCCATCCACCGGCACCTTGTGAGTGGCTGCGCGGAGGACCAGGGATCTCAAGCTACAGAGAGACTGGGAGCCAAGAGGGGTCCAGACGGAGCATACTGGCGAGGCGAGAAGGCACTTGCCCATCCACATAGTTAACGGAGTTATTAAAAAGGAGGGTTTGCTTACAGCTCTACCCACGCTTGTTGGCATCTGCAATACCACAAGCGGGAATACACTACACCTGAGAGCAGTATAGCGGTGTGGGAGAACTGATGTTTCTGTTGCCGCTCCACTCTATGCACCAAGTGATTGATTTTCTTCACCCTATTGTTGGATTACAAATAACTAAGTGCACCAACAGAGCTAGCAGAAGATTACTGGAAACTTGAAGGAACAATCAATTCTGTTCATTTCTTAAATTGATACAACGGGACACACACCAGTTGAGCTGCCCACTAGAGGGAGCCAAATAGCTTGCGAACTCACATATGTGATACAACTGTTTGCATTACTTTTTTTATTGCTTTGCTGTTTCAGTGAGCTTGGTGGGACTTGGTGGACAGGTATCCATTGCTAGCGTCATTGCATTGGGAGATTCCTCCACCGCGCACTTACCCAGGTCTGACTCCAGGTTGTGTTAATTGGGTCTTTTGTACAGTAAAATACAGAAACTGACATATATATGTGTATATCATCGACTCTCACAGGGATCTGCTTGTAGTCAAATGTTATTTGTGTAACCCCTATTCTGTTTTCTTCACCAAGTAAACATATTACCCTTGGTTAAATTACATCTTGTGTGGGACTCTCTGTTGCAGTTGTGAGGCAGGTGACCAACACCAAGGTAACAATATTCAAATATATATATATATATATATTGTATGGTATCACTGTGGTTCCCTACTGCCAGTGGGTCCTACAATCACGTTATTGTCCAGTCGTGCCAAGGGAGGGTTCAAGCCAAACTTTTGGGGTTGATAGGCAGAGCGCAGGCCCAAATCTAAACCAGCAGCTCCTACAGGGTAGTGCTACACGTGGGGGCTCGTCTGGAATTCCTGTGACTGAGTTAGGTCAAGCCATGAAGACACTGTCCTCAGACAGGAAGGCATGGGTGATTGCTGTAAAACAGACACAGGGACCCCACATACTTATGCATTGATTGAGTGGAAACAGGAAATCCCTGAACACTTCAAGGGCGCAAGTGTGAAGTTGGCCAACAAGGGAGAACTTAATGTGATACACCCAGAGGCACCAAAAGAAGGCCCTGCCTCATCCAGTCAAGCTGACTCTAGCAAACCAGAAGTTCCTGCCAAGTCACTTCTGGCCACCATTTGGCCCGAACTCTGTGCTGTCCTTGGGGAATTTGTTGCGAAGTGCCAATAAGGATCCCCACGCATACTCGGCTGCTGGTTACAGGAAGTTCAGGATTTTTTTCTGGAAGGCAACCAGTACCTTCAGCGGAAGACAGTTTTGAAGAGTGGCTGGACCAGGCTACCCAAGCTTTGGATGAATGGGACATACTAGAGCCACATAAGCAGAGGATCACGGAGAGTCTGAAGGGACCTGCCCTGGAAGCCATTCGTAACCTGAAGCTCAGTAAAAAAGGACTGTACTGCCCAAGACTACCTGAGCATCTTACAGGATGTATTCAGTCGCACTGAGAAAGTCACCGACCTCATCTAGCAAATGGAACACTTCTCAAAAAGAAGGAGAGAAGTTGTCAGAGTACATGAGGCGCCTGGACAAGATCATACACCAGATCCTGTTGAAAAAGGGGTTAGACCCTCGGAAGGTGGATGAGATCAGAGCAAAGCAAAGCAAATTTTGAAAGGGGCCCAACCTTTAGACCCCATTACCCTTCTGTTGAGAACTGGATGGTGGTATCTTGAAGTATCCAGACTTGATCCGGATTGTCAGGGAGGAAGAAGTCATGTTGGACAACAAGAAGCAGAGTCAGAAACCTAAATCCGCTGCCGGAGTCAGAGTAATAAATGCTGATGATGGTGACCCTCAGGTTGAGCTCCTAAAGACTCAAGTGTCCCAACTAATAGAGATGATGTCCATACTGACCAACCAGCCAACTGTTCTTGGCCTCCTCTGGAGTGCTTCCACTGGGCAGAAGTCTCTCCGCTCTAATGTTGCCCAAGTGCAGAAACCAAAGAAAATGATGATCTGTTTCAACTGTGGAGGAGTCAGACATTAATCGGGAAGTATGTCCAAGCCCGGAGAAAACTGCATCACAGTATTGCAAGCCGGCGGAAAACTCCAGAGGGCCCAGGTGAAGGAGTCAACCGGGTTCCCACCAGTTTCAGCTAACTCCATAAAATCCAACGACGCAAGGAGACAGCATCGGGAGTCCCGACCCTCGCCTAGGGCCCCCCGTTGTTGCCTCTGAGCGATCTAATGTCTCCCGCTCCTTAACCCAACCTACGAGGTGGCGGAAAGTCAGTGCACACCAGACCCAACAGGGGTCAAAATCCAGTCAAAGTTCCAGAAAGAAAGAAGTAAGGGTACAAACTACTGAACCGGGCAAGCAGGCCCCTCTCCGAAAGTTTCCTGTCAAGTTAGTGGGGCCCTCCCCAGTAGTCTCAATCCAGGTAGAAGGGATTTACACCAAGGCCCTCCTGGATACAGGGGCTCGAGTGACTCTCCTGTACAGAGACCTCTGACAAGCACCTTAAACACTTGCCGTTGCAGAAGTTGGAAGAACTGGAGATATGGGGCATTGGGACTCAAAACTTTCCCTATGATGGTTATTCACCAATAAAACTAACCTTTGACCCCTCAGTGGCAGGAGGAACAGAGACTTTTGACACCTTGGCAGTGATCTTCCCTCACCCACCAGGGGCTAGTAAAAGTTCCCTCATTATAGGGACCAACACTGACCTAGTCAGGAGACTACTAACACCTCTGGCCCAGGAGCGGAGTACTTCAACTGTAGGAGTGCACCCCATGCTGAAACAGGCGTACCAGGCCTAGTACTAGAACAGAAAGCTCCAGAAGAAGGAGTAGGCAAGATCTGGCGTTTGGATAAAGGAGAGAGAGTACTACAGCCCGGGGAGGTAACTTGTCTGAGAGCGTCTGTCAAGCTTACTTGGAAGCAACAGAAGGAAGGAAAGGGGATAGAAATAATCCCGAAGTGGTTCCATTGAAGGCCCTGGGGAGGAATCATGGGAAGGTCTCAGTGAGTGTTCGCAACACCACCACCTCACCTGTGAAGGTACCGGCCAGAATGCTGTTAGGTCAAGTGAGCACAGCCATCCCAGTCGCGCCATCTGACTTGAAGAAGGAGAAGGGTGAGATCAAAGTAGAGAAGTTCAGCCCAGAAGACACCACTCTCCCACTAGAATGGAGAGAAATAGTTAAAGCCCAGCTCGCCCGATGGCAGACTGCATTCTCCAAGAACGAATTTGATGTAGGGTGTGCAAAGAGTGCCACCCACAAGATCCATCTGCAGGAAGACAAACCGTTCAGAGAAAGGGACCGACGGGTTCCTCTGGGGGACTTGGAAGCCCTACGTGAACAACTGGCGGAACTCAAAAGAGCGGGGATCATCAGAGAATCCAGGAGCCCCTACGCTTCCCCTATAGTGGTGGTGCGAAAAAAAAAATGGGTCTAAGGATGTGCATTGACTACCGAACACTGAACAGAAGGACCATTTCTGACCACTAGTGATGAGCCGAACACCCCCGGGTTCGGTTCGCACCAGAACCCGCGAACGGACCGAAAGTTCGAACGAACATTAGAACCCTATTAAATACAATGGATGCGAACGTTCGAATTCTAAAGTGCTAATTATAACAACTATTATGCATGTTATTGTCCTAAAAAGGGTTTGGGAACCCGGGTTCTGCACCAGGGGACATGTATCAATGCAAAAAGAAGTTTTAAAAACGGTCGTTTTTCGGGAGCAGTCATTTTAATGATGCATAAAGTGAAAAAAAAAAAGTCAAATATTCCTTTAAATATCGTACCTGGGGGGTGTCTAAAGTATGCCTGTGAAGTGCCACGTGTTTCCCGTGTTTAGAACTGTCCCTGCACAAAATGACACTTCTAAAGGAAAAAAAAGCCATTTAAAACTGCTTGCGGCTTTAATGTAATGTCTGGTCCCGGTAATATGGATGAAATTCTTTAAGAAAAATGGCATAGCTACCCCATGACCCCCCCCCCTACCCCAGCCCATTACCAGCCCCTTTGGGTCTTGTATGGATATTAAGGGGAACCCCGCACATAAAATAAAAAAGGCCCTATATACTCTGAACAGCCCTATACAGGCGGTGCATACAAGACAGGGACTGTAGGTTTGTTCTTATGTAGAGTCTGTTTGTAATTTTGAACAGGTACATTGTTGAAGTGTAGCTCCAGACCAAAAATCTATTTTTAAACTTTTTGGAAAACATAGGTAAGGGTTATCACCCCTGTAACATTTGTTTTGCTGTCTGTGCCCCTGTTCAGAACATTTCACCTCACTTTCCGTCCCAATGACAACTGTTTTTGAAATGTGGTGTTTTTCTTGAAACAAGGATTGCTGATAAAGCATCAGTACAGAGGAGACACCTTTCTCCCATATTTATTCTTACAGGAGAGAATTTTCCTTCCTAGTGGTAGATTTCCTCTCACTTCCTGTTGTCTTCTTGCGTTTGCAAGTAGGAGTCGTTTGTAAGTTGGATGTTTGAAAGTAGGGACCTGCCGTATATACTCTGCAGAAATAGGCCCCTTAGTTGTTGGTGTTGGCACAACACTGTAAGCACTCACAGTTACTCTTGGTTGGTGCTGGAACGCCCTGCTGTCAACTATTATATCAGGAATTTTAATTACATATAATTGTTGAACAGTGGTAGTAAAAATTGGGCCTTTGATGGTGGTGCTGGTGCCACAACACTGTAAGCCCTGACAGTTACTCTTGGTGGGTGCAGCAATGGGCCCTGCTGTGAATTATTAGATCAAGAATTGTAATTACATGCCCCTGTTGAACAGGGGCTGAAAAATTGGGCCTTAGGCACTGGTGGCACAACACTGCAACCCCTCACAGCAACTGTACTTGGAGCACAGCAATGAGCCCTGTTGCAAAGTATTGCTTCAAAAATTGTAATGACACGCCCCTGTTAAACAGGGGCTGAAAAATTGGGCCTTAGGCACTGGTGGCACAACACTGCAACTCCTCACAGATACTGTACTTGGAGCACACCAATGAGCCCTGTTGCAAAGTATTGCTTCAAAAATTGTAATGACACGCCCCTGTTAAACAGGGGCTGAAAAATTGGGCCTTAGGCACTGGTGGCACAACACTGCAACTCCTCACAGATACTGTACTTGGAGCACAGCAATGAGCCCTGTTGCAAAGTATTGCTTCAAAAATTGTAATTACACGCCCCTGTTAAACAGGGGCTGAAAAATTGGGCGTTAGGCACTGGTGGCACAACACTGCAACTCCTCACAGATACTGTACTTGGAGCACAGCAATGAGCCCTGTTGCAAAGTATTGCTTCAAAAATTGTAATTACACGCCCCTGTTAAACAGGGGCTGAAAAATTGGGCGTTAGGCACTGGTGGCGGCACCCATAAACAAAAATGATCTTACAAGCTATCATCATCAATCGTATCATTGAGGACTCGGAGGAGGAGGATAGCCAGTCAACATAACAGCACAGGCACTCAGCATCAGCATCAGTCTTGAAGGGATGTGACATGTTAAAATCAATTAGTCTGTTATATCAGCATCAGGTGTGTGGTAGCTGGTGGTGATCCAAGACTGGTTCATCTTGATGAAAGTCAGTCGATCAACCGAGTCGGTGGACAGGCGCACCCTGTGATCCGTGACAAATCCTCCAGCAGCACTGAATGTGCGTTCCGAAAGAACGCTGGATGCAGGACAGGCCAGTAGCTCAATTGCATACTGTGCAAGCTCTGGCCAGTGATCCATCCTCAAGACCCAGTAAGCCAGAGGATTTTCGGTGGGGAAGGTGTCCAAGTCTGACCTTGCCCCTAGATATTCCTGCACCATGTTTATCAGACGCTGGCGATGGTTGCTGGAACCGATCATACTTTGGGGCTGCGGACTAAAGAATTGTCTGAACGCATCGGTCAGACGGCCACCTTCCCCACCGCTCCTTCTTTGACTGGCCGAAGCCTCAGCAACTCGTTGTCCAGGACCAGGAGTTTGCAACCTCCCAGTCTCTGGGAACGCGTTGCACAGACCTTTCTGCAAGGCCTCCCGGAGTTGTCTCATCCTCTGCTCCCTCTGCGACGGTAACATAAGGTCCGCAACCTTACCCTTGTACCGTGGATCAAGGAGAGTGGCCAGCCAGTAATGGTCCCTCTCCTTGATCCGAAGAATACGAGGATCCTTCCGCAGACTTTGCAGGATCAGGGAGGCCATGCAGCGTAGGTTTGCTGAGGCATTCGCTCCGGAGTCCTCTGGGTCACTAAGGACGACATGATCCGCAGCCACCTCCTCCCAGCCACGTACAAGTCCACTGGTTTCTTGGGACTGTAAATCATCCCTAAAAGACTGCTGCTGATGATGCTGAGTGCCAGCCTCCACCTCCATGCTGACACAATCCTCCTCCTCCTCCTCCTCCTCCTCTTCCTGTGCGATGGGTGGGACAGAAGGAACACTGTCTGGGTAAAGGGGGCCTTGAGAGGCAAGGAAGTCCTCCTCTTCCTGCCTCTGTTCTGCCTCAAGTGCCCTGTCCATTATTCCACGCAGCGTGTGCTCCAACAGGTGGACAAGAGGTACAGTGTCACTGATGCATGCACTGTCACTGCTCACCATCCTCGTGGCCTCCTCAAATGGTGCCAGGACAGTGCATGCATCCCTGATCATGCCCCACTGGCGTGGAGAAAAAAAACCAAGCTCCCCTGACCCTGTCCTGGTGCCGTAGTCGCACAGGTACTCATTGATGGCCCTCTGCTGCGTGTGCAGCCGCTGCAGCATGGCCAACGTTGAGTTCCACCTGGTGGGCATGTCACATATAAGGCGGTTCTTGGGCAGGTTCAACTCCTTTTGCAGCTCAGCCAGGCGAGCACTGGCATTATAAGATCTGCGGAAATGCACACAGACTTTCCTGGCCTGCCTCAGGACATCCTGTAAGCCCGGGTACCTGCCCAAGAAGCGCTGCACCACCAGGTTAAGGACGTGAGCCACACAGGGCACATGGGTCAGTTGTCCCTGTCGGAGGGCGGAGAGGAGGTTGGTGCCATTGTCGCAAACCACCATTCCTGGCTTAAGCTGGCGTGGCGTCAACCACCTCTCGGCCTGGCCCTGCAGAGCAGACAGGACCTCTGCCCCAGTGTGGCTTCTGTCCCCCAAACACACCAGCGCAAGCACGGCATGGCATCTTTTTGCCTGCGTACTTGCGTAGCCCCGTGAACGGCTACGGAGCACCGCTGGTTCATAGGACAAACCACAGGAAGAGGCCATGGAGGAAGAAGAAGAGGAGGGGGTGGAGGAGAGAGGTGTGTCACAACCAGTAGTAGCATTTTGGAGGCGTGGCGGTGGGACAACCTCCAACACTACTGCACCTTGTCCTGAATCCTTCCCAGCTGCCAAAAGAGTGACCTAATGGGCCGTGAAAGAAAGGTAACGTCCCTGTCCATGCCTGCTGGACCATGAGTCAGCGGTAATATGCACCTTACCGCTGACCGCCCTGTCCAGCGAGGCCAAGACATTGCCTTCCACATGCCGGTAGAGAGCCGGAATAGCCTTCCGTGAGAAAAAGTGGCGTTTGGGAACCTGCCACTGAGGAACTGCACATTGCACAAACTCACGGAAGGGGGCCGAGTCTACCAACTGAAAAGGCAGCAGTTGAAGCGCTAGCAATTTAGCCAAGCTAGCATTCAACCGCTGGGCATGTGGATGGCTGGGAGTGAACTTCTTTCGACGGTCCAGCAGCTGGGGCAGGGAAATTTGCCTGCTAGAATCGGACGTCGGTGTACTGCTAGCAGAGTGGGCGCAAGTACTTGGCTGTGACACACCTAATTCTACACCTTCATTCCTCTCAGTGCATGTTTCAGAGAGGACTGAAGTTATAGTGGGGTTGGAGATCCCAGCTGATGCGGTGCAAGGAGAGGTCCGCTTTGTTCTTTGGTGTGGGTCTTTGAGGTAGGCTTGCCAACGAGCTGCATGGCAGGTCAACATATGTCTGGTCAGGCATGTGGTACCCAAGCGGCTGATGTTTTGGCCACGCGATATACGCTTGAGACATATGTTGCAAACAGCAGCTGTGCGATCTGATGCACTAGCCTCAAAAAAGGCCCACACCAAAGAACTTTTTGAATGACGGGCAGAGGCAGCGCCCTGCACAGGCGGAGCTCTGCGGTGTGATTCCGTCGGTGTACTGCCCTTACGCTGGCCACCAAAGGGCATCCTGCCTCGTTGGAGATGTGCCTCCTCCTCATCCTCCTCCTCCTCCTCTCTCCTATTAGGCACCCACGTGGAGTCAGTGACCTCATCATCCCCTCCCTCCTCATCACTGGAGCCAATCTGGCAGTATGCTGCAGCTGCTGGAACATGACTGCCAGATTGGTGTCCTTCTTGAGCATCCCCTCTGTCTGCTCTCACGCTACTGCCTTCCTCTAGCTGGGTTTCATCATCAGACCCTTCGAAACGCTGGGCATCCTCCTGGAGCATGTACCCAACACTGTGCTGAAACAGTTCGGGGGACTCCTCAGGAGGAGGACATGGTGGGTCTAGGGAAGGAGTGACTGATGATTTGTCTGACATTGATACCAGGGAAGACGACGCTTTGGCAGCTGCTTTTCCAGTACCCTGAGCCTGGGTGAGAGAGGATGAGGAGGAGGAGGAGGGCTTGGTCATCCACTCTACCAAGTCTTCGGCATGATGTGGCTCAACATGTCCAGCTGCCGAAAAGAAGGACAAGCGTGTCCCATGGCCATGTGCTGATGACAATGCACCGCGTCCACGACCAGCACTGTTGCCCCCAGACACAGAGCCTGCTTGCCCTCTTTTATTGCCTCCTGACTGTCTGCCTCTCCTTGTTTGCCTTCCAGACATTCTAATAGATGGCCTGCAGGGAGATGGGAAAAAAGCAATAAGGGCTACCTTCAGGTGTCCTTCTCTGTCCCTTGAAACAAGGACTTGCAGAGTGAAATAAACTGACACTCTCCCTACCTACAGTTTTCTGTCCCTAGAATAAATGTTTTTTTTAATCACAATATAGCACAAGGACAATTCAGTCACTGTCCTTCCAGGTCCCTGGAAACAAGGACTTGCAGAGTGAAATAAACTGACACTCTCCCTACCTACAGTTTTCTGTCCCTAGAATAAATGTTTTTTTTAAGCACAATATAGCACAAGGACAATTCACTCACTGTCCTTACAGGTCCCTGGAAACAAGGACTTGCAGAGTGAAAGAAAAAAAACACTCTCCCTACCTACAGTTTTCTGTCCCTAGAAAAAATGTTTTTTTTAATCACAATATAACACAAGGACAATTCACTCACTGTCCTTCCAGGTCCCTGGAAACAAGGACTTGCAGAGTGAAATAAACTGACACTCTCCCTACCTACAGTTTTCTGTCCCTAGAATAAATGTTTTTTTTAAGCACAATATAGCACAAGGACAATTCACTCACTGTCCTTACAGGTCCCTGGAAACAAGGACTTGCAGAGTGAAAGAAAAAAAACACTCTCCCTACCTACAGTTTTCTGTCCCTAGAATAAATGTTTTTTTTAATCACAATATAGCACAAGGACAATTCAGTCACTGTCCTTCCAGGTCCCTGGAAACAAGGACTTGCAGAGTGAAATAAACTGACACTCTCCCTACCTACAGTTTTCTGTCCCTAGAATAAATGTTTTTTTTAATCACAATATAGCACAAGGACAATTCAGTCACTGTCCTTCCAGGTCCCTGGAAACAAGGACTTGCAGAGTGAAATAAACTGACACTCTCCCTACCTACAGTTTTCTGTCCCTAGAATAAATGTTTTTTTTAATCACAATATAGCACAAGGACAATTCAGTCACTGTCCTTCCAGGTCCCTGGAAACAAGGACTTGCAGAGTGAAATAAACTGACACTCTCCCTACCTACAGTTTTCTGTCCCTAGAATAAATGTTTTTTTTAAGCACAATATAGCACAAGGACAATTCACTCACTGTCCTTACAGGTCCCTGGAAACAAGGACTTGCAGAGTGAAAGAAAAAAAACACTCTCCCTACCTACAGTTTTCTGTCCCTAGAATAAATGTTTTTTTTAATCACAATATAGCACAAGGACAATTCAGTCACTGTCCTTCCAGGTCCCTGGAAACAAGGACTTGCAGAGTGAAATAAACTGACACTCTCCCTACCTACAGTTTTCTGTCCCTAGAATAAATGTTTTTTTTAATCACAATATAGCACAAGGACAATTCAGTCACTGTCCTTCCAGGTCCCTGGAAACAAGGACTTGCAGAGTGAAATAAACTGACACTCTCCCTACCTACAGTTTTCTGTCCCTAGAATAAATGTTTTTTTTAATCACAATATAGCACAAGGACAATTCAGTCACTGTCCTTCCAGGTCCCTGGAAACAAGGACTTGCAGAGTGAAATAAACTGACACTCTCCCTACCTACAGTTTTCTGTCCCTAGAATAAATGTTTTTTTTAATCACAATATAGCACAAGGACAATTCAGTCACTGTCCTTCCAGGTCCCTGGAAACAAGGACTTGCAGAGTGAAATAAACTGACACTCTCCCTACCTACAGTTTTCTGTCCCTAGAATAAATGTTTTTTTTAAGCACAATATAGCACAAGGACAATTCACTCACTGTCCTTACAGGTCCCTGGAAACAAGGACTTGCAGAGTGAAAGAAAAAAAACACTCTCCCTACCTACAGTTTTCTGTCCCTAGAAAAAATGTTTTTTTTTAATCACAATATAACACAAGGACAATTCACTCACTGTCCTTCCAGGTCCCTGGAAACAAGGACTTGCAGAGTGAAATAAACTGACACTCTCCCTACCTACAGTTTTCTGTCCCTAGAATAAATGTTTTTTTTAAGCACAATATAGCACAAGGACAATTCACTCACTGTCCTTACAGGTCCCTGGAAACAAGGACTTGCAGAGTGAAAGAAAAAAAACACTCTCCCTACCTACAGTTTTCTGTCCCTAGAAAAAATGTTTTTTTTAATCACAATATAACACAAGGACAATTCACTCACTGTCCTTCCAGGTCCCTGGAAACAAGGACTTGCAGAGTGAAATAAACTGACACTCTCCCTACCTACAGTTTTCTGTCCCTAGAATAAATGTTTTTTTTAATCACAATATAGCACAAGGACAATTCAGTCACTGTCCTTCCAGGTCCCTGGAAACAAGGACTTGCAGAGTGAAATAAACTGACACTCTCCCTACCTACAGTTTTCTGTCCCTAGAATAAATGTTTTTTTTAATCACAATATAGCACAAGGACAATTCAGTCACTGTCCTTCCAGGTCCCTGGAAACAAGGACTTGCAGAGTGAAATAAACTGACACTCTCCCTACCTACAGTTTTCTGTCCCTAGAATAAATGTTTTTTTTAATCACAATATAGCACAAGGACAATTCAGTCACTGTCCTTCCAGGTCCCTGGAAATAAGGACTTGCAGAGTGAAATAAACTGACACTCTCCCTACCTACAGTTTTCTGTCCCTAGAATAAATGTTTTTTTTAATCACAATATAGCACAAGGACAATTCAGTCACTGTCCTTCCAGGTCCCTGGAAACAAGGACTTGCAGAGTGAAATAAACTGACACTCTCCCTACCTACAGTTTTCTGTCCCTAGAATAAATGTTTTTTTTTAATCACAATATAGCACAAGGACAATTCAGTCACTGTCCTTCCAGGTCCCTGGAAACAAGGACTTGCAGAGTGAAATAAACTGACACTCTCCCTAACCTACAGTTTTCTGTCCCTAGAATAAATGTTTTTTTTAATCACAATATAGCACAAGGACAATTCAGTCACTGTCCTTCCAGGTCCCTGGAAACAAGGACTTGCAGAGTGAAATAAACTGACACTCTCCCTACCTACAGTTTTCTGTCCCTAGAATAAATGTTTTTTTTAAGCACAATATAGCACAAGGACAATTCACTCACTGTCCTTACAGGTCCCTGGAAACAAGGACTTGCAGAGTGAAAGAAAAAAAACACTCTCCCTACCTACAGTTTTCTGTCCCTAGAAAAAATGTTTTTTTTAATCACAATATAACACAAGGACAATTCACTCACTGTCCTTCCAGGTCCCTGGAAACAAGGACTTGCAGAGTGAAATAAACTGACACTCTCCCTACCTACAGTTTTCTGTCCCTAGAATAAATGTTTTTTTTAAGCACAATATAGCACAAGGACAATTCACTCACTGTCCTTACAGGTCCCTGGAAACAAGGACTTGCAGAGTGAAAGAAAAAAAACACTCTCCCTACCTACAGTTTTCTGTCCCTAGAAAAAATGTTTTTTTTAATCACAATATAACACAAGGACAATTCACTCACTGTCCTTCCAGGTCCCTGGAAACAAGGACTTGCAGAGTGAAATAAACTGACACTCTCCCTACCTACAGTTTTCTGTCCCTAGAATAAATGTTTTTTTTAATCACAATATAGCACAAGGACAATTCAGTCACTGTCCTTCCAGGTCCCTGGAAACAAGGACTTGCAGAGTGAAATAAACTGACACTCTCCCTACCTACAGTTTTCTGTCCCTAGAATAAATGTTTTTTTTAATCACAATATAGCACAAGGACAATTCAGTCACTGTCCTTCCAGGTCCCTGGAAACAAGGACTTGCAGAGTGAAATAAACTGACACTCTCCCTACCTACAGTTTTCTGTCCCTAGAATAAATGTTTTTTTTAATCACAATATAGCACAAGGACAATTCAGTCACTGTCCTTCCAGGTCCCTGGAAACAAGGACTTGCAGAGTGAAATAAACTGACACTCTCCCTACCTACAGTTTTCTGTCCCTAGAATAAATGTTTTTTTTAATCACAATATAGCACAAGGACAATTCAGTCACTGTCCTTCCAGGTCCCTGGAAACAAGGACTTGCAGAGTGAAATAAACTGACACTCTCCCTACCTACAGTTTTCTGTCCCTAGAATAAATGTTTTTTTTAATCACAATATAGCACAAGGACAATTCAGTCACTGTCCTTCCAGGTCCCTGGAAACAAGGACTTGCAGAGTGAAATAAACTGACACTCTCCCTACCTACAGTTTTCTGTCCCTAGAATAAATGTTTTTTTTAATCACAATATAGCACAAGGACAATTCAGTCACTGTCCTTCCAGGTCCCTGGAAACAAGGACTTGCAGAGTGAAATAAACTGACACTCTCCCTAACCTACAGTTTTCTGTCCCTAGAATAAATGTTTTTTTTAATCACAATATAGCACAAGGACAATTCAGTCACTGTCCTTCCAGGTCCCTGGAAACAAGGACTTGCAGAGTGAAATAAACTGACACTCTCCCTACCTACAGTTTTCTGTCCCTAGAATAAATGTTTTTTTTAAGCACAATATAGCACAAGGACAATTCACTCACTGTCCTTACAGGTCCCTGGAAACAAGGACTTGCAGAGTGAAAGAAAAAAAACACTCTCCCTACCTACAGTTTTCTGTCCCTAGAAAAAATGTTTTTTTTAATCACAATATAACACAAGGACAATTCACTCACTGTCCTTCCAGGTCCCTGGAAACAAGGACTTGCAGAGTGAAATAAACTGACACTCTCCCTACCTACAGTTTTCTGTCCCTAGAATAAATGTTTTTTTTAAGCACAATATAGCACAAGGACAATTCACTCACTGTCCTTACAGGTCCCTGGAAACAAGGACTTGCAGAGTGAAAGAAAAAAAACACTCTCCCTACCTACAGTTTTCTGTCCCTAGAAAAAATGTTTTTTTTAATCACAATATAACACAAGGACAATTCACTCACTGTCCTTCCAGGTCCCTGGAAACAAGGACTTGCAGAGTGAAATAAACTGACACTCTCCCTACCTACAGTTTTCTGTCCCTAGAATAAATGTTTTTTTTAATCACAATATAGCACAAGGACAATTCAGTCACTGTCCTTCCAGGTCCCTGGAAACAAGGACTTGCAGAGTGAAATAAACTGACACTCTCCCTACCTACAGTTTTCTGTCCCTAGAATAAATGTTTTTTTTAATCACAATATAGCACAAGGACAATTCAGTCACTGTCCTTCCAGGTCCCTGGAAACAAGGACTTGCAGAGTGAAATAAACTGACACTCTCCCTACCTACAGTTTTCTGTCCCTAGAATAAATGTTTTTTTTAATCACAATATAGCACAAGGACAATTCAGTCACTGTCCTTCCAGGTCCCTGGAAACAAGGACTTGCAGAGTGAAATAAACTGACACTCTCCCTACCTACAGTTTTCTGTCCCTAGAATAAATGTTTTTTTTAATCACAATATAGCACAAGGACAATTCAGTCACTGTCCTTCCAGGTCCCTGGAAACAAGGACTTGCAGAGTGAAATAAACTGACACTCTCCCTACCTACAGTTTTCTGTCCCTAGAATAAATGTTTTTTTTAATCACAATATAGCACAAGGACAATTCAGTCACTGTCCTTCCAGGTCCCTGGAAACAAGGACTTGCAGAGTGAAATAAACTGACACTCTCCCTACCTACAGTTTTCTGTCCCTAGAATAAATGTTTTTTTTAATCACAATATAGCACAAGGACAATTCAGTCACTGTCCTTCCAGGTCCCTGGAAACAAGGACTTGCAGAGTGAAATAAACTGACACTCTCCCTACCTACAGTTTTCTGTCCCTAGAATAAATGTTTTTTTTAATCACAATATAGCACAAGGACAATTCAGTCACTGTCCTTCCAGGTCCCTGGAAACAAGGACTTGCAGAGTGAAAGAAACTGACACTCTCCCTACCTACAGTTTTCTGTCCCTAGAATAAATGTTTTTTTAAGCACAATATAGCACAAGGACAATTCACTCACTGTCCTTCCAGGTCCCTGGAAACAAGGACTTGCAGAGTGAAAGAAACTGACACTGTCCCTACCTACAGTTTTCTGTCCCTAGAATAAATGTTTTTTTTAAGCACACTATAGCACAAGCACAAAACACACTGACACTCTCCCTACCTATCCTTCTCTTTCCCTAAACTAAAGGAATCCAGGTTAAGCAAGAAAGAAATAACAGTCACTGTCCCTGCCTATGCTGCTCTATCCCTGCTCCGGAACACACTACACTAGGCCGCCGTGCTGGCGGCCTTTTATAGTGTGGGGCGTGTACTAAACACCCTCAGCAATAATTGGCCACAGGCATCCTGCCTGTGGCCAATCATTGCTCTCCTCGCTGCCGGCGCTGTGATTGGCCAAGCATGCGGGGTCACAGTGCATGCTTGGCCAATCACAGCGCCTGGATGACACTGCGATGGCGTAGTGCATTGTGGGCCGTTCGCGTCACTCGAATTTGGCGCGAACGGCCCAAATCGTTCGATCTTCGTCGAACGATCGAACAGCCGATGTTCGAGTCGAACGTATGTTCGACTCGAACACGAAGCTCATCCCTACTGACCACCCCCCGGATAGAAGATGCACTGTAGAGCCTGTCAGGGGCCAAGTGGTTCAGTGTGATGTACCTGAAGAGTGGATATTACCAAATCCCCATGCATCCTTAGGATAAAGAGAAAACTGCCTTCATTACCCCAGTGGGGTTCTTTGAGTTTGATCGCATGCCTCAAGGGTTGTCAGGAGCCCTGGCCACTTTCCAAAGGCTGATGGAGAAAACAGTGGGTGACATGAACTTGATCGAGGTGCTGGTGTACCTGGACGACATCATAGTGTCTGGCAGGACTCTGTAAGAGCATGAAGAGCAGTTGGAGAAGGTCCTAAAGAGACTTCATGAAGAAGGTCTGAAGCTCTCCATAGAGAAGTGCCAATTCTATCAGCCCTCGGTCCACTACCTTGGCCACATCGTGTCTGCCGAGGGGATAGCCACAGACCCTGAGAAGCTGGATGCCTTCACCTCTTGGCCAAGACCCACTAATGGGACCGAGCTTCGGTCATTTCTCGGATTCTGCTCCTACTACCGAAGATTTGTAGAAGGATTTGCCAAGATAGCCCACCCACTCAAAGAACTACTGGAGGAGTGAAGGAGAGGATGATGTCCCAGAACCAGTCAAACCTGTGAAGCCCACAGTAGGGGCTAGAAAACCTAAAGAGTCCATCCAGAATCAGTGGACTTCCAAGTGTGAGGAGGCCTTCAGTCAGCCGAAAAGGAGCCTAACCACTTCCCCAGTCTTGGCCTATGCCGACACCACCAAGCCCTACGAACTACACGTCGATGCCAGTCAAGATGGACTGGGCGCTATATAAAGAACATGACAGACACCTACGGCCTGTTGCCTATGTGAGTCGGAGTTTGGTCCCCGCTGAAGGGAACTACCCCATGCATAAGCTTGAGTTCCTGGCCTTGAAGTGGGCTGAGGTGGATAAATTGAGAGACTACCACTACGGGGCAGAGTTTGTGGTCAAGACTGACAACAATCCACTCACCTACCTCCTCAGTACAGCCAAGCTGGATGCCACAGGACATACAGTTGCAATAAAAAGTATGTAAACCCTTTTGGAATGATATGGATTTCTGCACAAATTGGTCATAAAATGTGATCTGATCTTCATCTAAGTCACAATAGACAATCACAGTCTGCTTAAACTAATAAACACACAAATAATTAAATGTTACCATTTTTTTATTGAACACACCATGAAAACATTCACAGTGCAGGTTGAAAAAGTATGTGAACCCTTGGATTTAATGACTGGTTGAACCTCCTTTGGCAGCAATAACTTCAACCAAACATTTCCTGTAGTTGCAGATCAGACGTGCACAACGGTCAGGAGTATTTCTTGACCATTCCTCTTTACAGAACTGTTTCAGTTCAGCAATATTCTTGGGATGTCTGGTGTGAATCGCTTTCTTGAGGTCATGCCACAGCATCTCAATCGGGTTGAGGTCAGGACTTTGACTGGGCCACTCCAGAAGGTGTATTTTCTTCTGTTTAAGCCATTCTGTTGTTGATTTACTTTTATGCTTTGGGTCGTTGTCCTGTTGCAACATCTATCTTCTGTTGAGCTTCAGCTGGTGGACAGATGGCCTTAAGTTCTCCTGCAAAATGTCTTGATAAACTTGGGAATTAATGTTTCCTTCGATGATAGCAATCCGTCCAGGCCCTGACGTAGCAAAGCAGCCCCAAACCATGATGCCCCCACCACCATACTTCACAGTTGGGATGAGGTTTTGATGTTGGTGTGCTGTGCCTCTTTTTCCTCCACACATAGTGTTGTGTGTTTCTTCCAAACAACTCAAATTTGGTTTCATCTGTCCACAGAATATTTTGCCAGTACTGCTGTGGAACATCCAGGTGCTCTTGTGCAAACTAAACGTGCAGCAATGTTTTTTTTTGGACAGCAGTGGCTTCCTCTGTGGTATCCTCCCATGAAATCCATTCTTGTTTAGTGTTTTACGTATCGTAGATTCGCTAAAAGGGCTGTTAGCATATGCCAGAGACTTTTGTAAGTCTTTAGCTGACACTCTAGGATTCTTCTTCACCTCATTGAGCAGTCTGCGCTGTGCTCTTGCAGTCATCTTTACAGGACGCCCACTCCTAGGGAGAGTAGCAGAGCAGTGCTGAACTTTCTCCATTTATAGACAATTTGTTTTACCGTGGACTGATGAACGGCAAGGCTTTTGGAGATAATTTTATAACCCTTTCCGGCTTTATGCAAGTCAACAATTCTTAATCGTAGGTCTTCTGAGAGCTCTTTTGTGTGAGGCATCATTCACATCAGGCAATGCTTCTTGTGAAAAGCAAACCCTGAACTGGTGTGTGTTTTTTAGAGGGCAGGGCATCTGTAACCAACACCTCCAATCTCATCTCATTGATTGGACTCCAGTTGGCTGACACCTCACTCCAATTATCTCTTGGAGATCTCATTAGTCTAGGGGTTTTCATACTTTTTCCACCTGCACTGTGAATGTTTACATGGTGTGTTCAATAAAAACATGGTAACATTTAATTCTTTGTGTTTTATTAGTTTAAGCAGACTGTGATGGTCTATTGTTGTGACTTAGATGAAGATCAGATCACATTTTATGACCAATTTGTGCAGAAATCCATATCATTCCAAAAGGGTTCACATACTTTTTATTGCAACTGTAGGTGGTTGGCTGCCCTCTCGGGTTTCACCTTTAGTCTGAAATATCGACCGGGAGTTGGGAACAGGGATCCCTCTCAAGAAGGGCTCATGGCCCCAGTGACTCCACAGAAGAGTGGACTCGGCTGACACCAGAAGGAGTGTGAGCCTTAAACCAGGGAGCTTAACTTTAGGCTGGAGGAGGGTCCAGGGCCGAAGAGATTGGAGTTTCTGCTGCTGGAGTACCCAAATGTTACTGCAATATGACCCAAGTGGGGGATGAAGGCCTGCCAAAGCTGTCGAAGAGGGACCTGAGAAGGGACCAGTTGGAAGACCCTCTGGGTAACTTGGCATTGAAGGCTTTGGAGAATCAATGCTCTGACATGCTCCTCACTGATTCCCCAAAGGAGGCTTGTCTGCTACACCGAGAGTGGGATCGGTTGCAGATGCATCAAGGGGTGGTCTACCAAAGGCGCCCCTCTGATGTCCTTGAAGAAAAATGGCAGCTGTTCTTACCCAGAAAACACAGAGACAGTGCTCACGGCCCTCCACGATAACCATGGCCATCTACGGCCTGAGAGGACTTTCCATTTGGTAAGGGGCCGATTCTACTGGCCCTGCATGTGGGCTGAAGTTGAAGGTTACTGCCACTCCTGTATTCGATGTATCCAAAGGAAGACTTTGCCTCCCTGAGCCACCTTCAGAGTCAGGGACCCATGGAGCTGGTGTGCATTGACTTTCTTTGCCTGGAGCCTGATCTGAGTGAGCAGGGAAACATTCTGGTGGTGACTGATCATTTTACTAGATATGCCCAAGCATTCCCAACAAAGGATCAGCAAGCATCAACAGTGGCCAAGGTTTTAGTGGAAAAGTTCTTTGTACACTATGGTTTGCCCCAACGTATCCACTTGGATCAAGGGAGAGACTTTGAAAGTAGCCTTATTAAAAGACTTTTAGACCTGTTAGGCATCAAAAAGTCCAGAACCACTCCTTACCACCCCCAAGGGGATGCTCAACCCAAGAGAATTAACCAAACTCTTGACATGCTTGGAACTTTAAGCTCAGAGAAGAAGCAACACTGGAACAAACATGTAGCTGCCATCGTACATGCCTATAACAATACTGCAAATGACGCTACAGGATACTCTCCTTATCGCTTAAGGTTTGGACGAGAGGCTCAATTACCAGTAGACCTGGCCTTTGGCATATCTCTGGACCACACCTCAGCAACCTCCCACAGAGGGTATGTCGATCGCCTGCGGAAAAGCCTGAAGACCGCCTACGACAAGGCCCAAGCTACCTCAGATAGGAGGGGACTGAGAAATAAAAAAGAACTTTGATCTCAAAGTCCGAGTGCAGGACTTGCAACCAGGTGACAGGGTACTGTTGAGAAATCTGGGTGTCCCTGGCAAGCACAAGTTGGCTGACCGCTGGAAGTCACAGCCCTATGTCATCTGCAAGCAACTACCAGGACTCCCAGTGTACCAGATCAGGCCAGAAGGGAGTGTGGGCCCACTAAAGACTTGGCATCAAAATCACCTGCAGCCCCTCTCAGAGGCAGTTCACCTGCCACCAATGTCAGATTTACAGGCGACTCCCTGAACCTCTCAAGGGTCTCGACCAGTCACAAGGTCTCAGTCAGTACCTCAAGATGTGGACGATGAAGACACTGAGGATTCAGAGGTGGAATCAGACTGGCTGTGGTCATCTCAACAACCAGGGCCCACGACCCCCCCTGTGTCTCCATCCGGAGTGACGGACACTGGGATTCTCAGACCAGAGGCCCCTGAGTTTGTGCCTCAGAGTATGCTTTGAGGAACTGGAGGATGATCCGGTTTCCCTGACAGTGGGGGACTCTGTCAGGGAAACCCTTAAAAAAGGAGAACTGGAAGCTGTGGAAGAGACGGAGTCCAGTGTTCCTGAGCAGAGAGAAGAAGCTGCGGAGGAAGCAGAGACCAGCCTGCCTGAAACCTTAATACCTAAGGAGCAGAGAGAGAGGAGGGTTATTCACCCACCCAAGAGACTGACTTACGATAAATTGGGTGAATGCTCTGAAGGGGTCGTACTTACCTCAAAAAGGACAATTGAAATGCCGGGTCCTTCCACTGCACATTTGGTGGAGGACAACCCCAGCTCACCCCCTGGCACATCTGGTTGGGCCGTTGGAGTAAGGGTGGCCTGTAGGCAGGACAACCTCCTTTCCAAAGCATGGTGAGGGGGTTCCTCTGCCTAGTTTTTATGAAAATGTGAACTGCCTTATCTCTTGTATTCACTAACTGGTCCTTTTTCTACTTGTGTATCTGAACAAAGCATGTAACAGGTCACAAACTGCTGCGGTCTTTGGGGACCAAATATTTCAAGTGGGGGGAGTGTGTAGCAAGATGTCACTTTTGAACGTAGCTTACAGACTACAATTTATGCCTAACAACAACTTAGCTCCCTCTGGTGTCCATTTGTGTCATATTGCTGCAGTTTGTTTGGGTCAGTTATGACAAGAGCAAAGCATGATGGACATTGTAGTGCAAGAGAAAAAGACTATTGCTGTGGGTTGAAAATGGACTACAATGCCCACAGCGCCACTGTGCTATCAAAGTGCATTGCGCCACACACAGCCTGCTGGGGGAACTTACTTAAGGCTAAGTGAGGCCTTAGTCCGGCCTCTTGGTGATGCCATCTTTCAACAGGCAAGAGGCCTGCTGTGAGTGTGCTAGGCCGAAGAAGCCTGGGCCTAAAGTTGCAGAGACCGGACTGCCGGACTGGAGAATCCTTGCCATAGCCTAGCTGATCCGACCAGAGAGGGACCGGTCTACACTCCTCAGCATCTGGAGTTGCCCATCCACCGGCATCTTGTGAGTGGCTGCACGGAGGACCAGGGATCTCAAGCTACAGAGAGACTGGGAGCCAAGAGGGGTCCAGATGGAGCATACCGGCGAGACGAGAAGGCACTTGCCCATCCACATAGTTAACGGATTTATTAAAAAGGAGGGTTTGCTTGCAGCTCTACCCGCGCTTGTTGGCATCTGCAAGTGGGAATGCACTACACCTGAGAGCAGTATAGCGGTATGGGAGAACTGACGTTTCTGTTACCACTCCACTTTATGCACCAAGTGATTTTTTTACTTCACCCTATTGTTGGATTACAAATAACTAAGTGCAACAACAGAGCTAGCAGAAGATTACTGGAAATTTGAAGGAACAATCAGTTCTGGACACGCACCAGCTGAGCTGCCCACTAGAGGGAGCCAAATAGCTTGCAAACTCACATATGTGATACAACTGCTTGCATTACTTTTATTATTGCTTTGCTGTTTCAGTGAGCTGGGTGATACTTGGTGGAGAGGTATCCTATTGCTGGCATCATTGTGTTAATTGGGTCTTCTGTACAGTAAAATACTGAAACTGACATATGTGTATATCATCGACTCTCACAGGGATCTGTTTGTAGTCAAATGTTATTTGTGTAACCCCTATTCTGTTTTCTTCGCCAAGTAAACATCTTACCCTTTGTTAAACTACATCTTGTGTGGGACTCTCTCTGTTGCAGTTGTGAGGCAGGTGACCAACACCAAGGTAACAATATTCAAGTATATATATTATTGTATGGTATCTGTCATGGTTATGCAGTAATGTTTGTCTCTCAGCTTACCTCTCCATGTGCTCAGATTAAGAGGCCAGCCACTTTCACCTGGCTGCTTAAATAATCTCTCCTCTAAGCATGGCTCCAATCCAGGCCCTATCAGGGAACACTATATTAACCTGTGCACTGCAAGTCTGCCTTGCTGATCAGCGTTGTTTGTTAAGCATTGTGTGTTTGGGTTCCTGCTTGCCGTGTGCTATGTCTGTCTGTGTTACCGATCTTGGCTTGTTCTCGACTATCCCTGTCTGCTTGTGACCTTGACCTTTGGATTTTCCTTTGTTTATCCTTGTCTACTTGTCTCCCTAACCTTGGCTTATCCCCTCACTATCTCTTGTATCCTGAGCTGCTGCTTCCCCTCTATCCTCTATACCCTACGGAGCATGAGCTAGGGGACTCTGGGGGCTGCGACCTGGATCCAGTTGCAGGTCAGTCCATCCTCTCCACTAGAGGCTCTGGTGAACACCTGCTGGATCTTAGACTCCGCGCCCTGGGAAATCTTGAGGTCTAACTCCCGGTGGGATCCCTGTTTGTGCTCCAGTGGACCTGCCTTCCTTAACCACTTCCCGCCCAGTCAATAGTGAATTGACGTCCGGGAAGTGGTTGCATTATCGATACTGGACGTCATATGACCCTCGGCAGCGCGGTGATCGGGGACGGCATGTGTCCCTCGGATACAGCGCTTCCCGATCACGGTAAACAGACAATTTCATTGGCTGTTTACCATGTGATCGGCTGTGTCAAAGTCACAGCCGATCACCTGTCAAAACAGACTCGGCGGAGCGCTCCGTGCGCACCGCCACAGGCTTGCAGAGCGGGGATCGGGGAAGGCGAGTGTCCCTTGGACACAGCGCGTCCCCGATCAGAGTAAACAGCCAATGAATTGGCTGTTTACCACGTGACCGGCTGTGTCCAATCACAGCCGGTCACAAATGTAAACAAACTCCACAGGAGTTACTACCTGATCCCTGCTCTCTCCTCACACCGATCTGTGAGGAGAGAGAAGAGATCAGTAAGTTAGCTCAGTGTAGTTTGTCTACATAAGTTTACAGTGCACAACACGCCCCCCCCCATAAAGAGGACCTGTCACACAGCCCAGCACATCAATCAGCCCAGCCAATCAGCCCATCTGTCAATCAGCCCATCTGTCAATCAGCCCATCTGTCAATCAATCAGCCCATCTGTCAATCAATCAGCCGATCTGTCAATCAATCAGCCCACCTGTCAATCAATCACCCCATCTGTCAATCAATCAACCCATCTGTCAATCAATCAATCAGCCCATCTGTCAATCAATCAGCCCATCTGTCAATCATCTGTCACAGGCCCACCTCCATCGGTACCGCCATTGGTACCGCCACACAGGGTACCAGTACCGCCATCAGTACCAGTACCACCACCAGTACCGCCACCAGGCCCAGCATCTATACTGCCACACAGGCCCGCTACCAGTATCACCACTAGTGCCGCCATCGGTACCACCACCAGTACCACCACCCGTACCACCGTCGGTAGTGCCACCACCACCTGTACCGCCATCGGTACCATCACCACCCGTACCGCCATCGGTACCACCACCACCTGTACCGCCATCGGTACCACCACCACCTGTACCGCCATCGGTACCACCACCACCCATACCGCCATCGCACCACCACCACCCGTACCGCCACCTGTACCGCCATCGGTACCGGCGCCACCACCACCACCCGTACCGCCATCGGTACCACCACCACCTGTACCGCCATTGGTACCACCACCACCCATACCGCCATCGGTACCACCACACAGGCCCACCACTAATACCTCCATCGGTACTACCACACAGACCGCCACCACTACCACCAGCAGTACCATTACACAGGCCCACCAATAAGCACTGCCATAATGTCCCAAAGGGTTTACACACCTGAGGAGGCATATGCCATTCTTGCCATGTCGGATGATGAGAGCAGCGGGGAGCTCCCATTATCCGATTCTGGTTCGGAATACGAGCCAGTGGAGGATAGTGGCTCAGAGTCCGAGTCCCCGGAGGAAACCGTCCCTCCCAAAAGAATGCGATCAGCACCAAGATCAGCACCAAGATCAGCATCAAGATCAGGAGAACTGCCCACCACCAGCAGCGCCATACCCCAGGAAGAGGAGCCCAGTACAAGCAATGGAAATGCACGCCCAACCCGAAGAATCCAGCCCCAATCCTACCTTCCCGATGCCCTGGAAAACCCCTTATGGTTGCCTGCCAACTCAGGATCCGCTATCATCCCCCCTTTCACCGCACAGCCAGGTGTGCAGCCCGACACTACAAATTTTTCTAAATTTGATTATTTTTGTTTATTTTTCCCATAAGATTTGCTGCAGAATATAGTGGATCAAACGAATCTGTATGCATCCCAATTTATTGCTGCCAACCCCGATTCTTCCTACGCCCGCATGTTCCAGTGGCGGCGTCTAACATTGGAGGAATTTTAATTATTTTTGGGCCTTATGTTCAATATGGGGCTTACAAAAAAGAACGAAGTCCATTCATATTGGTCCAAACGCCCCATCCAACACATGCCCATATATTCCGCTGTCATGTCCAGGAAAAGATACGACATGATTATGCGCTTTCTCCACTTCAATGACAATTCACAGTGCCCTCCCCGAGATCATCCCAACTACGACAAATTGTACAAGATACGCCCCCTAATCAATGGCTTTTCCCAGCGATTTGAAGAAGTTTTCATCCCAGACCAAAAAAATTTGTGTGGACGAGTCCCTCGTACATTTCACCGGCCGACTGCAGTTCAAGCAGTACATACCAAGCAAGAGAGCCAGGTATGGGTTAAAATTAAATAAATTATGTGATCGAGCCACTGGATACGTCTGCAAATTCAGGATCTACGAAGGCAAAGACTCCCAGCTCCAGCCCCGTGATTGCCCCACATATATTGGAACCAGTGGGAAAATTGTCTGGGAGTTGGCATACCCCCTGTTCGGAAAAGGTTACCATTTATATGTTGATAATTATTATACCAGCCTGCCCCTTTTTCGCCACCTTTACAGTAAACAAACCCCGGCCTGCGGTACCTTAAAAAAAAAAACGGAAGGGATTCCCACAAAATTTATTGACAAAAAAATTGCGACCTGGAGAATCGGCATCCATGAGGAACGAGGAGGTGTTGGCCATGAAGTGGAGGGACAAGAAAGATGTCCACATCCTCTCTACGATCCACAATGACACCATGGTGGAGATCCCAAGAAGACGCGGCTCCATTGTAAAGCCCGAATGTGTCCACGACTACAATTTGTACATGGGGGGGTGGATTTAAACGACCAGATGCTACAGCCCTACTTATCAACCAGAAAGTCCCGTTATTGGCACAAAAAAGTTGTGTTTCACCTGTTTCACATGGCCCTTTTTAATTCGTTTGTCTGCTACCAAAAAGCAACTCAAAATCACCGACTCCACTACCTCCAATATATCGAAGATATCATCGATGCCCTCATTTACCAACAAGATCCCGCCCCAGGAAGCATTCGCTCTGATAGTGTGAGTCGGCTTCACGAGCGACACTATCCCTTTAGCATCCCCCCACAGAATCTGGAAGAAGACGCCAAAAGAAATGCCGTGTATGCAGCAGAGGAGGAGTAAGAAGAGACACCAGCTATTATTGTCCCGATTGTCCCTCCCAACCCGGCCTGTGCATCGGAAATTGCTTCAAAAATTATCATACATCCATTAGTTCCCCTTATTATTAACAGACTGACATTTCCCCATTTGCCTGCTACCATGTTACTAACTACCTTCCATGTTAATTAACTGACCCTGGCCTGTTTACCGATGATGTCTTTGCTTGCCGATTTAAACCACGTTTCTGACCTCCACGTGTACCAACCTCAGCCTGTTTACCGACGATGCCTCTGCCTGCCGATTTAAACCACGTTTCTGACTTCCACGTGTACCGACCTTGGCCTGTTAATCGACCATGTTTTTGCCTGCCACTTGGACTGATCTTTTGGCCATCTACTTTTAGTACACAGGGGTCTCACATATGTGAGGGGCTTCAGAATAGCGTTCTGAGTAGAGAAAATCAGTTTTTCGTTTTCTGTGCTCCAAGAACAGGGTCTGGTTGCCCGGAGGCTTCAAAGCGATTTGGGTGGGAGAAGCCTCTACCCCTGTCCCCCTGGCCCTAAGCTTGATGGTCCTTCCTGCTGCCTGGACCAATAATTTGGCTGTGCTGACCATATTACTGCCTGTAATGACCCATGACATTATGGACCATGTTTCTTCCTGCTGCTTGGACCAATACTTTGGCTGTGTTGACCATATATCTGCCTGCTGCCTCTACTGACTTTGGACAGCATTTCTGCCGGGACACCTCTGCCTGCTACCTGGACCTGTGCTTTGGCTGTGCTCTGGCTGTGCTGACAGTATCTCTGCCTGTGCGAACTATGGACAGTATTCCTGCCTGCTGCCTGGATGATTGCTTTTGCTGTCGCTGACCTCATCCCTGCCTGCTGCCTGGACCGATGCTCTCCTCTGTGGACCACTGCACTTCTAAAACCACAGGTAATCTTTTGTTATTTGGTATGTACCTGCTATGTGTTATGCCCCGTACACACGATCGTTTTTCATGCCGTTAAAAATGCCATTTTTAAAAATGGGCATTAAAAATGATCGTGTGTAGGCTCCAGAGCATTTTTAACTACGTGAAAAACGGCCATTAAAAATTCCGGACATGCTCTCTTTTTTCACGTCGTTTTTCATGTCGTTTTTTTTAACGACGTGAAAAACGATAGTGTGTATGCTTTCACGACGTGAAAAAAAACGCACATGCTCAGAAGCAACTATGAGACGGGAGCGCTCGTTTTGGTAAAGCTAATGTTGGAAATGGAGATGGCACATTTGTCACGGTGGAATTAATAGCATCGTTTTAATGCAGCGCATTCCGTTCTTCTTTTGACATTGAGAGTTTTATGCCAAACTTGTTTCTAAAGTAATTCCAAATTGCTCTAATGATTTTAAAATATTATTTATAAGCCGCACCTCCCTCCTAAATAATACTAATAATAATAAAATAAGTTAATTCTTCTTTTTTCTTTAAATTTTATATTATTTTTGGTTATTTTTTTTTGGCCTTTTTTTAAGTATTTTGGCTTAAATTATTCTTGTGTAAAGTTACCACAACAACCTTCCAAATGTGTCTCATTTGGCCTCAGGGAGGTTTGTGTCCCCTGATAATAACAATAATATAATTTGAGATGTCCCTGCCTGCTTCCTAGCAAGCTCTCTTTTGAAATACAAATCACATAGTCAAGTATTTAAAGGGCACTCAATTTTTTTTTATTTCAGAACATTAACAAATTAAAGTGGAAGGCAGCACTGGAGAGCCTGCTTGCATTTGTGCATCCCTTTGACCCCACAACAACCATACAAGATGTCCAAACCAAAATAGAGATTAGATCCCCCCAAAAAATGAGCCCAATCTTGTCTTGAGCTCCCAGAGGTCAGGAGCCACAGCAGATAAGTCCTATATGTCCCCAGTCTGTGGTACTACAGCAGGCATTATTTTCTTCTCTTCCTTGTAGCCTTCTCTCCAGCCTTCTCTGCAGCCTTGGTTGGTTTCTTCCTTGGAGGCTGGGGATCAGGAGGAGAGGTTGTGGCAGGAGGAGTAGTAGGAGGAGGAGGTGGAGGAGTAGGGACAACCTCCGTTATGTCCGTGTACCTAGTGAGTTCACCCAGCACGCCCTTATTGATGACTTTCAATAGCAGGGTCTCACTGTAAATTTTTTGCTGCAACTCCATTTGCCCTAGTTTGTGGGCGAGGACTGCGGCAAATCCCTCTTCAACAGAGGGTGCCTCTCTGAGGGCCCCTGTTGCCTCTCTGAGGAAGGCCCTGGTTTCCTCCTCCACCTGCCTACCTCTCCTTGGCCCTCGTGGTTTAACTACCAGGGGAGGCATCTGGGCTCTTGTGCTGGGCCCAGCCTCCTCCTGGGTGCCACTGGGCCCAGCCTCCTCCTGGGTGCCCCTGGGCCCTGCCTCCTCCTGGGTGCCACTGGGCCCAGCCTCCTCCTGATCCCCAACATCACCCTCTTCCTGGCTCTGCTCTGGCTGTAAAAAAAGAAAGGGACATTATTTATTTTGCCACATCATCATTCACAGACATTGTTCACCTCTAGACATTGTTGAAATCAATGCCAAAAGTTATGTCCTTTTCATTGATTACGCATCCTGGTTTTGTTGTCTTGGACACATAAAATTAGCCCACTACTGTATCTTGCTCTTCACAAACTTTATTGGTAGAAGTGTACATACCTTTAACAATAATAACATCTATTTAAAATCTACAATTTTGTACGATAGAAATATAGATAGCAAAACTTTACCTGGCACCATATCTCCAAATCTGCCTCCTCAAGGCCCTGATCTTGATCCTCAGAGGAAGCCAGAGCAGGGTTGACAGGAAGGCTGGAGGACTGGCTGCAGGGAAGGCTGGAGGGTTGGGTACAAGGAAGGCTGGATTGACCTCTGGGGGGAAGGGTGGAGAGAGATTGCCGCACTTCCAGCTGGTCATCCAGAAAAGCAAGCTTACTGTAGTACCACAGACTGGGTTTATAAACCTTATCTGCTGGTGCACCTGACCTCTGGGACCTCAGGACCATAGTCCTCTGGGTCCTGTATGTCCCTCTGATGGTCCCAATTTTGTTTTTGACATCTTGGAGAGTTGTTGTGGGTATCTTTGTTTGCACAAATGCAAGCAGGCTCTCCAGTGCTGCTTTCCTGGCGTCTTTATTTTTATTTCCGCCACTTTTGGTTTGCCATAATATAGGGAGCTCTTGCCATTTGTCGATGAACTCCCCCATGAAGTCTGGGTTTTTAAAAGTATTCATGATATCTGTAAAAGCGAGAAACCAAAATAAAAATATATTTCAGGCAACATTCCTCAACTGTGCATTGTCTACATATTTTGAGCACACAAATCTCCTCGTCTGATGAACCTCAAAAAGTAAAATTGTTAGGTACCTTGGTCACGACGTTCGTTGCTAACTCTCTCTCCCGAAAAATGAACGTATTTCCCAGACATGGATCTTCACTTTATATACACAGCGCATGTGTGAAACTCTGCACGCTTTCCCCGCCCCTGACGTTCGATATTGTACTTTCCCCGCCCCTTCTCGCTCGTAGTGCTGAACAAAACATGGCGGAGACACAGGTGGCTGAGATTACCTCTACAGAGGATGAAATTACAGAGGAGCCCAAATCAAGACCCAGGAGATATAAGGCATCCAACATGTCATTCGAGGAAATGGTGGAGATGGTCGCCATTTTAAAGAAGGAGGATTATGATGCCAAGCATGGTCCGTATAAAAGGCCTAATCTGGTCAAGTCCAGAATTATGGGCAAAGTGGTCAAAAGTCTCCACCAAAAATTCGGGGTGTGCAGAACGAAGGAACAGCTCAGAAAACGATGGTCAGATCTGAAGTTGCGGGAGGCCGACCAATATAAAAGAATCAAGAAAGTTATATTAAAAAGTAAGTTGTTTTTTTTGAGTTTCCATGGTACATATTATTTTCTTGTATTCTGTCGTGTATTTTTAACTTTCATATAGTACACTGAAAGATACCATCTTTTTTAGGTTCGTCCGCATAGTAAACGGACGTATTTTACCTCTTTCTCGGTACAGTTCCTCAAACGATGTTTTAGGATCATCCAGTGTGAACACCCATGTTTTTTTGTTTATTTGGGGGAGTACATTTGGGCCACACTTATTTTTGGTGTGCTAATCCAAAGGAGATTTGTTCATTTTGAAAAACGATATGCATGGTAATGTTAAAGGGAGTGAATGCTCAGCAGCTGATGAAACATCTGAACGCAGTAGTACAAGTGTGGGCCTAAAGCCAAAAAGCTTGATGGAGTCACACACAGGTGATCCAGTGTAGATACTTTGGGGTGTTACAATGTTTCAAATTTGTTCACAAAATGTATATGCTCTGTTTTGGCCTATGTATCCAATCATTTGTCCCGGTTGGCACAGGGGTTAAAAATTAAAATGGAGCATGCTTCAAAAGAATGATTAAAAAGTTTTTTTCCATGTTTCTTATTTTAGCAAAATTGAGTCGCTACTAATGAAACTATTCCTTTTATTTCAATCTCCCTAGGGATTCGAAAAGCTACCTCAGATGAGACGAGAATTGCAATACCTACAACAATACCCCCAGAACCCCAGGATGGAGAGGAATGTGATGTTGTGGAAGTTGAAAGTGGCACCACCACAGGTCAGAGAGAAACCAGACACATGCATGTTAAATAGATGTAGGCCTACATATTCTATCCTACATATTTCTTTTTACATTTAGGTGCAGTTCTGGCGGAAGACCCCAATAAGTTGTCACATCACAGTGCCCAGATCCTGATCCAATACCTGATGGTCTGCTGTCGTGACCTCAAAAAAATTAAGGGAGATTTGCAAGAGATCAGGGCAAATACAAAGCGGGTGGAGGAAAGGCTCCAAAATATCATGGCTGTGCTTGGGCGTGTCTAATGTTTTTACACCAAATAACGTTTTACTTGCAGAGTTTTCTTTTTTTTTTGGTTATTTTACCCTTTAATGACTAGCACATGTTTAGCTTTTTCAAAATTTGGAGAACTATAGTTTGTTTATGCATGGCTGGTCATGCGTTTTAATACACCTGAAATTAAGGGAACATCCACATTTCTATGGAAGTTGACCACCTAAACAAAAAAAATAAAGGTATTTTTACATAACAAATCATTGTGGCTTCATTATGTAAATGTGGTGCTGAGTGAACTAATCAATGTTTGGTGTTTGCACTGACAATGAAGGCTAATTAAAAGATTTTTTAATCCACATGGCAAAACAAATGCACTAGGTAAACCTACCAGAAACATCAAACATTATACAATAAAAATGACAAACCAATCTTTACTTTTTTAAAAAGTTTTATTTTTTTGGTCAAAAAATAATAGAGATTGTCTGGCATTTCAATGGCCCCCCTACCCATAAAATAGTCCACATATTGGTTACGGACCTCACGTCCGGTTGGGGGGGCCAAGCCAGGACGGCCAGGTTCCAGGGCCACCAAAGTTTCTGCATTGATTAAAGAGGCCTCAGGCCCACTCAAAGATATATAACTCGTTGAATGCACCCTTAGGAAATTATGCAGCACACAGCATGTCATAACCACATGGTTCCATTTGTATGGGGCAAGGTGGATGGAGGTAAGGAAGAGGCGAAATCGGCTGGCCATGATCCCAAACGCATTTTCCACCACCCTTCTGGCTCTGGCCGATAATTGAAAACCCTCCTCTCAGGGGTGAGGGTGCGTTGCGGGAATGGCCTCATCAAATGGGGTCCCAGGCCAAACGCCTCATCCGCCACAAACACAAAAGGTAGTCCCTCCACATTCTGCTCCGCGGGTGGCAAGGCCAGCAGATCCAAAAGGAGCCGTTCTCCAAACTCCGTCTGGGCAAAAACTCCTCCATCAGACATCCTGCCATTCTTGCCAACGTCCACATAGAGGAACTCGTAGGTGGCCGACACCACTGCCATCATCACGACGCTGTGGAACCCCTTATAATTATAATAAAAGGATCCCGAATGGGGTGGTGGGACGACCCGAACATGTTTGCCGTCGATGGCTCCTCCACAGTTCGGAAAGTTCCATCGCTGGGCAAACTCGGAAGCCACATTCTGCCATTCATGTGGCGAAGAAGGGAACTGTGGAATTAAAGAAATAACAAATTAATACTTGGAGCCAGAAACATTGCAAGCTGATTTCATACACACATTCATGGCCAACATTGGTAGAAACTGTTAAAAACATAAAAAATTGGAAGCAAGAAAAAAAAAAAAAAAAAATTATGGGGGGGGGGGGGGGGAAGGGTTGAAGATGAGTTGGGAATATCACACATGAAGGCTGTAGCACTCTGTATTGAAGTTAACAAAAATGAAACATTCCTAGGCAAAATTTAGAGTGCGTTTTGGGTAAAGCACTACGATGGAACATATAATAAAAAACATGGAAATGACTAGGCAAGGTAGGTATGGCCCCAGGATAGCATGCTGGAGAGGTTAGGTAAGCCAAATTTACAGGTAGGCCTCAAACACCAAACTTTAAATAATAAAACATGGGGAGAAAGGGGACATTCCCTGCAGCTAAGAATCATGTGAATTAGGGACTGCAAATAAAGCAAATTAAAAATATCCCAAAATAAAAACCATACAATGTGAATTTTTGAAGAAGAACACTTACCTTAATATAGTCCTCCTGCAAAACTTGAAGGATGGCAGAACAAGTCTCTGGTATAATGATCCCCAGAGCCTGGGGGGATATGCCTGTGGAGAACTTAAGGTCCTGCAGGCTTCTCCCAGTAGCCAGGTATCGCAACGTGGCGATGAGCCTCTGCTCAGCACTGATGGCTTCCCGCATAACGGTGTCCTGCCTGGTAATATAGGGGGACACCAAAGCCAACAGCTGCTGAAATACGGGGTCAGACATCCTGAGAAAATTCCTGAAATCATCAGGATTATTCTCCCTGATCTCCCGCAACAAAGGCATGTGACAGAATTGGTGCCGCTGGAGCAACCAATTCTTGGTCCATGAACTCCTCCTGACCCTGCTCATGGCATGGAGTCGGGATACAGCATGAACCCCTGCACCAACTACAGCACGAACTCTACGACGAGTACGTAGCCGCAACATGGCTAGATAACGGTCGGCTGAACAGAACGTACTAGAAGAACGCACGGAAGAACAGCAAGGCCTATGAAGAACAAGCTGAAAAACACGAACGTGCAGAGCAGGCCGCACTGAATAAACAGATACGAACTGACTACAAGCAGTGCGAAACAGATACGAACCCACAGGCGCAATCTGAACTCCCGAAAACGATCTTCAAAGCACGAAGACTGAAAAGCGCGAATCGTCTCTCACCAAACTTTTACTAACATGCGGAAACACGGAATTAGCAAAAGCGTCCCAAAGGGTGGCGTCATTCGAACGGAACTTCCCCTTTATAGTGCCGTCGTACGTGTTGAACGTCACTGCGCTTTGCTTGATCGTTTTTTTTAATGATGGTGTGTACACAAGGCAGGCTTGAGAGGAAACATGAAAAAAAACGAGGAGAAAAACGTCGGTTTAAAAAATGACATTAAAAACGATCGTGTGTACGGGGCATTAGATATATGAAGGGCCTTCAAAAATGTGATCGGTAGTCAGAAAATGATATGTGCAATTAATGCTGCTAGAATGCCTGGAGGTGCTACTTGGATGTTGGGCCTCTGTATGTGGCCAGGCTGTGTAAAAGTCTCAAACATGTGGTATCGCCATACTCAGGAGGAGTAGCAGAATGCATTTTGGGGTGTAATTTTTGCTATGTACATATTATGTGTTAGAAATATCTTATAAATTGACAACTTTGTGTAAAAAAAATGCATTTTAATTTTTTCTCCACATTTTCCAAAACCTTCTGGAAAAAAATGAACCGTTCAAAAGACTCATAATGCCTCATAGATTATACGTTGGGGTGTATGCTTTCCAAAATGGGGTCATTTTGTGGAAAATTCTATTGTCCTGGTGCTCCAGGGCCTTCAAAATTGTAATAGGTGGTTGAGAAAGGATATGTGCGATTTATGCTTGTAGAACGCCTGAAAGTGCTACTTCAATGTTGGGCCTCTGTATATGGCCAGGCTGTGTAAAAGTCTCACACATGTGGTATCGCTATACTCAGGAGGAGTAGTAGAATGCATTTTGGGGTGTTATTTTTGCTATGTATATGCTATGCGTTAGAAATATCTTATAAATGGACAACTTTGTGTAAAAAAAAAAATGCATTTTAATTTTTTCTCCACATTTTCCAAAACCTTCTGGAAAAAAATTAACCGTTCAAAAGACTCATAATGCTTCATAGATTATACGTTGGGGTGTGTGCTTTCCAAAATGGGGTCATTTTGTGGAAAATTCCATTGTCCTGGTGCTCCAGGGCCTTCAAAAGTGTAATAGGTGGTTGAGAAAGGATATGTGCGATTTATGCTTGTAGAACGCCTGAAAGTGCTACTTCAATGTTGGGCCTCTGTATGTGGCCAGGCTGTGTAAAAGTCTCACACATGTGGTATTGCTATACTCAGGAGGAGTAGCAGAATGCATTTTGGGGTGTCATTTTTGCTATGTATATGCTATGTGTTAGAAATATCTTATAAATGGACAACTTTGTGTAAAAAAAATGCATTTTCATTTTTTTTCCACATTTTCCAAAACCTTCTGGAAAAAAATGAACCGTTCAAAAGACTCATAATGCTTCATAGATTATACGTTGGGGTGTGTGCTTTCCAAAATGGGGTCATTTTGTGGAAAATTCCATTGTCCTGGTGCTCCAGGGCCTTCAAAAGTGTAATAGGTGGTTGAGAAAGGATATGTGCGATTTATGCTTGTAGAACGCCTGAAAGTGCTACTTCAATGTTGGGCCTCTGTATGTGGCCAGGCTGTGTAAAAGTCTCACACATGTGGTATTGCTATACTCAGGAGGAGTAGCAGAATGCATTTTGGGGTGTCATTTTTGCTATGTATATGCTATGTGTTAGAAATATCTTATAAATGGACAACTTTGTGTAAAAAAAATGCATTTTCATTTTTTTTCCACATTTTCCAAAACCTTCTGGAAAAAAATGAACCGTTCAAAAGACTCATAATGCTTCATAGATTATACGTTGGGGTGTGTGCTTTCCAAAATGGGGTCATTTTGTGGAAAATTCCATTGTCCTGGTGCTCCAGGGCCTTCAAAAGTGTAATAGGTGGTTGAGAAAGGATATGTGCGATTTATGCTTGTAGAACGCCTGAAAGTGCTACTTCAATGTTGGGCCTCTGTATGTGGCCAGGCTGTGTAAAAGTCTCACACATGTGGTATCGCTATACTCAGGAGGAGTAGTAGAATGCATTTTGGGGTGTTATTTTTGCTATGTATATGCTATGCGTTAGAAATATCTTATAAATGGACAACTTTGTGTAAAAAAAAAATGCATTTTAATTTTTTCTCCACATTTTCCAAAACCTTCTGGAAAAAAATTAACCGTTCAAAAGACTCATAATGCTTCATAGATTATACGTTGGGGTGTGTGCTTTCCAAAATGGGGTCATTTTGTGGAAAATTCCATTGTCCTGGTGCTCCAGGGCCTTCAAAAGTGTAATAGGTGGTTGAGAAAGGATATGTGCGATTTATGCTTGTAGAACGCCTGAAAGTGCTACTTCAATGTTGGGCCTCTGTATGTGGCCAGGCTGTGTAAAAGTCTCACACATGTGGTATTGCTATACTCAGGAGGAGTAGCAGAATGCATTTTGGGGTGTCATTTTTGCTATGTATATGCTATGTGTTAGAAATATCTTATAAATGGACAACTTTGTGTAAAAAAAATGCATTTTCATTTTTTTTCCACATTTTCCAAAACCTTCTGGAAAAAAATGAACCGTTCAAAAGACTCATAATGCTTCATAGATTATACGTTGGGGTGTGTGCTTTCCAAAATGGGGTCATTTTGTGGAAAATTCCATTGTCCTGGTGCTCCAGGGCCTTCAAAAGTGTAATAGGTGGTTGAGAAAGGATATGTGCGATTTATGCTTGTAGAACGCCTGAAAGTGCTACTTCAATGTTGGGCCTCTGTATGTGGCCAGGCTGTGTAAAAGTCTCACACATGTGGTATCGCTATACTCAGGAGGAGTATCAGAATGCATTTTGGGGTGTCATTTTTGCTATGTATATGCTATGTGTTAGAAATATCTTATAAAAATGGACAACTTTGTGTAAAAAAAATGCATTTTCATTTTTTTTCCACATTTTCCAAAACCTTCTGGAAAAAAATGAACGGTTCAAAAGACTCATAATGCTTCATAGATTATACGTTGGGGTGTGTGCTTTCCAAAATGGGGTCATTTTGTGGAAAATTCCATTGTCCTGGTGCTCCAGGGCCTTCAAAAGTGTAATAGGTGGTTGAGAAAGGATATGTGCGATTTATGCTTGTAGAACGCCTGAAAGTGCTACTTCAATGTTGGGCCTCTGTATGTGGCCAGGCTGTGTAAAAGTCTCACACATGTGGTATCGCTATACTCAGGAGGAGTATCAGAATGCATTTTGGGGTGTCATTTTTGCTATGTATATGCTATGTGTTAGAAATATCTTATAAAAATGGACAACTTTGTGTAAAAAAAATGCATTTTCATTTTTTTTCCACATTTTCCAAAACCTTCTGGAAAAAAATGAACGGTTCAAAAGACTCATAATGCTTCATAGATTATACGTTGGGGTGTGTGCTTTCCAAAATGGGGTCATTTTGTGGAAAATTCCATTGTCCTGGTGCTCCAGGGCCTTCAAAAGTGTAATAGGTGGTTGAGAAAGGATATGTGCGATTTATGCTTGCAGAACGCCTGAAAGTGCTACTTCAATGTTGGGCCTCTGTATGTGGCCAGGCTGTGTAAAAGTCTCACACATGTGGTATCGCTATACTCAGGAGGAGTATCAGAATGCATTTTGGGGTGTCATTTTTGCTATGTATATGCTATGTGTTAGAAATATCTTATAAAAATGGACAACTTTGTGTAAAAAAAATGCATTTTCATTTTTTTTCCACATTTTCCAAAACCTTCTGGAAAAAAATGAACGGTTCAAAAGACTCATAATGCTTCATAGATTATACGTTGGGGTGTGTGCTTTCCAAAATGGGGTCATTTTGTGGAAAATTCCATTGTCCTGGTGCTCCAGGGCCTTCAAAAGTGTAATAGGTGGTTGAGAAAGGATATGTGCGATTTATGCTTGCAGAACGCCTGAAAGTGCTACTTCAATGTTGGGCCTCTGTATGTGGCCAGGCTGTGTAAAAGTCTCACACATGTGGTATCGCTACACTCAGGAGGAGTAGCAGAATGTATTTTGGGGTGTAGTTGCAATTATGCATATGCTGTGTGAGAGAAAAAAACTGTTAATATGACCAGTTTGTGTAAAAAAAATAAAAAAAATTTTTAAATTTTCCCAAGAATTGTGGGAAAAAAATACAACTTCAAAAAACTCACCATGCCTCTTAGTAAATACCTTGGACTGTCTACTTTCCAAAAAGGGGTAATTTTGGGGTATTTGTACTTTCCTCGCTTGTTAGTGTCTCAAGAAATGAGATATCCCTTCAGTACATCAGGCGTGATCAGATGTGATACATTTTCAGTGATTGCCACCATAGTTTGTAGACTCTATAACTTTCACAAAGACCAAATAATATACACTAATTTGGGTTCATTTTACCAAAGATATGTAGCAGTATACATTTTGGCACAAATTTATGAAGAAAAATTACTTATTTGCAAAATTTTACAATAGAAACTAAAAAAAAGTTGTTTTTTTTAAAAAAAATTGCTGTTTTTTTGCTTATATCGCAAAAAATAAAAAAACCCAGTGGCGATTAAATACCACCAAAAGAAAGCTCTATTTGTAAGAAGAAAATGATAAAAATTTTGTTTGGATACAGTGTAGCATGACTAAGTAATTGTCATTCAAAGTGTGAGAGTACTGAAAGCTGAAAATTGGTCTGGGCGGGAAGGTGCATAAGTGCATGGTATTGAAGTGGTTAACCACCCAGAGTTCCATCCGCAGCAGTCGGCCATAGGGTCCACTACCTTAGCGGTGCACTCCTGACCCCAAAGGTGTGCATCTGTCACCTGGTCTCAGGTGACCTGACAGTATCATTGTGGTTCCCTACTGCCAGTGGGTCCCACAATCACGTTATTGTCCAGTTGTGCCAAGGGAGGGTTCGAGCCAAACTTTTGAGGTTGATAGGCAGAGCGCAGGCCCAAATCTAAACCAGCAGCTACTACGGGGGTAGTGCTACATGTCAAAATCTGAAATTTTAAATATTACGGTCCCCCAACCAGAAGCTGACCAGGTAAAACCTCTATTCCCCTTTTGCTGGGAAACTACATGTATGAAATACCTTGGTATTCTAAAACCGGACTGTATTACTCATAGACAATTCAAACTCCTTAACCAACTCCTCACGGCGGCTAAGCAAACAATCGCAAAGGCGTGGAGGACCCCCGACCTAGAGGTACCCGAGACTGAATCCAGACTAAACGTTTTCATGTCTCATGCCAAAATGCTAGCAATAGAAAGGGATCAAATTCCAGCTTTTTCAAAAAAAACTGGAATCCTTGGATCAAATACCACTTATCACCACTCTGTGATAACACAATTCTCATGCCATGGTAGCTGACAACCCTACTCAGATAAACGTGATTTGCAATCCCAAACCCAAACTTTCAGAGCCTTGGTGCTACCCTACCTTCTGTTGTGAACATTATAATGCTTTTTACACCCTCAGACAGGAAGCCATATGATCTGAGCTAATCCAGTGGACTCCTGCACTTTTTTCTCTATTCTCCTCACTATTCTATTCTTCCTTTTCTTGTGTATCCCTTTTTCTGTGTGTTCTTTTCTTTTATATATATATTTTTTTTTCTCTTCGGCTCTATTTTTTATTCTTTTACTGAACAGTAATGAAGTATTATTCTATTTAACAAATTTTAACAGCTCTGGTCCAAGCTAATACTCTATATGGTAGCATTATTTCAGTCGTAGTTAATTATTCTTAGTTATATTACTTAATTTTACTTTTCTTTTCTGTAATGGTCAAATAACCTACCTAACAGTAGCTACTTAGTGGACCTTAAAATTCTACCATTTATGTTAAACATGATTTGTTTACTGTTGTATTATTTATTACAACTGCTTGTATTTACTTGTTGATCCAATCAATAAAATATTTTGACAAGGAAATACCTTGGTATATACCTTACCACCCCCCCCCCCCCCATCTTCATTCCCTTTTTAGGCATAATTATATCCCTCTCCTAAACATTTGAGCTTACCTCAGGAAATGGTCATCCCTGTCACACTCATGGCTGGGCAAGGTGAATATAATCAATATGAACATACTCCCCCGCATTCTCTTTATCCTACAAATGATCCCCTTAAAAGGTTCCCATAGGTTTCTTTACTTTACTACAGACCATGATCGCCCGCTTTATATGGAGAGACGGTCACCCCAGAGGATCCAGAGAGGTTCTCTTTTGGGCCAAACACTCTGGGGGGGGGCTGTCTCTACCCAATTTCAAAGCTTATTACCATGCCGTAGTATTATCACGTATAGCAGACTGGAAGCCAGTGCTTCTAAATTATGGGTACAACTGGAACACTTTGTGATTCGGATCTCTCCACTGCTCCTTGGATACCACACTCTTCTAGAAACCTCTCACAATACCTCGCCCCTTACCACATCCTCTTTGGACGTTTGGTATGGACTACATAAGAAACTTGCATGGTCTTATGACTCCCCACTAACTCCTCTTCTGCTCCTCTTGCGTCATGTCTTATGCTCCAATACACTTAAACCTCTGTCTGAAATATTGGGTTCCAGACCAATCACATTTATGGAAAAATGGAGGTACAACCAACTGAATTGCTTTCTTCAAACATTACAACCATTACGGGGCACCCACGATCTCAATGGAATTGAATAGGTGTTCCTTCATAAGGATCCCCCTTTACACTGTATTTCCCAGTTTTACAAAGCTCTTATCGAATTGCAAAGCCCGACTTATCCAACTTATCTGACCAGGTGGGAGCTTGACCTGGGTGCTACTATCACAGACAAGAAAAAGGACAAAGTTCTCCAACTTACGCATATATCTTCACTGGCTTCTATGGCAGAAACTAATTTTAAACTTCTCACCAGATGGCACCATACACCTGTTAAACTTCACTGTATGTTCCCTATCAACTCCCCGCTATGTTGGAGGAATTGTGGACAAGACGCCGCCCACGTCTGGTGGTTCTGCCCTCTCATTCGTCATTTCTGGTCTAAAGTGATAGACCTGAGCCATCAGATTACCGAAGTCAATCTACCTTTTGATCCATGAACAGTTTTCACTCTACCACAATGCCCATAGGAAGATATAAACGTTCACTCATTCCACACCTCCTAAATACAGCCAAGGTTCTCATTCCTACCCTCTGGGGTCAACCTACAACTCCAACCATGAAGTCTTGGCTACAAAAAGTATCTGAATTAAGCCTCATGGAAGAACTTACCCATATTGCAAGAGACAATACTAAACAATATACTTTAACCTGGGCCCCTTGGTCCTTGTTCCTTACCACCCCTTGCTACGAGGATATCATCTCTTCGTCCCCCCAGGATACCCATGCTTCCTAAATTGCTCTTCTACCTTACCTTTTATTTCTTTTTTTGCTAATAGTAGAGGGTCCACCCCTCCAAGGTTTCAGTAAACTAACTGTAATTGCTTTAAGTTCACTTGTGTTGCCATGTCTGCCAGCCACCTACCTATCACTTAGCTAATGAGACCCCAATGCTGATGGAGAGGGGCAAGGGAGGGTCAAACAAGGATGCTATGCAGGTGACTGACATCCTCCTTATCAACTAATGATGCCATTGGTCGATGCCAGCAGCTAGAAGGTCAGTGGTGGCTGGTGTTTTTTTCTTTTGGAGGGGGTGGCAAACAGACCCCCCCGGTCGGTGGCAACCCCCCCGGAGGACAGTCGTGACATCAAAGCCCCACACTTACCCCATCTAGGAAGCGGGCGGGCAGGCAGCGTGTCCAGTAGCTTTCTTCCTCCTCCTGTGGATCACGGCAGCTTCCACAGGCATCCTCCTAGGCATCCAATAGGATCGCCTGACCTTTCAGCCAATCGGAAAACGGGTATCAGACCCGCGCTTCCTGATTGGCGGAGAGGCAATTTAGTGTTAGAAAAGTGAATATTCATTTGCTTTTCTAACACACCTGGGTGGGCTCCAAGCACAATGCTCTGCGCCATAAGTCCACCCTATTTTGAAGCATATTAGAGCCTATGGCCTGTAAATCATGCGCCCGATGTCCTGAAAAGAGGCCTGGCGCATAGGGGGTGGTGGCGGCAGCCGTGGATAGATTCATGCTATGCATGAATCAATCCATTACTCATATAGGGGGTAGCCTGGATAGAGGGAGCAGCGCCCGTGCGCCCTTAAAGTGGTTGTAAGGCTTACCTGTAGGTGGATGAAATATCTCCTTAACTTACATGGTTAAGGAGATACTTGCTTTTGAAACCAGCGCCGCTGACGTCACGTGCATGCGAATATCGGGCCGGCATAGTAGCCGGATTTCTGAATGGAGCTTGCCGGCCCAAACGCGCATGCATATGACGTCATCCGGGGCCAATCACAGCGCCGGAGCGGCGATACACGGAAGGCAGAGGGGAGCAACATGGCAACGGAGGTGTCCGAGCACCGCTGCGGGGGCTTCGATCTCAGGTAAGTGATTGATAATGAGCTAGTATGCTATGCATACTAGCTCATTATGTCTCTCTTTTGCAGGTTGTAAAAAAAAAAAAAAGGATTCGGGCGTTTACAACCACTTTAATGGGCAGGCCGCTCCTGTAGAAGGTAGTTACGTTACTGTTGCACAAAGAAAACCTGTTGCTTTGTGTAACTAAAAGGAAGGCTTCATCCATGCACCGACTTGCATACAATTTTTGGGCAATTTTTTGGCATTTTGCCAAGGCACCCCTGAAAAAAACTCAAGGCAGCCTGGTTGAAAAAGGCTTATCTAAGATATAGAAAAAAAAACGAATGACAGCTCTTATGCCGCGTACACATGACAGTGTTTAATGTTATTGAAAAAGTTTTTCTCGACGTGATTCTTCTCAAGCCTGCCTTGCCTACACACTATAATGAAAAAAAAATGCTCGAGCAAAACGCGGTGATGTACGATGGCACTATAAAGGGGAAGTTCCATTCGGATGGCGCCACCCTTTGGGCTGCTTTTGCTGATCCTTGTGTTGGTAAAGTTTGTTGAGAGACGATTCGCGCTTTTCAGCCTCGTGCTCTTCAGTCTGTTACAGCGTGACGAATGTGCCATCCCCATTACGAACGCTAGTTTTACTAGAAGGAGCGCTCCCGTCTCATCACTTGCTTCGGAGCATGCATGTTTTTTTCACGTCGTTAAAGCCTACACACGGCCGTTTTTCATGACGAGAAAAACGACGAGAAAAATTAGAGCATGTTCCAAATTTTTAATGGCCATTTTTCACGTCGTGAATAATGCTCTGGAGCCCACACACGATCGTTTTTAATGACCAAATTAAAAAATGGCATTTTTCTCGTCATGAAAAACAGTCGTGTGTACACGGCATTAGTCTTCATAATTGAAACAAAGCCATTTGTACTTTAGGGAATCAAGCCAATTAGGATAGTATTGATGTATCAGGGTATCTGTATGGACATCACAGCGTTCTGGATGTATTTTCGCATGCACGCAAGGACACTTTTGACACGCTTTTAATGCTCGTTAGGACACATATTTGACACGGTTTTAATGCGTTCCAGTGCATTTTTTCCTCCTTTTTAGTTTGACACTTATAAACATTAGGAGAAAGGATTCTTATGTGCGTTCCAGTGCGCTTACATGCATTTACATGGGTTTAGACATGTTTTGCCGCGTTCCAGGCAAAAAAAGGGGGTTGTGCTCTTGTTGAAAACAGTGCAGTTGATCGCAATGGTGTGAACTAGGGCCATCAGAATACATGACAATTACTGTACACGCGTTCCAGGTACATTTTATAAACGCACTGGAAAGCACCTGGTCTGAACAAGGCCTAAACCAAATATGTAGGTCACTGGTTTACTAATAAAATACTGTAACAAACAAAATATCAGAGCCATGAGTAATGTTACATAACTAAAGTTTGTGTTGCAAAATCTGTTATCAAGTACATCAATCAATCTGGCTCACCAAAATGTATCTCATCACCTCCTATAAATTTTCATTTATAATTACTGCCTTTCAGCAAAACTATATGTTTATGTTCCTATCTGTATGCATTTGCCTGGGTAAAGGATTTAGTAAATCACAGTATTATTTCTGGACAAAAACTCCCCTTGTTCTGTTAACACAACTATCTGATTCTTGTTTTGATACCCCTCCAGGGTGTAACAATAATCTGTAACAATAATCTTGCAACCTTACCCTTATGTGGGCTTCTAATAGAAAAACTATATAGAACTCATACCTGCCATTGTGTTGTATAGTTTTTCTGCTTTTTTTTTTGCATCATGTGGCTACTGTCTATGTGGCACATGTATTTTACGACATGAAAATGCATTCCAAGTAGAAGGCCAATTTATTGCCATTATTTATTTTTTATATTCCTTTCTTTATTTATGGCCTGCAGTTTACTGTGTTTTTAAAATATAGGGGATATTGCATTTTTGTGTGTGCACAAATTATAGTGACTTTAAGGCCGGGTTCACATATGTGCGAATTGGATGTGGTTTTAACCGCATCCAATTCGCAGGACAATGGCGGTGCGGTTTCTCAATGGCGGTGCGGTTTCCAAAAGGGCCCTGTGCGTTTTTGGCTCTGGTTCAGGTGCAAATTCGCACCTGAATTGCCCCTGAACCAGTGAACAGAAACGCACCAGACCCCAGGCTGCAAACCGCGGCTGCACATATGTATACCCAGCCTTAAGCTTCACTCTGGCATTTTACTCTAACTGCTAACAACCCCACCTTTCAATTTTTTTTTAAAAGAATCCCTGCATATATACCTTAACCTCCCTGGCAGTATGATTATTTCAGATTTTTGGTGCTGAAAGCAGTACAATTATTTTGCATGGAAATTTGGCGTTTTATATTGTAGGCCTGTAATTCTTACGAATAACTCACTTAAATCTGTCCAAACAAGAGTCTAGAAGACATCCCGGGTATGATAAAGTTTGAAACACAGAATCATAAATTATAATATAATAAATAACTATAAATAATTATAACAAATAATAATGTAATTATAATAAAAATTATTCAATAATGTAATCAAATCAAAAACACAGAAATTTGCTCAGTTGCAGAATTGTCGCTGTCATTCCTTTCAGTGTTTGATGACGAATTTCCCCACAAATCGCTATCGCTCAATTCTGCAAGTGATTCTAATTTATTATCGCTGTTTTCTAGCTGGTCTAAAACCACTTTTGACATAAAGGGACACTTTTTGGTTGCTATGGACAATCTCCAGTTTCCAGGCAGAAAGAACAGTTTTTATAATATAAAACTGCATGCAGGACACTGGACAGACCACTAGGGACGGTATTATTTGATACAGTACTGTAATCTGTAAGATTACTGTATGTATATTGTGTTTTTCACTTTTTGAATTTGCCGCCAAACTCCGTCCCCGTGCGTCGTAACGCTCGGGAACGGAGCTCGGCACTCGGCAGTGTGAATCAAGCGAGGAGACGGCTCGCACACACAGTGGGGAGACATCGCAGGATTCAGGGGACAAGGTAAGTAACTTTCCCTGTATTCTGCGATGCAATCCCGAGTTTGGCTCGGGGTTACCGCTTTTGGTATGAAAAATTCACCCCGAGCCACTCGGGAATACCGCTAGGCAGGTTAAAGCAGTATTAAACCCAAAACGTAATCATTTGATGCTGTGGCTGCATTCATTTTCTTTTTTTAAAGCGGTTAAATAGTCAAAATTTCGAGTTTTACCTACAGGAAAGCCTATAATAAGGCTTACCTGTAGGTAGAAAGATTATCTCCTAAACCTGTATGGTTTAGAAGATATTCCCCTTGCAATGCGTCGCTGACTTCAGCGGCGCATCAGGGTTTCTCGGCTGAAAGCCCGGCAGACGCCGTACTTTGCCGGAAAGAAGTATTTCATAATGAGCTAGAATGCGGTTCTCATTATGCCTTTTGCCTTACAGTAGGGATGAGCTCGGTGTTCGAGTCAAACATAGGTTCTACTCGAACATCGGCTGTTCGTGCGTTCGGCGAACAACGAACGATTTGGGCCGTTCGCGCCAAATTCGAGTGACGCGAACGGCCCACAATACACTGCGCCATCGCAGTGTAATCCCGGCGCTGTGATTGGCCAAGCATGCACTGTGACCCTGCATGCTTGGCCAATCACAGCGCCGGCAGCGAGGAGAGCAATAATTGGCCACAGGCAGGATGCCTGTGGCCAATTATAGTTGTGGGGATTTAGTACACGCCCCACACTATAAAAGGCCGTCAGTGCGGCGGCCTTGTGTAGTGTGTTCCGGAGCAGGGAAAGTGAAGGATAGGCAGGGACAGTGTCAAATCTTGTCAAATCTATTCTTTGCTAAACCTTGTGTGTAGGGACAGAGAAGGATAGGCAGGGAGAGTGTCAGTGTCATATTCTTTGCTAAACCTTGTGTGTAGGGAGAGAGAAGGATAGGCAGGGAGAGTGTCAGTGTCATATACTTTGATAAACCTTGTGTGCAGGGAGAGAGAATGATAGGCAGGGGACAGTGTCAGTGTCATATTCTTTGCTAAACCTTGTGTGCAGGGAGAGAGAAGGATAGGCAGGGAGAGTGTCAGTGTCATATACTTTGATAAACCTTGTGTGCAGGGAGAGAGAAGGATAGGCAGGGGACAGTGTCAGTGTCATTGTTGCTAAGCCTCCTGCACATTATACACCTGAAGTTAGCCCGTATTGCTTCTTTTTCCTGGTGTGTTACACCAACAGGATTTTGCGGCACTTACAGCGGGCGGAGTGTACCTCCTGACCATATTACACCTTAACTTAGCCTGTATTGCTGCTTTTTCCTGGTGTGTTACACCAACAGGATTTTGCGGCACTTACAGCGGGCGGAGTGTACCTCCTGACCATATTACACCTTAACTTAGCCTGTATTGCTGCTTTTTCCTGGTGTGTTACACAAACAGGATTTTGCGGCACTTACAGCGGGCGGAGTGTGCCTTCTGACCATATTACACCTTAACTTAGCCTGTATTGCTGCTTTTTCCTGGTGTGTTACACAAACAGGATTTTGCGGCACTTACAGTGGGCGGAGTGTGCCTCCTGACCATATTACACCTTAACTTAGCCTGTATTGCTGCTTTTTCCTGGTGTGTTACACAAACAGGATTTTGCGGCAATTACAGCGGGCGGAGTGTGCCTCCTGACCATATTACACCTTAACTTAGCCTGTATTGCTGCTTTTTCCTGGTGTGTTACACAAACAGGATTTTGCGGCACTTACAGCGGGCGGAGTGTGCCTCCTGACCATATTACACCTTAACTTAGCCTGTATTGCTGCTTTTTCCTGGTGTGTTACACAAACAGGATTGTGCGGCACTTACAGCGGGCGGAGTGTGCCTCCTGACCATATTACACCTTAACTTAGCCTGTATTGCTGCTTTTTCCTGGTGTGTTACACAAACAGGATTTTGCGGCACTTACAGCGGGCGGAGTGTGCCTCCTGACCATATTACACCTTAACTTAGCCTGTATTGCTGCTTTTCCCATTTCCCTGCAGGCCATTAGAATGTCTGGAAGGCAAACAAGGAGAGGCAGACAGTCAGGAGCCAAAAAAAGAGGGCAAGCAGGCTCTGTGTCTAGAGACAACAGTGCTGGTCGTGGATGCGGTGCATCGCCATCAGCACGTGGCCATGGGACACGCTTGTCCTTCTTTTCGGCAGCTGGACGTGTTGAGCCGCATCATGCCGAAGACTTGGTAGATTGGATGACCAAGCCCTCCTCATCCTCCTCATCCTCTCTCACCCAGGCTCAGGGTACTGGCAAAGCAGCTGCCAAAGCGTCCTCTTCCCTGGTATCAATGTCATCATCAGTCACTCCTTCCCTAGACCAACCATGTCCTCCTAAAGGAGTCCCCCGAACTGTTTGAGCACAGTGTTGGGTACATGCTCCAGGAGGATGCCCAGCGTTTCGAAGGATCTGATGATGATACCCAGCTAGAGGAAGGCAGTAGCGTGAGAGCAGAGAGAGGGGATACTCAAGAAGGACACCAATCTGGCAGTCATGTTCCAGCAGCTGCAGCATACTGCCAGATTGGCTCCAGTGATGAGGAGGGAGGGGATGATGAGGTCACTGACTCCACGTGGGTGCCTAATAGGAGAGAGGAGGAGGAGGAGGAGGAGGATGAGGAGGAGGCACATCTCCAACGAGGCAGGATGCCCTCGGGGGGCCAGCGTAACGGCAGCACACCGACGGAATCACACCGCAGAGCTCCGCCTGTGCAAGGCGCTGCCTCTGCCCGTTATTCAAAAAGTTCTTTGGTGTGGGCCTTTTTTGAGTCGAGTGCATCAGATCGCACAGCTGCTGTTTGCAACATATGTCTCAAGCGTATATCGCGTGGCCAAAACATCACCCGCTTGGGCACCACATGCTTGACCAGACATATGTTGACCTGCCATGCAGCTCGTTGGCAAGCCTACCTTAAAGACCCACACCAAAGAACAAAGCTGACCTCTTCTTGCACCGCATCAGCTGGGATCTCCAACCCCACTATACCTTCAGTCCTCTCTGAAACCTGCTCTGAGAGGAATGAAGGTGTAGAATTAGGTGTGTCACAGCCAAGTACTTGCGGGCACTCTGCTAGCAGTACACCAACGTCCGATTCTAGCAGGCAAATTTCCCTGCCCCAGCTTCTGGACCGTCGAAAGAAGTTCACTCCCAGCCATCCACATGCCCAGCGGTTGAATGCTAGCTTGGCTAAATTGCTAGCGCTTCAACTGCTGCCTTTTCAGTTGGTAGACTCGGCCCCCTTCCGTGAGTTTGTGCAATGTGCGGTTCCTCAGTGGCAGGTTCCCAAACGCCACTTTTTCTCACGGAAGGCGATTCCGGCTCTCTACAGGCATGTGGAAGGCAATGTCTTGGCCTCGCTGGACAGGGCGGTCAGCGGTAAGGTGCATATTACCGCTGACTCATGGTCCAGCAGGCATGGACAGGGACGTTACCTTTCTTTCACGGCCCATTGGGTCACTCTTTTGGCAGCTGGGAAGGATGCAGGACAAGGTGCAGTAGTGTTGGAGGTTGTTCCACCGCCACGCCTCCAAAATGCTACTACTGGTTGTGACACACCTCTGTCCTCCACCCCCTCCTCTTCTTCTTCCTCCGTGGCCTCTTCCTGTGCTTTGTCCTCGGAACCAGCGGTGCTCCGTAGGCGTTCAAGGGGCTACACAAGTACGCAGGCAAAAAGATGCCATGCCGTGCTTGCGCTGGTGTGTTTGGGGGACAGGAGCCACACTGGGGCAGAGGTTCTGTCTGCTCTGCAGGGGCAGGCCGAGAGGTGGTTGACGCCACGTCAGCTTAAGCCAGGAATGGTAGTTTGCGACAATGGCACCAACCTCCTCCCAGCTCTCCGACAGGGACAACTGACCCATGTGCCCTGTGTGGCTCACGTCCTTAACCTGGTTGTGCAGCGGTTCTTGGGCAGGTACCCGGGCTTACAGGATGTCCTGAGGCAGGCCAGGAAAGTCTGTGTGCATTTCCGCAGATCTTATAATGCCAGTGCTCGCCTGGCTGAGCTGCAAAAGGAGTTGAACCTGCCCAAGAACCGCCTTATATGTGACATGCCCACCAGGTGGAACTCAACGTTGGCCATGCTGCAGTGGCTGCACACGCAGCAGAGAGCCATCAATGAGTACCTGTGCGACTACGGCACCAGGACAGGTTCAGGGGAGCTCGGGTATTTTTCACCACGCCAGTGGGGCATGATCAGGGATGCATGCACTGTCCTGGCACCATTTGAGGAGGCCACAAGGATGGTGAGCAGTGACAGTGCATGCATCAGTGACACTGTACCTCTTGTCCACCTGTTGGAACATACGCTGCGTGGAATAATGGACAGGGCACTTGAGGCAGAACAGAGGCAGGAAGAGGAGGACTTCCTTGCCTCTCAAGGCCCCCTTTACCCAGACAGTGTTCCTTCTGTCCCACCCATCGCACAGGAAGAAGAGGAGGAGGAGGAGGAGGATTGTGTCAGCATGGAGGTGGAGCCTGGCACTCAGCATCATCAGCAGCAGTCTTTTAGGTATGATTTACAGTCCCAAGAAACCAGTGGACTTGTACGTGGCTGGGAGGAGGTGGTTGCGGATCATGTCGTCCTTAGTGACCCAGAGGACTCCGGACTGAATGCCTCAGCTAACCTACGCTGCATGGCCTCCCTGATCCTGCAAAGTCTGCGGAAGGATCCTCGTATTCTTCGGATCAAGGAGAGGGACCATTACTGGCTGGCCACTCTCCTTGATCCACGGTACAAGGGTAAGGTTGCGGACCTTATCTTACCGTCGCAGAGGGAGCAGAGGATGAGACAACTCCGGGAGGCCTTGCAGAAAGGTCTGTGCAACGTGTTCCCAGAGACTGGGAGGTTACAAACTCCTGGTCTTAGACAACGAGTTGCTGAGGCTTCGGTCAGTCAAAGAAGGAGCGGTGGGAAAGGTGGCCGTCTGACCGAAGCGTTCAGACAATTCTTTAGTCCGCAGCCCCAAGGTATGATCGGTTCCAGCAACCATCGCCAGTGTCTGATATACATGGTGCAGGAATACCTAGGGGCAAGGTCAGACTTGGACACCTTCCCCACCGAAAATCCTCTGGCTTACTGGGTCTTGAGGATGGATCACTGGCCAGAGCTTGCACAGTATGTAATTGAGCTACTGGCCTGTCCTGCATCCAGCGTTCTTTCAGAACGCACATTCAGTGCTGCTGGAGGATTTGTCACGGATCAAAGGGTGCGCCTGTCCACCGACTCTGTTGATCGACTGACCTTCATAAAGATGAACCAGTCTTGGATCACCACCAGCTACCACACACCTGAAGCTGATATAACAGACTAATTTATTTTCAAATGTCACATCCCTTCAAGACTGATGCTGATGCTGAGAGTTTGTCCTGTTATGTTGACTGACTATCCTCCTCCTCCTCAATGATCCGATTGACGATGATAGCTTGGAAGAACATTTTTGTTTCTGGATGCCGCCACCAGTGGCTAAGGCCCAATTTTTCAGCCCCTGTTTAACAGGGGTGTGTTATTGCAATTTTTTATGCAATGCTTTGCAGCAGGGCTCATTCCTGCACTCCAACTAGAGTATCTGGGAGTGGTTGCAGTGTCGTGGCACCAGCACCAGTGGCTAAGGCCCAACTTTTCAGCCCCTGTTTAACAGGGGCGTGTAATTACAATTTTTGATGCAATACTTTGCAACAGGGCTCATTGCTGTGCTCCAAGTACAGTATCTGTGAGGGGTTGCAGTGTTGTGGCACCAGTGCCTAAGGCTCAATTTTTCTGCCCCTGTTTAACAGGGGCATGTGATTATAATTCTTGATCTAATAATTCACAGCAGGGCCCATTCCTGCGCCCACCAAGACTAACTGTGAGGCCTTACAGTGTTGTGTCAACACCACCACCACCACCAAAGGCCCAATTTTTCAGCCCCGGTTAAATTGTAGGCGGACCTGCTAATACAGATAGCGTCCATAAGTAGACCCACAAGCATTAACCACAGATTACGTCCAGACGAAGCTACGCAACATCAAAGCGAAACGCGTTGACGTCACGGAGGTCACGTGACGCCGGCAACGCAACCCCTCAGCCTGACAGCGGAGATTGATGCACGGAGGACACCAGCAGACAGCAGCGCCGGACGCGGCGGATTTTCGAAGTCCCGGTCGGCGCGTGTGCAGCGCATACAGAGCGAATCTTGGAATCTCTACGCTGCCATAAGATCCGCTACAAACCGGCGTGCCAAGACCGGCGGACAGCGAGACATCCCACCGCGACAAGGAGGATCGGCAGAGCACGGAGCCACAGCTAACTCAAAGGACGCTGAGCAACTGAGAGGGTAAAGTACCAACGGGAGTCCAGTGAATTAAACTGGCCCCGCTCAGTATGTCCGTGGTAACTGAATCCTTTTCCTTCTGAATACACCAAGAAGTTGATTTATACCTGTGGCTACCCTAGCTCCCACCACTCCGCGCTGTATTGAATTACTGTTAGTCATGCTATTAGGGGTCATATTCTCTAATTAACCTATGAACAAATGACTTAAACCTCTCATCATCCCCATTCCAACCGACCACCATTGGAGGAGATGTGATTAAGTTCACCATCTGGAAAAAACACACAGAAGGTTATTTGAGCATTATACTGTGATTCCCAAAGCGCAACAGGAACTTTTGTCCCCTGCCCTTCCTTTTCCTAAATTCTACCCAATACTCCATGAACTTCCTTCCTCCCCCAGGAAGTTGTTATTAATGGATACATTGTCATCTTCTCCAGTTGGGCCCAAATTTCATTAGGGTTTATTCACAGTGAAGCTGCACCATGGTACATTCTGTCCATATGACCAAATAGATTTATAAACTGATTTTTATCAAGTTAGTCTTGCCATCTTGCAGCTCCGCTCTGAATTCAATTGCCGGCGTCCGGACCATCTGTGCTGTGTGTCTTTCCCTTATTGTTGGTGATGGTACTGTTAGTTCTGTCTGTCCTCTTTGTTTGATTGTAGTATTTTCTGAATTGACTCCTCCCCTAGGAGTCAATCGGTAAAATAGTGTAAGAAGTTATATTTTTTATTCATCAGAGTATTTAACTGAATATATATGTATAAAATTGGTTTTCTTTTGATACTCAACAATAAATGGTATATATTTTTCTAACCCAATGGCCTAGACTAAACTGTCGTTTAAAAGTAGCCACTTTTTCTTTAATCCCTTTTCTATTACATCTGGGATTAATATTTTTTCCTTATGCAGTCTCTTAGGCTACAAACGACAAATTATATTCTTAACTCTAGTCAAATATTTTTAGTTCATATTTAATGAACGGCCTTTTGGGTTGAACCACCCTGGTACTCATTGTTCTTCTTCTTTTCGTATGTTTATGCTTATTATGGGATTTTTTAAGATCCCTTCCTAAACGAGTTTTTCCAGAATAGGTATCAAATACTTTCTAATATTAAATACTACATACACGGTTAAAATTAAAGGCCATTATGGCGTTTGTACTTGGAGAGGAGATAGATGAGGAAATTAACAACGCATTCAGCAAGGACTCATCCCAGCTTTCTGACCAGGACGATGAGATAAGAGAAAAATTTAAAGAGCACAAAAAATTACTTTTAAAACATCTTAACAGAAAGTGGGATGTTTCCTTCCTCGAAACATATGTAGACCGTAAGATAGTACCCCGGGGCCTGAGGGACCGTACGGTCCCGGCTGAACATCTTCATAATGAGAGATTCCTTCCCAAATGGAAGGAACTCTGCATTAATCACGGGATTGCAGTAATGGGTCTCATAGTGGAGGAAGAAAAAATTCAACTCATGGAACTAAAAGAGAAAATCAAGGAGAGTGCACAGGGACTTGAACCTTTGAAAGATATGGAGGAATTTATTAAACAAAATGACTCCCTAAAAAAAGAGATAGAAAAAGCTCAACTCAACTTAAAAACCACTAAACAATCAAAACTAAAAAGGGACCTTTCGGATTTCGAAAAAGATCAAGTTTTTGATCTCACCTTGAGGAGAGGTAGGGGTAAGTCTAATAGGAGAGGACCACGCTCTCAGTCTGGACGTAGACGAGATAATGTACCATCCGATAATGATGATGACACATTACCTAAAGTGGTGACTTTTTTAGAGAAAGAGGGGGTGACCGACATACAGGATCACCACCTCCCTCAGAAAGCCCCACAAAAGATCACTGCTACCAAAAACAAGGACAAACCACAGCACATCCAGACAGAACAGCGTACACAAAGCCAACGAAGGTAATCTTTGAATCCCAAAAAAACCAACTACTCAAACAGGATACAAAAGTCATAAACCTGTCTACCTTTCCTCTAGCGATGAGACACACCCAACTTCTACAAAAAGGTATGTCTTTCTCCCCGGTTAATAATATGGACCACTTCACGGTATACAAAGACGTTGCCCTGTTTCTGAGAAAGGTTTTCTTTAGATCCCTTTATGCACATAAGGACCTCAAGTCTCAAGAGGACCCGAAATTAGATCTAGAGGACGAACTTGCCCTAGAAATTTTAAATTCATTACTAGAAGAAAACGATGATTCACAACTTGAAAGTTGCCCTATTAAAAGGATAGCAAATTTGAAAATACGATCTAACAAAATGCCTCCCCTAAGTAAGAACAGGTGGCTCTACATGTTCCTTGAGATGGTCCAGGCAGACCTAAATAAGGTTGACTGGACCCAGGGTGGTGTTGACAACCTTTCCGGAGAAGAACGCAAGGCCTTGAAAGAACTAAAAGAAGCCAAAAATATAGTCTTCAAAAAAAGTGACAAAGGAGGTAACGTTGTCCTTCTGGATGACGACTCCTACACAATGGAAGTAAAAAGGTTACTGGAAGACGAGAGCACCTATAAAAAACTAGACTTTGATCCTTTTCCAGAGGTAAAGTATGAAATAAATAGGATGCTTACTAACGCAAAAGACGCGGGACTTCTAGGCCGCCGTGAATTTGACCATCTCCTTGTTCGTGAGTTCAATGTGCTGACCTTTTACATCATTCCGAAAATTCATAAATGCCCCGATAAGCCACCCGGAAGACCTATTGTCTCTGCGGTACAGGGCCCTTTAGAAAGGATTGGTCGGTATTTGGACTCACTACTCAAGGAGATGGTCACGGGCTTAAAATCCTATGTAAAGGATACACGTCACGTGCTTTCTAAAATCACAGAACTACAAATTGATGATGGTTTCCTACTGATAAGTGTGGATGTTGAGTCCCTTTATACATCGATCCCCCATCATTGTGGGGTCGATGCAGTGGCAAACCATCTCGATCAAAACTACCCTGAGTTTGGCGCTCAAAACGAATTTCTCTTGGACTTATTACAGTTTGCATTGAGAAATAATTTCTTTCAGTTCTGTTCACAGTTTTACCAACAAATCAGAGGTACCTCGATGGGAGCGGCCTGGGCACCAGCGTATGCCTGCTTGCACCTGGGCCTATGGGAGGAGGAGGAGGTTTTCACGTCGTCGATGTACACTGACCACGCATATGCGTGGTTAAGGTACATCGACGATGTGCTAGTGGTCTGGCGAGGCAGCCGTGAACAATGGATATTGTTCCACGAACAACTAAACCAAAATGATCGGAATATCAGGCTCACTTATGTGATTGATGAACAACACATCTCCTTTCTGGACCTGTGGATTTTCATCGAGAACGGTAAACTATGCACACATACCTTTCGGAAAGAAACTGCAGCCAATACTCTATTGAGGGCAGATAGCCACCATCCTCAGCCCCTGATTGATGGAATCCCAATTGGTCAGTTTCTGAGGATCAAGAGGAACTGTAGCAAGAAGGAGGATCTCAGAAGAGAAAATGCTGAACTCTACAGTAGATTCCGTGAAAGAGGATACTCCCATCGCCAAATACGAAAAGCTAAACGACGGGCAGCTTGTCAAAATAGGGAAAGCCTTCTCCTCTGTGATCCTCCAATTAAAACTGTAATACAGAAATCCGAACCAATAAGAGTGATAACACCCTATGGAGCCCAATGGGGCTCAGTTCGTCAAGTACTTGAAAAACACTGGGGTATTTTGTTAAACTGCCCCAGTCTAAGAGACATAGTCGGAACTGCACCCAAACTAGTGGCAAAGAGAGCAAAGAGCCTGGGAGACATACTTATTCACTCTGAATTTGTTAAAGAACCTAGCCCCAATTGGCTATCAAAATACCCAAGAAGTAAAGGTATGTTTGCCTGCAATAAATGTCAAATATGCCCGTTTGTTGATCGGACTATGTCATTCGCAAGCGTAAGTGGAGAGGAGACTTTCACCATCCGTGATCTGATTAACTGCTCCTCTACGAGGGTAGTCTATATGATCACATGCCCATGTTCAAAGGTATATATAGGGAAAACTAAAAGACCCCTAAAGGTTAGGATAGGGGAACATCTACGCGACATTAAGAAGGAGAAGGAAAGGGACCCAGAGAAGGGACAGGAGAAGCCCCTCGCAAAGCACTTTGCCCTATTCCATGATGGAAAACCAGATGGCTTAAAAGTAAAGGGTATCTACCAACTTAAATTGCCAGCAAGAAGGGGGGACTTTAACCGTATTTTACTTCAGAAGGAAAAATGGTGGATCTTTCGGGTGGGCTCTTTAGCCCCCCATGGCTTGAATACCGAATTGAACCTGCAGGTTTTCCTTGAATCTTGAATAACAGAGTAAACCCCCTACCCTTCCCCCCCCTTCCCCCTTCCCCCTCCCCCCCCTTCCCCTTTCCCCTTTTCCTCCCTCCCCCCCTTTTCCCCTCTTCCACCCCCTCCTCCTCCCTTCCCTTCCTTCTCCTCCTTTCCCCTCCCCTTTCCCTCTTCCCCCTTCCCTGTTTCCCCTTTCCTTCCCCTCCCTTTCCTTTCCCCTCCCCCTCCCCACACCTTTCCCCACCTTCCTTTCCTTCCATCCTTCCCCCCTTCCTTATCCCCTACCAATCCCTCTGAATTCAAGCCCACCATCTAAAATGTTTTCCTCCTGGTAAAGTCGGTGTCCGAGACTTTTATAAGTTCATTCATATACATCAATTTTTGAAGTGATTCTTAGAAGCTATCTATTGTTTATTATAGTACTAATTTATTTAAAACCTAATTTATTTAAAAGGTAATCTTTGAATCCCAAAAAAACCAACTACTCAAACAGGATACAAAAGTCATAAACCTGTCTACCTTTCCTCTAGCGATGAGACACACCCAACTTCTACAAAAAGGTATGTCTTTCTCCCCGGTTAATAATATGGACCACTTCACGGTATACAAAGACGTTGCCCTGTTTCTGAGAAAGGTTTTCTTTAGATCCCTTTATGCACATAAGGACCTCAAGTCTCAAGAGGACCCGAAATTAGATCTAGAGGACGAACTTGCCCTAGAAATTTTAAATTCATTACTAGAAGAAAACGATGATTCACAACTTGAAAGTTGCCCTATTAAAAGGATAGCAAATTTGAAAATACAATCTAACAAAATGCCTCCCCTAAGTAAGAACAGGTGGCTCTACATGTTCCTTGAGATGGTCCAGGCAGACCTAAATAAGGTTGACTGGACCCAGGGTGGTGTTGACAACCTTTCCGGAGAAGAACGCAAGGCCTTGAAAGAACTAAAAGAAGCCAAAAATATAGTCTTCAAAAAAAGTGACAAAGGAGGTAACGTTGTCCTTCTGGATGACGACTCCTACACAATGGAAGTAAAAAGGTTACTGGAAGACGAGAGCACCTATAAAAAACTAGACTTTGATCCTTTTCCAGAGGTAAAGTATGAAATAAATAGGATGCTTACTAACGCAAAAGACGCGGGACTTCTAGGCCGCCGTGAATTTGACCATCTCCTTGTTCGTGAGTTCAATGTGCCGACCTTTTACATCATTCCGAAAATTCATAAATGCCCCGATAAGCCACCCGGAAGACCTATTGTCTCTGCGGTACAGGGCCCTTTAGAAAGGATTGGTCGGTATTTGGACTCACTACTCAAGGAGATGGTCACGGGCTTAAAATCCTATGTAAAGGATACACGTCACGTGCTTTCTAAAATCACGGAACTACAAATTGATGATGGTTTCCTACTGATAAGTGTGGACGTTGAGTCCCTTTATACATCGATCCCCCATCATTGTGGGGTCGATGCAGTGGCAAACCATCTCGATCAAAACTACCCTGAGTTTGGCGCTCAAAACGAATTTCTCTTGGACTTATTACAGTTTGCATTGAGAAATAATTTCTTTCAGTTCTGTTCACAGTTTTACCAACAAATCAGAGGTACCTCGATGGGAGCGGCCTGGGCACCAGCGTATGCCTGCTTGCACCTGGGCCTATGGGAGGAGGAGGAGGTTTTCACGTTGTCGATGTACACTGACCACGCATATGCGTGGTTAAGGTACATCGACGATGTGCTAGTGGTCTGGCGAGGCAGCCGTGAACAATGGATATTGTTCCACGAACAACTAAACCAAAATGATCGGAATATCAGGCTCACTTATGTGATTGATGAACAACACATCTCCTTTCTGGACCTGTGGATTTTCATCGAGAACGGTAAACTATGCACACATACCTTTCGGAAAGAAACTGCAGCCAATACTCTATTGAGGGCAGATAGCTACCATCCTCAGCCCCTGATTGATGGAATCCCAATTGGTCAGTTTCTGAGGATCAAGAGGAACTGTAGCAAGAAGGAGAATCTCAGAAGAGAAAATGCTGAACTCTACAGTAGATTCCGTGAAAGAGGATACTCCCATCGCCAAATACGAAAAGCTAAACGACGGGCAGCTTGTCAAAATAGGGAAAGCCTTCTCCTCTGTGATCCTCCAATTAAAACTGTAATACAGAAATCCGAACCAATAAGAGTGATAACACCCTATGGAGCCCAATGGGGCTCAGTTCGTCAAGTACTTGAAAAACACTGGGGTATTTTGTTAAACTGCCCCAGTCTAAGAGACATAGTCGGAACTGCACCCAAACTAGTGGCAAAGAGAGCAAAGAGCCTGGGAGACATACTTATTCACTCTGAATTTGTTAAAGAACCTAGCCCCAATTGGCTATCAAAATACCCAAGAAGTAAAGGTATGTTTTTCCTGCAATAAATGTCAAATATGCCCGTTTGTTGATCGGACTATGTCATTCGCAAGCGTAAGTGGAGAGGAGACTTTCACCATCCGTGATCTGATTAACTGCTCCTCTACGAGGGTAGTCTATATGATCACATGCCCATGTTCAAAGGTATATATAGGGAAAACTAAAAGACCCCTAATGGTTAGGATAGGGGAACATCTACGCGACATTAAGAAGGAGAAGGAAAGGGACCCAGAGAAGGGACAGGAGAAGCCCCTCGCAAAGCACTTTGCCCTATTCCATGATGGAAAACCAGATGGCTTAAAAGTAAAGGGTATCTACCAACTTAAATTGCCAGCAAGAAGGGGGGACTTTAACCGTATTTTACTTCAGAAGGAAAAATGGTGGATCTTTCGGGTGGGCTCTTTAGCCCCCCACGGCTTGAATACCGAATTGAACCTGCAGGTTTTCCTTGAATCTTGAATAACAGAGTAAACCCCCTACCCTTCCCCCCCTTCCCCCTTCCCCCTCCCCCCCTTCCCCTTTCCCCTTTTCCTCCCTCCCCCCCTTTTCCCCTCTTCCACCCCCTCCTCCTCCCTTCCCTTCCTTCTCCTCCTTTCCCCTCCCCTTTCCCTCTTCCCCCTTCCCTGTTTCCCCTTTCCTTCCCCTCCCTTTCCTTTCCCCTCCCCCTCCCCACACCTTTCCCCACCTTCCTTTCCTTCCATCCTTCCCCCCTTCCTTATCCCCTACCAATCCCTCTGAATTCAAGCCCACCATCTAAAATGTTTTCCTCCTGGTAAAGTCGGTGTCCGAGACTTTTATAAGTTCATTCATATACATCAATTTTTGAAGTGATTCTTAGAAGCTATCTATTGTTTATTATAGTACTAATTTATTTAAAACCTCATGAAAAAGGCATAAAAAGGTACTAAATAACTCTAATAAGGCTTTCTTAGGTCTCTGTCTCTATGGTAATAAATTTTATGCAAAAGCTATGCTTAACCTGTATGAGCACCTTCGCCTGCTATTAGCGGCGTTTTTCTCCTTTCTTAATAAGCAATTTAAAAATGAAATCCTCTCATCCCTATTCTCCTTTTATATTATTATTATTATTATTATTTTCCTGGTATATTTCTCTTGATAAAAGGTTAATCAAGTCCCTTTGCTGTTTTATACAACCTCAGTGCCCTCTAAACCTCAGTATCAGTATCTGTACTTATATCTAGTATTCTTACTTCATATCATTCTGTCCCCTCCTGCCATTCTACCCTATGTAATGTTTAATATAAACTTATCTCATCTCCACTGAGATATAACTTGGCCTTAATGAAACGATCTGTCCTTTAATATATAACTGTCTTTTCATACTGTGCAGAAAAGACCGTATTTTACTCTTACAAGTAAACAGGGGGAACTATCCAGTAACGGGTTAAATTGTAGGCGGACCTGCTAATACAGATAGCGTCCATAAGTAGACCCGCAAGCATTAACCACAGATTACGTCCAGACGAAGCTACGCAACATCAAAGCGAAACGCGTTGACGTCACGGAGGTCACGTGACGCCGGCAACGCAACCCCTCAGCCTGACAGCGGAGATTAATGCACGGAGGACACCAGCAGACAGCAGCGCCGGACGCGGCGGATTTTCGAAGTCCCGGTCGGCGCGTGTGCAGCGCATACAGAGCGAATCTTGGAATCTCTACGCTGCCATAAGATCCGCTACAAACCGGCGTGCCAAGACCGGCGGACAGCGAGACATCCCACCGCGACAAGGAGGATCGGCAGAGCACGGAGCCACAGCTAACTCAAAGGACGCTGAGCAACTGAGAGGGTAAAGTACCAACGGGAGTCCAGTGAATTAAACTGGCCCCGCTCAGTATGTCCGTGGTAACTGAATCCTTTTCCTTCTGAATACACCAAGAAGTTGATGTATACCTGTGGCTACCCTAGCTCCCACCACTCCGCGCTGTATTGAATTACTGTTAGTCATGCTATTAGGGGTCATATTCTCTAATTAACCTATGAACAAATGACTTAAACCCCTCATCATCCCCATTCCAACCGACCACCATTGGAGGAGATGTGATTAAGTTCACCATCTGGAAAAAACACACGGAAGGTTATTTGAGCATTATACTGTGATTCCCAAAGCGCAACAGGAACTTTTGTCCCCTGCCCTTCCTTTTCCTAAATTCTACCCAATACTCCATGAACTTCCTTCCTCCCCCAGGAAGTTGTTATTAATGGATACATTGTCATCTTCTCCAGTTGGGCCCAAATTTCATTAGGGTTTATTCACAGTGAAGCTGCACCATGGTACATTCTGTCCATATGACCAAATAGATTTATAAACTGATTTTTATCAAGTTAGTCTTGCCATCTTGCAGCTCCGCTCTGAATTCAATTGCCGGCGTCCGGACCATCTGTGCTGTGTGTCTTTCCCTTATTGTTGGTGATGGTACTGTTAGTTCTGTCTGTCCTCTTTGTTTGATTGTAGTATTTTCCGAATTGACTCCTCCCCTAGGAGTCAATCGGTAAAATAGTGTAAGAAGTTATATTTTTTATTCATCAGAGTATTTAACTGAATATATATGTATAAAATTGGTTTTCTTTTGATACTCAACAATAAATGGTATATATTTTTCTAACCCAATGGCCTAGACTAAACTGTAGTTTAAAAGTAGCCACTTTTTCTTTAATCCCTTTTCTATTACATCTGGGATTAATATTTTTTCCTGTTCAACAGGGGCATGCAATTACAATTCTTGATCTAATAATTCACAGCAGGGCCCATTCATGCGCCCACCAAGAGTAACTGTGAGGGCTCACAGTGTTGTGGCAACACCAACATGTAAGGGGCAAATTTCAGCTGAGTATATACGGCAGGCCCCTACTTTCAAACATCCAACTTACAAACGACTCCTCCTTGCAAACGGAAGGATACAACAGGAAGTGAGAGGAAATCTACCCCTAGGAAGGCAAATTCTCTCCTGTAAGAGTTAATATGGGAAAAAAAGTGTCTCCTCTCCACTGATTCTTTATCACCAATTCTTGTTTCAATAAAAACCCCAAATTTTCAAAAAAACATTTGTCATTAGGACGGAAAGTGAGGTGAACTGTTCTGAACAGGTGCACACTGCACAGACAGCAAAACAAATGTTACAGGGGTGATAACCCTTCCCTATGTTTTCCAAAAAGCTTAAAAATATATTTTTTGGCTGGAGCTACACTTAAACAATGTACCTGTTCAAAATTACAAACAGATTCTACATAAGAACAAACCTACAGTCCCTGTCTTGTATGCACCGCCTGTATACGGCTGTTCAGAGTATATAGGGCCTTTTTTATTTTGTGTGCGGGGTTCCCCTTAATATCCATACAAGACCCAAAGGGGCTGGTAATGGGCTGGGGTAGGGGGGAGGGGGTGTGTGATGGGGTAGCTATGCCATTTTTCTTAAAGATTTTTATCCATATTACCGGGACCAGACATTACATTAAAGCCGCAAGCAGTTTTAAATGGCTTTTTTTCCTTTAGAAATGTAATTTTGTGCAGGGACAGTTCTAAACACGGGAAACACGTGGCACTTCACAGGCATACTTTAGACACCCCCCAGGTACGATATTTAAAGGAATATTTGACTTTTTTTTTTCACTTTATGCATCATTAAAATGACTGCTCCAGAAAAACAGCCGTTTTTAAAACTTCTTTTTGCATTGATACATGTCCCCTGGTGCAGAACCCGGGTTCCCAAACCCTTTTTAGGACAATAACATGCATAATAGTCGTTATAATTAGCACTTTAGATTTCGAACGTTCGCATCCATTGTATTTAATATGGTTCTAATGTTTGTGCGAACTTTCGGTCCGTTCGCGGGTTCTGGTGCGAACCGAACCCGGGGGTGTTCGGCTCATCACTACCTTACAGGTAGAACAAAAAAAAACGTCAGCGGGTATACAACCGCTTTAAGCTCCCCCCCCCCCCTTTGATTTCCCCTGGTGATCTGGCCAGTAACACACCTCCTGTCTAATGGCCTGTACACGATCCGAATATCATACGACACATCGTACGACTTTTTTTGCTTAATAGTCACAAGTAGAAATTGAATAGGGTAATAAAGTCAAAAATTCTTGTACGACAGAAAAAAACCCCCAAAAAAATAAAATCGGAAGTGATGTAATGTGTTGTAATGTATTCGTATTGTATTTTCGGACGACAACTATACTGACTAGACTAGTAGAATGTGGGAGTTCACCGCTCCAAGGTATTTACCTCTCCTACGATCAGCTGTCTTCGCAGTTAAACAGAGTGCTGGCTCTGTTTGCAACAGAGATGATTGAAAAAGAAATAGCTGGATAGCTGCACTCCAAATATTCACCTTTTATTGTAAAGTTAAAATCAAGGCATCAAAAGTCGGTACAGACCAACTGCACTGCCGCTGACATGTTTCACACCAGACACGGCGCTTAGTCTGGTGTGAAAAAAATTATAATTTCCTGGCACTGGATGGTTCAAAATAATAAGAAACAAGGAAGGGTAAACGTAAATGTAGCGCCCTGCTCCTGTTGGGTAGGCGCTATGTGTTAAATTTAGTTATCTGAGCTGCAGTTCAGCTCAGAAAGAATTATGCTAAATTGTTGGCTCTGTTTCAGTCTAGCTGGGTTACGCGTTTTCCTCCTGACAGTAGGTGTCACTGTCACCATGGGTCAGAAATGCAGCAGACTGGGTGTATTGGGTATTCCTTTCCCAGAAGTGGCTCAGGGGGCGTGGTCAACCCGCTGTGCATTCTGGAAGGGGGTACTTGAGACAGACCGCTCTATCGGGGTTCGTTGCCGGATCCTGACCTGAGGGCCCTCCTGGCCTCAGAGATGTGTGAGCCATTTTCAGCCTCGGAGCCTGCTGGCCCGAGGCTCTGCAACTGAGAAGTAGGCCCAGGAGTTTCTGGGGCCTACTAGTCCAGGTATGGTCCTACGCGGTCTTGCCTGCGGAAAGAAGCGGAACAATTGGGGACTCAATTGAAGGACGCATCCTGGCCAGTTTGCCTCACGAGGCTGCCGTCTGGCTGAAAGATTCTGGCTCTGTGAGCTGTGTACTTTTGAAGGAACTTTTTGCAAAGTGTCAGTGTGGTTGCACGATCTTGTGGCGGAAGATTGTGGAACGACCTGACGGCACTCATCAAGTCTGTGGCAGAGACTTTGAACGAGCTTCGCACCGGTTGCTAGGTCAGTGAGAGTAGGCCTATCCGGTGGTTGCTGAATCCAGCGTGGAACGGATTTGTTCTCTGGATCTAAGATTGTGCCTGTGATCCGCAAAGCAAGGTACCTGAACCTTTGTTGGAACTGGTATAATGAAGCTCTAGAAGAAAAAGTAATCAAGCAATGGTGTGAACATTCATGAAAGCTCTTCAAGAGGGATTCCTGACACGAGTGCGGTGAACAGAAAAGGTAACGGCAGGCCCAAAACTTTAAACCAGCAGCTAATACGGGGTAGTGCTACATAAAGAATCTGTAGTGTTCCTTGTATTATTTTCTGCTCTCTCTACTGTCTGTTACTTGTTGTACATAAAGTTAATAGAAATGAAATTGGATGAGGCTGTAAGATATGAATCCACATGGCAGAAAACCAAGAGTAAGAGGAACTGAAACCAGCTGTATAATTGGATGGTAACAGTAAATCATGACTGATCTTATGTCATAATACTCTAATTATTGTAGATGAAGATGACTGATACTTACTGTTGCCACCATCTCTGTGTAATTTGTAAGTACCATAGCAATGAACCCAAAATAATAATAATAATAATAATAAATATGTGCATATAGTTAGCATACTGTACATGTGACACATCGGAATTGCTGTGTGTAAGAAACTAAAAGAAGAGTTGTCCAAATACTCATATTTCTGAGACTAATTTCTGACAATAAAACAGGACAGTTGATTGGTTGTTATGGGCAACTCTTCTACTTTCCCATCACTCCACTTGTTACATTACAGACAGAGAGCTTAGCTACTACAGTGGAACCTCGGATTCAGGGCCGTTTGAAGGAATTTGGGGGCCCCAAGCAAAATGGACATGGAGGCCCCCCAACCCCCCCCCCCCCCCCCCGCGCACTCACGCAAAGCCTACAGGAACCACAGCATAGCAATACAGTTTAAGCTCACCCACACTTTATATAAATAAAAAAGGTTTACAGTGCAAATACTGCTGTTGCAAATAATCCAACATACTTAAAACACATACACACTCACATTAACATTAAGATGCTGCTTAGGACTGTTTATGGACAGTGGGATGGACAGGGGGACCGTGGGATGGACAGGGGGACTCTGCACTGTAATATCCACATCATCTCCCCCACTGTAATGTCCACATCATCTCCCCCTGTAATGTCCACATCTCCCCCACTGTAATGTCCAGATCTCCCCCCTGTACTGTCCACATCTCCCCCTGTAATGTCCACTGTTAAAATAATAAAAGTATTCAAAAATAGTTATGGAGCGATAAAGTCTCTAATAGTTCCACAAATAAAATAGTAAATACGTTTTCTTGAAAAGTAGTAAAGAATCTGTCAGTCTTTCTATGGCTCCACAAGCATGTACTTGTACATGATTTCTGTTCTGTCCAGTAATCCAGGCCAGGATTAGGATCCCTGAATATTCGTGCGCTTTTCTCCTGTAAACAACTTCCTGGTCACAGCAGCCTGCTTCTCCATCCCAATCCCCACTATTGGAGAAAAGGCCAGTATCAGGGTTTTTTTTTTTATTATTTAAATAAAAAAATTAAAAAAACCATGATACTGGACATTTCTCCAATAGTGGGGATTGGGATGGAGAAGCAGGCTGCTGTGACCAGGAAGTTGTTTGCAGCCGCGCACTAATATTCAGGGATCCTGATCCTGGCCTGGCTGAATTACTGGACAGAAGAACAGAATAATCATGTACAACAGTACAAGTACATGCTTGTGGAGCCAAAGAAAGACAGATTCTTTACTACTTTTCAAGAAAACGTATTTACTTTTTTATTTGTGGAACTATTAGAGACTTTATCACTCCATTAAAAAGTCATTCACTGACTTACCTTTTCCAGAGGCACTGTCTGGCGGGCAAAAGTTGATCCGACCGCAATGGGAGTTGTATCACGCCTGCGCTGCCCTCCTGAGTGACTGTGACTGACACTGACTCCTCCCCCCAGGAGCAGGAAGCATCAGCACGTAGCCGCCGTTGTGGACTACAACTCCCATAAGCAATAGCGGCGGCCTGTCACCGCCGGGTGTACCAAGATGGCCGCCGCTCCGGAGCTAGGCCGAAGCCGCGGCCTTTCCTAAGGCTGCAATCCGCGAAAATCGAGGACAGTGACAGGCAGCAGGCTGGGGCCCTAGGCCAGCTCGGGGCCCCAAGCAATTGCTTGTTTTGCCTGTCCTGTTCCGACGGCCCTGCTCGGATTGCGAGTATAGCTTTATTTGTATTGTTTGCTAGAAATGCTATTCTTTTTCTAGACTAGTTTAGTTACTTGTGTGATGTACTTGTAGCGGGTATGTATTTTCCCGGGTGTAATTCAAACTGGCAGAGACACCAGCGATGTGCAGTTCCTTGCGGTCCAGCGGGTGGCGCTGTCGCCCTGGGCTGGGGTTGAACCATTGCTGTGTGCCGTGCCTCCCTTTTGTCTTCCCTCGGCAGCGGTATGGTGGGGCGGGGAACCCGCCGTGCTTGCTGGGAGAGGGTATAAGGGGGCCAGCCATCTTTGTCACGGGGTCGAGTCCCAGGCACCTTCAGCCTGTGGGCGTGTGGTTCGTGTCGGTCCTCTAGGCGGCCTAGGCCTAGAGGACGTCCGGATGTCGTGTTCCATCCCAGGCACCTTTAGCCTGGGGTGAGGTACTCGGATAGAGGTCTGGAGCTGAGTGCCCAACACTGAGTTCCGCGAGGAAAGGAGGTCCTAGGGAACCCAGGGATTGGGTACCCGAATCCGGAAGGCGTAATGGACCGGGGGGAGCTACTCACTTGAAGACCGGGTGCAGCAGATTGCCAGTGACAGGTGAGCCTCCCATCGGAGACCGCCTGGAAGGAAAATCCCCCCTCGCTAGGAGACCTCAGCCCACTTTCAGGAAGGAAAGTGGAGAGTTCATTGTGTCTGGGCCTACTCGCATCCACACCTCCTTGTTTGTTCTGTTCTTTAAGGGAGTCTAACTGATTATGCTGTTCACTCGAGAAGAATAAAGGAGTGTTGGACTTTAATGGTGTGGGGCTCTTTTCTGGTGGACATTGTTCAAGGTAACTCCAGGTGCACAACACTGACCCGAAGGTAGAGAAGGAACTTTGCTTACACCGCACAGACATCTGTGGTGAAGGCTTGGCGTGGTGACCCCGCTCTCTCCCCTCTAAGGTACCCCTAGACAAGAAGAGAGACGAGCTGATGCAAAGAGGGGAGTGAGGAGGCCGCTACATACTTTTATTTAATTATGTTTAAATAAAATGTAATACTTGTAGAAATGTACTAATAGCACTATTTACAACATGGAGATGATGTGGTCCATATTATTAGCAGTGCTGTCAGCATATTACTGAATTTGCTTACCATTGCCAATGCTTATCAAACTTAGCTACATCTGTAATACAGGTTTGTTATATCTTATTATGTATAGCAAGGCTGCATTTTAGATCCAGTGCAGTATTGATATGCCGTTATTGTGGTGGTGTTGTGGGTCACCACATGACATTAGTGGACAGAATGGAATGGTGTATGCCTGTCTTAGGCATAATAGTAGCATGAAAAGGTTACACAGTGGAACAAAAAACAAATGCTTGTGGGTTGGCATACGGTAATATTGTTTTATTAAGTAAATGGGGGATTTATTTTGCGGGGTTGGTGGTAAGATTGTTTATTTAGTGAGTTAGAATTTTACAGTAGCTCCCCCATATTTCATAAAGTCGGTTTTATGCTTCTTGTAAATACCAATGTCATTTACTGTATGCCTACACCAAGTTTTATACTAAAGTTAAAGCACATCTAAACCCAGTTACTAAACTTTCATACAAGTTGCAGGATGGTAAAGTGTTACTAAACCCACAATAGTCAAATCAGTCTGTATATGCAGTAAAGCATGCTGGTTATACTCACTGTGGAACCTAAGGGGTTAATCCTCTGCATTGTTTAAAAAGGCAGTTTGATCTTGTCTTCTCTGATCCTCCCAAATATATTTCTGGATAATACAGAGCCAGGGGGCAGGCTTCACGTGCTCAGTTTTTTTACCCTTGCTCCTGGAAGGCCCCTAAGGCTTATTAAGCCATATCTAAATACCCTCTCTACCATCTTAACCTCCCTGGCGGTATTCCCGAGTTTGGCTCGGGGGTGAATTTTTCATACCAAACGCGGTAACCCCGAGCCTGACTCGGGGCTGCATCGCAGGATACAGGGAAAGTTACTTACCTTGTCCCCTGGATCCTGCAATGTCCCCCCCCCCACTGTGTCTGCGAGCCGTGTCTCGCTCGATTCACACAGTGCCAAGCTCCGTTCCCTGCTAGCGTGCGACGCACGGGGGCCAAATTCAAAAATGTAAAAACACACAATATACTGTAATCTTACAGATTACAGTACTGTATCAAATAAATACACATCCCTTTGTCCCTAGTGGTCTGTCCAGTGTCCTGCATGCAGTTTTATATTATAAAAACTGTTCTGCCTGAAAACTGGAGATTGTCCCTAGCAACCAAAAAGTGTCCCTTTATGTCAAAAGTGGTTTTAGACCAGCTAGAAAACAGCGATAATAATTTAGAATCACTTACAGAATTGAGCGATAGCGATTTGTGGGGAAATTCGGCATAAAATACTGAAAGTAATGACAGCGACAATTCTGCAACTGAGCAAATTTCAGTGTTTTTGATTTGATTACCTTATTGAATAGTTTTTATTATAATTTATTATAATTATATTATAATTTATGATTTTGTGTTTCAAACTTTATCAAACGCAGGATGTCTACTAGACTCTTGTTTGGACAGATTTAAGTGTGTTATTCCTAAGAATTACAGGCCTACAATATAAAACGCCAAATTTCCATGCAAAATAATTGTACTGCTTTCAGCACCTAAAATCAGAAATAATCATACCGCCAGGGAGGTTAAAGCGGAGGTCCACCCAAAAAAAATTTAAATAAATTAGAGTAACATTCTCCTTAAAATTTGTACAAAAACATAAAAAAAAAAAAACTTACCTACCAGAAAAGCCGGTTGCTAGGCAGTCTTCCTAATCTGCCACTTCCTTCTCCTCGGAGCTCCTCAATTTCTTCCTTCCTTGCGTTGCCTCCTGGGAAATGGGGCACGCTGTCTTCTGGGACCTGTTTGTTTCCCAGAAGACAGCCGGCCATTCACAAAGCGCCAAGCGACTTGGTGGCACCAGCACCCGATCCGATGGACGGATCGGCTTCGGGCTCCCTGGATAAAAAATTTGTGGCTGGAACACCGCTTTAACAATTAAGGGTGAGGTGCAGAAAAGTGGATGAAAGTTTTAGGAATCGGAGGTAATAGGGTGGGCATGTTAGCTACAATGGGAGATATTAGTGTAGCGACCTCACCTCTCACTCCGAGCGTGGGGCACCTTGAGATGTGCCCAGATGAAGTCATCATACCACCGCTGTCTGCAGGCATATAAAAGTTCTCCCACCCATATTCATTGGCAATTTTCTGACCAAAAAGTCTCTGCAAACGGGAAAGGGGTGGCATTGTAGCACAGTCTCTTTCACCAGGCAGCACTATGACCAGATCCCTCCTCAGGCGCTGGGGCCTCCACCCGGGGTGTACTATCCCCAGTGGACATGGGTGGGTCCCTTTTCACACCGGATGAGGATAGGGGGTCTCTTGTCCCAGCCTTTCTGAGCAAAAAGTTTGTCAATTGCAACGTCATCTCCAACATCGGAGATCGACTCCAGGTCGGAGGTGTCATACTCCTCCGCGGGATAGTAACTCCGTGTAGACGTGAAGTCACCCCCTTGGACAGGTTCCAGGGCCTCTGGATCCCCGACACCTCCAACCACACACCAGGTCCCGTCCCTCTGCTCACCTCGGCCTTTACTCGAACTGGGATGTCCGGGGCTCTTCCTTCCGGATCCATCCAGGCCAGGCAAGCGCTGGGGTGTAACTCTCCCACGGCCGCAGGAAGCCTTGACCAACCCGGCTCTCCTCTTTGGCGGTGGAAGCAGGGATTCCGTGGTGACCGAAGCAGCATCTTCGGATTTCTCAATCACAGTCTCACTCTCAACTGTGGCTTCCTCCAGAGCCCGGTCAGTGTGCGTAGGGATGGCTGTACAAGCTCTGACTTCTCCTTCAAGAGTGGTGGCGCCTTTAATACAGTTAAGGTGGAAGGACCGAGGCCTTTCCGTGGGTTGCTCCACCTCGAAGATGAATTCTTTACAGGCCTCGCATCGCCCGAATGGCTTCAGATGGACCACCAGTCCCGAACATCCGGGACAAATCACACCGAGGGCCTCAATGTCCTTACATACGTACAGGGCGAATAGCCCCCGGGGCTTGAGCCTAATCCCCGTATTCGTCAGCGGAGTAGTAAACAAAGTCATCCTCGTGGCTGTAGAAGTAGGAACCCATGAGGCAGTAGTGAATGTGCTGACCGCTTGCTGCTCCATCGCGCCAAAGTCCCCACGTGCATCACTTCACATGGCCAGACTCCTCCCAGATTCCGCACCTGTTCGAGGGCTTCCGTTTTGTCACGCCCATGAACTGCGCAGACAGGGTGTGCCTCGTGGTGCGTTGGCCAATATGGCCGACCTCCTCGGAACTCCTCTGGACAGCAAAGTTCAAACTGTGAAGAAGGTCTCGGCTCCATTAACACAGACACAGATCCCGGACACAGAGCCCCCATGTGTAGCGACCTCATCTCTCACTCCCTCCTTCTCTTCTCGGTCAATGGCTCTCGTCTAGGGGACCAGGGAGGAGAGTGGCGCACCACCAGCTCGTATCCTCTTATGTGCAGAGGTGTGAGCTATAACCTTTTACCTTCGGGCCTGTGCCCCTGTCAAGAGCCAAAACTTCCCTTGAGAATGTCCCTTTAACTTCTAGAAAGTCAAGTTCCACACCACTGAAAGTCCAACACTTATTTATTCTTCAGAGGAATAAATAGTCCTTTAAGAGCGACTGGTCAGACATAGAACAGAACACAGTGAAGAGGAGGTCCAGGCACAAACTTGAATTTGAGTTTTCTCCTGTTCCATTATAGCGCGAACAAGCTTGGCACACAGTTGCTGCCACCGACCGTGAGGGGGTCTCTGCCACAGACCAGATGAATAAGGCCTCTGCCACAGACCTGGTTGTTGGGTCTCTGCCACCGACCCGATTCACGATGGGTCCCTGCCACAGACCATGAGAACGTGGACTACCTTCTATAGGAAATGGCCCCAGTCAGAGAGAGGACATCCATCCGGACAGTTACCAGAGGCCCCGCTGTCACCAGCAAATGCTGCACTGGGTCTTCGGAAGGGTCACCTCCCTGGCCTCCTCGTCCCAGATTCGGGTGTCCAACATCAGAGGACACCCTAGGAGCCCTCGATCCCTTGCGGGACCCAGTCGAAGGTACTGGACCCCAGGCCTCCAGAGAGTACCTCACCCCAGACTAAAGGTGTCTGGGGTGGAACCGCAACTCCGTCCCCAGGCCTAGGGCACCCGGAGACGCCACGCACATGCACCCAGGCTGAAGGCCGCTGTACCACTGCCGCGAGAGGACACAAAGGGCAAAGCCCTCCAATGGTGGTTCAACCCCAGCCTATGGCAACAGTGCCACCTATAGGCCGCAGGGAACTAGACACCATTGATATCCTCCACTGACATAAATTGGTCCAGGAATCCTAACAATTGTTGCATCTGAGCCTGATACCACTCAGATGCCTCCCCTAAATATGACCACCCGCTACATTAGGATGTCTTGTATTGGGATCTAGATGTGCCAAGCTATTAGAACTAGGCTTGTGCACAACGGAAAAATTTGGTTAGTTTTGGTTCGTTTCTTTTCGGTCCTGTTGATTCGTAATCATTCGTAATTTTGCTAGACGGGATTTTTCGTGTTCGGACTAATTCGTATTTTCGCAAGCGACATTTTTCGTTGAATTTTTAGTTGATTTATAATTCGTACTTTCGGTAGAGTACATTGTTTTTCGTTGATTCTGGACACAACTCCTACTTTCGTAACTTTTTTTGGGTTCGTTGATTTGTAATTTTCTGTGTCTCTCTCACGACGACGCTGCCTATTATGCCTAATGTGCTTCGAATGGATTTGTACTTTTCTAAATACATAGCGGTTATTTGTAACGATTCGAAATCTCGTATTTTACTTTCGTTTTTTACATGCGGCTATAGCCTCCGCCCCTGTACACCATTTTGAGAGGGTTCAGCACGGTGAGGGAGAAGCAGAGAGCAGAGCAGAGTGTTATTGTGCTTCGAATGGATTCGAAATCTCGTATTTTACTTTCGTTTTTTACATGCGGCTATAGCCTCTGCCCCTGTACACCATTTTGAGAGGGAGTTCAGCACGGTGTGGGAGAAGCAGAGAGCAGAGCAGAGTGAGTGTTATTGTGCTTCGTATGGATTCGTACATTCGTAACTTTTTCATAACGAATTATGCCGAAGACATTCGGGCATTCGCTATTTGCGGTATAATTTATTTCGGATTCGGTCTTATTCGTAATTGCTTTGTTCGGAAATTCGAATGCTTCCGAATGTCCGAAAGTTGCTAAATTCGGACGAATTTCGATTCGTTACGAAACGAATTGCACAAGCCTAATGAGAACTCCATCCTGGACGTGGTGCAGCTATCTAGACTTCAAGAAACGTGATCACATGCTGTAAATCACAGCCTAATGCTGGAAAACACTGAGCCGACCACTGACTGCCGAAGACACAAATGGCTGAATTCTGCTCTGCAGTTCTATGAATAATTATTGTTATCACAAGAGGGATGCTCAATGCTTCCAAGAGTACAGCAAACAAACAGAAAGCCACTTTAAAGAATGCATTGAAAGCCTCCAGTATAATCCCAGTAGACAGACAGGTTTGAGATGCCACTGGATAATTATTATACAGTGTTTTTAATGAAACCAAGAACAGGAGGGAACAGCCTTTTGTTTCTGTTATGTCTTTCTCTTTCCTCTATTCAGGTCAACCAAGGACAAGAGTTCAAGGACATCTGGCTTGTACACAATATACTGAAATCCATACTTAGTGTATACAGATTTCAGCTTTCATAATAATACAGCAGAATAAATTATGTCCATTTTACAAATAAGGGTATAAAAAGAATATTCATATCTGTCTCTGTGCAGACAAAGATCTGACTTTATGGCAATATTGAAAGGAATTCTCCAGTCTGGTTACAAATTGCTAATACATTTAAAGAAGAAGACTAATATATATGTAAAATGTCCCCACTACTGCATGAAAGTTTTAGCCCTGGTTCACACCAGTGCGATTTATCATGTAATTTGACAATTTAATAGAAACGTTCAAATCATTGTGACTCAAGTCGCAGCAACTTTGAAAAAAGGCACCTGCATTACTTTTTTGTGATTTTATTGCGACTTGCATAAACTTCTGTTAAATGAAGTCACAAGCCACAATGAAATGATACATCAAAATTGCACTGATCAAGCAGGGTTTTAAATTGCGCTGAAGTAGCGTGATTTCAAAGCCGCACTGGTGTGAACCAGAGCTTGCGCAAAAGCAAAAAAAAATACTGCAGAACCAAACACCAAAACAATCGTGTCTAAGGAGCTGCTACCACTAAAAAGCATTTCTCACCACACCTTCAAGAGGAAGTAAACCCTCTCAGCTAAAAAAAAAACAAAAAAAAAAACCCCTGCAAGACAAAGACATAATGAGCTAGTATGCATAGCAGCTCATTATGAATTACTTACCCGCGATCGAAGCCCCCGCAGCGACCCTCGTTCGCCTCCTCCGCCATCTCTCCCAGGAGTGACTTCCGGGTGTCACGAGTGCCGACGCTAACAACATGATCGCCGTTAGAAGCGGCACGCTCAGTGCGCCTGCGCCCGATGTCTACGGCGCTGCTATTTCTGCAAATATCTCCTAAACCTTTTAGGTTTAGGGTTTGGGAGATATTTGTTGCACCTACGGGCTTGCCTGTAGGTTAAAGTGGTTGTAATGGGTTTACAAGCAATAATAATTAAAAAAAATTAAAGGGCTTGCCTCTTTACTGTATAACGGTCAATATTTCACAAATAGAAACAAATACGAAACCACCAAGTCAAACAAATAGTGAAAAAATGCCTCTGCATGTGTATAAACGCATGTTACTATATGCAATGCGTGTTTACATATGTAGCGCATAGACCCCTTTCTTTACCTGCATTAACTTTGGCTCCTCGCAGGAAGAGAGAGGCACACCGCACCACAAGCCCGTACCCTCCTGTGTGAAGAGGTTGAGCGGTGTTATGATGGGTCAGTTAGACAACCAGAGAATGTCTCTCACCTCTATTTTTAATAAAGACAAGTCTTTGTATCCCCACAGTAACTTGAATGTCCACACCAGCTGCACTCCAACGTAGAGGTTTATTTCTTATAAAACACAGTCTCTGACAGAAAAGGTTGGAGGGAGAACAGGACAGCTTAACCACTTCCCTACCCAGCCATAGACAAATGACGTCCACAGATGGGATCTCCCATCCTGGGTGGACGTCATATGACGTCCTCGGATTTGTAGGGGGATATCTGAATGATGCCTGCAGCTAGAGGCATCATTCAGATATCCTTTTGAAGTGCCGGCGATTCTGTGCACCATAAGAACGATCATAGCGGCGGTTCCGCCGCTTAATCGTTCTTATAGGCGGCGGGAGGGGACACCCCCCCTCCCGCCGCCATCCGGTGCTTCTCCGGGCTCCCCCGTGCGATCGGGGACCCGGAGCGAATCTTCCGGCATCGTTGGTGGAGTCACGTGATGAGCATAGAGATGACTGGTGACCAGATGGTCACCAGTCATCTCTATGATCGTCGGAGGCCCGGGCACGATGTGATGACGTCACGCCCGGGTCTCAAATGTAAACAAAGCCGCCATTGCGGCTGTAAGTATGAAATCAGTGAAAAAATTTTCACTGATCTCATGCTTTCCAGCCTGGAGGAGAGATGTGGGGTCTTATTGACCCCGCATCTCTCAATAAAGAGAACCTGTCACACACATTCCTATTACAAGGGATGTTTACATTCCTTGTAATAGGAATAAAAGTGATCAAAAAAAAAAAAAAAAGTAAAATCATTGTAAAAACATAAATAAATAAGTAAAAAAAAAAAAAATAATAAAAAAAAAAATTAAAACGCCCCTGTCCCCGGTAGCTCGCGATCAGAAGCGAATGCACATGTAAGTCGCCCACATATGTAAACGCCGTTCAAACCACGCATGTGAGGTATCGCCGCGTGCGTTAGAGCACGTGCAACAATTCTAGAACTAGACCTCCTCTGTAATTCTAACCTGGTAACCTGTAAAAAAAATTAAAGCGTCGCCTATGGAGATTTTTAAGTACCGAAGTTTGGCGCCATTCCATGAGTGTGCGCAATTTTAAAGCGTGACATGTTAGGTATTTATTTACTCGGCGTAACATTATCTTTCATATTTTCCCAAAAAATTGGGCTAACTTTACTGTTTTGTTATTTTTTAATTCATGAAACCATTTTTTTTAAAAAAAAAAGGCGTTTGAAAAATTATTGCGCAAATATTGTGCAAGAAAAAATGTTGCAATGACCGTTATTTTATTCCCTAGGGTGTCTGCTAAAAAAACATGTATAAAGTTTGGGGGTTCTGAGTAATTTTCTAGCAAAAGAATGATGATTTGTACATGTAGGAGAAGTGCCAAAATAGGCCCGGTATTGAATAGGTACAAAAAGCCCTGTATTGAAGTGGTTAAGATGTGGATGAGGTCCAGGCACAAACGTTACACAATTTACTGCTCCGATTCTCAAGCAGACTCAGCCCATTCTGATAGTCTCCCTAATTTAGGACTAGCAGCCGAAATGCTTGAACTTTACCCAAAGTCTCTGCCACAGACCTGGTGAACTTGGTTTCTGCCACAGACCTGGTGAACTTGGTCTCTGTTCAAGGAGAAGACATCCCTCCAGAGAGTTACCGGGACCCTTCCTTCACTGTGACTTCCGCACCAGTCCTTCAGAACGGTTCCTCCCCCGGCCTCCTCATCTAGGATACGGATCCCCTCGCAAGGCGGCACCCTGAGATTCCTCGATCCTTGGTGGGCTCCAGCCAAAGGTGCTGGGCCCAGACCTTTGGCGCAGTCCCAGGGCTAAAGGTGCCTGGGACCCTTGACAACGAACCGCAGACCCGCCCCTGGGCTAAAGGTGCCCAGGGCGGACAGGAACGAGAACCCCGAACAGGCAACGTCTGCCCCTTTTATATCCTCTCCCAGCATGCCCAGCGGGTAGACCACACCCACTGTATGGTTGCCGAGAGGGGATACACAAGGCACAGCACTGTATCAGTGGTTCAACCCTGGCCTACTATGGCAGCGCCACCTGCAGGCCACAGGGAACTGTACACCAATACTCCACCTGTGGACAAAAATGGTTTCAAGAACTCTATCAATTAGGGTGTTTGGGCATAACTACCACCCAAACACTTCCCCTAAATTTAGCACCCCGCTACACATAATATCACTTAATGTGCTAAAAAATAATAAAAATTGCTCATATCAATAGACTTCAAAACAGTCTGTTAAGATCCACTAATAGATAACATAAATGTTTTTAACATATATACCGTATAACACGCAAAGGCGTATAATACGCACCTTAATTTTAAAAGGGAAGTTTCAGGAAAAAATTTTTTTTTACATTTTAGATAAAGAACTTTGAAGCAAAATAAGGGTCAGTGCCCATCAATGCAGCCTTGTCAGTGCCCATCTCTTACCTCACTAGTGCCCATCAATGCAGCCTCACTATTGCCCATCAATGCAACCTGATCAGTGCCCACCTACAACCTCACCGTTGCCCATAAATGCAGCCTGATCAAGGCCCATCTGCAGCCTCATCATTGCCCATCTGCAGCCTCACCATTGCCCATCTGCAGCCTGATCAGGGCCCATCTGCAGCCTCACCATTGCCCATCTGTAGTCTCAACAGTGTGCATCTGCAGCCTCACCATTGCCCATCAATGCAGCCTGAGAATTGGGATCTTCTGTTTACTCTGCGGCCACTGTAATACGAAGTCCCGGCTCCTATGATAGACAGAACACTGGTCCAATGCCGGGACATATGACGTCTATCATAGTAAACGTTCCAGGAGGTGGGACTTCAAATTACAGTGGCCGCCGAGTAAACAGGAGATCCCCACTCTGTAATCGGGCGGCACTTGCCCCTCCCTTCCCCTCTGAAGCAGCCCAGGTAAAATTTTGCCGTATAACACACACACACAAACACACACACACGTGATTTGCCCTCTATTTTCATGGGGGGGGGGAAAATGAGCGCTATACGCCGATAAATACGGTGAAGCCTTAATCAATCAACAATCCCACAATGTGTGGGACTTCTCCGTGATTTATTGGGACTTTAGTGGTTAAGTATTTGTTTTCATTTTTGAAATATTGCACGTTATTCAGAGTTGAGCGCTTTACTATTTTTTGAATCATTATTGCTAGTAAATTTACCTGATATCAGCTTATATGCTATTTTCAATGTGTTTAGCACAAAAAAAGCTTGTAGGCGGGTGCAGTTTACTTTCTCCACAACAGGTGGTGCTCTCCTGAAGCGGTACGGTTGTTGGAGGAAGAAGTCACAAGGAACAGGGTTCATCTATGATTTCCTTGGGTCAATAGGAAGCTATCCTACTGAATGCTGCTGCCTCAGGTGACTCTAACAGCCATCTTGGGTCAGGCAGAGCCTATTTAATGCCCTGGTTCCCAGGTTTGGCATGCTTTATGCGAGTGAATAGCGCAGGGAGGGATACCCTGCCTGTCAGGGACAGTACTAGCGGTAGGAAAAGGTTCCTGATGAAGAGGGAAAGAAAGGGTCGGTAAATCCTCTGGACATCTTCCCGATTGAGCATGAGATGGCCAGGCTGCATTCTGCTCTCTTTACAGGCGCTGTCAGCCAGGCAGAGCATCGCTTCATCCTCATTGCTGCAAGCCATGATTGTACCCAGCTGGGCGGATTCCCCCCCGCAACCCCCCCCCCCTTCAGGTACTGTTGTGAACTGTTACTGCGTTCTTCAATACAATTTCTTTATTGCACCCCTCTGTGTGAATTATTGTCATCGCACCACGCTGCACACTACCTACAAATAAGAGAATTGTCCAAAAGTCTTGATAGTAGAAAGATGTTCCAAAACTAGAAAGATCAAGGTGAAAATATTGAAAGCCCAAAGAGGAATTTCCACGCTAGCAAATATCTTTCTCTACTACTGTCCATATGAATATGTTGTCAGCCTTTGAGAAACTCAAAATACACAATACTCCATTTTCCACATATGAAAATATTAGGGCTGCCTCGCAAAATATGGGAAACCTGACAACTATGCATGAAAGAGTGCACCGTATAACCTTGGAAGGAGGAGCCGAGCCTAAGCCGTCACGCCGCAGTTGCGCCATTAGCGGCGGTGAGCCAGCAGGAGATTACTTTTGTACAAGCGCTTACTGTTGGATTATCTTGCGAGTCTTATATACGGGGGTTTTAAATAAATGGTTATACGGAGTACACTATGTCTGTGCCTTTCTGCTTTCTATGATATGGGAGCCAAGCCCCAGAAGAGCTGAGACAAGTGGATGAGATAGAGTTCCTCGGAAAATTAAGGAGGATCAGAGTGGGAATGTCCATAACATTTAGAGGAATATTATTGATGAGCGTATTTTTTAATTAATTGAGGTGAGTAGGCCCTTCACCTAGTGGTGGATGAGCATTAATACATGAAGATTAAAAGACACTGGGTGTTATTAATTGTTTTGGAGATTATAAGGACTTGAGTTATGAATTTGTGGACATTTGAATGTTTTCACAATATATATATATATTGTGACAGCAGGAAGGTAAAGTCACCTGGTTGCATCCAGGGGGGTAGATATATTTCTCCCAGATTCAGGCTTTATGCCGACTTATACAACTAGGGAGTTGATGAAGCCCAGCTGAGGCTAGTGGGCTCATGAATGACTCATACCTCTAGGGAGAGTGCTGGGCGTCGTGAGGCAGGGAGTTGATGAGACCAGCTGAAGCTTGTCAGCTCGTTTAAGGCCTCTATAAAAACTCCCAGATTCATTAGGTGTTTGCTCATGCCTGGAACCAGACCTGTGTGGACTGTCTAGGGAGAGTGAACCCCTGTGCGGTGAGGCAAAGCCTGTGTGGCTATTTGTTTGGACTTTTACTAAACCAGGGACTTAGGGACTAGGACAGCACCAGGCTGATCCCAGTTGTTAGTTTAGGAAACCTGCATGTTTAGTCAGAGGTCAAACTGACCAGGATTTATTTTGTTTATGTTTCTTTTTGGCTTTGCTGTGTTTTTGTCACTGTACATAGAGAAATAAACCGCACCTTTTGATTTTGAAAACCACAACCTCCGTCTGCTGGCCCTGTTTTTGTGTGGGGAGCCCATCCCGGGGGTCACACACACCCGCTACCGAGTTAACCCCCTCACAGTTGGTGGAGAACCAGTGGCAGTTTTTTTTAAGCCAGCATGGAGGAGATACTGAAACAGCTGGCTCTAGCAAATGCCAATCAACAGCAGACAAATGCAGGTTTGCAAAGGAGCCTTGCAGCCCAGCAGCAAGCTCATCAACAAGCCCAGCAGCAATCTGAGGCCCGCTTCATAGACCTGTTACAGAAGCAAGAGCAGAGACTACAACAAATGGAAGCAGTAATGCAGCAACGTCCGCAGACCAGTGAGGAAAGCCGTCCCACTAATACCGCGTCCTTTGGGGTGAGTCGTTTATTGACAAAAATGACTGGAGAGGATGATCCAGAGGTATTTTTGACCACATTTGAAAGGACTGCTGAAAGAGAAAAGTGGCCTGAGGAGCAGTGGGCTGGACTGGTGGCTCCTCTGTTAACTGGTGAATCGCAGAAGGCTTACTATGACCTAGAGCCTGACCAAGCAAAAGACTATGTGATGCTAAAAGCTGAAATATTGGCAAGGCTGGGTGTCACCCTGGCTGTCCGGGCTCAGCGTGTGCATAACTGGACTTTCCAGCTTGGAAAACCCCCCAGGTCTCAAATGTATGATCTCATTCACCTGAGCCGGAAGTGGCTACAGCCAGAGACTTTGTCCGCACCAGAGATTGTGGAACGTGTTGTAATGGATCGGTTTTTGAGAGCGCTTCCTACTGCCATCCAAAAGTGGGTAAGCCATGGAGACCCAGAGACGGCCGGTGGTCTTGTGGATCGTGTAGAGAAATAATTGGCTACAGAGAACCTGACGGCCTCTTCCAGAGACTCTCGGACTTTCCACCCTAAGACCAGACCATCCCCAGGGGTGGATAAGAGGATTCCAAGGGGTGAGGGTGGAGAGAGTGAGAGGGTGGGAGCTCTACCCAAAGTTTGGCGAGAACAGCCTGGGAAGTCAGGGGCTCAAGAGGCAGCCAAATGGATTGTTTGCTACCGCTGCCGGCAAGCGGGACATATTGCAGCAAATTGCCCGGTTGTGGAGGAACCCATGCAATGTGACTTTCTGATGGACAGACGTCAGTCGCTGTGTGCGACAGTCGCATGCACTGCCATTCGGGGAACTGAGAAACATTTATGCAAAATGTGTATTAATGGTAGAAATGTTGTGGTATTACTGGATTCAGGTAGCCTTGTGACCCTGATAAAGGCTGAATTAGTTAAAACAGAGGTCTCTGGGAATAGCAAGGTAGCTGTTATTTGTGTGCATGGGGACACCCGAGAGTATCCAGTGACTACAGTGTGTTTCGAGACCCCCAAAGGTACCCTCTCTCATCCAGTGGGGTTAGTATCTCAATTACCGCATGATGCCATTGTGGGAAGGGATTTTCCGAAGTTCTGAGAACTGTGGGATGATCCTGAGCCCCCCACTGGTGCCCCTATGTACCAGGAATGTGATAGCCAGAACTCCTCTGAGAGTGGTGAGGACTCTCCAGAATTTCCCTTGTCAGTATTGGCAGGGGAGACTCAAGAAACTGGAGAGGAGCCCACCTCCTCAGACGAAAACCTACCGTCTGTGGAGTTTTCTGATCTGGAGGTTCACAGGGAAAATTTTGCCACAGAACAGTTAAAAGACCCCGCCCTAATAAAGGCACGGGAAAACGTAGTGGAAATAGATGGCGAGTTAGTGAACCCAGATAATACCTGCACTTACCCATACTTCAGCGTAGAGAAGGACCTACTGTATCGGGTGGCAAAAAGGGCAGAAGAAACCGTTGAGCAGCTTGTGGTGCCCAAACCTTACAGGAAGTTGGTGTTGGAGTTGGCCCATGGGCACATTCTTGGAGGTCATCTGGGGACAGAGAAAACCCGAGAGAGGGTATTACAGAGATTCTATTGGCCTGGGGTGATGAAGGACATAGAAAATTATTGTTCCTCCTGCCCTGTGTGTCAGAGGTCGGCCCCGATGCCACATTTCCGTAGCCCGCTGGTCCCTCTACCCATCATTGAGGTCCCGTTTGAGAGAATCGCAATGGATTTGGTAGGTCCTATAATCAAGTCCGCTAGGGGGCACCAGTACATATTGGTTATAATGGACTATGCCACCCGTTATCCAGAAGCGATCCCTCTCAGAAATACCTCGGCCAAAACCATAGCCAAAGAGCTATCTCTTGTTTTTAGCCGGGTGGGTATTTGTAAAGAACTGCTTACGGACCAAGGTACACCCTTTATGTCCCGGGTTATGAAAGAGCTGTGTAAATTGCTCAAAGTGACGCAATTGCGTACATCTGTGTATCACCCCCAAACCGATGGGCTGGTTGAAAGATTCAACAAAACCCTAAAACAAATGTTGAAGAAAGTGGTGGATAGAGATGGAAAGGATTGGGACTGTCTACTTCCTTATTTGATGTTTGCTATTAGGGAGGTGCCCCAATCCTCTACGGGATTCTCCCCCTTTGAGTTACTGTATGGGAGACACCCAAGAGGGCTGTTGGATATTGCCAAGGAAACTTGGGAAAGTGAGAGTTCTCCCCACAGGAGTGTGATTGAGCATGTCGCCCTGATGCAAGATCGAATTGCACAGGTAATGCCCATCGTGAAGGAACATTTGGCCCAAGCGCAGTTGGCACAGCAGAGAGTGTACAACCGTGGAGCCAAGACCCGTACCTTTTCCCCGGGGGATAGGATATTGGTACTTGTCCCTACGGTTGAAAGTAAATTCCTTGCCAAATGGCAAGGCCCCTACGAGATAATGGAAAAAGTGAGCGAAGTGAATTACAAGGTCAGACAACCAGGAAGGCGAAAGCCCGAACAGATATATCACGTTAATCTGTTGAAAGCCTGGAGGGATAGAGAGTCCCTAGTCGCAGAAACTTGGTCACCAGCTCAAACTGGTTGCGTGATTCCGGAGGTTGGAATAGCAGCCACCTTGTCACAACCCCAACAACAGGAGGTTAAGGAGTTTGTGCTTCGCAACAAGGAGGTGTTCTCTGAGCTGCCGGGACAAACATCTGGGGTAGAGCATGATATTATTACCCCGCCCGGTGAAAAGGTGAAGTTAAAACCCTATCGGATCCCAGAGGCCCGACGGGAGGCAATACGGGAGGAAGTACAGAAAATGCTGAACTTAGGGGTGATAGAGGAGTCCCAAAGTGATTGGTCTAGTCCCATTGTGTTGGTGCCTAAACCGGATGGGAGCTGGCGATTTTGTAACGATTTTCGTCAGTTGAACAAAGTTACAAAATTTGACACCTACCCCATGCCACGTATAGATGAGTTGATCGACCGGCTGGGAACAGCCCGATACATGACGACTCTTGACCTCACAAAAGGGTATTGGCAAATTCCCCTGGCCAAGTCGGCCAAAGAGAAAACCGCATTTGTAACCCCAGACGGGGCGTTCCAATATAAGAGAATGCCGTTCGGGTTACAGAATGCGCCGGCCACATTCCAGCGGAAAATGGACCAGATACTGAGGCCCCATCGGAAGTATGCTGCGGTTTACCTGGATGACGTAATTGTCCATAGCACAGATTGGGCCTCACATCTGCCAAAAGTGCAAGCAGTCCTAGACTCTATCCGGGAAGCGGGGTTTACGGCTAACCCCAAGAAGTGTACCATTGGGCAGGAGGAGGCCAAATATCTTGGGTACACCATTGGCAGGGGAGTAATAAAACCCCAACTCAACAAAGTCGAGGCCATCCAGAGTTGGCCACGTCCCAACAGCAAGAAGCAGGTACGAGCCTTTCTGGGAATCGCGGGTTATTATCGGCGCTTCATTCCCCACTTTGCTTCTAAGGCTGTGCCCCTAACCAACCTGACGAAAGGGAAAGGGTCGGTCATGATTAAATGGACCCCCGAGGCTGAGGCAGCATTCCAATTCTTGAAACAAGCCTTATGTAGCCAGCCAGTGTTGTACTCACCCGACTTCTCTAAAGACTTTGTCGTACAAAGTGATGCGTCAGATGTGGGGTTAGGAGCAGTATTGTCCCAGGTCTGGAACGGGGAAGAGCACCCAGTCATTTACCTCAGCAGGAAGTTGAAGTCCCATGAGGTAAATTACGCCACGGTTGAAAAGGAGTGTTTAGCGGTGAAGTGGGCTCTAGATTCCCTTCGGTACTATCTGCTAGGTAGGCACTTTGACATGGTTACGGATCACGCTCCGTTAAAGTGGATGGCTCAAAACAAGGAGACAAATAGAAGAGTGAATAGGTGGTTCCTGGCCCTACAGGAATTCAACTTCACAGTAAAGCATCGCCCTGGCGTTCAAATGGGGAATGTGGATGCTTTGTCTCGAGTACATGAATGCCTGATTGCTGGTGTTCCAACCCCAAGGTTAAAACAAGAGGGGGGGGTATGTGACAGCAGGAAGGTAAAGTCACCTGGTTGCATCCAGGGGGGTAGATATATTTCTCCCAGATTCAGGCTTTATGCCGACTTATACAACTAGGGAGTTGATGAAGCCCAGCTGAGGCTAGTGGGCTCATGAATGACTCATACCTCTAGGGAGAGTGCTGGGCGTCGTGAGGCAGGGAGTTGATGAGACCAGCTGAAGCTTGTCAGCTCGTTTAAGGCCTCTATAAAAACTCCCAGATTCATTAGGTGTTTGCTCATGCCTGGAACCAGACCTGTGTGGACTGTCTAGGGAGAGTGAACCCCTGTGCGGTGAGGCAAAGCCTGTGTGGCTATTTGTTTGGACTTTTACTAAACCAGGGACTTAGGGACTAGGACAGCACCAGGCTGATCCCAGTTGTTAGTTTAGGAAACCTGCATGTTTAGTCAGAGGTCAAACTGACCTCAAATTTATTTTGTTTATGTTTCTTTTTGGCTTTGCTGTGTTTTTGTCACTGTACATAGAGAAATAAACCGCACCTTTTGATTTTGAAAACCACAACCTCCGTCTGCTGGCCCTGTTTTTGTGTGGGGAGCCCATCCCGGGGGTCACACACACCCGCTACCGAGTTAACCCCCTCACAATATATATATATATATATATATATATATATATATATATATACACATATACAGCTTAATTACTATTTATTTTATTTGAATTTCATTATGTTTTAGGTGTTGCACTACACTGTTTTCTGATCCAATTTAAATGATAACCCTGTCTAATTTAACATGTAGGGAACAGCAGCTCTGACAGTCTCATGTTTCAAGCACACAGGTGTGAAAGTGTTTCGCTAACACACATTATAACATAGTCCAGATATGTCTCAGCTCAATGAGGAATATTGATGGGCAAAGTGAAATTCATTATCTTAACCACTTGACGACCGCCCACAGTATATCATTGTCATTACTTTGACGTTAAATATCGTGGTTATGGTAACAGCTAGCTACCATAACCCCAGCATTTTTGTTTGTACTGTGGGCGATTTTGCGTCTTCCCAGACGTCTCCGGGCATACCGGCCCTATTGGTTAGCCTGGAGCCGATTCAATCCATCAGATGACTGGGCAGGAAGCCAAGTAAAGGCAAGATAGCCCCCCACTAGGCTCTATGCCCTTGGAGGACCGGAGGGACGTCACTTCTGCCTTTCGGCCTTAAAGTGGTTGTTAAGCCACTATATCATACAGTGCCTTGCAAAAGTATTCACCCTCCTTGGCATTTTTTGTGTTTTGTTGCCTCACAACCTGGAATTACCATGGATTGTTTGAGGATTTGCATAATTTAATTTACAGAACATGCCCACAACTTTGAAGATGTTTTTTTATTGTGAAGCAAACAAATAGGACAAAATAACAGAAAAAAGTCAATGTGCATAACTATTCACGCCTCTAAAGTCAATACTTTGTAGAGCCACCTTTTGCGGCTATCACAGCTCTAAGTCAGTTTGGATAAGTCTCTATGAGCTTGCCACATCTTACCACTGGGATTTTTGCCCATTCCTCCTTGCAAAACTGCTCCAGCTCCTTCAAGTTGGATGGTTTGCGCTTATGAATAGCAATCTTTAAGTCTGACCACAGATTTTCTATTGGATTTAGGTCTGGGCTTTGACTAGGCCATTCCAACGCATTTACATGTTTCCTCTTAAACCACTCAAGTGTTGCTTTAGCATTGTGTTTGGGGTCATTGTCCTGCTGGAAGGTGAGCCTCCATCCTAGCCTCAAATCACACACAGAGTGGTACAGGTTTTGCTCAAGAATATCCCTGTATTTAGAACCATCCAAATAATAGTTGGGTTTCGTCTGGCAGGAAGAGAGGATAAAGTGGCCCTCTATGCAGATGACGCTCTTATTTTCCTGGGGGACACCTCAAATTCAATATCGGAACTTATGAGCCTTATCTCCATATTTGGGTCATTTTCGGGCTTCCAGATCAATTGGGATAAATCCTTACTTTTACCATTAGATGAGTTAAAAACCCCATTATTAAACAAAGCTTCTAAAATCCAAATTAAGGACACGGTGAAATACCTGGGGATAGAGATCTCTCAGGATGTAAAATACTATATTAATTTGAATTTGAAACCATTATTAGCAAAATTTAAAGATAAATGTCGAAGCTGGTGCAAATTACCTCTGACGGTGATAGGAAGAGCAAACCTAATCAAAATGATTTGGGCTCCGCAATTACTTTATGTCTTTAATAACTCACCTGTATGGATTACAGCTTTTTGGTTTAGAAAATTAGAATCTCTTTTTAGAGAACTGATTTGGAGGAATAAACGACCACGTATAAAGTTAACAACTTTAAATGTTAAATAAGGAAGAGGGAGGTCTTGCAATTCCCCATCCCAAAAACTCAAAGCCTCACAAATTTAACATTTCAGTGGTTGGACAAAAGTATCACTTTCTGACACTATACAGAATCTGCTGTTATCAGTATATGAAGTTTATCCACTAATCTCATTATTAGAATCGAGAAATCTACTGTGTGATAAAAGTTTCCACACGGGTAAATTATTTGATATGGTATGGCAGGAAATGAGGAAAATTACTGAGGTAAAGGGATTTACGTCATATACGCCAATTTGAAATAATAGCAGATATGTGGAATTGGGGAAATTGGAGGGGTTTGAGTTTGAGGCAGAAGGGAATAAGGTACATGACACAGTTATTTGAGGAAGATCAGATGAAATCCTTTAGTGAACTAAGTAAAGAATATAATATTCCAAATCAAAGATTTTTTCAGTTCCTCCTGCTCATGCACGCGATAAAAACACAGGGGCGCACACAGGAATTTAAGTCTAATAAGTCAGTGGTGATAGCCTTGCTAGACAAGATGGGGCAAAAAAAAAAAAAAAGGGTCTTGATATCACAATTATATGACATATTATTTCATAAATTTTAAAAAAAACGTGGACATACCAGCAAGATTAGCTTGGTCAGGGGACATTGGGACAATCTCAGAGGAACAGTGGGCACAGGCACTATCAGTAATACCTCAGGCCTCTCTATCTCCAACACAAAATTTAACACAACTATTTATCCTACATAGGGCACATTACACACCAGAGAAATTATTTAAATGGAAATGTAGAGACACAGACCGATGCCCTAGATGCAAAGGGAGAGTAGCCAACTTAATACACATGATGTGGAGATGCCCCAAACTTCATCGTTATTGGTCCGGGGTGGTATCTATGATTAATAGGATACTTGATAGTGGGGTCCTCATGGAGCCTAGAGGTTGTCTTCTGGGTATACTGGACGAATTGACAATCCCAATGGAATGTATTACTTCAATAAATAGAAGTCTATTCCAGGCTCGTAAGCTTATTGCGCAAAAGTGGCTTTCACCATATCCACCCACCGTAGAAGAATGGAAAACACAAGTAAGGGAAACGGTAATTAAAGAAAAATATATTTTCTTACGCAGAGGCTCCTCAGAGAAATTTGTAGAAATATGGAGAGGGTGGTGTGATATTTTGGAGATATGAGGGGAGGGGGGATGGGGGGGAGAGGGGGAGAGGCGGGGGGTAAGGGGGGATGTAATTTATGTGTTTTTTTCCCCCTCTTTCCTTTCAATGCGGGCATGGGTTGTATGTAGTATTGGATCTTTTTTTTGTTGTTGTTGTTTGTATGTATGTAATGAAAAAGAAACAATAAAAAGATGATTTGATAAAAAAAAAAAAAAAAAAAAAGAACCATCCATCTTTCCCTCAACTCTGGCCAGTTTCCCAGTCCCGATTGTTACCATGTTTCACTGTGAGGATGGTGTTCTTTGGGTGATGTGATGGGTTTGCGCCAGACATAGCGTTTTCTTTGATGGCCAAAAAGTTCAATTTTAGTCTCATCAGACCAGAGCACCTTCCTCCATACATTTTGGGAGTCTCCCTCATGCCTTTTCGAAAACTAAAAAACATGCCATTTTGTTTTTTGCTGCAAGTAATGGCTTTCTTCTGGCCACTCTGCCATAAAGCCCAACTCTATGGAGCGTATAGCTTATTGTTGTCCTATGTACAGATGCTCCAGTCTCTGCTGTGGAACTCTGCAGCTCCCCCAGGGTTGCCTTAGGTCTCTATACTGCCTCTCTGATTAATGCCCTCATTGCCCGGTCTATGAGTTTTGGTGTGCGGCTGTCTCTTGACAGGTTTGCTGTTGTGCCATGTTATTTCCATTTGGATATGATAGATTTATTGGTGCTCCTAGGGATCAAAGATTCGGATATTTTTTTTCTTATAACCTAACCCTGACTTGTACTTCAGCAACATTGTCCCTTACTTGTTTGGAGAGTTCCTTGGTCTTCATGGCAGTGTTTGGTTAGTGGTGCCTCTTGCTTAGGTGTTGCAGCCTCTGGGGCCTTTCAAAAAGGTGTGTATATGTAATGACGGATCATGTGACACTTAGATCACACACAGGTGTACATCATTTTACTAATTATGTGACTTCTGAAGGTAATTGGTTGCACCAGAGCTTTTTATGGGCTTAATAACAAAGGAGGTGAATACATACTGTGAGGGGGTTAGCTCGGCAGCGGGTGTGTGTGACCCCCTGGATGGGCTCCCCACACAAAAACAGGCCCAGCAGACGGAGGTTGTGGTTTTCAAGAAAAAAAAGGTGCGGTTTATTTCTCTATTTACAGTGACAAAAACACAGCAAAGCAAAAAGAAACATAAACAAAATAAACCCTGGTCAGCTTGACCTCTGACTAAACATGCAGGTTTCCTAACTAACAACTGGGATCAGCCTGGTGCTGTCCTAGTCCCTAAGTCCCTGGTTTAGTAAATGTCCAAACAAATAGCCACACAGGCTTTTTCTCACCGCACAGGGGTTCACTCTCCCTAGACAGTCCACACAGGTCTGGTTCCAGGCATGAGCAAACACCTAATGAATCTGGGAGTTTTTATAGAGGCCTTAAACGAGCTGACAAGCTTCAGCTGGTCTCATCAACTCCCTGCCTGCACGACGCCCAGCACTCTCCCTAGAGGTATGAATCATCCATGAGCCCACTAGCCTCAGCTGGGCTTCATCAACTCCCTCCCTAGTTGTATAAGTCGGCATAAAGCCTGAATCTGGGAGAAATATATCTACCCCCCTGGATGCAACCAGGTGACTTTACCTTCCTGCTGTCACATACCCCCCCCCTCTTGTTTTAACCTTGGGGTTGGAACACCAGCAATCAGGCATTCATGTACTCGAGACAAAGCATCCACATTCCCCATTTGAACGCCAGGGCGATGCTTTACTGTGAAGTTGAATTCCTGTAGGGCCAGGAACCACCTATTCACTCTTCTATTTGTCTCCTTGTTTTGAGCCATCCACTTTAACGGAGCGTGATCCGTAACCATGTCAAAGTGCCTACCTAGCAGATAGTACCGAAGGGAATCTAGAGCCCACTTCACCGCTAAACACTCCTTTTCAACCATGGCGTAATTTACCTCATGGGACTTCAACTTCCTGCTGAGGTAAATGACTGGGTGCTCTTCCCCGTTCCAGACCTGGGACAATACTGCTCCTAACCCCACATCTGACGCATCACTTTGTACGACAAAGTCTTTAGAGAAGTCGGGTGAGTACAACACTGGCTGGCTACATAAGGCTTGTTTCAAGAATTGGAATGCTGCCTCAGCCTCGGGGGTCCATTTAATCATGACCGACCCTTTCCCTTTCGTCAGGTTGGTTAGGGGCACAGCCTTAGAAGCAAAGTGGGGAATGAAGCGCCGATAATACCCCGCAATTCCCAGAAAGGCTCGTACCTGCTTCTTGCTGTTGGGACGTGGCCAACTCTGGATGGCCTCGACTTTGTTGAGTTGGGGTTTTATTACTCCCCTCCCAATGGTGTACCCAAGATATTTGGCCTCCTCCTGCCCAATGGTACACTTCTTGGGGTTAGCCGTAAACCCCGCTTCCCGGATAGAGTTTAGGACTGCTTGCACCTTTGGCAGATGTGAGGCCCAATCTGTGCTATGGACAATTACGTCATCCAGGTAAGCCGCAGCATACTTCCGATGGGGCCCCAGTATCTGGTCCATTTTCCGCTGGAATGTGGCTGGCGCATTCTGTAACCCGAACGGCATTCTCTTATATTGGAACGCCCCGTCTGGGGTTACAAATGCGGTTTTCTCTTTGGCCGACTTGGCCAGGGGAATTTGCCAATACCCTTTTGTGAGGTCAAGAGTCGTCATGTATCGGGCTGTTCCCAGCCGGTCGATCAACTCATCTATACGTGGCATGGGGTAGGTGTCAAATTTTGTAACTTTGTTCAACTGACGAAAATCGTTACAAAATCGCCAGCTCCCATCCGGTTTAGGCACCAACACAATGGGACTAGACCAATCACTTTGGGACTCCTCTATCACCCCTAAGTTCAGCATTTTCTGTACTTCCTCCCGTATTGCCTCCCGTCGGGCCTCTGGGATCCGATAGGGTTTTAACTTCACCCTTTCACCGGGCGGGGTAATAATATCATGCTCTACCCCAGATGTTTGTCCCGGCAGCTCAGAGAACACCTCCTTGTTGCGAAGCACAAACTCCTTAACCTCCTGTTGTTGGGGTTGTGACAAGGTGGCTGCTATTCCAACCTCCGGAATCACGCAACCAGTTTGAGCTGGTGACCAAGTTTCTGCGACTAGGGACTCTCTATCCCTCCAGGCTTTCAACAGATTAACGTGATAGATCTGTTCGGGCTTTCGCCTTCCTGGTTGTCTGACCTTGTAATTCACTTCGCTCACTTTTTCCATTATCTCGTAGGGGCCTTGCCATTTGGCAAGGAATTTACTTTCAACCGTAGAGACAAGTACCAATATCCTATCCCCCGGGGAAAAGGTACGGGTCTTGGCTCCACGGTTGTACACTCTCTGCTGTGCCAACTGCGCTTGGGCCAAATGTTCCTTCACGATGGGCATTACCTGTGCAATTCGATTTTGCATCAGGGCGACATGCTCAATCACACTCCTGTGGGGAGAACTCTCACTTTCCCAAGTTTCCTTGGCAATATCCAACAGCCCTCTTGGGTGTCTCCCATACAGTAACTCAAAGGGGGAGAATCCCGTAGAGGATTGGGGCACCTCCCTAATAGCAAACATCAAATAAGGAAGTAGACAGTCCCAATCCTTTCCATCTCTATCCACCACTTTCTTCAACATTTGTTTTAGGGTTTTGTTGAATCTTTCAACCAGCCCATCGGTTTGGGGGTGATACACAGATGTACGCAATTGCGTCACTTTGAACAATTTACACAGCTCTTTCATAACCCGGGACATAAAGGGTGTACCTTGGTCCGTAAGCAGTTCTTTACAAATACCCACCCGGCTAAAAACAAGAGATAGCTCTTTGGCTATGGTTTTGGCCGAGGTATTTCGGAGAGGGATCGCTTCTGGATAACGGGTGGCATAGTCCATTATAACTAATATGTACTGGTGCCCCCTAGCGGACTTGATTATAGGACCTACCAAATCCATTGCGATCCTCTCAAACGGGACCTCAATGATGGGTAGAGGGACCAGCGGGCTACGGAAATGTGGCATCGGGGCCGACCTCTGACACACAGGGCAGGAGGAACAATAATTTTCTATGTCCTTCATCACCCCAGGCCAATAGAATCTCTGTAATACCCTCTCTCGGGTTTTCTCTGTCCCCAGATGACCTCCAAGAATGTGCCCATGGGCCAACTCCAACACCAACTTCCTGTAAGGTTTGGGCACCACAAGCTGCTCAACGATTTCTTCTGCCCTTTTTGCCACCCGATACAGTAGGTCCTTCTCTACGCTGAAGTATGGGTAAGTGCAGGTATTATCTGGGTTCACTAACTCGCCATCTATTTCCACTACGTTTTCCCGTGCCTTTATTAGGGCGGGGTCTTTTAACTGTTCTGTGGCAAAATTTTCCCTGTGAACCTCAAGATCAGAAAACTCCACAGACGGTAGGTTTTCGTCTGATGAGGTGGGCTCCTCTCCAGTTTCTTGAGTCTCCCCTGCCAATACTGACAAGGGAAATTCGGGAGAGTCCTCACCACTCTCAGAGGAGTTCTGGATATCACATTCCTGGTACATAGGGGCACCAGTGGGGGGCTCAGGATCATCCCACAGTTCCCAGAACTTCGGAAAATCCCTTCCCACAATGGCATCATGCGGTAATTGAGATACTAACCCCACTGGATGAGAGAGGGTACCTTTGGGGGTCTCGAAACACACTGTAGTCACTGGATACTCTTGGGTGTCCCCATGCACACAAATAACAGCTACCTTGCTATTCCCAGAGACCTCTGTTTTAACTAATTCAGCCTTTATCAGGGTCACAAGGCTACCTGAATCCAGCAATACCACAACATTTCTACCATTAATACACATTTTGCATAAATGTTTCTCAGTTCCCCGAATGGCAGTGCATGCGACTGTCGCACACAGCGACTGACGTCTGTCCGTCAGAAAGTCACATTGCATGGGTTCCTCCACAACCGGGCAATTTGCTGCAATATGTCCCGCTTGCCGGCAGCGGTAGCAAACAATCCTTTTGGCTGCCTCTTGAGCCCCTGACTTCCCAGGCTGTTCTCGCCAAACTTTGGGTAGAGCTCCCACCCTCTCACTCTCTCCACCCTCACCCCTTGGAATCCTCTTATCCGCCCCTGGGGATGGTCTGGTCTTAGGGTGGAAAGTCCGAGAGTCTCTGGAAGAGGCCGTCAGGTTCTCTGTAGCCAAGTATTTCTCTACACGATCCACAAGACCATCGGCCGTCTCTGGGTCTCCATGGCTTACCCACTTTTGGATGGCAGTAGGAAGAGCTCTCAAAAACCGATCCATTACAACACGTTCCACAATCTCTGGTGCGGACAAAGTCTCTGGCTGTAGCCACTTCCTGCTCAGGTGAATGAGATCATACATTTGAGACCTGGGGGGTTTTCCAAGCTGGAAAGTCCAGTTATGCACACGCTGAGCCCGGACAGCCAGGGTGACACCCAGCCTTGCCAATATTTCAGCTTTTAGCATCACATAGTCTTTTGCTTGGTCAGACTCTAGGTCATAGTAAGCTTTCTGCGATTCACCAGTTAACAGAGGAGCCACCAGTCCAGCCCACTGCTCCTCAAGCCACTTTTCCCTTTCAGCAGTCCTTTCAAATGTGGTCAAAAATACCTCTGGATCATCCTCTCCAGTCATTTTTGTCAATAAACGACTCACCCCAAAGGACGCGGTATTAGTGGGACGGCTTTCCTCACTGGTCTGCGGACGTTGCTGCATTACTGCTTCCATCTGTTGTTGTAGTCTCTGCTCTTGCTTCTGCAATAGGTCTATGAAGCGGGCCTCAGATTGCTGCTGGGCTTGTTGCTGAGCCTCCAGACTCTGTTGCAAAGTTGCAAGGCTCTGTTGATGAGCTTGCTGCTGGGCTGCAAGGCTCTGTTGATGAGCTTGCTGCTGGGCTGCAAGGCTCTGTTGATGAGCTTGCTGCTGGGCTGCGAAGCTCTGTTGTTGAGCTGCAAGGCTCTTTTGAAAACCTGCATTTGTCTGCTGTTGATTGGCATTTGCTAGAGCCAGCTGTTTCAGTATCTCCTCCATGCTGGCCTAAAAAAAACTGCCCGCATTCTCCACCAACTGTGAGGGGGTTAGCTCGGCAGCGGGTGTGTGTGACCCCCTGGATGGGCTCCCCACACAAAAACAGGCCCAGCAGACGGAGGTTGTGGTTTTCAAGAAAAAAAAGGTGCGGTTTATTTCTCTATTTACAGTGACAAAAACACAGCAAAGCAAAAAGAAACATAAACAAAATAAACCCTGGTCAGCTTGACCTCTGACTAAACATGCAGGTTTCCTAACTAACAACTGGGATCAGCCTGGTGCTGTCCTAGTCCCTAAGTCCCTGGTTTAGTAAATGTCCAAACAAATAGCCACACAGGCTTTTTCTCACCGCACAGGGGTTCACTCTCCCTAGACAGTCCACACAGGTCTGGTTCCAGGCATGAGCAAACACCTAATGAATCTGGGAGTTTTTATAGAGGCCTTAAACGAGCTGACAAGCTTCAGCTGGTCTCATCAACTCCCTGCCTGCACGACGCCCAGCACTCTCCCTAGAGGTATGAATCATCCATGAGCCCACTAGCCTCAGCTGGGCTTCATCAACTCCCTCCCTAGTTGTATAAGTCGGCATAAAGCCTGAATCTGGGAGAAATATATCTACCCCCCTGGATGCAACCAGGTGACTTTACCTTCCTGCTGTCACAATACGCACATGCCAATTATCAGTTTTTTATTTCTGAAATAGTTTTATGTATATATTTTTCTTATTTTTACTTCCCCAACTTAGACTATTGTGTTCTGATCCATCACATATAATTCAGATTAAAAAAACATTGAACTAAAGGCTGTAATGTAACAAAATAGCTAAAAAAGCCAAGGGGGGGTAAATACTTTTGCAAGGCACTGTATGTATTGTGACAGCAGGAAGGTAAAGTCACCTGGTTGCATCCAGGGGGGTAGATATATTTCTCCCAGATTCAGGCTTTATGCTGACTTATACAACTAGGGTGGAGAGTTGTATAAGCCCAGCTGAGGCTAGTAGGCTCATGGATGACTCATACCTCTAGGGAGAGTGTGGGGCGTCGTGCAGACAGAGATGAGACCAGCTGAACCTTGTCAGCTCATTTAGGCCTCTATAAGGAACTCCCAGCTTCATTAGATGTTAGCTCATGCCTGGAACCAGACCTGTGTGGACTGTCTAGGGAGAGTGAACCCCTGTGCGGTGAGGCAAAGCCTGTGTGGCTATTTGTTTGGACTTTTACTAAACCAGGGACTTAGGGACTAGGACAGCACCAGGCTGATCCCAGTTGTTAGTTTAGGAAACCTGCATGTTTAGTCAGAGGTCAAACTGACCAGGATTTATTTTGTTTGTTTCTTTTTGGCTTTGCTGTGTTTTTGTCACTGTACATAGAGAAATAAACCGCACCTTTTGATTTTGAAAACCACAACCTCCGTCTGCTGGCCCTGTTTTTGTGTGGGGAGCCCAACCAGGGGGTCACACACACCCGCTACCGAGTTAACCCCCTCACAGTTGGTGGAGAACCAGTGGCAGTTTTTTTTAAGCCAGCATGGAGGAGATACTGAAACAGCTGGCTCTAGCAAATGCCAATCAACAGCAGACAAATGCAGGTTTGCAAAGGAGCCTTGCAGCCCAGCAGCAAGCTCATCAACAAGCCCAGCAGCAATCTGAGGCCCGCTTCATAGACCTGTTACAGAAGCAAGAGCAGAGACTACAACAAATGGAAGCAGTAATGCAGCAACGTCCGCAGACCAGTGAGGAAAGCCGTCCCACTAATACCGCGTCCTTTGGGGTGAGTCGTTTATTGACAAAAATGACTGGAGAGGATGATCCAGAGGTATTTTTGACCACATTTGAAAGGACTGCTGAAAGAGAAAAGTGGCCTGAGGAGCAGTGGGCTGGACTGGTGGCTCCTCTGTTAACTGGTGAATCGCAGAAGGCTTACTATGACCTAGAGCCTGACCAAGCAAAAGACTATGTGATGCTAAAAGCTGAAATATTGGCAAGGCTGGGTGTCACCCTGGCTGTCCGGGCTCAGCGTGTGCATAACTGGACTTTCCAGCTTGGAAAACCCCCCAGGTCTCAAATGTATGATCTCATTCACCTGAGCAGGAAGTGGCTACAGCCAGAGACTTTGTCCGCACCAGAGATTGTGGAACGTGTTGTAATGGATCGGTTTTTGAGAGCTCTTCCTACTGCCATCCAAAAGTGGGTAAGCCATGGAGACCCAGAGACGGCCGGTGGTCTTGTGGATCGTGTAGAGAAATACTTGGCTACAGAGAACCTGACGGCCTCTTCCAGAGACACTCGGACTTTCCACCCTAAGACCAGACCATCCCCAGGGGCGGATAAGATGATTCCAAGGGGTAAGGGTGGAGAGAGTGAGAGGGTGGGAGCTCTACCCCAAGTTTGGCGAGAACAGCCTGGGAAATCAGCGGCTCAAGAGGCCGCAAGAAGGATCGTTTGCTACCGCTGCCGGCAAGCGGGACATATTGCAGCCAATTGCCCGGTTGTGGAGGAACCCATGCAGTGTGACTTTCTGACGGACAGACATCAGTCGCTGTGTGCGACAGTCGCATGCACTGCCATTCGGGGAACTGAGAAACATTTATGCAAAATGTGTATTAATGGTAGAAATGTTGTGGTATTGCTGGATTCAGGTAGCCTTGTGACCCTGATAAAGGCTGAATTAGTTAAAACAGAGGTCTCTGGGAATAGCAAGGTAGCTGTTATTTGTGTGCATGGGGACACCCGAGAGTATCCAGTGACTACAGTGTGTTTCGAGACCCCCAAAGGTACCCTCTCTCATCCAGTGGGGTTAGTATCTCAATTACCGCATGATGCCATTGTGGGAAGGGATTTTCCGAAGTTCTGGGAACTGTGGGATGATCCTGAGCCCCCCACTGGTGCCCCTATGTACCAGGAATGTGATAGCCAGAACTCCTCTGAGAGTGGGGAGGACTCTCCAGAATTTCCCTTGTCAGTATTGGCAGGGGAGACTCAAGAAACTGGAGAGGAGCCCACCTCCTCAGACGAAAACCTACCGTCTGTGGAGTTTTCTGATCTGGAGGTTCACAGGGAAAATTTTGCCACAGAACAGTTAAAAGACCCCGCCCTAATAAAGGCACGGGAAAACGTAGTGGAAATAGATGGCGAGTTAGTGAACCCAGATAATACCTGCACTTACCCATACTTCAGCGTAGAGAAGGACCTACTGTATCGGGTGGCAAAAAGGGCAGAAGAAACCGTTGAGCAGCTGGTGGTGCCCAAATCTTACAGGAAGTTGGTGTTGGAGTTGGCCCATGGGCACATTCTTGGAGGTCATCTGGGGACAGAGAAAACCCGAGAGAGGGTATTACAGAGATTCTATTGGCCTGGGGTGATGAAGGACATAGAAAATTATTGTTCCTCCTGCCCTGTGTGTCAGAGGTCGGCCCCGATGCCACATTTCCGTAGCCCGCTGGTCCCTCTACCCATCATTGAGGTCCCGTTTGAGAGAATCGCAATGGATTTGGTAGGTCCTATAATCAAGTCCGCTAGGGGGCACCAGTACATATTGGTTATAATGGACTATGCCACCCGTTATCCAGAAGCGATCCCTCTCAGAAATACCTCGGCCAAAACCATAGCCAAAGAGCTATCTCTTGTTTTTAGCCGGGTGGGTATTTGTAAAGAACTGCTTACGGACCAAGGTACACCCTTTATGTCCCGGGTTATGAAAGAGCTGTGTAAATTGTTCAAAGTGACGCAATTGCGTACATCTGTGTATCACCCCCAAACCGATGGGCTGGTTGAAAGATTCAACAAAACCCTAAAACAAATGTTGAAGAAAGTGGTGGATAGAGATGGAAAGGATTGGGACTGTCTACTTCCTTATTTGATGTTTGCTATTAGGGAGGTGCCCCAATCCTCTACGGGATTCTCCCCCTTTGAGTTACTGTATGGGAGACACCCAAGAGGGCTGTTGGATATTGCCAAGGAAACTTGGGAAAGTGAGAGTTCTCCCCACAGGAGTGTGATTGAGCATGTCGCCCTGATGCAAGATCGAATTGCACAGGTAATGCCCATCGTGAAGGAACATTTGGCCCAAGCGCAGTTGGCACAGCAGAGAGTGTACAACCGTGGAGCAAAGACCCGTACCTTTTCCCCGGGGGATAGGATATTGGTACTTGTCCCTACGGTTGAAAGTAAATTCCTTGCCAAATGGCAAGGCCCCTACGAGATAATGGAAAAAGTGAGCGAAGTGAATTACAAGGTCAGACAACCAGGAAGGCGAAAGCCCGAACAGATATATCACGTTAATCTGTTGAAAGCCTGGAGGGATAGAGAGTCCCTAGTCGCAGAAACTTGGTCACCAGCTCAAACTGGTTGCGTGATTCCGGAGGTTGGAATAGCAGCCACCTTGTCACAACCCCAACAACAGGAGGTTAAGGAGTTTGTGCTTCGCAACAAGGAGGTGTTCTCTGAGCTGCCGGGACAAACATCTGGGGTAGAGCATGATATTATTACCCCGCCCGGTGAAAGGGTGAAGTTAAAACCCTATCGGATCCCAGAGGCCCGACGGGAGGCAATACGGGAGGAAGTACAGAAAATGCTGAACTTAGGGGTGATAGAGGAGTCCCAAAGTGATTGGTCTAGTCCCATTGTGTTGGTGCCTAAACCGGATGGGAGCTGGCGATTTTGTAACGATTTTCGTCAGTTGAACAAAGTTACAAAATTTGACACCTACCCCATGCCACGTATAGATGAGTTGATCGACCGGCTGGGAACAGCCCGATACATGACGACTCTTGACCTCACAAAAGGGTATTGGCAAATTCCCCTGGCCAAGTCGGCCAAAGAGAAAACCGCATTTGTAACCCCAGACGGGGCGTTCCAATATAAGAGAATGCCGTTCGGGTTACAGAATGCGCCGGCCACATTCCAGCGGAAAATGGACCAGATACTGAGGCCCCATCGGAAGTATGCTGCGGCTTACCTGGATGACGTAATTGTCCATAGCACAGATTGGGCCTCACATCTGCCAAAAGTGCAAGCAGTCCTAGACTCTATCCGGGAAGCGGGGTTTACGGCTAACCCCAAGAAGTGTACCATTGGGCAGGAGGAGGCCAAATATCTTGGGTACACCATTGGCAGGGGAGTGATAAAACCCCAACTCAACAAAGTCGAGGCCATCCAGAGTTGGCCACGTCCCAACAGCAAGAAGCAGGTACGGGCCTTTCTGGGAATCGCGGGTTATTATCGGCGCTTCATTCCCCACTTTGCTTCTAAGGCTGTGCCCCTAACCAACCTGACGAAAGGGAAAGGGTCGGTCATGATTAAATGGACCCCCGAGGCTGAGGCAGCATTCCAATTCTTGAAACAAGCCTTATGTAGCCAGCCAGTGTTGTACTCACCCGACTTCTCTAAAGACTTTGTCGTACAAAGTGATGCGTCAGATGTGGGGTTAGGAGCAGTATTGTCCCAGGTCTGGAACGGGGAAGAGCACCCAGTCATTTACCTCAGCAGGAAGTTGAAGTCCCATGAGGTAAATTACGCCACGGTTGAAAAGGAGTGTTTAGCGGTGAAGTGGGCTCTAGATTCCCTTCGGTACTATCTGCTAGGTAGGCACTTTGACATGGTTACGGATCACGCTCCGTTAAAGTGGATGGCTCAAAACAAGGAGACAAATAGAAGAGTGAATAGGTGGTTCCTGGCCCTACAGGAATTCAACTTCACAGTAAAGCATCGCCCTGGCGTTCAAATGGGGAATGTGGATGCTTTGTCTCGAGTACATGAATGCCTGATTGCTGGTGTTCCAACCCCAAGGTTAAAACAAGAGGGGGGGGTATGTGACAGCAGGAAGGTAAAGTCACCTGGTTGCATCCAGGGGGGTAGATATATTTCTCCCAGATTCAGGCTTTATGCTGACTTATACAACTAGGGTGGAGAGTTGTATAAGCCCAGCTGAGGCTAGTAGGCTCATGGATGACTCATACCTCTAGGGAGAGTGTGGGGCGTCGTGCAGACAGAGATGAGACCAGCTGAACCTTGTCAGCTCATTTAGGCCTCTATAAGGAACTCCCAGCTTCATTAGATGTTAGCTCATGCCTGGAACCAGACCTGTGTGGACTGTCTAGGGAGAGTGAACCCCTGTGCGGTGAGGCAAAGCCTGTGTGGCTATTTGTTTGGACTTTTACTAAACCAGGGACTTAGGGACTAGGACAGCACCAGGCTGATCCCAGTTGTTAGTTTAGGAAACCTGCATGTTTAGTCAGAGGTCAAACTGACCAGGATTTATTTTGTTTGTTTCTTTTTGGCTTTGCTGTGTTTTTGTCACTGTACATAGAGAAATAAACCGCACCTTTTGATTTTGAAAACCACAACCTCCGTCTGCTGGCCCTGTTTTTGTGTGGGGAGCCCAACCAGGGGGTCACACACACCCGCTACCGAGTTAACCCCCTCACAGTATACAATCCCATCTGTTATATAACACTATGGGGTTATTTATGAAAAGGTAAATGCACTTTGCACTACAAGTGCACTGCAAGTGCACTTGGAAGTGCAGACGCTATAGATCCGAGGGGGACATGCAAGGAAAATAAAAAACAGCATTTTAGCTTGCACATGATTGGATGATAAAATCAGCAGAGCTTCCCCTCGTTTCAGATCTTCCGCTCAGATCTACAGCGATTGCACTTCCAAGTGCACTTGCAGTGCATTTGTAGTGCAAAGTGGATTTGCCTTTAGTAAATAACCCCCAGTGTGTCCCAGTGCCTGTGCTGTATAAAAACTCTGCCGATTTCTACCTTATCTTAGAACATCTCCCAGGACTCACATGACTCCTCTGCTCTCTCCTCTCCCCGGCTGACAGCTATAGCGGGAGGGGCCGAGAACTCCCACTGACGTCAGATGAGGAGGAGGAGGGAAGGAGAGGAGCAGAGAGACCAGCAGTCACGTGAGCACCGTTAGTCGCTCTGATTTAGGTATAAATCTGCATTGTTTTATACAGCATAGGCACTGGGACACATAGCGTTATATAACAGGTGAAATGGTATAAATCTAATATCGTTTTTATAGCAGCAGGAGCGGAGGGGCGGTCACTAGCTGACAGGCGGGAAGGGGGGGAGAGGAGGACAGGGGAGAGGACAGAGGAGAGTTGCGGATGACGGAGGCACGTAAACTGACCACGGTGTCAGGGCTCAGCAGCCATGATAAACCGTGGTCAGTTTACATGGGGGGGGGGAGGCAGAACCAGGCAAGATCAGCCAGGTATTTAAGGTTATACAGGGGGCCAAATTACACAGCACAAGCACTGTGCTGCAATTCATACTTTTTCATGCTTTAAGGGAACAGGATAAATGTTTTTTTTTTTTTTTTAGCGTAACAAACATTTTAAAGGGATGATAACCCACCCAAAGGCAAAATTTATTTTTTTATTTATTAGATTTTTTTTTGCTTTTAAAGGTAAATAAAAGATCTGAGGTCTTTTTGACCCCAGATCTCTCAATAAAGAAGACCTGTCATGCTTATTTCTATTACAAGGGAGGTTTACATTCCTTGTAATAGGAATAAAAGTGATTACAAAAATAAAAATAAAGGGACAGTGTAAAAATAAAATGTTTTTAAATGCCCCGCTTCTTCGTGTCTGTACGCAGAAGTGAATGCACCCACATAGGTAAACGGTGTTCACGCCACACATGTGAGGTATCGCTGCGAATGTTAGAGCCAGAGCAATACATTTAGTACAAGACCTTCTCTGTAACTTTAAACAGGTAACCTGTAAAAATGTTTAACCGTCGCCTGTGGAGATTTTAAAGTACCGTAGTCTGTCACCATTCCAAAAGCGTGTGCAATTTTATAGAATGACGTGTTAGGTATCTATTTACTCAGCGTAACATCATCTTTCACATTATACAAAAAAATTGGCCTAACTTTACTGTTTTGTTTTTGTTTTTAATTTTAAAAAAAAAAGTGTATTTTTTCCCCAAAAAAATTGCGTTTGAAAGACCGCTGCACAAATATGGTGTGACATAAAATATTGCAAACACTGCCATTTTATTCTCTAGGGTCTCTGCTAAAAAAATATACATAATGTTTCGGGTTCTAAGTAATTTTATAGCAAAAATACAAATTTAAACTTAAGATAAGGATTGGAAAGCTGGTTGCACTTTGCATATTTCTCTTTGTCCTGTTTTAGTTACAAATGATAATAAAGATACGTTTTTTTGTCAGCGATATCCAGATACAGCCGGCCTCCAACGTGTACAGTACCTGTTCTTTGCAGCCCCCACTATCTTATTACTAGAAATCAAGTTACACATTTGCAACTTGTTACAGTAAAATGCTTTTACTGTGCTGGGCAAAATGAAGCCTTTGTGTCCTTCGATAACACAAAAGAATAAAGGTTCTGTTTCCAACGTCAATGTCATGTTAAACTTACACTAAACCTAATGCACCCCTTATCAGTTACACCTTAAGTGTTTGTAAAGCATTTTAAAACAAGGTAATGTTTGGCAGCCTTCTAAGCTGGCACTGGGAGAAACAAAGTGGCCAGTTAGACTGATTAAAGGGAAACTCTACCCCCTCATTTTAAACCCATTGTGAACAATAACAGACAGTAGTGGTATTGGAGCCACAGACATTCAAGACCTTATAAGGCTTCCTGCTCAGTGTTAATTTTTGGCAGCAAATTTCGATTTAGTTTTAATCTTAGCCTTTTGACTAAAATTGCATTGTAGTTTTAGTCCCATTTTAGTCTTCTGCAATTGTTTTAGTCGTATTTAGTCGACTAAATCTCCAGTACATTTTAGTCGACAAAAAAAAAAAATGTTAGTCGTCTAAAATCGAATGGGTGTAGTTAAATCGTAATGCATTATTTATCTCTACAATTTCCAAACTCATATACTGGAGTAAAAAAAATCGAATGTTATTATTTATTGTATTAAGGTTTGAACAGTGTTCATTTAGACGTCAAATTTCATTTTAGTTGTAGTCATACTCTTGACTAAAATGCCATTTTAGTTTTAGTTGTATTTTAGTCATCTCAATTGTTTTAGTCATATTTTAGTAGACTAAAATAGTATTAATTTAGTCCATGAAAATGTTTTAGTCAACTAAATTAACACGGCCTGCTCATGATTACGTTTTATTTTTGTACCTATAGTATTTGACCAAATTTCTAGTCTATGCTTATGCTTAAAGCCCAACTCTGGAAAACTTAATTAAATGACTTAAAAAAATAATTCCCTATGGAGCTGTGACTGCACTGCAAGGGTTAACCGCTCATTTAGGTCTAGGGGACTTTTTAAAGTAGATTTCTGCGATCTTCCACTCCTCCACGCAGCTAGTTCAGCCCCCATAGCCTCTTCTCCTGTACGCTCCAGCTGCCTAAGGTCCTGACGTCATTGAGACCAATGTAGAGTCCATAGCCCTGCAATGGACATGATGACGCAGAGGGACAGTCCACCACTGAAGTGTAGGGGAGCGCCAGCTGCCAGGGGAGTGGAGAATCCGATAAGTAACACTTTTATCCTCCCCTAGAGAGTTGTCACCCTGGACCAGGAAGTGTTACTGGTAGGATTACTGGGTGAAAATAATGGGGAAAAATACTGTTAAAAAGAAAACTAATGCAATAATCACATCTAAGCCCTGGAAAGCGTCAATGTTATACATTTTCGTTCTTAGGTTTAGATATACTTTAAAGGGGAGTTCCAGCCTTTTTTATGTTTATTAAAAGTCAGCAGCTATAAAAAGTGTAGCTTCTGGCTTTTAATAAACAGACACTTACCTGTTCCACTGTCCAGCAACGCGGCCGCCCGGAGCTTCGCTCCTCTCCCCACCTCTCCACCGACGCCTCCATTGTAACTGTGGGCACCCGGCCGTGACAGCTTTCGGCTGCGCTCCCTGAGTGGACAGGCGAGTGCCTGGGACCTGTCACGTGTCACGTACAACACTACGACGAGCCGAGAAAAATTAAGTTCATTGATTCCGAGCACGTGTAGAATTTTTGTGCGTTGAATTGTGTACACACGGTCGGAATTTCCGACAACAACTTTTGTTGTCAGAAAATTTGAGAACCAGCTCTCAAATTTTTGTTGTTGGAAATTCCGACAGCAAATGTCCGATGGAGCCTACACACAGTCGGATTTTCCGACAACAAGCTCAGACCGAACATTTGTTGTCGGAAATTAGACTCAATTACTAGGATAAGAATTTTAGCAAATAGTTTCCTAGGGAATGTATATTTTATTTTGCTCAATATGTTAAAGCGGAGCTCCACCCTATTTCAAAACTATTGTGCACTCAAATCAAGTTAAAAACTGAAAGTTTTTTGTGTACAGTACCTTTGCCACTCAGCATTTGTCACTCAGCTTCCTGTCTGTGTGATGTGCGGGTAGTCTGCGGGTAGTGCATCATGTCCTGTACCCGCAATGTCTCCTGGGAGCTTTTCTCATTGCTCCCAGGATTCATTGCGGAGGCTTCCAGTTATCGCGGGATTTCCTAAAGCGCAACACTGCTGTCTTGTCACATCAGGCTCCCCATCACAGATTGATCCGGAAGTGACATTCCGTCGCCGCCATCTTGCTACTCCCCACACTCCTGCACAGTAATGATAGAGTGAGAAGGGGGCAAGTGGTGTAGCAAGATGGCAGCGACGGGACGTCACTTCCAGAGCAATCTGTGATGGGGGAGCTGAATGTGACGAGACACCGCCCGTTTTGATGGAAACCCGGAAGTTGACGTCCCTGCTTGCAACAAGGAAATGAGTGCTTGTGGGCTTCACAGTGCCCACAAGCAAAATGGAAACATCGTTACACTGATAATATAAGTTACAATTTCAGACGGAATCGGACAGCAGATGATTTGAAACAGCGGAATAGTGAGTACTATTTTAAAATGGCATAAACAAATTAATGACAGAAAAGAAAAAAAAAAAAAAAGGCCGCGGGACATCCGCTTTAAGCTAAAAAACTCTGAGGGTTTAACACTGCCTACCTCAAACCCTAACACTTACTTGTTGTAACTCTAATGCCGCGTACACACGATCGGACATTCCGACAACAAAACCGTGGATTTTTTTCCGACGGATGTTGGCTCAAACTTGTCTTGCATACGCACAGTCACTAGCGTTGCTAGCCAGGTGCGGGGGGGGCGGGCCGCACCCGGGTGACACCCACCAGAGGGGTGACACCCGTGGGTAGCGCAGCGGCACCACACTGACATCGCCCGCCTGCCCGCTGCCCTGTGCCTTAGGCTCACGCTTCGGCTGTGTCCCTCAGCGGAGCGGAAGGAAGCCGCCGCCCCCTCTGCCTCCTCTCTGTTTACATCCACAGAGGAGGAGGAGGAGCCCGCCCTCGAGAGACACACCGCTGTGTGTAACTGCCGCTCTGTTCTGAGGTCTGTAAGGTAAGGGGGGAATCTTTACTGATGGGGGGAGGGGGTGTCTGTACTGCTGGGGTCTGCACAAGGGGAAGCTTGCACCAGGGGGGGGCTGTAACTGAGGGGGTGTCTGTACTGAGGGGGGTCTGGTACTGAGGGGGGTGTCTGTACTGAGGGGGGTGTCTGTACTGAGGGGGGGGTCTGTACTGAGGGGGGGTCTGTACTGAGGGGGGTGTCTGTACTGAGGGGGTGTCTGTACTGAGGGGGGGTCTGTAACTGAGGGGGTGTCTGTTACTGAGGGGGGTCTGTTACTGAGGGAGGTGTCTGTACTGAGGGGGGTGTCTGTACGAGGGGGGTCTGTAACTGAGGGGGGTGTCTGTAACTGAGGGGGGTGTCTGTAACTGAGGGGGTGTCTGTAACTGAGGGGGTCTGCACTGAGGTGGGGGTGTCTGTACTGATGGAGCGGTCTGTACTGAGGGGGAGGTTCATACTGAGGGAGGCGGGTCTATATTGATGGCGGGGAGTCTGTACTTAGTGGAGCGGGTTTGTACTGAGGGAGGGGATCTATACTGTGGGAGTGAGGTCTGTAGTTAGTGGAGGGGGGTCTGTACTGAGGGGGGACTATAGTTGTTGGGGGGTGACACCATTTTTTTTCGCACCGGGTGACACCAACCCTAGTGACGCCACTGCGCACAGTCACACAAATGTTGTCAGAAATTCCGAACGCCAAGAACGCGGTGACGTACAAGACGTACGATGGCACTATTAAAGGGAGGTTCAATACCAGTCGTGTTAGTAGAAGTTTGGTGAGAGACAATTTGCGCTTTTCAGCCTGTTACATCGACGAATGTGCTATCTCCATTACGACCGCTAGTTTTACCAGACTGAGCGCTTCCGTGCATGGATTTTTGTGCGTTGGAAATTTCCAAGAAGAACTTTTGTTGCCGGAAAAATTGAGAACCAGCTCTCAAACATTTGTTGTCGGAAATTCCGACAGCAAATGTTTGATGGAGCATACACACGGTCGGATTTTCCGACAACAAGCTCACATCGAACATTTGTTTGTCGGAATTGTGTGTACGCTGTATTACACTTACAATTCTGCAACCCTAAGACTATTCTTCTCTGCAACCCTAGAGGTGGCCATACACAGATAGAAAGGGCTGCAAGGGCTGGGACGGTGATAATAATGGGGGATTTTAACTACCCAGAATTTGACTGGAGTAATGGATCTGCTGGGACAGTTAAAGGGCAAAAATTTATAAACCTATTGCAGGACAATTTTATGGTCCAGTTTATTGAGGCCCCAACTAGGAATGATGCTCTGTTGGACCTGGTAATCTCAAACCATGCAGAGCGTATTACTAATGTTCATATAAAGGAACACCTGGGTAGCAGTGACCATAATATGATTTCATTTAATGTTAGTTGTAAGCAAAAATCACATACGGGAAAGATAAAAACACTTAATTTCAAGAGAGCAAATTTTCCAAGGATGAGTGCTGCTCTCCAGGACTTAGACTGGGAGGGAATATTGGCATCAATGGGCACAGAACAGAATTGGAAATTCTTCAAAAAGACTGTTTGTGAACTTACTGCAAAGTATATTCCCATGGGCAATAAGTTTAAAAGGCTAAAAATAAAACCTATGTGGCTCACTGCCAAAGTTAAAAAAGCTATAAACTACAAGAAAAGAGCTTTTAAAAAATATAAAAATGAGGGAACACTAGTGTCATTTAAATGTTACAAAGAATATAACAGGATATGTAAAAAGGAAATCAAGGATGCAAAAATTCAAAATGAACGACAGATTGCAAAAGATAGGACAAACCCCAAAAAATTCTTCAAATATATTAATAGTAAAAAGGTCAAGTCTGAGCATGTAGGCCCTTTACAAAATAATCTAGAGTGGGTGACTGGGGACAAAGAGAAGGCTAATTTATTAAATACTTTCTTCAGTTCTGTGTATACAAAGGAGCATGGGGGAGCTCATGTCCATAATGGGGGTGATAGTGACACAGCCCCAAATCCACAATGGCTCAAAAGTGATATGGTCCAGAAATATTTAGATGGAATAAAGGTGGATAAAGCACCTGGACCAGATGGCATCCACCCACGGATCCTAAAAGAATTGAGCTCTGTAATTTCAAAGCCATTGTATTTAATTTTTAGGGACTCATTAATGACAGGAATAGTACCACTGGATTGGCGCAGGGCCAATGTGGTGCCTATATTTAAAAAGAGAATTAAGTCTTTACCAAGTAACTATAGACCTGTTAGTTTAACTTCTATAGTTGGGAAGATACTGGAGAGATTAATAAAAGACCACATAGATGAGTTCTTTCTGGAAAAAAAACTATTTAAGCAACAGACAGCATGGATTCATGAAAGACAGAAGTTGTCAAACAAACCTGATTTCTTTTTATGAAGAGGTAAGTAAGACCTTGGACAGAGGGGTGGCAGTGGACGTGGTATACTTGGATTTTGCAAAAGCGTTCGATACAGTTCCCCACACACGGCTCATGTGTAAGGTAAAGTCTACAGGATTGGAAATATCAGTTTGTAAATGGATAGAAAACTGGCTAAAAGACAGAATTCAGAGAGTAGTGGTTAATGATTCTTACTCTGAATGGTCCAAGGTTATCAGTGGTGTACCCCAAGGTTCAGTTCTGGGACCCTTACTTTTTAATATGTTTATAAATGATATTGGGTCTGAGATCAAAAGTAACATTTCTGTCTTTGCAGATGACACCAAGCTATGCAGTGGAATAACGTCCTTACAGGATGTCGCCAATTTACAAGCCGACCTCAATGCTCTGTCTAATTGGGCGACTATGTGGCAGATGAGGTTTAATGTTGATAAATGTAAAATTATGCACTTGGGGGCTAAGAATATGAATGCATCATACATACTAGGGGGAGTACAACTGGGGGGATCCGTAGTGGAGAAGGATCTGGGGGTTTTGGTAGATCATAAGCTCAATAATGGCATGCAATGCCAAGCTGCGGTTTCCAAAGCGAGCAAAGTCCTTTCTTGTATTAAAAGAGGTATGGTCTCCAGAGAGAGAGATATCATTTTGCCCCTGTTGAAATCATTAGTAAGACCTCATCTGGAATATGCAGTTCAGTTTTGGGCCCCAGTTCTCAAAAAGGATATTGGGGAACTGGAGAAAGTGCAAAGAAGGGCAACCAAACTGATAAGAGGCATGGAGGAGCTCAGCTATGAGGAAAGATTAGAGGAACTGAATTTAATCACTCTTGAGAAGAGGAGATTAAGGGGGGATATGATCAACATGTACAAATATATAAGGGGTCCATATAGTGAACTTGGTGTTAAGTTATTCACTTTACGGTCAACACAAAGGACAAGGGGGCACTCTTTGCGTCTAGAGGAAAAGAGATTTCACCTCCAAATACGGAAAGGTTTCTTCACAGTAAGAGCTGTGAAAATGTGGAATAGACTCCCTGCAGAGGTGGTTCTGGCCAGCTCAGTAGATTGCTTTAAGAAGGGCTTGGATTCTTTCTTAAATGTACATAATATAACTGGGTACTGACATTTATAGGTAAAGTTGATCCGGGGAATATCCGATTGCCTCTCGGGGGATCAGGAAGGAATTTTTTCCCCTGCTGTAGCAAATTGGATCATGGTCTGCTGGGGTTTTTTGCCTTCCTCTGGATCAACTGTGGGTATAGAATTGGGTATATGGGATTGTACGGTATTTCTTTTTTTTTTATGGTTGAACTGGATGGGCTTGTGTCTTTTTTCAACCTGACTAACTATGTAACTATGTAACTATGTGATCAATATGGCTATGAGCGATTGCAAACAAGCAATCAGTGATCAAAATATCAAACGAGGCAACATGTATGGTATTGTTCTATGTTTTGTGATCGACTAAATATATTGACAAAAAAATATGACCTATCAGTTTATAAATGTAAACACCTGATCATTTAAACAATTTGAAATACAATTTATTTTCTTACACATACGCGGATCTGAAGGAATCAATAAGATTTTGCCATTGGCTACTGACTTGGCAGAGTCTAAATCAATCAAGAGCTCACTAAATCAATCAAATGGAGGACCTACAGCTGTTATTTAACACGATCAGTTTAGTCGCATTGAATGATCAATTGAATAATTACTATGATTTCTGCAGCATAGAGATGTGCTTTAGGCTGGGTTCACACTGGTCCGTCAAATGCTCCGACTTTGGGAGCTCATGTCGCATGACGTGTGAAAATCAATGTTTCCCTATGAGAGCCGTCTTAACTGGTCCGACACATGTCGGTCCAACTTTGAAAATGCTCCCTGTACTACTTTGGTCTGACTTTGATCCGACTTCAGCTCAGCCCATTGAATATCATTGAAGTTGGATAAAAGTAGGATCCTTGTCCCAAGCATCCGACTTTTAACATCCGACATGTGATTACAGCAGCAGTAAAAGGAATTTCTCACACTGGGATTGTTTTGATTGGTCAAAGGACAAGTCAGACTACCACAAATTTGTCAAATTTGGATCAAAGTAGTATCCTGTTCATTCAAGTCGGATGTATGTTGGACCGATGTAGGACTGATGTGGCAGAGCAAAGTAGGATAAAAGTCATATGACTGTCATGTAGTATCAGTGTGAACCCAGCCTTAGACTAGCTTTAAACATGTGAGCAGGGTCCAGTGTGGTGTGGCGGGCAGTAAACACACAGTCAAAGTTGAGCAATAAAGGTAGATTGTAGAAACGTTCAACACAACTTATTCAGGCCCGGGGGCAGTGGCGGCCTGTCCATTAGGGGCACAGGGGAACCCCCCTAATCCATGCGCCCAGCCCCTAATCTACATGCAGGGCACTGGACGCGTGGATTTCAAATTTTTTTTTTTAAGCACATGATTGCCTGAGGCTCTAATTGGCTTCAAAACTGTGTGGGCTTGGGGTGCAGGGCACTGTGCCTGCCCAGTGGGTAAGCACACCCGTTCGGAGCCACATACGAACTGTGACAGTGTTCTGAAGACTTAAAGATGCCGACAGTGTCTACAGCAGAATGCAGCCTGGCAAGTTGACAACCAAAGGGAAGGCTTCCTGAAGAAAGGTAGACTTAGGCCCCACACTGTCCCTACTTCTCTAGAACCTTTCCCTGCCACTAAGCACTGTCCCTGCCAGACAGGGATCCCAAACCTGGGAGCAGGAGTCTTAAATAGACCCCGATGGGTCACATAGAGTCACATGGAGTGCCAGCATCCAATTGGACAGCTGTCTCCCTGTGACCAGAGGAGGTCAAAAAGGAACCATGTCCCCCACAACTTCCTTCCCCTTCTGCATTGCAGCTTTCGTTAATCGCCATCTGCAGAGGGGAGTACGGACTGCACTTGCCTACAGATATGCTCCTTTGAAGAGCAATCTGCATTTGTATCACTTTTCAGAGGCAATTGAGAGGTGGTGAGGTGATGCCTCCTCACCGTTTGTTTTAACTCCATTTTTGCTAACACATAACCACAACCGCGTGCCCGCCAATCGTGTCATGTTTGGTCGTTTTTAGCCATTGGCGCAAAGTAATGTAAACTATTGCTATCTGCTGCAGTTGCAGCTTAAGGGGGAGTGGTTATTGGGGGGGGGGCGTGCTAAAAATGTGTCTCAACTGCATATTTGTACTGCCCCCCAATGGTGTCTAAACTTACCCTTATGTGCTCTGCGTTCCACCAGCTAACAGAAAGCAATGGAACTGAATGACAGTTCTGTAGACCAAAAAGAAAAAGCCTGGTAAGATGACCGGCCAAAGTCACATGACCTGCTCTCCTTCAATCACTGAGCTCTCTATGCTTGCCCTCTATACACCGTAAGCAGATAACAATATCCACTCTGTTATTATTGATCCCCTAGCTCCCCTTGTACCTTTCCTAATGCAAGCTAAACCCCTGGTTTGCATAGCCACCTCTCCTGCACCAGGATCCTATTGCATTGAAGACCTACCTTCCTGCACGGACCTACCTACCAAAAACCCAGTGCCAGAACCTATTGCTTCACAGTCATAGACAATCATGGATTGCTGCAGTCTTAAATTTAAATGTACTATTAATAATAAAATATTATGCACTTATTGGACTAATCCAGATACACTTTGAATGTTCTCCTCAACAACAACGAAGCACCCTTGTACAAGCATTCACATGGATGTAGAAGAGTATATACAGGTCCTGTTTGTTTGCCTTTGCTCTCTCCCCAGACATATTTTACTTTCCATAAATATTTGAGGGTCGGCTCAGACGGGATTTGCAGCACAATAGTGTTGGGAATGCCTCTAGAACAACTTTCATGGGGTCTCAAAGTTTGCCAGCAGGGGAATAAAGGGGGGGGGCAGTGGCTGCTTATTGGACGTTCTTGTTGCTGGCCCAGCCAGTAATGATGAGTGGATACAAGAATATGCTGCAGACCATTTTAATAGAGAAATTGTTTCGACTACTCTGTGTTTAATAGAGACGCTATCTAAACCTTGACAGACAAAGGAGGAACAAAGCCAAAACCTGATGTGGAAGAGGAGTGAGAGCTGCTAGTAACCTCTCTGTGACCTCTGCGTTTCGACTGACAGGGTTAATTCAGTATTTTGGCACAGGGGAATATTTTTCCAGCATGTTTATAGAAACAAAAGAGAACCCTACCCCACCCTTGCAGGGCAAGCTGTTTCCTGTAGGAACTTCACTCACCAAGTTGTGGCCTCGCTGCTTGCAGTCTAATCAGAGGCACGTACTGTACACTGTACTGTTCCACCACTGTTTTTCCCATTAGAAAGGGAACATTTTAAAGGGGATTTCTAGTTTGGATTTATCCAATTCCTGTTCTAGTCTCCTGTTGATTAAAAGAAAAAAAGAGACATATGATGCCAGCTCTAACTTTTCATTAACTGTAGTTGAGCGTCCTGCAGTATTGACATTTTTACTGTGTGTAGGCAGACAGGCAGTGTTATCCTCTCCTATCCATCCCCATTGTCCCTCTAGGTAGGGCTTTACGTTCAGGGGTGGGACAGACTTCCTGATCATGTAACCACTGTGATTGGCTGTCACAGTGGTCACATGATTGGTCAGGCAGGCAGAGGTCATACACGAGCTGGCGTTGAAGTACAAAATCAGCAGGCTAGAGAGTAGTCAGGAATTCAGGCAGGAGTTCATATATGGACATCAGCGTCACAAAGCTTATCACAACACCCAGGGAGCTAGTCCACACAAACAGGCAATGAGAGATAGGAAGTGCTGCTATTTATGGGCTGCTTTGATTCTAGATTGTCCACAGCTGGCAGCAGGTGGGGCTAGTGAGTCCAAGGTAATGCTTCAAACTGAGAGAACATTTCCATTACTCCAGAGCTCCTCCGTGGCACAACAGGTAAGACTGCAGCTGTGGTACCAGGAAGATCCTGGTTCAAATACACCCAGGCACATGACACATATGCATTACATGGGCATCAGGAGGTAAAGTAGAATTATAGGCTAAAAAATGTTTTCCCAAATAGCAAGCAGTTGTGCTGCAAGTTTGAAAATGACTTTTTAAGCTATTGCTAGACTTGTCAGGCCTCACAAAATTTGTTGCACAATTGTAGCAAGTCCGCATTGCATGACTCCAGATCAACTTTCTTTGCAAACATTCTGCAAGTCTGCTGCAAGTTCTGGTTCAGTAATGTTGTGCAATAGTCACCCCCACCACAGGGGTCACTGTGGCTGAATTTTCATGCTGTAGACTCACCACTGCAACTTTGCACTTGCTAGAGGATTGTCACGCAGATTTGTTACAAATTAGAAAAGTGTCAACTAGAACTTGTGCTTCAAGTGCTCTACAAGTGTCCAACTTGCCAGTGAAAATGTGAAGCAAGTTAACAGACTTACAATTCAACACTGCCACAAATTTGTGGCAAGTTATTCTTGCTATCTGGTATCAGTGGCGGATCCAGGGGGGGGGCAACAGGGCAATTGCCCCCCCCCCCCCGAGACCATCTGTCACACTCATTTGCTTGCTCTGTTTTTTTTTTTTTTTGCGCCTGATCTCCCGAAATTTGGGGACCCGGTACCGGCCAGCCGTAGGACCCCTGGACCCCAAACTTGGCACACATGTAGCCCAATGTCTCTTCTACAAGTGTGCAAAATTTGGTGTCTGGGAGACCTACGGCCATGGAGCACTGATTTTTTCAAACCGGGCACCCCTTCCATAGACTCCAATGTTAAACGGTCATTTCTCCAGTGATTTTGCGGACCCGGTACCGGCCGGTCGTAGGTCCTCTGGACCCCAAACTTGGCACACATGTAGCCCCATGTCTCCTCTATAAGTTTGAAAAGTTTGGTGTCTGGGAGAACCGATTTTTCAAAGCCGGGCACTCCTTCCATAGACTTCCATGTTAAACATCAGTCTAGTCCTGGGCACAGTGAGGCATGGGCACAGTGAGGCAAAGTGAGGCAAGTATAAGCCTAGGACACCCTAGGCTTATACTTGAGTCAATAAGTTTTCCCAGTTTTTTGGGGTAAAATGAGTGCCTCAGCTTATATTCGGGTCGGCTTATACTCGATTATATACAGTACTTGTTCTGCTGCTGCCACTGCCTCTCTGAGTCTCTCTCTCAGTTTCTCACATCAGCCGATCAGCGGCGCTGAGAGAGAGACTCGTCTAATGTAGTTACGTGGCGCACTGACACGATACCAGGAGCGGAGGAGGAGGTGGGTGGAGCCTCTTCCCTGCACCTGCTGCTAACGCCTGGGCCGCTTGGCGTCTAGCAACGAGTGACGTCAGTGAGTCACGTCAGGCCGCTCTGCGGGCAGGTGCAATAGCGTGCGGCTCCACAGACGGGTAAGAAAGCGGGCGGCTCCACTTGCGGCGTGGTTTGTTCTCGGGGGGCGGCGCGGTTGGTGGGCAGACCGTGCTGCTCAGTGTGTTGGCAGCGCAGGTGAGAGTGAAAGAGCAGGCTCAGTGTGGCAGCTGGTCAATCAGCTAGCCGGGAGCGGGGGAGCAGAGAGATGAGATCATCTCTCACCGCCCGTGCCTGCCCTGCATTCCTGCAGTGACTTCCGCCCTCACTGTGCAGGCAGCAGAGAGATTACATTATCTCTCTGCTGCCTGACTCTGGGAGTCTGGGACACAGCAAGAGACAACCAAAACTACACCTTAGCAGGCAAGTTAGTGACAATCCGCAAGGTGTGGCAGGCGACGTGGCAAGTGACAATCCGCAAATTGTGTCAGGTGACGTGGCAAATGACAATCTGCATCTGGTGGCAGGCAAGTGACAATCAGCAAGGTGTGGCAGGTGACGTGGCAAGTGACAATCCGCAAGGTGTGGCAGGTGATGTGGGAAGTGACAATCTACAAGGTGTGGCAAGTGACAATCCACAAGATGTGGCAGGTGACGTGGCAAGTGACAATCCACAACGTGTGGCAAGTGACACGCTCAGGGCTCCCACTAATTGCAGGCGACGGTGGCAAGTGACACACTCGGGGCTCCCACTGATTCTGCATTGAACTATTTAATTTCATATTACAATGTAATAATAGAAATAATGCGCTTCAATCATCCTGACACCATAACAACTCTGGTGCCGGGATGTTTGAAGTGCCGACACCAACCATTTCCCCGATAAATTTCCCACAAAAAAAATCATTTTTTGGCCGTGCCCCTCCCAAGAAAAGACTCTGGATCCGCCCCTGTCTGGTATAGAGTATGGGAGGGATAAAACCCCTGTCAGTTATTCTTTTTTTGCCTCTGTGTCCTGTTGGGGAGATTTACCTTCACTTCCTGTCCCTTAGCCAAAACTGTAAGTGAGAGGAAATGCCTACAAATTGAGGAAATCTCTTGGGGTCCCCCAGGTTACAAGAAATAGTGTCCCCATTGGAAGATGTCCCCCCTATTACTTTTCTGGGGACAGCCCAAAATTTGGGAGTTTCTTTTACTCTCATTTTCAATGATAATGGTAAACATGATAAAGAGTTAGAGAGAGTTAATCTCCTTACTGGGGACACAGACAGCCCTAAAAAGCTAATAGTTATTCTAATCGCTTCCTACTCTGTCCAAAACTAAACTAAAAAAAAAGTTTTGCATTTAGTTATATTTAAATTCTGGGCAAAATCATTTTTTGTTCCCATCAAACCTCCCTCCCACCGACCTCTACCCCAATTTGTTACCCCTTGTTCCTCCTTACCTTGTGAAGCCAGATATTCTCACCTAAGTTCCCCATCCATGTCCAACACAGCTGATATTTGTGGGTGGGGGGATCATTGAGCCAGCACTGTGATGCCCCCCTAAGATCGCTGTTCCGCTTCACTTACCTCTGCTGACGTCCACCTTTTCTTTAAATCTGAGAGAACCCTGCTGCAGCCCATCCAATAGCAAGTGTCCACTTGAGGCAGACATTAATGTGGACACCCAAACCAGGAAGTAAACAGAATAGAAGAAGACTTGGGCTTTTAGATAGGGTTGTTTTTTTATGATAACGAGGGGAGTAGAGGGGAGTGGATAGAAGGAGTTGGAAGGGTGAAGATTTTATCCTGGAGTGGGGCTTTATAAAGAGAAGTGTTTCTTATGTCGTCAGACTTTACCAGCATAAACCCTTTACTGTAAGGTGACCAGATTTTTTTTATGAAATCCGGGACATATATATATATTTTTTTTTATTGGCAAACGGTAAACTATTTTATACGCATATTTTCCTCAAATTATATACAGTATGCAGTCAGTGGTGTAGCGTGTGTTGTCAGCGCCCGGGAAAAGGCAAGAAATTTGCACCCTCCGCCAGACTTTTGTCACTCCCAGAGTCCCTTCCACTAGTACAGTAGTACTGACCAAGTTGATTCCTACACTGACCTACTTGACCACTGCACTAATCTACCTGATTCCTACACTAACCACTACACTAACCCATACCTCCCAACTTTTCAAATGTCCTCTGCGGAACATTCATTCAGATTTTTTTCCTACACACTACACAGGGACGTCCGTCAGATCTTACCTCCTCCTCCTTCGTCTGCCTTCTGTGTCCTGCTGTGGCTGTGCGGGAATACAGATGGTATCGCGGGACTGCGGGAAAGTTGTGTCACTGCGGGAAAAACCCGCAGAATCTGTGCGGGTTGGGAGGTATGCTAACCTACCTGAGTTCTATACTGACCACTACACTGACCTACCTGATTCCTGCACTACTCATCCCCCCCCCTACATGAACAGTGTAGATCGGTTGATTTTGCTCACCTCTCCATGGCCTCCATGATAATCCATCAGAGCAGGGCTCTCCCCAGCACCAGGTACTGTTCCCGACACCCAGCCGCTCCTCAGTATCCCCTGCCAAGAGCTTCTCCAATAGCCGCCGTACGCTCTGCCATTCTCACACACACGGGCCACCCGCACCAGAGAGATCATGGGGGACAGTCTGGACCATAGGAGTCCCTGGGCGGGGGGGGGGACACAGCACACTTGGGGGGCACAGTAATGATTTTGCACCCCCCTAAATGTTACACCTGGGGCGAGAGCACCAGATGCCCTCCCCCAAGCCACTGCAAACCGGGAACGAATGCGGGGACAGACTGGCTCTGGGGACAGTGTCCTCAATCTGGGGAATGTCCCCAGAAACCGGGGATGTCTGGTCACCCTACTTTACTTGTCATTATTTCATATTTAAACAGATATTTTACAGGATTTATATAGCACCAACAATTTAGGCAGTGCTTTCCAAAATACAGGGAGACAGTACAGTTACAATACAATTCAAAACAAGAGGGTTAGAAGGACCCTGAATATGGGAGCTTACAATCTACAGTAAATGATTATTGATTGTCTGTGTGAACATTTTTTAGCATACAAAAAGTTGAATCCAAGAGACTCAATGTGCAGATGCAATGCTGGTGGAGGGATTTGGTTTAAATGGGTGGGGTTCTACAAGAAGCATATTAATATCTAGACATGGGAGCCGTCAAAAAATTTGTTTCGTTCCGTTCCGTTCCGTATAAAAAAAAAATCGTAATTCTCAATTCGTGTACGGAATTTAATTCGGATTCGTACGAAATACGAATTTCGTACGAATCGTTAATATTGAACTCTACGGACTCATGCCGCGTACAGACGATCGGAAATTCCGACAACAAAACCGTGTATTTTTTTTCCGAAGGATGTTGGCTCAAACTTGTCTTGCATACACACGGTCGCACAAATGTTGTCGGAAATTCCGAACGTCAAGAACACGGTGACGTATAAGACGTACAACGGCACTATTAAAGGGAAGCTCAATACCATAATTCGTACTTTCGGACGGGGTAGAGTACATTGTTTTCGTTGATTCTGGACACAACTCCTACTTTCGTAACTTTTTTTTTGGTTTGTTTCTTTCGTATTAGTTGAAAATCGTTATTTGGTAGTTTGGATTCGGATAATTTGGATCCGAAATTCGTAAACAAAATTTCTTATGTCGTACAGAATTCATATTCATAAAAATTCGTAATTCGGATTCGTACAAATGTACGAATTTCGAAAAATTTGTACGAATTTTCGATTCGTACGAAACTAATCGCACATGTCTATTAATATCCTACTATGCAATTTAATTAAAAAAATATTGTATATAATAGAAGACTTATAATAAGGACAAAAACACAGCAAAGAAGGTATTGTTGATTAGTAAAATTTATGGATTTTTTTTAGCTAGCTCCAACATTTAGGCTAGGTTCAAACTAGTGCAGCTGCAGTTTGATATGATTTTCAGTGCGATTATGCGTTGTGATGTGTTTTTTTATACTACTGCATTTTTTGCTAGGGGAATGAGACTGGATGCTGGTTGTTAAAGAGCCGGCATCTGCTAGTGTGACTCATCCCTGCTGTCAGCCTGGGATTTCTGCCTGACAGCAGAATGTAAACAAATGAGCCTGTCAGTGAATTTTTTGTTAATAAAGGGGCATGGGGGGCCCGCCTTAAAATCTATACCAGGCCCTTTGGGGACCCCAAACCAAAAAAGTAAAAATAAATAAAAGCACAAGGTCCCCCCACAATCCATAGTCTGGTAGGGATTGTTGGGGGGTCTTTTTTTCGTTTACATTCTGCTGTTAGCTGGGAAGTCCAGGCTGAGAGCAGGGATGAATCGCTGCATTTTTGGTGCATTTATATTAAAGTCTGTGAGGCAAAAATCATGCTGCAGCCACACCAAAGTAGCACTCAACCCTTTTCCAAAAATGCTCTGCACTGTGCTGTGCTGCATTGATGTGAGCGGACACCATATAAAATAATGCGTTTCCATTGTCATGTGATTCTGTGCAACTCCAAGTCGCATCTGAAATTGTGCTCGTGTGAACCAGCCCTTTGTTTGTACAGTCTATTTAAATTTTAGCAACCCCACAGCTCTTGCAGAAAAATACACAATAATGCCGCGTACACACGATCGTGATTCACGGCGGTGAAAACACCGCCGTGAATCACGACATGAAATAAAATGAAAAACGAGGGAACGGCATTTTCCCCCACACACGACCGTTTTTCCCGTCATTTTTTTCTTTGTCGAGAAAAACGACCGTCTGTGGGCTCCGCGGCAGTGTCTCCCTATGGGAATACTGCCGCGGAAAAAAATGATGGAAAAAACGATGAGAAAATTTAGAACATGTTCTAATTTTTCTCGTCGTTTTTTCTGCCGTTTTTCTCAACGAGAAAAACGACATAAAGCCCACAGACGATCGTTTTTCTCGGCGAAAAAAAAAAATTCATTTTTCCCGACGGGAAAAATGATCGTGTGTACGCGGCATTACACTTAGAAAACTAAATTTGACTCTGAGCTTTCTGCTGAGTATTTTGACACCTGTTGTGGTTGCTAATGGGATGATGGTTTTTGTAGGTGGCAAAAATCCTTTGTAAAAAATTGGACTCTGTCACCCAGCTTAACATAATGTACAATATAGCATATACCGTGCAGGGGTAAGGAGTATAATGTACAAGATACAGGGCTTTTTTTCCTCCGAGAATATGTGCAGCAACTCTGACCTTCAGCCTTTGTTTCTGCTCCCTACCCGCCCCTGAGCACCGTTCCTTGGTTCCACCTCCTACCGGCCTCCCTGTGCCGCTCTATTTAGAGAATACAGAACCAAGTATCATTTTTGCTACTAAGTGATTTGCATGGAATTTGTTAATGATAACAAAGAAAGACAGTAAAATAGATCCCCTGCAGTGGGCAACAATAGACCCTACTCCAGCAACAGTAGACCCCCCCCCAGAAATTATAGACCTCACCCCATCAAAAATAGAGCCCCCACACAACAAAATACAACCCCAGCAACAATAGACCCCCGTCAGCAACAACAAATGTCCCAGCAGACTGCATCAATAGACCCTCCAGGAGGCAGCAACAATAGACCTCTCCCTCAACAGTAGATCCCTCCCAGCAACAATTGCTCCCCCTTAGAAACATAAGAGCCCTCCCACTAGCAACAATAGATCTACCCAGCAACAAGAGACCTCCACGCAAAAATAGATCCCCACCAGTGACAATAGATCTCCCAGCAGCAAGCATCAACAGACCCTACAGCACACCCCAGCACTCCTTGCCATTACATACATTCATTGCTGGAGGTGCCGAAACTGCCTTCCCCCTCATTCCTGCTGAAAAAAAGCCCTGACAAGATAACATAACAACCCTTGGCTCCTGTTGCTGTCAATTGAATCCTATGGCAAGGGGGTAGGGCCGAGCCCCACTGTCTGTGTCTAGACTTTGGAGGGAGCCCATAAAAGCATCTTTCTATGGTGGGCACTCGTCGAACAGGAGGAGCCAGGAGCGCCAGCGGGGGGACCCAGAAAAAGAGGATCAGGGCTGCTCTGTGCAAAACCATTGCACGGAGCAGGTAAGTGTAGCGGGGCTTTGAAATTTAGGGGAATGTTTGAGTGGTAGTTGTGCTCAAACACACTATTTGATAGGGTTCAGTAAAACCCATTTTTAGCTGCAGGTGGGATACTGGTGTGTAGTTCCCCGTGGCCTGTTGGTGGCGCTGCCATCGGAGGCCAGGGTTGAACCGCCGGTACAGTGCTGTGCCTTGGATGTCCCCTTTCGGCGGTGGTATGGTGGGCGTGTCGGCCTGCTGTGCATCCTGGGAGGGGATATAATAGGGGCAGACCCTGTCTGTGGTGGGTGAGTTCCCGGGGGTCCGACCCCGAGAGCGTGTGATTCTGTTCGTGGCCACCCCAGGCACCTTTAGCCCTGGGGTGGAGTTCCTGGTTCGGTACACTGGCGGATCAGTCCCAGGCATCTTTAGCCCTGGGGCTGCGACTGGAGGCTTCGGGTCCAGCGCCTTTGGCTGGAGCCGCGGAGGGAGAAGGAATCCCAGGGTGCTGCCTTGCGAGGAGGCCCGCATCTAGATGAGGAGGCCGGGGGAGGACCGTTCCAAAGGACTGGTGAGAGATCACAGTGAAGGAAGGGGCCCGGTAACTCTCTGGAGGGATGTCAATTTCCCGTTAGAGGCCTAAAGCTAGAACCAACGTGTGGCAGAGACTGTGCGTGTACTCTGATTTGAGCATCAGTCCGGCTGCTAGGATCCACTCCATTGGGAGACTATCCAGATGAGCTGAGTCTACCTGAAGATATGGGTAGTGAATAAGAATTTGTTTGTACCTAAACCTATTCTCACACCTCTTGCTGTCCTGCTCTTCCTCCAACCTTCTCCTGTCTAATTATCGTGTATAAGAGAGAAATAAACTCTACGTTGGAGTTGCAATTGGTGTGGACCTTGAAGTTATTGGGGAATAGAGACTTGTCTTTGTCGTAGTGAAGACGGGAGCCATTCTCTGGGGGAACCTGACCACAGAGACCCAGGTACATTACACCGCTCAACCTCTTCACACAAGAGGGTACGGGCATGTGGCATAGGTGTGCCCCTTTCTCCCACGAGTGAGCCAAAGGGAGAAGGGGTGGTGAGTGCTACATAAGTATAAAATATTTATTATTTTAAATTTAAAAATGAAGTTTTACAATCACTTTAGGCGGAAATATATTACATCTCTTTTTTTGGTTTAATACCGCTTTAAAGGCAGTCGCTTCCTCCGATGGCCCCTTCCTGGCTCTGGAGGAATCACACCGGCAGAACACATTTGCAGGCTTCCATTTCACATCTTTGAACAGCTTTTATTAGCAGATGTAAAGTGTGCAGCAGAAACAAAGGCCAACGTCCATTAATTATCCATGGTAAGGTTTTGTCATATCTTCATACACAGTGCCAGGAAAAGGAGATCTGGCCCTGTGATAAAGTGTGTTATCTTATTTCACCACTGGCTCAAGCCCTTTATTGAATATACAATATTTATATTTTCTAAGCTTACCTAAGTGGGTGTGTGAGGTGAACAGCAGGGCCTCCACCGCTCATGTTACAACCTGAAACGTATTTTCTCTTTTCATGGAACAATTATCCTTTGTACTCTGGCCAAGGGAAAATGTTATGTAGTAGCTGTTATTAATTAAAAAACGAGGAGTGTAAAAAGAGCGTTAGAAGAGTCATTATAGAGTGAGAATACAGGTAACCTCACAGAGCTTACAACAATAACACCATCTCTTTATCGCTTTATTCCCACATCAGGTTGCTGTATATAAAAGAAAAAGGCAAATTTCTCTGTAATATTCCAACACCAGAGCTGGAACATGGGAATTACATCCACATTACTATTGGGACCGAGTTCTTTCTATGAAAATGAAATAGGACTTTCTTCAAATATAATTCTATACACCATCAAAATGCATCTGTTTATGAAACACCGGTGAGGATTTTTTTAATTGACAGCAATTAAAGTGGTAAAAATTATTAATTGTGTCAATTTACATCAAGCATATCAGAGTCAAGCTAGTGGGCTGAACTAGCTGAAATCTATCTATCTGGGCTCAGTCTTCCATCCCTCCTTAAAGCGGAGATCCACCCAAAAGGGGAAGCTCCGCTTATCTCCCCCCCCCCGCTGCAAAACATTTGGCACCTTTCAGGGTGGGGAGTGGGTACCTGGCAAAACCACGCTGAACTCAGTCGGAAGATCAGCCCCCGCTCCTCCTTCCCCTGCATCCGTGCCATTCACAAAGCACAGAGCCCTTCATGCATGCGAAATAGAGATCCGGCTGTACAGCCACAAGGCTTCACTGACGGTGTTTTATCGAGAAATGCCCCCGTCCAAAAATGCCTCTGAAGGGTCTGCGCAGTAACAAACGTCACTCCAGCTGATATGTTAATCAACTGGCGGGACGTCAACACAGCGCATGCGCACATCGTCAGGGGGATTATCTGACGCTATGCAAACAGCTAAGGGAGAACATTCTTGTAAGATTCTGCCTCGCTGTTGCGGGGCGGGTTTTGCCTCTATTGAACGCTGTGTTTTCTGTCTGTTGCACAGCGAGTTCAGTGTGAGAAACATTGTGTTTTGGCTGTGTCTAAGAGCGGGTTAAAACACACACAAAACCTGCCCTGCAATAGCGAGGCAGAATCTGATAATTAAATTCTCCCTCGGTGCTTAGCAGATCGTCAAATACTGCCTCCGACGATCTGCGCATGCGCCATGTTGACATCACGCCAGCTGGTCAACATATCAGCTGGAGTGACGTTGGTTACTGCACATGCGCATACCCATCTGAGGCATTTTTTGACAGGGGCATTTCTCTATAGAACACCAGTTTCCCATAGCTGAGATAGCAGCAGCAGCACCCGAGAGTCGATTAAAAAACTGGCTCCGGTGAGAACACCGCTGGATTCGTGGACAGGTAAGTGCCCTGATATTAAAAGTCAGCAGTTACAGTATTTGTAGCAGCTGGCTTTTCATTTTTTCTGACGGAGCCTGGACTTCCTCTTTAATTGAGGTGGGTGATCTGGAGCTCCCTGCCTCATTACACATTGGGTGGACCCATGATGCTCTTCATTCAAGTTGAGTTCTCACTCTTCCCAGCTGAGTGACTCAGGGTGTCATTGACCCGAAACACTGAGGACATTCTGTGACAAAGAAGAGGCACTGCAGGAGACAGCTCAGGATTGAAAGTAAGTATTGCAGTCTGGGCTGTCTTATCTTTGAGAACTTGATGGGGCTTCATTTTTTTTTTTTTTTAATTAAGCTCCTCTGACTGCCCCTTCCATAGCTACTTACACTTCCCTTCATTTTTCATTCCCTACTCTCCTTTCAAAAGTGGGCTGTACTGTGAATAATCGTGACTTGATGGGGTTAATTTGCTAAAGGCAAATAGACTGTGCACTTTGCAAGTTCATTTGCACTCATTTTTCCCCAGAGCTTATTGCATGTGGTAAAGCTCTGCTTATTTATATCATCCAATCATGTGTAAGTAAAAATGTGTTTTTTTTTATTTTCCTTTCACCTGATTGGGTATTTTTTTTTTCAAATAACTTTAAATAAAAAAGGGGAAAATTACCGAGATACCTCCTGTATTTCGACTACCGGGTCAGGACGGGTCCTCCCGGGAATGCCATCGCTCCCAGACACTCTTGTAGTCGTGCAGTTTGTCTCGCAATCTGGCCTTCATTTTCTCCATTAGTTCCACGTCTTTGACCCTAGCATAAAGGGCCTCCTGTGATGGGGACACAGTTTTCTTCCGGTGGAGGGCTATTAAGCACCTTGCCGCCGTGAGATCGTGCCTGAGCAGTTTTTTGTAGGGTCTAGCTATTTTCGGTTGGGAAAGACCTAACAGGAAGAGTTTTGGGGTCAGAGGTATGGGTGCCTAAAAGAGGCGAGTCAGTAATTGCTGTGTTGAGGTCCAGAACGGGACTATTAAGGGGCACGTCCAATAAATGTGGAAGAGCGTACCTCTGGCTTGCTGACAGCGCCAGCAGCGATCAGAGGTGGAGGGGTAAACTCTATGGAGTACCTCCGGAGTCATGTATCAAAAGAAGAGAATCTTATAGGCATTTTCTTTTAGAGGGTACATAAGGAGCTCCTGGCAGCCTGACTCCAGACCGCCCTCCAGGCCTCCTCAGGGATCTCCTCTCCCAACTCCCTCTCCCAGTGGAGCATATATGTATGTTTGCCCTGGGCCTGTATGGAGTGCTTGTTCAGAATCTGATATATGTCGGAAATCAGTCCTCTACACGAGCGGCCCTCAAGTACAATGCGTTTAAATGGGGAAGGTGCTGAGAACTGCAGGCGCAGGGCTATAGTTTGGGAATAATGACGGATCTGTAAATAGCTGTAAAACACTTGTCTGGGAAGGTAATGTTTAGATCAGCTTACGGGACCTGGTGTCCACTAAGTGTCCGAAGTGGAAAAGGTCCCGCGAGGCCCAAGACCACGACATCTGATGAGTGAGACTAGCTGGCACTTTGGGGTTGCATAGGAAGGAGGTCATCAGTGAACATTCAGATTTAAGCTCACATTCACGGGATAGCTTCCACCACAACCGTTGGAGCTGGGACATAGACCCTCACAATAGACCAGGCTCTATCTCCACGTTCGCTTTCCAGAGGAGACTATTAGGGTGCACGGGCGCTAACCAGATTTTCTCTATCTCTGTCCACTTATTGTACGACCTTTGGGGGAACCAGGAGACTATTGCTCGCAATTGGGCCGCCTGGTAATATTTAACAAAGTTGGGGAACGCCAGGCCCCCGTCAGTGCGGGCCGCCGTCATGACCGAGCGCGGGACCCTGTGTCGCTTATAGTTCCATACATAGCTCAGTGGGTCAGCCTGTAGTTTACGTAGGTGACTATAGGGGATGGGAATGGGTAGGGTCTGGAATAGGTATAAGAGTTTAGGGAGAAGGACCATTTTAATGGATGCAATGCGCCCTAGAAGAGATATTTGGTGGGTCTTCCACTTTTGGATCAGTTCCCTAATCGATTTATATAGGGGAGGGAAATTGGCCTGGTATAGGGAGTCAAAGGACGGGGTGAGGCTAACTCCCAAATATTTCAGGAAATTCCGCTCCCAGTTATAAGGGAACTCCGACCGTAAATGGAGAAGTTCGTTCTCTGGAACATTAAGCGGGAGGGCCATGGATTTTGATGCATTCATTTTGTAGCCCAAGAGCTTGCCGTATTTGTCGAGTTCAGCTTGTAGGTTGGGCAGTGAAATCCTGGGTTGAATCAGGGTAAGGATGATGTCGTCAGCGAACAGGGATATCTTAAATTCTTTACCTCTCACGGATATTCCCTGAATATCTGTGTTTCTCCGAATGGTCCCCGACAGGGGCTCGACGCATAAGGCAAATAGCAGGGGGGAGAGCGGACAGCCCTGGCGAGTACCATTGGTGACCGGGAAGGTGGGTGAGGGGGCAAACAGAGTTTTTACCTGTGATGTGGGGTTAGTATAAAGATGTTGTACCGCTCGCAAGAAAGTTTCCCTAAACCCCATGTGGCTTAAAGTGGCGAGCATGAACGGCCAACCAAGGCGGTCAAACGCCTTTTCTGCGTACAAACTCAGGATCAGGGATTCCGTGTTGTCTCTGTTGGCCACGTTGATTAGGTCTATGACTTTTCTCGTGTTGTCACCCGCTTGGCAGAGGGGGACGAAGCCCACCTGGTCCTTATGGATCATAGAGGGTAGTATCGCATTCAGACGTATCGAAAGGATTTTTGTGAAGATTTTTAGGTCTGTATTTAGTAAAGCTATGGGCCTATAGCTGGCGCAGAAAAAGGGGTCTTTGTCCGGTTTAGGGATTAGGGTGGGGTAGGAGCATTGCATGTCAGTCGGGATGGGGGTCTGCTGAAGGAAGGCATTATAGAGTTGAGTCATATACGGGAGCAGTAGAAGGAGGAAGGTTGTAGTATTCGTAAGGCAGCCCGTCTAATCCGGGGGATTTGTGGGTAGGTAGGTCTTTTATAGCTATTGTGAGTTCCTCACCGGTGATGGGGGCATTGAGCGTAAGTAAGTCTGAGTCTGGCAATTGTGGAATTTCCACTTGCTCAAGATATTGTGTCATTTTGTCCATTAGGTCGGGCGGGGGGGGGGATTATGTGGTATCTCAGGTTTATTGTACAGGTCAGTGTAAAAGTCTGCGAACGTGTTCGCTATGTCCTGGGGATGGGACAACAGATCACCCGATCTGTTCTTAACTTGGTGCGGGGTGGCGGTAAGCGTTCGATCAGCCAGTTTCCTGGCCAGTAAGGCTTGCGCCTTGTTGCCTTTATCATAATATAGCTGCTTCAATCTAATCAGCGCTTTTTCTACCTGACCTATCGCAAGTTCCCTGAGTGTGGACCGTATGCAAGTGATTCGTTTAAGGAGTGATAGGGATGGGGAGGATTGCAGTCGGGCCTCCAGGGCCTTAAGTTGTGTTTCAGCCTGTAACTTGGCGGCCTTAGCATCTCTCTTAAGAGCTGAGGAGAGGGCAAGGCAGCGACCCCTAAGGACCGTCTTATGGGCAGCCAGGGAGTGGTAAGGGATACGTCTGGAAAAGTAATATTTTAGGGTGGATTCTAGTTCAGTTCAGGAGTGGACGTGCTGCAAAAATTAGTCGTTCATCCGCCAGTTGTATGGTCTGCGCAAGGGAACACCGAGGTTCAGTGTTATCGTAACAGGGGGATGGTCGGACCAGGAGATGGGGAGTATCTGTGCAGGGTCAGTGATGCGGAACGTGTTGTTGTTAACAAATAGGTAGTCTATGCGCGAGTGGGTGTGATGAGGGGCCGAATAGAAGGTGTACCAGCGATCGCTCGGGTGGAGACCCCTCCAGGCGTCAAAGAGAGCATGTTTTCTAGTAAGTTGGTGAAAGAGCTTAGAGTCCCTCAGGGCTCGGGGTTGTGAGGCCCGGGGACTCACCACGAGGCGAACATAGGCCACAGAGTGTGAGAGATGGAAGTCTCCCCCGATTACGAGGAAATCATGAGGTGTTCGAGACAAGCGAGTGAGGACCTTAGCTAGGAAGCGATGTTGGCGAGTATTCGGGGCATACAGGACACAGAGAGTGACATTTTGCATCTGCCATTGACCGCGGGGAATGATATAGTGACCTTGCGGATCTAGATAGGTGGTAGAGCAGGTGAATGGGGATCCCCTTTTAAATAGTATAGCAACGCCCGCTCTTTTGCGTTGGTTAAAGGCCTGGTAAATTTGGGGGTAATGTCTTGAGGCAAATGTAAAGGAGCCCCCCTTGTTAAAGTGGGTTTCCTGGATCATGATGACGTCCGCCCCTGACTGTTTAAATTCCCGAAGTGCCAGGTGTCTTTTCTTGGGCTTAGGCCATGGACATTTAGGGACATAATCTTAGCCATTATGTAAGGTTAGGTTAGCAGCGTCTATACTAAGCTGAGTCTGTAGTTGGTGGGTGTGGGTCTGGGAGGGTGGCATCAACGGGTGGAGATCGGGCAGCCGTCGAGGTCTCCATGGGGTTCCGGTCCGGGAAAGAAAAGGAAAAGAAAATCTAGAGAGAAAAATAAGGGTTAGAGCAAGAAAACACACAGCAAATATAACAATCTGCATCAAGCAGGCCCTGTTGACCCGTAGAGTCACAGGGCTTGTATAGTTCCTGTAAGGCCTCCTGACCAGAGAATCCAAAAAATTTGGGTCAGGAGGGCACATCGGTGTGAGAAAACAACTCATCTACAGGGGCGTAGGGGAAGGAACTTTGGATGGTAAACCAAGGGGGGGTTGGTAATCAAGAAGTCAACCTCTTCAGTGTCTCGGCCGAGACTTGCCCGTGGTGTGGATCAGGGGTGAAGCAAAGGCAACCAGGGAGTGGTGCTAGGAAAGAGGCGTGGAGTAGCTCATGGACCAGAGTAAAAAGAAAGAAAACAAGAAAAAAAAGGAGACAAGGCGTGGACTGAGTCCTGGGGGTCTGCTGTCCAGTGGGATCAGGCATTCCTGTGTTTAGGAGATTTACGGGAAGGGCCCGGTCCCCTGGGTCATTTGGAAGGAGGGACCTTCTGCCAGACCACTGGCGGGGGGGGGCAGAGTGGCCACCAGGTCCCATTCTGGTAACTGAGGGATGGGGAGGCCTAGGGTGTCGCAGGAGCTGTGTAGATCTTCTGGGTAGCCTAGAGTGTCTGATTCCCCCTGGTGTCTTGCAGTCAGGCTGAAGGGGTATCCCCATCTATAGACAATGTCCTTATCTTGTAAGGTATGCAGAAGGGGTTGCAGCAGCCGCCGTTTCTGGAGGTCGGGGTAGATCTGTATCGGGTTATTGTCAAATACCAATTTGCGGATGGAGCGGGCTTTGCACATGATGTCCTCTTTCAGTGGATAGGAATGCACCCGGCAGATGACGTCACGTGGTTTAGAAGCAGGGCCCTTAGGTCTGAGGGCTCGGTGAGCTCTGTTCATTTTGATATGTTTGTCTGCGGGTTCCCCCAGTAGATTATTGAACAGGGCCTGAAGGGAGACCTGTAGGTCTTCTGCTTCCTCCGCTTCAGGCAGGCCTCGTACGCGAATGTTATTTCGTCGCCTCATATTGTCCAGGTCCCCGACATGGCGCTACATGTCTCTTAACATAAGGTGGTGGTCTGAGCCCTGGACTTGGGAACGGTGTACTGCTAGCTTAGTCTCCTGTACCTCTTCTTCTGCCTGTTCCACTCTGTCAGCAAGATGTTTGAGGCCAGTGTGGAGGGCCTGAATTTCGGCCCGGCATTAAGCTTTCACGTCTTCTATGAGCTGTTTGAAGTCGTCCCTTGTTGGGATGGCCTTGTAAGAGAACTGATAGGAACTCTCCTGTGCAGGCGTGCGTTCGCCAGCAGTCTCGGAATACTGGCACGCGCACCCCCGGGCTGCAGCAGCCCTTCCAGAGTGCTAGTACACATGCGCGTGCGCGGGGACGACGTTGTCAGGGACGTGCTGGGCTTGAACCTGGGACCTCGTCTGTGTCTGGCATTGACTCTACCAGCGGAGCTATCTGAGATGCTGGACAGTTCCCTGCCTGATCTACTGGATAACCTATCTGATCCATTAGACTACTCTGCTTGGTGTCTGATTACTGTTGAACTCTGAACCCCTTGCTCCTCCCATGTACTTCCTATAAAAGACATTCCAGAGATGTTGCCCCTTGCGGTTTGATCTGCTTCTGTTCCCTGAGTTCCTGATTCTGTGCTTGTATCCTGTTCCTGTGTTTGACCCGGCTTCCTGATCAAGTGGAAGGGGTACGGTCTGGAGGAGAACTCCTGGGAACCCCAACAGAACATTCACGCCCGAGAGTTAATCCAGGCTTTTTTTCACAGTCACCCCCAGAAAAGAGCTCTATTGGGCACCCGGAGGTTGCCCTTAAGGGGGGGGCACTGTCAGGGACGTGCTGGGCTTGAACCTGGGACCTCGTCTGTGTCTGGCATTGACTCTACCAGCGGAGCTATCTGAGATGCTGGACAGTTCCCTGCCTGATCTGCTGGATAACCTATCTGATCCATTAGACTACTCTGCTTGGTGTCTGATTACTGTTGAACTCTGAACCCCTTGCTCCTCCCATGTACTTCCTATAAAAGACATTCCAGAGATGTTGCCCCTTGCGGTTTGATCTGCTTCTGTGCTTGTATCCTGTTCCTGTGTTTGACCCGGCTTCCTGACCACGCTTCTGTCTCCAGTCCTGACCTCGGCTCGTTTGACCCTGCTCAGTTATCTGCCAGTCTGCCTGTTGCCAAGATTCGGCCTGGACTTTGACTACTCTCTGCCTGCCACTTGTGATGTTTACCTTGATGTGTATGACCCGGCTTGTCTGACTCTGCAAACCTGCACCAGCTTACCTGCATCCTCTGCTCTGCAAGCTGCACACGCTGACCTGCATCCTTTGCAATGCAAACCTGCACCCGCTGACCTGCATCCCTGCTCTGCAAACCTGCACCTGCTGACCTGCATCCCTGCTCTGCAAACCTGCACCTGCTGACCTGCATCCCTGCTCTGCAAACCTGCACCTGCTGACCTGCATCCCTGCTCTGCAAACCTGCACCTGCTGACCTGCATCCCTGCTCTGCAAACCTGCACCTGCTGACCTGCATCCCTGCTCTGCAAACCTGCACCTGCTGACCTGCATCCCTGCTCTGCAAACCGGCACCTGCTGACCTGCATCCTCTGCTCTGCAAGCTGAACCTGCTGACCTGCATCCGCTGCTTCCGGAACCAGCCGTTCCAGTCTCCACTCGGCTCCACCACTCCAAGCAGTGAGGATCAGACAGGCACCCTTACCTCACCGTGCTCTTACCACCACTGTCCCCACTCCAGTGGTCTCCGAGCCGGGGTTGTACGGGAGGTCCCTCTCCGCACGTCAGGCTCACACCTAAGGTACGTTACAGACGTGCACACGCGGGTGCGCGCCCCTAATCTCCTTTGGCGCCAGTCTGCAAGGATCTCACCTGCTGGTGGTAATGCATGTTCCACGGACTGTAGTACCGGTGTCCACCAGCGGGTGTATTCCGGCAGTGTGGGACAGGCAGCACTTCCTGCCCTCAGCTGTGACCTGAAGCCTGATTACAAGACTTCCTATCTATTTAAGGAAGTCCTGACTCTCAAGCAAGTGCTGACTGGTCTTCAGCTGTGTCCTGAAAACTTCCTGGTTCCTGTTATGCTGCTTGATAACCGTTGCTGACTGTGGCTTTCCCTGACTCTGTCTTTGGACTCTGAAACACTTCCTGATTACTGGCTTCTGATCCCGGCTTCCACTGACCCTGCTTCTGATTGATCCTTTGTACCGTGCCGCCTGTCTGTTGCTGAACCCTGGCTATCCTATTGACCTCTGTTCCTGTGAGCTTCATTCGCAGAACCTGCAAGTGGGTTGGAGTTCCCCACAAACCTCTACCCATCCTCCAAGTGTTCCTGTGTCCAGTGTCTGTCCGGCTGTCTGGGTCTCCAAGCCACATCTGTTCCAGCAAGTCCTGCAAGCAACTTCCTCAGGCACTCGTGTTCCTCCTGGCCCTAGCCACCATCTGTTCCACCCTCAGTGGGGCTTGGACTGGAGATACAAGAGAGGCCGACCTCATCATATCAGACTCCTACCAGGTACGCGACAGTACCAGTCAGCCAGGGATGGAGTCTGAAAGGGAGGTCTCTCCACCAGAGGACTTGTTTGAGACAATCTCTACACTCACACATGTCGTGCAGAGTTTACAGAGCGATCTCAGTCGCATGGAGGAGCGACTCTCTGACAAGATAGGAGTCGCATCAGCTTGCGTTTCTCCCTCTGTCGCAGATCCCTCTGCTCAAACCGATTCAAGTTCCTTCCGTGGAATTATTTCTCTCCCGGAACCCAGAGTGCCTATTCCCGAACGATTTTCCGGAGATCGTACGATGTTCAGAACCGAACTCCTGCGAGCTCTACTTCTCCCTGCTGCCCCGGACCTTTAGATCTGAAGACATTAAAGTGGGATTTGTGATCACCCTTCTCGTGAACGAACCACTCTCCTGGGCTCATCACCTCCGGGAGCAGCATGACCCAGTTCTGGCAACCACAGTTTCGTTCTTCTCGGCTATGGCTCAGCTATATGCTGACCCCTTCCGCCAGCAGTCTGCAGAATCCAAGCTTGGCAGGTTACAACAGGGGTCAAGGCCTGTTGAGGAGTATATCACTGACTTCCGTGTCCTGAGTGCTGACACTCGATGGAACGATCCTGCTCTTCGCCATCAGTTTCGGCTTGGTCTTTCCGACACTCTCAAAGATGAACTGGCCAGAATTGAAGTTCCTACATCCTTGGAAAGACTGATTAGCTCAGCCATCCAAATCGACCGGCGACTAAGTGAGAGGCAATACGAAAAGACTCAAGGAATCCTTTCTGTGACTTCTACACCCAGCATATCTGCTGCCCCGTTGAGCACATCTTTTGGAAAGAAGGCTCAGCATAAGACATGTCACAGGAGTTTCCCCAGATCGCCTCTTTCCCCGGCAGAACGTCTCAGACGATTACGTGCCAATCTATGCCTCTATTGTGGAGAAGCAGGTCACTTCATACAGACTTGCCCGGCAAAAACCAGTAGAACCTGCCTTCGTCAGCTTCCTGTGGAGCATCCTTCTGGAGAGGTTCGGTCTCACATCTCTCTCCCAGTTAATCTTTTTGTTGCCGGAAGGACACTCTTAGTATCCGCCATAATAGACTCAGGGGCCTGCAGCTGTTTTGTGGATTCCTCATTTGTTTCTTTACACCAGCTTCCCGTGTGCCCCAAGAAACAGGGATTCCGGGTTCACCTGGCCGATGGCTCTGGTATTAAATCAGGCCCGGTCACACAAGAGACTGCACCTATTTCCTGTCAAGCCTCCTCTGGTCACCATGAATTCCTTCGGTTGGATGTCATAACCTCACCTATGTTCCCCATCATTCTTGGCATTCCCTGGCTAAAGGCACATAATCCGCACATTGATTGGCTTACAGGAGACGTCACCTTTTCCTCCAGCTATTCCCAGACGCACTGTTTCCCTGAAAGGACTGCTAGTACCACTCCTCTCCTGAGTCTACAGCCTGACCCAGAAACCATGAATCTGGTTCCTGCTGCTTACCACGAATACCTGGACGTATTTAACAAGAAGGGTGTGGACACCCTTCCACCCCATAGGACTTATGATTGCCCTATTGATCTCTTACCAGGGGCGGAGATTCCTTTTGGTCGGATCTATCCCCTCTCCGAACCTGAACTGGAAGCCTTACGTGTCTATATCGACGAGAGTTTGAAAAAGAAGTTCATTCGGCCCTCCACGTCACCAGCAGGTGCCGGTATCTTCTTTGTAGAGAAAAAGGATCACTCCTTAAGACCTTGCATTGACTACCGGGACCTTAACAAAGTTACAGTCAAGAACCGGTACCCCCTTCCGTTAATTCCTGAACTTTTCCAGAGGCTGCGGGGGGCACGGATATTCTCCAAGCTAGACTTAAGGGGTGCGTATAATCTCATCAGAATCAGGGAAGGGGACGAGTGGAAGACGGCTTTTCGAACTCACTTTGTCCACTTCGAGTACTTGGTCATGCCATTCGGGCTCTGCAACGCCCCAGCTACGTTTCAACACCTAGTGAATGACGTTTTCCGGGATTATCTTGATCTATTCGTCATAATCTACTTGGATGACATCTTGATATTCTCTGAATCCATGGAATCTCATCAAGCTCATGTTAAGAAAGTGCTGGCCCGACTCCGAAAACACTGTCTTTATGCCAAAGCCGAAAAGTGTGACTTTGAGAAACAAACTGTTAATTTCTTGGGACTTGTCATCTCTGCCGACGGTATCTCCATGGATCCGCAGAAAGTTACTTCCGTTCTGGAATGGCCTGCCCCTACAGACAGAAAAGCTGTTCAGAGGTTTGTGGGGTTTGCTAATTTTTACAGAAAATTCATCAAGAACTTTTCTGGTATCATCGCTCCCATCACACAACTAACTAAGCAACACATCCCTTTCTGTTGGACACCAAAAGCTCAAGAGGCCTTTGAACAGTTAAAACTTTTATTTACCTCAGCTCCCATCCTGAAGCACCCTGATCCATCCTTGGCCTATGTATTGGAGGTTGATGCTTCTGAAAGTGCAGTCGGGGCTATATTGTCCCAACGTCAGGGCCCGAAATCCTTACTCTACCCTGTGGCTTTTTTCTCCAAGAAATTAAATCCTTCCGAGAGGAACTATGATGTGGGAGACCGGGAACTGCTGGCCATCAAGGCCGCACTTGAAGAGTGGCGGTACCTCTTGGAGGGTGCTGCCCACCCAATCCTCATATTCACGGATCACAAGAACCTAGAGTACTTGAGAACAGCTAAGCGATTAAGACCTCGACAAGCAAGATGGGCGCTGTTCTTCTCCCGTTTCTCATTTCATATTACTTTTCGTCCTGGTTCTAAGAATGGCAAACCAGATGCCCTGTCCCGTATGTTTAATGATCCTGTGAGTCCCTTGGAGCCTGATACCATTCTCCCGGCCAATAATTTTTTGTTTCTTCAAGCTGATCTGTTATCTCAAATTAAGACCAGTGTGGTTAACCAACCACCCTCCCAGGACTTGGCTCTTCAATCAAGGAATGGCCTTTTCTTCCATAATGAACAAATCTTTGTCCCGGAGCAGTTTCGAGTGTCCATTCTGAGTCGCTGTCATGACCACCCTCTAGCAGGACATTACGGGATCCGCAAGACTGCCGATCTGGTCTCCCGTAGCTTCTGGTGGCCCGATTTAATGCAGGACTGTAAAAATTACGTTAGATCCTGTATTACATGCCTTCAAAACAAAACCGACAGAACTAAAACTTGGGGTCTCTTGGAGCCTCTTCCCATACCTCAGAAACCATGGAGTATGATCTCAATGGACTTTATTGTAGAACTCCCTCCGTCTGAAGACTTCACTACCATCTTTGTCGTGGTAGACCGCCTGACCAAGATGGCGCACTTTGTACCCTTACAAGGAACTCCTTCCGCTACTGAGACTGCCTCAGCCTTCATCAAATAGGTCGTTAGATTGCACGGTATTCCTGATAGCATTATCTCCGACCGTGGGGTGCAGTTCACCTCTAGATTCTGGAGGGCTCTATGCGAAGCACTTAATATTGAACTCTGCCTCTCTACAGCTTACCACCCACAAACCAATGGACAGACTGAGAGGACGAATCAAACCCTTGAACAGTATCTACGGTGTTTTTTCTCTTTTGCTCAAGATGATTGGTTATCCCTCCTTCCGCTTGCGGAGTTCTCATATAATAATACCATCCACTCAGGACCAAACAGTCCCCCTTTTTTGCCAATTTTGGGTACCATCCCTCTTTTCTGCCGGAAATACCTGTTGAGTCTTCTTTACCTGCTGTGCAAGACCGATTAGACTTCTTCAGTACTAACAATCAGGTTTTACAGGAGACGATCTCCAAGACCCAGGCTAGCAACAAGAAGTTTTTCGACAGAAAGAAGAGGGGTAACCTGGATTTAAAACCTGGGGACAGAAGTCTGGCTGTCCACGGCAAATCTAAAGTTAAGCTGTCCTTCTAAGAAACTCGGTCCAAAATTTTTGGGCCCTTTTCCTGTCAAGCGGAGGATCAATGCAGTAGCTTTTGAATTGGTGCTACCCAAAAGCATGAAGATACATCCAGTATTCCACGTTTCTTTGTTGAAACCCACCACGCCTAATCCCTTCCCTTATCGGGTGACTGGAACCCCTCCTCCGATTCTCATCGAAGGTAATGAGGAATTTGAAGTGGAGGCCGTGCTGGACTGTAGACGTAGGAGTAACCAGATGCAGTTCCTTGTTAAATGGAAGGGCTACGGCCCTGAGGAAAATTCTTGGGAACCAGCTTCTGATGTTCATGCCCCAAGACTGGTACAAGCCTTCTTTCAACGCCACCCGGAAAAGAGAGACTTGAGGGGCATCCGGAGGCTGCCCCTAAGGGGGGGCAATGTAAGAGAACTGATAGGAACTCTCCTGCGCAGGCGCGTGTTCGCCAGCAGTCTCGGAATACTGGCGCGCGCACCCCCGGGCTGCAGCAGCCCTTCCAGAGTGCTAGTACACATGTGCGTGCGCGGGGACGACGTGCACGCGCGGGTGCGTGCCCCTAATCTCCTTTGGCGCCAGTCTGCAAGAATCTCACCTGCTGGTGGTAATGCATGTTCCACGGACTGTAGTACCGGTGTCCACCAGCGGGTGTATTCCGGCAGTGTGGGACAGGCAGCACTTCCTGCCCTCAGCTGTGACCTGAAGCCTGATTACAAGACTTCCTATCTATTTAAGGAAGTCCTGACTCTCAAGCAAGTGCTGACTGGTCTTCAGCTGTGTCCTGAAAACTTCCTGGTTCCTGTTATGCTGCTTGATAACCGTTGCTGACTGTGGCTTTCCCTGACTCTGTCTTTGGACTCTGAAACACTTCCTGATTACTGGCTTCTGATCCCGGCTTCCACTGACCCTGCTTATGATTGATCCTTTGTACCGTGCCACCTGTCTGTTGCTGAACCCTGGCTATCCTCCTGACCTCTGTTCCTGTGAGCTTCATTCCCAGAACCTGCAAGTGGGTTGGAGTTCCCCTCAAACCTCTACCCATCCTCCAAGTGTTCCTGTGTCCAGTGTCTGTCCGGCTGTCTGGGTCTCCAAGCCACATCTGTTCCAGCAAGTCCTGCAAGCAACTTCCTCAGGCACTCGTGTTTCTCCTGGCCCTAGCCACCATCTGTTCCACCCTCAGTGGGGCTTGGACTGGAGATACAAGAGAGGCCGACCTCATCATATCAGACTCCTACCAGGTACGTGACAGGCCTGCAGATAGGATTGCCATGGTGGGGGAATTGGGGTTGTCGGCCCGGTGTGAATGGGGATGAAAGGGTGGGGGCTATTGGTGGTGGTCCTCCGCTGATGTAGCGTGGCCCAGGGGGTAGGCTGCCATGGAGAGTCCCAGGGTTCAGACCAGCTTGCGGCGTGGGAGGCCTGTGGGGCCGGGCTCCCCCTCTGTGGCTGGACTTGGTGTCCCAGGATCTCAACTGCCTTTGGGCCTTGGGGGAGGCCGGGGAAGGCCTGTCTGAGTAGTGAGGCCTACTCCCCCCTGCTGATTCCGGGTAGGCCTGGGAGTGTGTGGGGCCCTGGAGGGCCGGAAAGTCCTCTGCTCCGTATGAGGGGGTGGGGGAGACAGGGCTTCCTTCTTGCAGGCCAGGATCAGATGCCGCCTGCAGCAGTCTGGGGTACGCATCCGTGCACTGGGTGTAGGGGGATGGATGCTGGGTGAGGGTCTCTGCCTCCTCCATGTGTAGCATGGTGGGGGGGCTTGCTGGGAGCGAATCATCGCTTTTGGAGATCCCTCTAGGCTGGGGTCTGAGATCTGGGCGGTCTGGTACTCTGGTGGTGTAGTGTGCCTCTGCGGGGATGGAAGCGAGGAGTTCCGGGATCGCGAAGCTGCGGCATCCGGCGCCATCTTGTCCCTCCACCCGGGGGCATGTCGGGCGCTTTAAAGTAGTCCCTGAAGGATGTGGAGAGCCTGGTGGGGGTTGAGATGATCCCCTGGCTGAGGTGGATCGGGTGGTCCGCGAGCCGCCCATGGATGTATGTGGATTACCTGTGTATTATGCCTTGAAGCTGCGGGCTGGAGAGGAGCTCTTAGTCCTCACGTCCTTCCAGGCTGGCTTCCGGTCACGCCCCCCGATTGGGTATTCTTAATGAAGTGAAGCTTCACCAAATTCATGGCCATCTTAATGCATGGGCACCCCTGGGCACTGCCCAGGGGCCCCAAATGCATGGGGGCCTCATGATATTCTTGCATTACATCATATTTGCCAACTGTACCGGATTTGCTGGGAGAGTCATGGTTTTTACTATGCTGCTCCGGGATGGCCGTGTCCCAGGCAGCGTCCTGGAACCTGGAATGTGCCGTCATGTGCTGATCCCAGTATTGTACCCTTCTGCCTCCCCCCCTGTACTGTGCCCTTTGGGCTGATTCGTCTTTGCATTATGGCATGTTTTAGTATTTCCTTTCATTTGATTTCATGGAAAGTAACAAACAAATATATGTTTAATTCTATCAGCTATTTATACTTTAACTCTTGAGAGTAGGTGTGTAAATTGAGGCAGGCTGATAGGGGCCCCAGTGCATTACTTTGCCCAGGGGCCCATGATGCTATTAAGACGGCCCTGACCATATTCACTAAGCTCTGAGGAAAAATACTTGTAAAGTGCACAATCAATTTGCCTTTTTCTTTTTGCCTTTTTTGTAACTGAGGAACCATACCTTTCACTAAAGCCTTGTACACACGACCGAGTTTCTCGTCCAAAACTGACAAGAAAAGTGCCGAGAGAGCTTTATTGTCGAGAAAACCGTTCGTGTGTATGGTTTTACGACGAGAAAACTGCCGTGAATCTCGACGAGAAAAATAGAGAACCTGCTCTCTATTTTCTCGTCCGGATTCTAGATTTTCTCATCGGCCTGTTTTGCGACGAGAAAATGGTTTGTGTGTATGCTTTTACGACTCTTCAAAAAGCGCGCATGCTCAGAATCAAGTATGAGACGGGAGCGCATCTTCTGGTAAAACAAGCCTTCGTAGTGGAGATAGCACATTCGTCCCGCTGTAAATTATTGCATCGTTTAACTGTTGTGCATTTAAATCTTCTTTAGAATGTTACAATAATGAAAACTAATGAACTTGTTTTTCTGCTGATATTCACACAGAGTTCTGACTATCTATTTTAAACCTTTTTCATGCTGCTCTTAAGAATATTTAGCTGTATTATATCGTGCAAGATCTTCTGAACATTTTAATGTTTTAAATTTTTTAGACAGATGTTAATTTTAATTTGTCTATGTTTTGATAGTGATCTCCAAATTATTTTTTAACATTTTGTTGTGTCAAGTTTCCCCCCTATTTTTTTTAAACAACACCTTTAATGATATTTTGTTGTGTTATCTGTCCCTTTTATTTTTTGTGTTCAAATGTATCTGCTTACTCCAAAGGTAAATAAATAATTATTATAAAAACACATAGTCAAGTATGAACTTAAACCAAAAAAACATTTATTCATGTATAGAACAAAATAAATAGAAGGCAGCGCTGGAGAACCTGCTGCCATTTGTGCATCCCTGGGACCCCAGAGCACACATCAACCCTGTATGGACACTAAAATTGGGAGCTTGAGAAGCACAACAGTTGTGAGCACAATCTGATGCTGGCCTCCCAGAGGTCAGGAACAGCAGCAGGTGATATACATGTCCTAAGTCTGTGGTACTACAACAGGCTGCCTTCTGTCCGACCACAATGAAGCAAGGCCATCACTTCCTCGTCTTCTTGGCAGCCTTCCCTGCAGCCTTCCCTGAAGCCTTCTCTGCAGCCTTCCTTCTGCGTGTGGCTGGAGGCTGGGCCACTGGAGGGATACTCCTGTCAGGAGGAGGAGAAGGATGTGGAGGAGAAGGGGGTGGCGGAGAAGAAGAAGGTGGAGGAGGAGGAGGAGGAGGAGGTTGAGGTTGTGAAAGCTGGGCCACCTCACATATGGCCATATTGGGGGTAATTCTCTCCATCACCCCCTTGTTCAGCAAGGTGATGAGCAGGGGCTCGCATAGGAGGCATTGCTCCATGCTCATCACCTTGAACTTGGCCTCAACTAGGCCGGCAATGGCCTCTTCAGGGGATGTGGGCTCCCAGAGGGTGGCATGTGCCTTTCTAGTAAGGGCCATTGCTGCCTCACTTGTGGTCCTGTCCCTCCTGCTTCTTTTAGGAAGGCGGATGGGAGGCACCTGAGATCTTGTGCTTCTACTCGTGCCGGCCACCTCCTGTCTGCCACTGGGCCCAGCTACCTCCTGTCTGCCACTGGGCCCAGGCACCTCCTGGCTGACAGTGGGCCCTGCCACCTCCTGGCTGACAGTGGGCCCTGCCACCTTCTGGCTCACAGTGGGCCCTGCCTCCTCCTGCCTGACAGTTTCCAGACCCTCCTCCTGGCTGATTTCATCCTGTGTATGAAAAAGGGACATAGTTTTATTTTTTGGTTTATTCTTTTCACACAAATTTGAGATCATGAATGTAGCAATTTGAATGTAAATCAAGAGAAAAGACAAATGTTTTTAGGAACACATCAGATTTCCTTTTTTGCACCCAATTTATGGCAGACTAATGTCTAGAGAGTGGAGAAGAGTGGAAGAGTGGACAGTGATGGCCTTGCCTCAATGTGGTCATCCAGAAAGGACATCCTGCTGTAGTACCACAAATTGGGGACATACACATCATCTGCTGCTGCTCCTGACCTCTGAGAAGCCAGGACCTTAGAGCGTTCAGTCCTGTATGTGCCTCTCAAGCTCCCAATTATAGTGTTCACCTGTTTTGCTGTTGCTCTGGGCACCTTGGTATGCACAAACGGGAGCAGGGTCTCCAGCGCTGCTTTTCTTACACCTTTTTTTCAATGTATGGGGTTTTTTGTTTCCCACAGAGCGGGCAGCTCCCTTACCCGGTCTATAAATTCCGCAAGGAATTCCTTATCACTGATAAAGACATTCATTTTGGGTCTGCAAGCCAAAAAAAACAACAAAAATTAATGTCAGTCACACAGTCTAACCTCCTGTAAATCTTATTCACCATATATATCCTCCAACATTCTCTAGACAGTATAGGCCACCAATTTCCCCAAGTCTCAAAATCACATACCTTCGTTCGCACGTCCGTCACTTTGACTCCTCTCTCCGCACACCGAATGTAGACTAGTCACATGTGTGTTTGCTATATATACACCACGCATGCGTAAAACTACTCACACGTCGCTCCGCACACGTCGCCCGCCCATGACGTTCTAAGTAACATCTTTTCCCCGCCCCTTCTCTTGTGGCGCGCAGACAGATATGGCGGATTCACAGCAGGTGTCTGCTAATTCCTCAAATAACGAGGAGGAGACAAGCCCGGAGACTGAGGAAACGTCACGATCAAGGAGGAGATTCAAGGCATCTAATATGTCTTACACGGAGATGGCGGAGATGGTGAACATATTGCTAAAGTCGGATTATGACGCAAAGCATGGGCCGTATAGCAAACCTAATCGAAGGAAGGCCAAAATCATGAAGAAAGTCGTGAAGAGTCTGAAGAAGAATTTCGGGGTGAAACGCTCAAATGAGCAGCTCAAAAAGAGGTGGTCTGACCTCAAACTGAGGGAGCCGGAGCAGTTAAGGAGCATTAAGAGAATGCTTGAAAAAAGTAAGTACTTTTCCCCTTTTTTCCTATTATTGTATTTCACAACTTGCATGTTGCTCCATGTTATTACATGTTTCTATTTGTACCTTACAAAATGTCATAGTTTGAACTTGGTTTGGCACAGTAATCGTTCGTTACAGACACATCGTTCGGCCACTATGCACGATTTTTATAGATTTTACAGGGTTAAAATAATTTACACCGCTGCCTGTTTTTAATCAATAGTTGTTATAACATTGTTGGCTAGATGATGTGTTTGTAAAGATAATGAAATGCAAACTTTAATCAGTGTAAAGGAGAGGACACTCAGCAGCTGGTTCCACATCTGTACTTTTGAGCACTATAGTGTTGGCCACCAGAACCTCCTTTTTTGGGTGACACACACAGTGAATTTTTGTGGTGCCTCCATGTGTAAAAATTGACAGCAAAAGGTGAATATTAAAGAATATAGTTTTTAAAAAGAATGTCTTCGTCTTGAAATCCCGCCCAAACAGACACTTGTACCCCACTTCCAAGCAATGTATCATGTTTTTAGTTTTTAGACAAAATTGCTGTGTGATAACTATACCTTTTGTTTGATTCTCATAGGGGAGAGAAGGCTGGGAGGAGAACACTCCAGGGAGCACAGGAACCCCACACCTTCTAAACAACCCCAACCTCACCAAGAACCCCAACCTGAGGATGTTGAGGAAGTTGAAGAGGTGGAGGAAGGAGAAGTGCAGGAAGGAGAAGTGGATGACATGGTGGAACTGGTCACCACAACAGGTCAGTATATGTCACCACAGCTTCAGGTAAGAGATGTAGGCCTGCAGAGTTATAATACCTTTTGTATTTTTTTATAGGGGATGTAAATGTTGTGGTGAAAGAAAGTACGCGTTTCTCTGCTGACAGTGCCCTACGAATCATACAGCAAGTGATGGAATGTAGCACAGAACTGGACAGAATTAAGCAAAGAATTAATGTGATGGATCAAACCTTTAAAGACATCCTAGATGTTTTGGGGAGAATTGAATAAGGCATCAAAACCCCCATTTTTTTGAGATTGTTCTTCCCCATTTTTTAAACTTTTAGACAATCAATCAAGCCAAAATTTGAATATGCACACAGTGTGTCAACATGTGCCATCTGCCATCAGGGAATATCCATGTACGTTTTTTGGGGGTGCAACCCCTTCCTCGTATCTCAAGTAGGTGAACTGAAGAAGGGGTTGCACCCCCAAAACACGTCCATTGAACGCCCCTGATGGCAGATAGCACATGTTGACAATAGGGATCAGGAGTCTAAAATCCCTATTGGAAATGACTTCCAATTGTGTGCATATTCAAATTTTGGCTTGGCCAGGGGGGCCAAAACCCCATATTAGGACAGCCAGATAGAGACATATTTTGTGTAATTGAATGTCTCATATTGCCAAGAGGTATCCAATGTTGTAGTTTGTTGAATGCTACTGATGGTTTTGTATATAAAAAAAATGCCGATTTGTGGCCAGCCAAAAAAAAATATATACATACTGTTCTATTTACCATGTTTGTGAATGTGCACAGAGTAAAATTTTGGAACAACAACAAAGTGTAGCTTCTTTTTCAAATACGCTCTAACCTTATTTGTGTATATTTTTGTGGTTCATAGTGAAATGGTTGGTATTTACTAAAGGAAAATACACTTGGCACTACAAATGCACTAAGACAAACTAGGAGACAGGAAAAAACAAAAGATAAAAGATTAAATCAGATTTTTATTTAGTTCTTTCTCCAAGAAGATTTAGACATGGCCTGGCATAGGAATTGCCCCCCTACCCGTGAAATATTCCAGATATTTCTCACGAACCTCACGGGCATTTTGGGGGGGCAAGCCAGGACGGGCAGATTCGAGGCCCGGCAGGGTATTGCCATATGAAAGTCCTGCCTCAGGCAATATTGAGGCAATATAAGTTGTTGATTTTCGGCTCAGAAAGTTATGGAGCACACAGCAACATAAAACCACATAGTTAATCTTGTACTCCGCCAAGTGAATAGGAGTCATAAAAAGGCGGAACCGGCTGGCCATTATCCCAAAGGCATTTTCTACGACTCTTCGGGCCCTGGCCAGCCGGTAGTTGAACACCCTCTTCTCTGGGGTCAGGGTCCTCTGGGGAAATGGCCTCATGAGGTGCGGTCCGAGTCCGAAGGCTTCATCAGCCAAAAAAACAAAGGGGAGTCCTTCAACATTCCCTGCATCCGGTGGCAATGCAAGGTCGTCACTCTGGAGACGGAGGGCAAACTCCGTCTGGATGAAGGATCCCCCATCGGACATCCGGCCATTCTTCCCCACATCCACATAGAGGAATTCATACCGTGCTGACACCACCGCCATCAGCACAATGCTATGAATCCCCTTGTAGTTGTAGTAGTAGGACCCAGAATGGGGTGGCGGCACGACGCGGACGTGCTTCCCGTCAATGGCTCCACCGCAGTTGGGGAAGTCCCACCGCGTGGCAAACTCCGATGCCACAGTCTGCCATTCCTGTGGCGTGGAAGGAAGCTGTGGAGTCAAACAAGATAAAAATATATTAGTACTTTTGCACATAACATTGCAAGCAGATTATAATAAAATACATTCAAGCCCAACATCATTCTAAATTTCCGTTTTTAATGTGTTTTTAAAAAGTATAATGGAAGGCTCAAGTATCATATTCATCACCCCCTCTGATGGTCCATTATAATCAAATTGGGGGGGGGGGGTGCTAGATGTGTTTGGCAACAGGATAGCATTGCAGCGGCGGTGCGTCCAGAGTGGGCGCTGGAGCTCTGCCCCCTCTCTCCTGCGCCCGTCACTCAGAACAATACATAGGTTCATGCCTTTCATTAACCTATGTATTGTCAATGCCGCACACTATTCAGGTGGATGGCCCCCTGTTGAGCGACGGCCATATGAATAACTGCAGCATTTTTGGGGTGAAAATTGCCTATCAGAGCCAGGGGGGCAAATAGCCTTGGCGATTACAGCCTGAGGGATGTAATTGGCTTCATAAAAGTTAACCAGGGGACGCAGGGGGGGGGCGCATTCCTTGGGTAAACACTGACAGGCTCCTCTGCCAATCATGTTCACCAAGTCTGTTTACCGGTAATCTGATTGTCTGATGCAACATCGAGGGCAGGAGAAGACATCAAGGACAGAAGAAGGATGGCGCTGACCAGAAGAAGGTAAGTGCAGGGCTGGGGGGGAACTGGCTGCATTGGAGGGGGCAAACTGGCTGCATTGGAGGGGACAACTGGTGGCGTTTAATAGGCACAGTCGCAAAAATGGAGGAAGTTGATATATAAAATTTTGGGGTGGCCCCCAAACATTTTGAGCAACAGCCGCCACTTATGGAGAGGTTAGTGAAGGGAAATATGCATGGAGGAGAAAAAAGGGGCATTTAAAAGCTTCCAGCATGCATGAGGACAAAGGGGACATTCTCAGCATATTACAATCATAGTAATTAGGGAAGGATGAAAGAAATACAATACATTAGCATACATGAAATACATAAAATGTGATGTTAATGGAGAAAACTTACCCTAATATAGTCCTCCTGCAGGACTTGTATAATGGCAGAACAGGTGTCTGGGATTATGAGGCCCAGAGCCTGGGGGGAGATGCCTGTCATGAACTTCAAGTCCTGCAGACTTCTCCCTGTCGCCAGGTAGCGTAACGTGGCGATGAGCCTCTGCTCAGCACTGATGGCTTCCCGCATAACGGTGTCCTGCCTGGTAATATAGGGGGACACCAAAGCCAAAAGATGCTGAAAAACGGGGTCAGACATCCGCAGAAAATTCCTGTAGTCTTCAGGATTATTCTCCACGATCTCCCGCAGCAGAGGCATATGGCAGAATTGGTCCCGCTGGAGCAACCAATTCTTGGTCCATGAACTCCTCCTCACCCCGTTCATGGACTCGTCTTGGTCCAAAACAAGCAGACCAACACCAAGCACCTGCACAGCACGAACTCGACGACGAGAACGTCCAGGCGACATGGCTAGGAAACGGTCGTCTTATCAGAACGTACTAAACAGAACGCACTTTAGAACAGCAAGGCCTATGAAGAACGAACTGAAATTCAGAAACGAACGGGCAAGAACGCACTGTAAAACAGATACGACCTGCCTACACGCCCTGAAAGACAAGATACGAACCCACAAGCACAAACTGAACCGCAGAAAATGAACTGAAAGCACGAAGACTGAAAGCGCGAATCGTCTCTTCCCAAACTTTTACTTCACACACGGTAACACGAGATCAGCAAAAGCAGCCCAAGGGGTGGCGCCAGGGAAATCGATCTTCCCCTTTATACTGCCGTCGTACGTGCTGGACGTGACCGCGCAGAACAATGACGAGATTTGGAATTGTCAGTGTGTACGCATGGAAAGCTTGACGAGAAACTCGTCAAGGTTAACAAGAATCTCGTAGAGAAAAACGACGTGTTTTTAACGACGAGAAACTCGGTTGTGTGTACGAGGCTTAAGGCTGGCCATACATCAGTCATTTTTTTCATTCAACCAGCGATTTGAACAAAGGAAAATGACTTGGTTTTCCCATCCACACACCCGATGTGGGTGGGGGAATCCCTCTTGCTGAGCTATTGTATTCTGACAGTGGGGAGATTTTCCCAGTGTCAGAATACACTCATCAACACCACCAGCTATAGCCAGCCGTGCTGATCGAGAGAAAAGTTTTCAACAAGCTGGTTGTACACAAGTCCATCGATAGATGGACTTGTGTACAACCAACCTGCCCTTACATGGATCAAAATTCGGCTGGTCCCTGCTGGGCCAGCTTAATTTCGATCAATGTATGGCCAGCTTAAAGGTTTTTCACCTTAATGCATTTAATCCATTAAGGTGAAAAATCTCCTTTAGTGTAGCAGCCCCCTAGTGCACCTGTTTTACTTACCTGAACCCGGTCTTTCCCACACCAGGAACGAGTACACCAGCTCAAGCCGGAGTCTCATGTCTTGATTGGATAGATTGATAGCAGCGCAGCAATTGGCTCCCGCTGCTGTCAATCAAATCCAATGACGCGGGAGCTGGAGGAGGGGCCGAGTTGTGCTGTCTGTGTTAATAGGTGTCCCGAGGGAGAGCGCTTCTCCGACGGGGCACTCGAGAAGAGAAGGAGCTAGGAGCACTGCTGAGGGAACCCAAAAGAGGAAGATCGGGCCACTCTGTGCAAAACAAACTGCACAGAGGAGGTAAGTATGACATGTTTGTTTTTAAGTGACTGCATTGTCCATTTCTCATTGTGACTCTCATATATATCCTGTATATCTGTATGGTTTTAATGGATGTATTGTACAATCTAAGAAATCTATAAAGAATTAAAACAAAAATTGCTCAAATTTGAGCTTTAAAGTAAACTAAAAAATATGAAGTTTTGTTATCACATAGGTAACATCTAGACATGTTTTTTTGTCCCTAAGCAGTACCTTTAGAAAATTGTTTGTTTTTTTTCTCTTGAATTCAACCCCAGTGTGCCCTGTATCATCTAATGGCTCCTAGTGCACCCCTTTCTGGACCATCTGGACAGTCATCATCTCAGTGGATACAGACCAGACAGTCCATTGTCTGCAAACATTGTTACAAAACAAACCACCCACAAGTCCTGATTCATGCAAATCTATTTGCTCATTCCCTATTGGAGAAATGTTGTTTTAAATATTATGGCAAGCCTTGGGGCTCTTTAGAAAGAGTTTATATCTTAGATCAGGCAAATGTAAGTCAATGCTGACATACTCAATTCAAGCAAATACCAACGAAGTACTAGAACCATATGCAGTAGTATGAAGGAAGATAAGTTAGCTAGGTTTAACCACTTAACGACCGCCCACCGCCGATTTACGTCGGCAGAATGGCACGGACAGGCAGAATCACGTAGATCTACGTGATCGCCTTTGTGCAGTTGGGGGGTCCATCCGGACCCCCCTTCACTGCAGTGAGCGGCCGTTAAGTGTTCGGGAGCGATCAGGCATGAGGGGGGGGGCGCTCGATTCCGCCCCCCCCCTCGCGATCGCTCCCGGCCAATGAAAATGCTTCCTCCGCCATGTGATGTAAACAAGGCTGGAGGAAGTGATGTCATCTCCCTCGCCGCGGTCTTTCCGTTCCCGGCGCCGAGCAGAGAGGAAGCAGGTTAGTGCACTAACAGTCCACTGACACGTAGGTACACATAGGCACACAAATCACCCCCCAGTCACCCCCAGATCACCCCCCAGGTCACCCCAAAGCCCCCAATCACAGTGTCACTGATTGCAGTGATCATTTATTTTACTGATCACTGCATTTAGTGTCATCTGTGATTGTAAAAAGTTGCAGGGCAGTTAGGATTAGGCCCCTTTAGGTCCAGGGTAGCCCCCTAACCCCCCCTAATAAAGGTTTAACCCCTTGATCACCCCCCAGGTAACCCTTTCACCCCCTAACTTCAGCGTCACTAAGCGATTGTTTTTCCGATCGCTGTATTCGTGTCGCTGGTGTTTTAGATAGGCAGTTATTTTTTTTTAGGTTCGCCGCAGGTTTTTATTAGTGTCAGGTACCCCCATATATTATTTTAACCCCCTGATTGCCCCTAGAGTTAACCCTTTCACCAGCGATCGCCGTATATGCGTCACTGGTGTCACTGGTTAGCCAGTAAGTTATTTAGTTATTTAGGTTACCCGTCAGGTTTTTATATAGTGTCAGGTACCCCCATATTTAACCTAATAAAGATTTTAACCCCCTGATTGCCCCTAGTTAACCCTTTCACCAGTGATCACCATATAAAGGTTACGGGTGACGCTGGTTGATTAGTTTGCTTTTTATAGCATCAGGGCACCCGCCGTATATAACCCAATAAAGGTTTAACCCCCCTGATCGCCCGGCGGGTGAGATCAATTAGGTTTTAGCGCCAGAGAGGGTCTGCGTCGCCCCAGGCAGTGTTAGGTTAGTGACAGTAACGCTAACACCCACGCGCAAAGCATACACCCCCCTTAGTGGTATAGTATCTGATCAGATCTGATCAGATCTATACTAGCATCCCCAGCGGTTTAGGGTTCCCAAAAACGCAGTGTTAGCGGGATCAGCCCAGATACCTGCTAGCGCCTGCGTTTAGCCCCTCCGCCCAGCCCAGCCCAGCCCACCCAAGTGCAGTATCGATCGATCACTGTCACTTACCAAACACAACACACATAACTGCAGCGTTCGCAGTGCTTGGTTTTTGGGGCCCTGTACGCGGCTAGGCTCCCAAAAAGTCCCACACATGTGGTATCCCCGTACTCAGGAAAAGCAGCAGAATGTATTTTGGGGTGCAATTCCACATATAACCATGGCATGTGTGAGCAATATATCATTTAGTGACAACTTTTTGTACATTTTTTTTTTCTTTTTGTCATTATTCAATCATTTGGGACAAAAAAAAAAATATTCAATGGGGTCAACATGCCTCTCAGCAAATAGCTTGGGGTGTCTACTTTCCAAAATGGGGTCATTTGGGGGGGTTTTGTGCCATCTTGGCATTTTATGGCCTTCAAAACTGTGATAGGTAGTGAGGAGTGAAATCAAAAATTTATGCCCTTAGAAACCTTGAAGGCGGTGCTTGGTTTTTGGGGTCCCGTACGCGGCTAGGCTCCCAATAAGTCCCACACATGTGGTATCCCCGTACTCAGGAGAGGCAGCAGAATGTATTTTGGGGTGTAATTTCACATATGCCCATGGCATGTGTGAGCAATATATCATTTAGTGACAACTTTGTGCAAAAAAAAAAAAGTTTGTCATATTCCCGCAACTTGTGGCAAAATATAAAATATTCCATGGACTGAACATGCCTCTCAGTAAATAGCTTGGGGTGTCTACTTTCCAAAATGGGGTCATTTGGGGGGGTTTTGTGCTATTTTGGCATTTTATGGCCTTCGAAACTGTGATAGGTAGTGAGGAGTGAAATCAAAAATTTGCGCCCTTAGAAATCCTGAAGGCGGTGCTTGGTTTCCGGGGTCCCGTACGTGGCTAGGCTCCTAAAAAGTCCCACACATGTGGTATCCCCGTACTCAGGAGAAGCAGCAGAATGTATTTTGGGGTGCAATTCCACATATAACCATGGCATGTGTGAGCAATATATCATTTAGTGACAACTTTTTGTAATTTTTTTTTTTTTGTCATTATTCAATCACTTGGGACAAAAAAAAAAAATATTCAATGGGCTCAACATGCCTCTCAGCAATTTCCCTGGGGTGTCTACTTTCCAAAATGGGGTCATTTGGGGGGGTTTTGTACTGCCCTGCCATTTTAGCACCTCAAGAAATGAGATAGGCAGTCATAAATTTAAAGCTGTGTAAATTTCAGAAAATGTACCCTAGTTTGTAAACGCTATAACTTTTGCGCAAACCAATAAATATACGCTTATTGTCATTTTTTTTACTAAAGACATGTGGCTGAATACATTTTGGCCTAAATGTATGACTAAAATTGAGTTTATTCGATTTTTCTTATAACAAAAAGTAGAAAATATCTTTTTTTTTCAAAATTTTCGTTCTTTTTCCATTTATATCGCAAAAAATAAAAATCGCAGAGGCAATCAAATACCATTAAAAGAAAGCTCTATTTGTGGGAAGAAAAGGACGCAAATTTCATTTGGGTACAACATTGCATGTCCGCACAATTTACAGTTAAAGCAGCGCAGTGCCGAATCCCAAAAACAGGCTTGGTCCTAATGGCCCGAAATGGTCCGGGGCTTAAGTGGTTAAGGGCCAGTTCACACCAGACGCAGTTCCGTATGCTTTTTTTCTGCACAAAATGCATGCACAGTGTTTTCCATGTATTCCAATGGCTCTTTTTGGCTCTAGTTCACACCATGCAGTCAGTTTCCGGTCAGTTTCTGCACCGGAAACTGACTGCATGGTGTGAACTAGAGCCAACAAGAGCCATTGGAATACATGGAAAACACTGTGCATGCATTTTTAGTGCAGAAAAAATGCGTACAAAACTGTACGGAACTGCGTCTGGTGTGAACTGGCCCTAAGATAAATATGGAAGCTGGAAGTAATTCTTTGAAAATCATTTAAAGTACAGTAATAGTATATGTAAACAATCGCCTTAAAAAAAAGAAAGAAAACCCATCCAGTTTAAAATTGAAATAAAAGGCAATAGAAATGTATAGAAAAAAAAAACATTATGTAGCACTACCCCCGTAGGAGCTGCTGTTTGTTTGATTTGGGTCTACGTCCTGCCTATCAACCCCTGGAAGTGGCTCAAACCTTCCCTTAGCACAACTGATATGAATAAGGAGTGTGAGACCTATTGAGTATTAGGAGACACAATCCTGCATACATCACACAATAACCTGTAAATGTTATTACCTTTGCTGGTCACTAGTCCTTCTAAGTGACAGAGATACTTCACACAAGTTATATGCTTAATCAAAGGTACCTTTACTCAGTATAAAAGGGAAGGGTAAAGAATCACATTAATACACACAGTTGACTCTGCATGCGCATTGCAGAGTCAATAAACCAATAAGGATAGGTATCACTGAGATTAGGTAATAACAGGAAATAACATCAGCTATATATATGTACATGTATCTATACGTGTCTCTGCACGGCTAACTGGTTGCTCGCGAGCTCCCCCTTTGTTGCAATACCTTGCACGTGTTCATTCCCTATAATAGGTAAGCAAGGCCTATCTGCGTCCCACTCAAAGTTCCTTTCTCCAATGAAGTCTTCGCTAGCCACCGTCGGTGCACAAGTTAAATTGTAATCCACAGGGTTTCAACAAGATGCTGTAATTATCCGCAATATACCTGAGTACTCGTGTGCCTGCCACCCACTAATGACGGATGCACCAATCTCTGATCACATAGTCTCCAGTGAGATACACTAGGCCGCAAGCTGTGGCGTGATAGGTGAAGTGTGGCTGGCACTAACTAAATCACTTTCCTCTAAGGTAGTAGTCAATTCTGGGCAGGTGCCCTTCTCACCAAACAGGCCCGACTTTCAGATAGTCTCCTCTGGCTTGTCCCGGTCACTCGATCTCCACGCTTCTGCTTCAGCTGCAGTCTCCGGACTCCGTCACTAACAGCATATGGTGATGGACGACTCCGGTCTCTGCTGGGCAATCACAGGACGCTGTGGACGATCCTCTGCTGGAAATCACTCAGACACTCCCGTAATTTAGGCCCAGGCTTCTGGCCTAATCCTTAGGAAGCAGGCCTCCGTGCCAACTTCCTGCCTGATTGAGAGCTGGATCCAGAGAGAGAGACGCTGGCCCCTCCCCTGGTTTAAGTAGTCTGCCCAGAATGCTTTGCGGTGTTGCAATGCACCCTGGGTAATGTAGTCTGTCTTTTACTAAAAGCAACAAAGTCTTTTCTCCTAGCTGATATCTGTCCCAAAGTGCATTAGTTGCATTGTAACACTTATACCACCGGAGGGAGCCGGATTCCTTCTTACATATGGACATCCTGCTACACACTCCCCCCACTTAAAGTCTTTGGTCCCCAAAGAGGACAACAGTATGTAACCTAACACATACTTTGGCAATACCTGCAGGGAAATTTGTTAGTTTATGCATGACAATAAACAACTTGCCTTTTCATAAGCAGGATTTAACCTTAAACAGCTCATATCATAACACAGAGCCGACAGAGGAACCTCCCACCAATTATCACAAGGAGGGAGGTTGTCCTGTATACGGACCACCGACACTTGGGTGTCTGTTTCAGATGTGCTAGGGAGTGAGCTGGGGTTGTCTTCCACTGAATCTGAATCTGGAGTGGAAGAGCTAGACTGATCAATGGTTCTCTTAGAAGTGATGATGGCCTCCTCAGAGCATTCACCCAATTGGTCGTACGTCAGTCTTTTTGGGGGGTGAATTACTCTTCTTTCCCTCTGCTCTTTAGGTATCATATTCTCAAGGACATTGGGGCTGGCTGTTTCTAGAAGCTCTTCAGGGGCTTCCTCATCTAGTTCAGGCATGTTGGGCTCCAGAACTTCAGGAGCGTCCCGCTCTCCTTCAGATAGAGACAACGACCCTTCTTCTGGGTCTTCCATTGACAAAGAGTCTGAGTCATCAGCTACCTCCTCAATGAGAATGTTTGAAGGCACGAATTCAGGAGCTTCTGCCCGAAGAGTTCCATTGTCAACTGTTTTGGGTGAGGTTTGGGAGGTGGTCATGGGTTCTGGCAATTGGGATGACCACAACCAGTCAGATTCTGCTTCTTCATCCTCTTGACCTTCATTGTCAGAGTCTCCATCTCTCACATCTGGAAGCACTGTTTGAGATCGGGTGATGGGTCTGGAACCTTGAGAAGTTGAAGGGGTTTCTTGTGAGTCAGATGCAGGAGGCATGCGAACTGCCTCGGAGAGGGGCAACAAGTGATTCCTGTGCCAGGTCTTTAACGGTCCCACGCTTCCTTCTGGCCTAATTTGGTACACAGGAAGGTTTTCCAGCTTCTTGCAGATAACATAAGGCTGGGATTTCCAACGGTCAGCCAACTTGTTTTCCCGGAATTCCCAAGTTCCTCAACAGCACTCTATCTCCTGGCTGTAAATCTTGAATTCTGACTCTTAGGTCAAAGTTTCTTTTATTTCTCAGCCCCCGTTGGTCAGATGCTGCTTGGGCCTTTTCAAAAGCTGTCTTCAGACTCTTTCTCAATCGGTCTACATACCCCTTGTGGGATGCTGCTGAGGTATGATCCAGCGATATGCCAAAGGCCAAGTCCACTGGCAACCGAGCCTCCCGCCCGAACATCAAACGGTATGGGGAATACCCGGTGACATCATTGGCAGTGCTATTGTAGGCATGCACTATGGCAGCTACATGCTTGCTCCAATGCTGTTTTTTCTCTGAACTCAGAGTCCCCAACATATCCAAGAGAGTCCGGTTAAACCATTCAGGCTGAGCATCTCCTTGTGGGTGATAAGGGGTTGTCCTGGTCTTCTGGATGCCTAACAGGTCTAATAACTTCTTTATTAATTTGCTTTCAAAGTCTCTGCCCTGATCTGAATGAAGGCGTTGGGGTAGACCATAGTGCACAAAGAATTTTTCTACCAGTACTTTGGCTACTGTTGAGGCCTTCTGGGCTTTTGTTGGGAATGCTTGAGCATATCTGGTAAAGTGATCTGTTATCACCAAGACATTCCCTTGACCACTCAGATCAGGCTCCAGGCAAAGGAAGTCAATGCACACCAGTTCCATAGGTCCCTGACTTTGCAGATGGCCCATTGGGGCTGCTTGATGTGGCAAGGTCTTCCTTTGAATGCATCGGACACAGGAATGGCAATATCCTTCCACTTCAGCCCGCATGCAGGGCCAATAGAACCTATCCCGTACAAGGTGAAAAGTCCGTTCGGACCCTAGGTGACCATGGTTGTCATGGAGGGCAGCTAGGACCGCTTCTCGATATTTGGCTGGTAGAAACAGCTGCCACTTCTCTTCTGAGTTGTCAGAGGGGCCCCTTCGGTAGACCACCCCTTGACGTATGTGTAGCCGATCCCACTCCCTGCGCAACAATCGGGCTTCTCTTGGGGAGTCTGTTTCAAGCATCTCGGGACGCTGGCTTTCCAGGGCCTTTATCAGGAGTTTCCCTAAAGAGTCTTCTTCTTGCTCCTTTCTCAAATCCCTTTTTGTCAGCTTGGGCAAGCCCTCCCCTTCGATTTGGGTCACACTGCAATAGCACTTTGGTACTCCAACAGCTGAGACCCCAATTTCTTCGGCTCTTGACCCACCTCTGGCTTGAAGTTCTGTCCCCTGATATAGGGCTCGCACTCCCTCTGGGTCTAGTTGGGCCCATTCTTCGGTAGGGTCGGTGGGGGCATGAGACCTCCTGGACAGGGCATCTGCATCCCTATTTCCCACTCCGGGTCGGTACTTCAAGCTGAAGGTGAAGCTTGAAAGGGCAGCCAACCACCGGTGTCCCGTTGCATCCAACTTGGCAGTGGTCAGAAGGTAGGTGAGCGGGTTATTATCTGTCTTCACCACAAACTCCGCCCCATATAGGTAGTCTCTCAGTTTGTCTACCACTGCCCATTTCAAGGCCAGGAATTCAAGCTTGTGGGTGGGGTAATTCTTCTCAGCAGGTATCAGACTCCTGCTCACATATGCGACGGGTCTTAGGTAACCATCATGTTCCTGGTACAGCACCCCACCCAGCCCATCTCGGCTGGCATCTACATGCAGTTCATAAGGCTTCTTTGGATCAGCATAGGCCAGGACTGGTGCAGTGGTAAGACTCTTCTTTAACATCTGGAAGGCTTCCTCGCACTCCCCTGTCCACTGGTCTTGAATCGACTCTTTGGGCCTTCGGGGTCCCATGGTGAGTTTCACTGGTTTGACCAGCTCTGGAACATCATCTTCCCCTTCGTTTCTGAGTAACTCGTTCAGGGGTCTGGCAATCTTGGCGAATCCTTCTACAAATCTTCTGTAGTAAGAACAGAACCCCAGGAATGACCGAAGCTCAGTCACGTTGGTAGGTCTCGGCCAAGAGGTGACGGCATCCAGCTTCTCTGGGTCCGTGGCCACCCCTTCTGCAGAAACGATATGGCCCAGGTAATGGACTGAGGACTGGTAAAATTGACACTTCTCTGGGGAGAGTTTCAGGCCCTCTTCACTGAGCCTCTTCAGGACCTTCTCCAGTCTCTCTTCATGCTCTTCTAGGGTTCTCCCGAACACGATGACGTCGTCCAAATATACCAGTACCTCTATTAGATTCATGTCCCCGACGGTTCTCTCCATTAGCCTTTGGAAAGTGGCGGGGGATCCTGATAACCCTTGAGGCATACGGTTGAACTCAAAGAACCCCACAGGGGTGATGAAGGCTGTCTTCTCCCGATCCTCAGGGTGCATGGGGATTTGGTAATATCCACTTTTTAGATCCATTACACTGAACCACTTGGCCCCTGACAGACTCTGCAGGGCGTCTTCAATTCGGGGAGTGGTGTATTGATCTGGGATGGTCCTTCTGTTTAGTGTTCTGTAGTCGATACACAGTCTCAGCGACCCGTTCTTCTTTCGGACTACCACTATTGGAGAAGCGTAAGGGCTCCTGGATTCTCGAATAATCCCCGTCCTCTTCAGCTCAGCCAACTGTTCCCGCAAGTCTTCTAAGTCACCCAGTGGGACCCGTCGAACTCTCTCTCTAAAGGGCTTATCTTCTTGTAAGCGTATCTTGTGAGTGGCACTCCTTGCGCACCCCACATCAAACTCATCTTTAGAGAAGATCTTTTCCCACCTTGCAAGTTGAGCTTTGGCCCTTTTTCTCCATTCTGGTGGGAGGGCCGTGTCTTCAGAACAGAGCTTCTCTATGGTGACTTCACCCCTTTCTTCTTTCTTCAATTCACACGGGGCAATGGGGGTGGCTGGATTCACCTGGCCCAACAGCATTCTGGCCGGCACCTTCACTGGTGTATTAGCAGTGTTCCTTATACTCACTGAAACCCTCCCATGGCTTTTCTGTAGGGCCTTCAATGGGATCACTTCGGGGATTACTTCAATCCCTTTCTGTCTTTCCTGTGGGCCTGGTTCGAAGACAATGAAGGGGCCTGGCTGTTTCCATGTGAGCTTGACAGAAGCCCTCAGGCAAGTCACCTCTCCCGGTTGTAATACCTTCTCCGTCTTGTCTAGCTTCCAAATCTTGCCAACTCCCTCAGCCGGGGCCTTCTGCTCCAGTACCAGGCGCTGGTAGGCTTGCCTTAACATGGGGTGGACTCTTGTGGTCGGGGCTTCTTCCTGTTGGGCCAACGGTGTCAGCAGTCGCCTGACTAGATCAGTGTTGGTCCCTATGATGAGTGAGCTCTTGCTGGCCCCTGGTGGGCGAGGGCACACTACTGCCAGAGTATCGAAGGTCTCTGTCTCCCCAGCCACTGAGGGATCAAAAGTCAACTTGATTGGCAGGTAACCGTCATAGGGAAAGCTCTGAGTTCCAATACCCCATATTTCCAGTTCCTCTAATTTCTGTAGGGGCAGATGTTTAAGATGTTTATCATAGAAATCCCTATACAGAAGAGTCACTTGAGCCCCAGTGTCAAGAAGAGCCTTGGTGTAGATCCCTTCTACTTGTATGGAGACTACTGGAGAAGGCCCCACTAACTTGGCAGGGAACTCCTTCAACACAGACTTCTTGCTGGGTTCAGTTACCTGTACCCTCACTTCTTTTTTTCTTGAGTTTCCGGTGGGTCTCAGTCCCTTCTGGGTCTGGTGTGCACTGGCCTTCTGTTCAACAGCAGCCTGAGTTGTGGGACGGGGCCTAATTGGCAGAGGTTTAGGTCCCTGACTCTGATGTTTTGGATCATTGGACTTCTTGAAGGAGTTCGTGGAAACTGGTGGGCGCCCGGCTGACTCCTTCACCGGGGCCCTCTGAAGTTTTCCGCCGGCTTGCGATATCTGGATGCAACTTCATCTGGGCTGGGACACACTGCTCTAACATGCCCGATTCCCCCACAATTGAAGCATGTTATCAATCTCTTAGGCTTCTGTACTAGTTCCATATTGGAGCTAGGAGGTTTTTTTGGTTCCTCTGACGTGTTCTTGTTGTGTGGCACAGAGGCCTGGCTAGTCAGCATGGACACCATTTCTACTAGTTGTGACACCTGGGTCTTTAGGAGTTCAACTTCTAAATCACCTTCTTCTGCACTTAACATTGTGACTCGGGCAGTTGGTTCGGTGTGTTGACTCCTCCTTTTGTCTTCCAACATGGCCTCCTCCTCCCTGACTATCCGGATCAAGTCGGGGTATTCCAGGCTGCTCCCGTCCCGCCGGGTGCGTAGCAATAATGCGATGGGGTCCAAGGGTTGAGCTCCCCTCAACACCTGCTGGGCACGGGCCTCATCCACTTTTCTTGGATCGATCCCTTTCTTCAGTAGGATCCGATGCAGGATCTTATCCAGGCGTCCTATGAATTCTGACAGCTTCTCTCCCTCTTTTTGGTAGCAATGCCCCAGCTGGTAAGTGAGTTCAGTGACGTTTTCCGTCCCGCCGAACACATTCTGCAGAATATCCAGATAATCCTGTGCATTGCAGTCCTTCTTGCTTAACTTGAGGTTACGTATGGCCTCCAGAGCAGGCCCCTTTAAGCTTTCCACAATCCGTTGTTTTTTTTGTTGTTCTGGCACCTCCCATTCTTCTAGGGCCTGAGTGGCGCCATCTAGCCACTCTTCAAATCCATCTTCCACTGAAGGTACAGGTTTCTTCCCAGAAAAGGTCCTGAGTTTCCTGTATCCTGACATCAGGTAGTCTGGAGGGTCCTTTTTACACTTGGTCACAATCTCCCCCAGGACAGCGCACAATTCTGAGCTAAGGGTGGTGTGACAGCAGGAAGGTAAAGTCACCTGGTTGCATCCAGGGGGGTAGATATATTTCGCCCAGATTCAGGCTTTACGCCGACTTATACAACTAGGTGGAGAGTTGTATAAGCCCAGCTGGGGCTAGTGGGCTCATGGATGACTCATACCTCTAGGGAGAGTGTGGGGCGTCGTGCAGACAGGGAGTTGATGAGACCAGCTGAAGCTTGTCAGCTCATTTAGGCCTCTATAAGAACTCCCAGCTTCATTAGATGTTAGCTCATGCCTGGACCCAGACCTGTGTGGACTGTCTAGGGAGAGTGAACCCCTGTGCGGTGAGACAAAGCCTGTGTGGCTATTTGCTTGGACATTTAAAACCAGGGACTTAGGGACTAGGACAGCACTAGGCTGATCCCAGTTGTTAGTTAGGAAACCTGTATGTTTAGTCAGAGGTCAAGTTGACCAGGATTTATTTTGTTTATGTTTCTTTTGCTTTGCTGTGTTTTGTCACTGTAAATAGAAAATAAACCGCACCTTTTTGATTTTGAAAACCACAACCTCCGTTTGCTGGGCCTGTTTTTGTGTGGGGAGCCCATCCCGGGGGTCACACACACCCGCTGCCGAGCTAACCCCCTCACAGTTGGTGGAGAACCAGTGGCAGTTTTTTTTTAAGCCAGCATGGAGGAGATACTGAAGCAGCTGGCTCTAGCAAATGCCAATCAACAGCAGACAAATGCAGGTTTGCAAAAGAACTTCGCAGCCCAGCAGCAAGCTCATCAACAGAGCCTTGCAGCCCAGCAGCAGACAAACGCAACTTTGCAACAGAGTCTGGAGGCTCAGCAACAAGCCCAGCAGCAATCTGAGGCCCGCTTCATAGACCTGTTGCAGAAGCAAGAGCAGAGACTACAACAACAGATGGAAGCAGTAATGCAGCAACGTCCGCAGACCAGTGAGGAAAGCCGTCCCACTAATACCGCGTCCTTTGGGGTGAGTCGTTTATTGACAAAAATGACTGGAGAGGATGATCCAGAGGTATTTTTGACCACATTTGAAAGGACCGCTGAAAGAGAAAAATGGCCTGAGGAGCAGTGGGCTGGACTGGTGGCTCCTCTGTTAACTGGTGAATTGCAGAAAGCTTACTATGACCTAGAGCCTAACCAAGCAAAAGACTATGTGATGCTAAAAGCTGAAATATTGGCAAGGCTGGGTGTCACCCAGGCTGTCCGGGCTCAGCGTGTGCATAACTGGACTTTCCAGCTTGGAAAACCCCCCAGGTCTCAAATGTATGATCTCATTCACCTGAGCAGAAAGTGGCTACAGCCAGAGACTTTGTCCGCACCAAAGATTGTGGAACGTGTTGTAATGGATCGGTTTTTGAGAGCTCTTCCTACTGCCATCCAAAAGTGGGTAAGCCATGGAGACCCAGAGACGGCCGATGGTCTTGTGGATCGTGTGGAGAAATACTTGGCTACAGAGAACCTGACGGCCTCTTCCAGAGACACTCGGACTTTCCACCCTAAGACCAGACCATCCCCAGGCGGATAAGAGGATTCCAAGGGGTGAGAGTGGAGAGAGTGAGAGGGTGGGAGCTCTACCCCAAGTTTGGCGAGAACAGCCTGGGAAATCAGCGGCTCAAGAGGCGGCAAGAAGGATCGTTTTCTACCGCTGCCGGCAAGCGGGACATATTGCAGCCAATTGCCCGGTTGTGGAGGAACCCATGCAGTGTGACTTTCTGACGGGCAGACGTCAGTCGCTGTGTGCGACAGTCGCATGCACTGCCATTCGAGGAACTGAGAAACATTTATGCAAAATGTGTGTTAATGGTAGAAATGTTGTGGTATTGCTGGATTCAGGTAGCCTTGTGACCCTGATAAAGGCTGAGTTAGTTAAAACAGAGGTCTCTGGGAATAGCAAGGTAGCTGTTATTTGTGTGCATGGGGACACCCGAGAGTATCCAGTGACTACAGTGTGTTTCGAGACCCCCAAAGGTACCCTCTTTCATCCAGTGGGCTTAGTATCTCAGTTACCGCATGACGCCATTGTGGGAAGGGATTTTCCGAAGTTCTGGGAACTGTGGGATGATCCTGAGCCCCCCACTGGTGCCCCTATGTACCAGGAATGTGATAGCCAGAACTCCCCTGAGAGTGGTGAGGACTCTCCGGAATTTCCCTTATCAGTATTGGCAGGGGAGACTCAAGAAACTGGAGAGGAGCCCACCTCCTCAGACGAAAACCTACCGTCTGTGGAGTTTTCTGATCTTGAGGTTCACAGGGAAAACTTTGCCACAGAACAGTTGAAAGACCCCGCCCTAATAAAGGCACGGGAAAACGTAGTGAAAATAGATGGCGAGTTAGTGAACCCAGATAATACCTGCACTTACCCATACTTCAGCGTAGAGAAGGACCTACTGTATCGGGTGGCAAAAAGGGCAGAAGAAACCGTTGAGCAGCTTGTGGTGCCCAAACCTTACAGGAAGTTGGTGTTGGAGTTGGCCCATGGGCACATTCTTGGAGGTCATCTGGGGACAGAGAAAACCCGAGAGAGGGTATTACAGAGATTCTATTGGCCGGGGGTGATGAAGGACATAGAAAATTATTGTTCCTCCTGCCCTGTGTGTCAGAGGTCGGCCCCGATGCCACATTTCCGTAGCCCGCTGGTCCCTCTACCCATCATTGAGGTCCCGTTTGAGAGGATCGCCATGGATTTGGTAGGTCCTATAATCAAGTCCGCTAGGGGGCACCAGTACATATTAGTTATAATGGACTATGCCACCCGTTATCCAGAAGCGATCCCTCTCCGAAATACCTCGGCCAAAACCATAGCCAAAGAGCTATCTCTTGTGTTTAGCCGGGTGGGTATTTGTAAAGAACTGCTTACGGACCAAGGTACACCCTTTATGTCCCGGGTTATGAAGGAGCTGTGTAAATTGTTCAAAGTGACGCAATTACGTACATCTGTGTATCACCCCCAAACCGATGGGCTGGTTGAAAGATTCAACAAAACCCTAAAACAAATGTTGAAGAAAGTGGTGGCTAGAGATGGAAAGGATTGGGACTGTCTACTTCCTTATCTGATGTTTGCTATTAGGGAGGTGCCCCAATCCCCTACGAGATAATGGAAAAAGTGAGCGAAGTGAATTACAAGGTCAGACAACCAGGAAGGCGAAAGCCCGAACAGATCTATCACGTTAATCTGTTGAAAGCCTGGAGGGATAGAGAGTAGGCTTGTGCAATTCGTTTCGTAACGAATTGAAATTCGTCCGAATTTAGCAACTTTCGGACATTCGGAAGCATTCGAATTTCCGAACAAAGCAATTACGAATAAGACCGAATCCGAAATAAATTATACCGCAAATAGCGAATGCCCGAATGTCTTCGGCATAATTCGTTATGAAAAAGTTACGAATGTACGAATCCATACGAAGCACAATAACACTCACTCTGCTCTGCTCTCTGCTTCTCCCACACCGTGCTGAACTCCCTCTCAAAATGGTGTACAGGGGCGGAGGTTATAGCCGCATGTAAAAAACGAAAGTAAAATACGAGATTTCGAATCCATTCGAAGCACAATAACACTCTGCTCTGCTCTCTGCTTCTCCCTCACCGTGCTGAACCCTCTCAAAATGGTGTACAGGGGCAGAGGCTATAGCCGCATGTAAAAAACGAAAGTAAAATACGAGATTTCGAATCGTTACAAATAACCGCAATGTATTTAGAAAAGTACAAATCCATTCGAAGCACATTAGGCATAATAGGCAGCGTCGTTGTGAGAGAGACACGGAAAATTACGAATCAACGAACCCAAAAAAAGTTACGAAAGTAGGAGTTGTGTCCAGAATCAACGAAAAACAACGTACTCTATCGAAAGTACGAACCCAAAAAAAGTTACGAAAGTAGGAGTTGTGTCCAGAATCAACGAAAAACAACGTACTCTACCGAAAGTACGAATTATAAAGCAACAAAAAATTCAACGAAAAATGTCGCTTGCAAAAATACGAATGAGTCCGAACACGAAAAATCCCGTCTAGCAAAATTACGAATGATTACGAATCAACAGGACCGGAAAGAAACGAACCGAAACGGAACAAATTTTTCCGTTGTGCACAAGTCTAATAGAGAGTCCCTAGTCGCAGACACTTGGTCACCAGCTCAAACTGGTTGCGTGATTCCTGAGGTTGGAATAGCAGCCACCTTGTCACAACCCCAACAACAGGAGGTTAAGGAGTTTGTGCTTCGCAACAAGGAGGTATTCTCTGAGCTGCCGGGACAAACATCTGGGGTAGAGCATGACATCATTACCCCGCCCGGTGAAAGGGTGAAGTTAAAACCCTATCGGATCCCAGAGGCCCGACGGGAGGCAATACGGGAGGAAGTACAGAAAATGCTGAACTTAGGGGTGATAGAGGAGTCCCAAAGTGATTGGTCTAGTCCCATTGTGTTGGTGCCTAAACCGGATGGGAGCTGGCGATTTTGTAACGATTTTCGTCAGTTGAACAAAGTTACAAAATTTGACACCTACCCCATGCCACGTATAGATGAGTTGATCGACCGGCTGGGAACAGCCCGATACATGACGACTCTTGACCTCACAAAAGGGTATTGGCAAATCCCCCTGGCCAAGTCGGCCAAAGAGAAAAACGCATTTGTAACCCCAGACGGGGCGTTCCAATATAAAAGAATGCCGTTCGGGTTACAGAATGCGCCGGCCACATTCCAGCGGAAAATGGACCAGATGCTGAGGCCCCATCGGAAGTATGCTGCGGCTTACCTGGATGACGTAATTGTCCATAGCACAGATTGGGCCTCACATCTGCCAAAAGTGCAAGCAGTCCTGGACTCTGTTCGGGAAGCGGGGTTTACGGCTAACCCCAAGAAGTGTACCATTGGGCAGGAAGAGGCCAAATATCTTGGGTACACCATTGGGAGGGGAGTAATAAAACCCCAACTCAACAAAGTCGAGGCCATCCAGAGTTGGCCACGTCCCAACAGCAAGAAGCAGGTACGAGCCTTTCTGGGAATCGCTGGGTATTATCGGCGATTCATTCCCCACTTTGCTTCTAAGGCTGTGCCCCTAACCAACCTGACGAAGGGGAAAGGGTCGGTCATGATTAAATGGACCCCCGAGGCTGAGGCAGCATTCCAATTCTTGAAACAAGCCTTATGTAGCCAGCCAGTGTTGTACTCACCCGACTTCTCTAAAGACTTTGTCGTACAAAGTGATGCGTCAGATGTGGGGTTAGGAGCAGTATTGTCCCAGGTCTGGAACGGGGAAGAGCACCCAGTCATTTACCTCAGCAGGAAGTTGAAGTCCCATGAGGTAAATTATGCCACCGTTGAAAAGGAGTGTTTAGCGGTGAAGTGGGCTCTAGATTCCCTTCGGTACTACCTGCTAGGTAGGCACTTTGACTTGGTTACGGATCACGCTCCGTTAAAGTGGATGGCTCAAAACAAGGAAACAAATAGAAGAGTGAATAGGTGGTTCCTGGCCCTCCAGGAATTCAACTTCACAGTAAAGCATCGCCCTGGCGTTCAAATGGGGAATGTGGATGCTTTGTCTCGAGTACATGAATGCCTGATTGCTGGTGTTCCAACCCCGAGGTTAAAACAAGAGGGGGGGGTATGTGACAGCAGGAAGGTAAAGTCACCTGGTTGCATCCAGGGGGGTAGATATATTTTGCCCAGATTCAGGCTTTACGCCGACTTATACAACTAGGTGGAGAGTTGTATAAGCCCAGCTGGGGCTAGTGGGCTCATGGATGACTCATACCTCTAGGGAGAGTGTGGGGCGTCGTGCAGACAGGGAGTTGATGAGACCAGCTGAAGCTTGTCAGCTCATTTAGGCCTCTATAAGAACTCCCAGCTTCATTAGATGTTAGCTCATGCCTGGACCCAGACCTGTGTGGACTGTCTAGGGAGAGTGAACCCCTGTGCGGTGAGACAAAGCCTGTGTGGCTATTTGCTTGGACATTTAAAACCAGGGACTTAGGGACTAGGACAGCACTAGGCTGATCCCAGTTGTTAGTTAGGAAACCTGTATGTTTAGTCAGAGGTCAAGTTGACCAGGATTTATTTTGTTTATGTTTCTTTTGCTTTGCTGTGTTTTGTCACTGTAAATAGAAAATAAACCGCACCTTTTTGATTTTGAAAACCACAACCTCCGTTTGCTGGGCCTGTTTTTGTGTGGGGAGCCCATCCCGGGGGTCACACACACCCGCTGCCGAGCTAACCCCCTCACAGTGGTCAATGGTGGTGAACCGGGACCCTTTTGTTGGGCGCTCCCTCCTGTGCTGGGGCCTCCTGAAGTAGTGGATGTGGGGCCATCTTTATTCTCTTCTGGGTGTATCAGGAGGAGTTCTACTTGGTTTGTAGTTTTTATGCTGGCACCCTTGAAGTAGTCAGAGATTCCGTTCCTCCACTCACATAATGCATAGGTGTGGGGATTTACACTATATGTCTTTATGTCAATCACCCATGGCTTCCTGTCCATGGACAATGCTCTCAAGACTGGAGTTAGCTGCTCCTCTACCCAGGCCTCTCTCTGGATTTCAACCACCAGGCCATTTCCGGGTAGGATGCCTTCATCCCTGCACCACCGGGCTACGGCAGCAGGGTCCATTTCTGTGCTGTAAGGGTTCTGTCTAGGGGGAAAGTTGATTGCAGAACCGTAGAATATCCCGGACGAGCCCCCACATGTAGCACTACCCCCGTAGGAGCTGCTGTTTGTTTGATTTGGGTCTACGTCCTGCCTATCAACCCCTGGAAGTGGCTCAAACCTTCCCTTAGCACAACTGATATGAATAAGGAGTGTGAGACCTATTGAGTATTAGGAGACACAATCCTGCATACATCACACAATAACCTGTAAATGTTATTACCTTTGCTGGTCACTAGTCCTTCTAAGTGACAGAGATACTTCACACAAGTTATATGCTTAATCAAAGGTACCTTTACTCAGTATAAAAGGGAAGGGTAAAGAATCACATTAATACACACAGTTGACTCTGCATGCGCATTGCAGAGTCAATAAACCAATAAGGATAGGTATCACTGAGATTAGGTAATAACAGGAAATAACATCAGCTATATATATGTACATGTATCTATACGTGTCTCTGCACGGCTAACTGGTTGCTCGCGAGCTCCCCCTTTGTTGCAATACCTTGCACGTGTTCATTCCCTATAATAGGTAAGCAAGGCCTATCTGCGTCCCACTCAAAGTTCCTTTCTCCAATGAAGTCTTCGCTAGCCACCGTCGGTGCACAAGTTAAATTGTAATCCACAGGGTTTCAACAAGATGCTGTAATTATCCGCAATATACCTGAGTACTCGTGTGCCTGCCACCCACTAATGACGGATGCACCAATCTCTGATCACATAGTCTCCAGTGAGATACACTAGGCCGCAAGCTGTGGCGTGATAGGTGAGGTGTGGCTGGCACTAACTAAATCACTTTCCTCTAAGGTAGTAGTCAATTCTGGGCAGGTGCCCTTCTCACCAAACAGGCCCGACTTTCAGATGGTCTCCTCTGGCTTGTCCCGGTCACTCGATCTCCACGCTTCTGCTTCAGCTGCAGTCTCCGGACTCCGTCACTAACAGCATATGGTGATGGACGACTCCGGTCTCTGCTGGGCAATCACAGGACGCTGTGGACGATCCTCTGCTGGAAATCACTCAGACACTCCCGTAATTTAGGCCCAGGCTTCTGGCCTAATCCTTAGGAAGCAGGCCTCCGTGCCAACTTCCTGCTTGATTGAGAGCTGGATCCAGAGAGAGAGACGCTGGCCCCTCCCCTGGTTTAAGTAGTCTGCCCAGAATGCTTTGCGGTGTTGCAATGCACCCTGGGTAATGTAGTCTGTCTTTTACTAAAAGCAACAAAGTCTTTTCTCCTAGCTGATATCTGTCCCAAAGTGCATTAGTTGCATTGTAACACTTATACCACCGGAGGGAGCCGGATTCCTTCTTACATATGGACATCCTGCTACAATTATAAACACTTTTTTCCCTTTTTTATAATGTAGCACTACCCCCGTAGGAGCTGCTGAGAATTTGGGCCTGCACTCTGCCTTTCAACCCCAGAAGATTGGCTCAACCCCCTTGGCACAACTGTACAGCAGTGTTAGTGTAAGACACAAATGAGAGAGAAACACAGTAAGATCACACAGAACTGTATATTTACTGTCACCTTGGCCCTCTGTAGCAAGAGATAGAGTCTCACATAGGGATGAGCTTCGTGTTCGAGTCGAACATACGTTCGACTCGAACATCGGCTGTTCGATCGTTCGACGAAGATCGAACGATTTGGGCCGTTCGCGCCAAATTCGAGTGACGCGAACGGCCCACAATGCACTACGCCATCGCAGTGTCATCCAGGCGCTGTGATTGGCCAAGCATGCACTGTGACCCCGCATGCTTGGCCAATCACAGCGCCGGCAGCGAGGAGAGCAATGATTGGCCACAGGCAGGATGCCTGTGGCCAATTATTGCTGAGGGTGTTTAGTACACGCCCCACACTATAAAAGGCCGCCAGCACGGCGGCCTAGTGTAGTGTGTTCCGGAGCAGGGATAGAGCAGCATAGGCAGGGACAGTGACTGTTATTTCTTTCTTGCTTAACCTGGATTCCTTTAGTTTAGGGAAAGAGAAGGATAGGTAGGGAGAGTGTCAGTGTGTTTTGTGCTTGTGCTATAGTGTGCTTAAAAAAAACATTTATTCTAGGGACAGAAAACTGTAGGTAGGGACAGTGTCAGTTTCTTTCACTCTGCAAGTCCTTGTTTCCAGGGACCTGGAAGGACAGTGAGTGAATTGTCCTTGTGCTATATTGTGCTTAAAAAAACATTTATTCTAGGGACAGAAAACTGTAGGTAGGGAGAGTGTCAGTTTCTTTCACTCTGCAAGTCCTTGTTTCCAGGGACCTGGAAGGACAGTGACTGAATTGTCCTTGTGCTATATTGTGATTAAAAAAAACATTTATTCTAGGGACAGAAAACTGTAGGTAGGGAGAGTGTCAGTTTATTTCACTCTGCAAGTCCTTGTTTCCAGGGACCTGGAAGGACAGTGACTGAATTGTCCTTGTGCTATATTGTGCTTAAAAAAAACATTTATTCTAGGGACAGAAAACTGTAGGTAGGGAGAGTGTCAGTTTATTTCACTCTGCAAGTCCTTGTTTCCAGGGACCTGGAAGGACAGTGACTGAATTGTCCTTGTGCTATATTGTGATTAAAAAAAACATTTATTCTAGGGACAGAAAACTGTAGGTAGGGAGAGTGTCAGTTTATTTCACTCTGCAAGTCCTTGTTTCCAGGGACCTGGAAGGACAGTGACTGAATTGTCCTTGTGCTATATTGTGATTAAAAAAAACATTTATTCTAGGGACAGAAAACTGTAGGTAGGGAGAGTGTCAGTTTATTTCACTCTGCAAGTCCTTGTTTCCAGGGACCTGGAAGGACAGTGACTGAATTGTCCTTGTGCTATATTGTGATTAAAAAAAACATTTATTCTAGGGACAGAAAACTGTAGGTAGGGAGAGTGTCAGTTTATTTCACTCTGCAAGTCCTTGTTTCCAGGGACCTGGAAGGACAGTGACTGAATTGTCCTTGTGCTATATTGTGATTAAAAAAAACATTTATTCTAGGGACAGAAAACTGTAGGTAGGGAGAGTGTCAGTTTATTTCACTCTGCAAGTCCTTGTTTCCAGGGACCTGGAAGGACAGTGACTGAATTGTCCTTGTGCTATATTGTGATTAAAAAAAACATTTATTCTAGGGACAGAAAACTGTAGGTAGGGAGAGTGTCAGTTTATTTCACTCTGCAAGTCCTTGTTTCCAGGGACCTGGAAGGACAGTGACTGAATTGTCCTTGTGCTATATTGTGATTAAAAAAAACATTTATTCTAGGGACAGAAAACTGTAGGTAGGGAGAGTGTCAGTTTATTTCACTCTGCAAGTCCTTGTTTCCAGGGACCTGGAAGGACAGTGACTGAATTGTCCTTGTGCTATATTGTGATTAAAAAAAACATTTATTCTAGGGACAGAAAACTGTAGGTAGGGAGAGTGTCAGTTTATTTCACTCTGCAAGTCCTTGTTTCCAGGGACCTGGAAGGACAGTGACTGAATTGTCCTTGTGCTATATTGTGATTAAAAAAAACATTTATTCTAGGGACAGAAAACTGTAGGTAGGGAGAGTGTCAGTTTATTTCACTCTGCAAGTCCTTGTTTCCAGGGACCTGGAAGGACAGTGACTGAATTGTCCTTGTGCTATATTGTGATTAAAAAAAACATTTATTCTAGGGACAGAAAACTGTAGGTAGGGAGAGTGTCAGTTTATTTCACTCTGCAAGTCCTTGTTTCCAGGGACCTGGAAGGACAGTGACTGAATTGTCCTTGTGCTATATTGTGCTTAAAAAAAACATTTATTCTAGGGACAGAAAACTGTAGGTAGGGAGAGTGTCAGTTTATTTCACTCTGCAAGTCCTTGTTTCCAGGGACCTGGAAGGACAGTGACTGAATTGTCCTTGTGCTATATTGTGATTAAAAAAAACATTTATTCTAGGGACAGAAAACTGTAGGTAGGGAGAGTGTCAGTTTATTTCACTCTGCAAGTCCTTGTTTCCAGGGACCTGGAAGGACAGTGACTGAATTGTCCTTGTGCTATATTGTGATTAAAAAAAACATTTATTCTAGGGACAGAAAACTGTAGGTAGGGAGAGTGTCAGTTTATTTCACTCTGCAAGTCCTTGTTTCCAGGGACCTGGAAGGACAGTGACTGAATTGTCCTTGTGCTATATTGTGATTAAAAAAAACATTTATTCTAGGGACAGAAAACTGTAGGTAGGGAGAGTGTCAGTTTATTTCACTCTGCAAGTCCTTGTTTCCAGGGACCTGGAAGGACAGTGACTGAATTGTCCTTGTGCTATATTGTGATTAAAAAAAACATTTATTCTAGGGACAGAAAACTGTAGGTAGGGAGAGTGTCAGTTTATTTCACTCTGCAAGTCCTTGTTTCCAGGGACCTGGAAGGACAGTGACTGAATTGTCCTTGTGCTATATTGTGATTAAAAAAAACATTTATTCTAGGGACAGAAAACTGTAGGTAGGGAGAGTGTCAGTTTATTTCACTCTGCAAGTCCTTGTTTCCAGGGACCTGGAAGGACAGTGACTGAATTGTCCTTGTGCTATATTGTGATTAAAAAAAACATTTATTCTAGGGACAGAAAACTGTAGGTAGGGAGAGTGTCAGTTTATTTCACTCTGCAAGTCCTTGTTTCCAGGGACCTGGAAGGACAGTGACTGAATTGTCCTTGTGCTATATTGTGATTAAAAAAAACATTTATTCTAGGGACAGAAAACTGTAGGTAGGGAGAGTGTCAGTTTATTTCACTCTGCAAGTCCTTGTTTCCAGGGACCTGGAAGGACAGTGACTGAATTGTCCTTGTGCTATATTGTGATTAAAAAAAACATTTATTCTAGGGACAGAAAACTGTAGGTAGGGAGAGTGTCAGTTTATTTCACTCTGCAAGTCCTTGTTTCCAGGGACCTGGAAGGACAGTGACTGAATTGTCCTTGTGCTATATTGTGATTAAAAAAAACATTTATTCTAGGGACAGAAAACTGTAGGTAGGGAGAGTGTCAGTTTATTTCACTCTGCAAGTCCTTGTTTCAAGGGACAGAGAAGGACACCTGAAGGTAGCCCTTATTGCTTTTTTCCCATCTCCCTGCAGGCCATCTATTAGAATGTCTGGAAGGCAAACAAGGAGAGGCAGACAGTCAGGAGGCAATAAAAGAGGGCAAGCAGGCTCTGTGTCTGGGGGCAACAGTGCTGGTCGTGGACGCGGTGCATTGTCATCAGCACATGGCCATGGGACACGCTTGTCCTTCTTTTCGGCAGCTGGACATGTTGAGCCACATCATGCCGAAGACTTGGTAGAGTGGATGACCAAGCCCTCCTCCTCCTCCTCATCCTCTCTCACCCAGGCTCAGGGTACTGGAAAAGCAGCTGCCAAAGCGTCGTCTTCCCTGGTATCAATGTCAGACAAATCATCAGTCACTCCTTCCCTAGACCCACCATGTCCTCCTCCTGAGGAGTCCCCCGAACTGTTTCAGCACAGTGTTGGGTACATGCTCCAGGAGGATGCCCAGCGTTTCGAAGGGTCTGATGATGAAACCCAGCTAGAGGAAGGCAGTAGCGTGAGAGCAGACAGAGGGGATGCTCAAGAAGGACACCAATCTGGCAGTCATGTTCCAGCAGCTGCAGCATACTGCCAGATTGGCTCCAGTGATGAGGAGGGAGGGGATGATGAGGTCACTGACTCCACGTGGGTGCCTAATAGGAGAGAGGAGGAGGAGGAGGATGAGGAGGAGGCACATCTCCAACGAGGCAGGATGCCCTTTGGTGGCCAGCGTAAGGGCAGTACACCGACGGAATCACACCGCAGAGCTCCGCCTGTGCAGGGCGCTGCCTCTGCCCGTCATTCAAAAAGTTCTTTGGTGTGGGCCTTTTTTGAGGCTAGTGCATCAGATCGCACAGCTGCTGTTTGCAACATATGTCTCAAGCGTATATCGCGTGGCCAAAACATCAGCCGCTTGGGTACCACATGCCTGACCAGACATATGTTGACCTGCCATGCAGCTCGTTGGCAAGCCTACCTCAAAGACCCACACCAAAGAACAAAGCGGACCTCTCCTTGCACCGCATCAGCTGGGATCTCCAACCCCACTATAACTTCAGTCCTCTCTGAAACATGCACTGAGAGGAATGAAGGTGTAGAATTAGGTGTGTCACAGCCAAGTACTTGCGCCCACTCTGCTAGCAGTACACCGACGTCCGATTCTAGCAGGCAAATTTCCCTGCCCCAGCTGCTGGACCGTCGAAAGAAGTTCACTCCCAGCCATCCACATGCCCAGCGGTTGAATGCTAGCTTGGCTAAATTGCTAGCGCTTCAACTGCTGCCTTTTCAGTTGGTAGACTCGGCCCCCTTCCGTGAGTTTGTGCAATGTGCAGTTCCTCAGTGGCAGGTTCCCAAACGCCACTTTTTCTCACGGAAGGCTATTCCGGCTCTCTACCGGCATGTGGAAGGCAATGTCTTGGCCTCGCTGGACAGGGCGGTCAGCGGTAAGGTGCATATTACCGCTGACTCATGGTCCAGCAGGCATGGACAGGGACGTTACCTTTCTTTCACGGCCCATTGGGTCACTCTTTTGGCAGCTGGGAAGGATTCAGGACAAGGTGCAGTAGTGTTGGAGGTTGTCCCACCGCCACGCCTCCAAAATGCTACTACTGGTTGTGACACACCTCTCTCCTCCACCCCCTCCTCTTCTTCTTCCTCCATGGCCTCTTCCTGTGGTTTGTCCTATGAACCAGCGGTGCTCCGTAGCCGTTCACGGGGCTACGCAAGTACGCAGGCAAAAAGATGCCATGCCGTGCTTGCGCTGGTGTGTTTGGGGGACAGAAGCCACACTGGGGCAGAGGTCCTGTCTGCTCTGCAGGGCCAGGCCGAGAGGTGGTTGACGCCACGCCAGCTTAAGCCAGGAATGGTGGTTTGCGACAATGGCACCAACCTCCTCTCCGCCCTCCGACAGGGACAACTGACCCATGTGCCCTGTGTGGCTCACGTCCTTAACCTGGTGGTGCAGCGCTTCTTGGGCAGGTACCCGGGCTTACAGGATGTCCTGAGGCAGGCCAGGAAAGTCTGTGTGCATTTCCGCAGATCTTATAATGCCAGTGCTCGCCTGGCTGAGCTGCAAAAGGAGTTGAACCTGCCCAAGAACCGCCTTATATGTGACATGCCCACCAGGTGGAACTCAACGTTGGCCATGCTGCAGCGGCTGCACACGCAGCAGAGGGCCATCAATGAGTACCTGTGCGACTACGGCACCAGGACAGGGTCAGGGGAGCTTGGTTTTTTTTCTCCACGCCAGTGGGGCATGATCAGGGATGCATGCACTGTCCTGGCACCATTTGAGGAGGCCACGAGGATGGTGAGCAGTGACAGTGCATGCATCAGTGACACTGTACCTCTTGTCCACCTGTTGGAGCACACGCTGCGTGGAATAATGGACAGGGCACTTGAGGCAGAACAGAGGCAGGAAGAGGAGGACTTCCTTGCCTCTCAAGGCCCCCTTTACCCAGACAGTGTTCCTTCTGTCCCACCCATCGCACAGGAAGAGGAGGAGGAGGAGGAGGAGGAGGAGGAGGAGGAGGATTGTGTCAGCATGGAGGTGGAGGCTGGCACTCATCATCATCAGCAGCAGTCTTTTAGGGATGATTTACAGTCCCAAGAAACCAGTGGACTTGTACGTGGCTGGGAGGAGGTGGCTGCGGATCATGTCGTCCTTAGTGACCCAGAGGACTCCGGAGCGAATGCCTCAGCAAACCTACGCTGCATGGCCTCCCTGATCCTGCAAAGTCTGCGGAAGGATCCTCGTATTCTTCGGATCAAGGAGAGGGACCATTACTGGCTGGCCACTCTCCTTGATCCACGGTACAAGGGTAAGGTTGCGGACCTTATGTTACCGTCGCAGAGGGAGCAGAGGATGAGACAACTCCGGGAGGCCTTGCAGAAAGGTCTGTGCAACGCGTTCCCAGAGACTGGGAGGTTGCAAACTCCTGGTCCTGGACAACGAGTTGCTGAGGCTTCGGCCAGTCAAAGAAGGAGCGGTGGGGAAGGTGGCCGTCTGACCGATGCGTTCAGACAATTCTTTAGTCCGCAGCCCCAAAGTATGATCGGTTCCAGCAACCATCGCCAGCGTCTGATAAACATGGTGCAGGAATATCTAGGGGCAAGGTCAGACTTGGACACCTTCCCCACCGAAAATCCTCTGGCTTACTGGGTCTTGAGGATGGATCACTGGCCAGAGCTTGCACAGTATGCAATTGAGCTACTGGCCTGTCCTGCATCCAGCGTTCTTTCGGAACGCACATTCAGTGCTGCTGGAGGATTTGTCACGGATCACAGGGTGCGCCTGTCCACCGACTCGGTTGATCGACTGACTTTCATCAAGATGAACCAGTCTTGGATCACCACCAGCTACCACACACCTGATGCTGATATAACAGACTAATTGATTTTAACATGTCACATCCCTTCAAGACTGATGCTGATGCTGAGTGCCTGTGCTGTTATGTTGACTGGCTATCCTCCTCCTCCGAGTCCTCAATGATACGATTGATGATGATAGCTTGTAAGATCATTTTTGTTTATGGGTGCCGCCACCAGTGCCTAACGCCCAATTTTTCAGCCCCTGTTTAACAGGGGCGTGTAATTACAATTTTTGAAGCAATACTTTGCAACAGGGCTCATTGCTGTGCTCCAAGTACAGTATCTGTGAGGAGTTGCAGTGTTGTGCCACCAGTGCCTAACGCCCAATTTTTCAGCCCCTGTTTAACAGGGGCGTGTAATTACAATTTTTGAAGCAATACTTTGCAACAGGGCTCATTGCTGTGCTCCAAGTACAGTATCTGTGAGGAGTTGCAGTGTTGTGCCACCAGTGCCTAAGGCCCAATTTTTCAGCCCCTGTTTAACAGGGGCGTGTCATTACAATTTTTGAAGCAATACTTTGCAACAGGGCTCATTGGTGTGCTCCAAGTACAGTATCTGTGAGGAGTTGCAGTGTTGTGCCACCAGTGCCTAAGGCCCAATTTTTCAGCCCCTGTTTAACAGGGGCGTGTCATTACAATTTTTGAAGCAATACTTTGCAACAGGGCTCATTGCTGTGCTCCAAGTACAGTTGCTGTGAGGGGTTGCAGTGTTGTGCCACCAGTGCCTAAGGCCCAATTTTTCAGCCCCTGTTCAACAGGGGCATGTAATTACAATTCTTGATCTAATAATTCACAGCAGGGCCCATTGCTGCACCCACCAAGAGTAACTGTCAGGGCTTACAGTGTTGTGGCACCAGCACCACCATCAAAGGCCCAATTTTTACTACCACTGTTCAACAATTATATGTAATTAAAATTCCTGATATAATAGTTGACAGCAGGGCGTTCCAGCACCAACCAAGAGTAACTGTGAGTGCTTACAGTGTTGTGCCAACACCAACAACTAAGGGGCCTATTTCTGCAGAGTATATACGGCAGGTCCCTACTTTCAAACATCCAACTTACAAACGACTCCTACTTGCAAACGCAAGAAGACAACAGGAAGTGAGAGGAAATCTACCACTAGGAAGGAAAATTCTCTCCTGTAAGAATAAATATGGGAGAAAGGTGTCTCCTCTGTACTGATGCTTTATCAGCAATCCTTGTTTCAAGAAAAACACCACATTTCAAAAACAGTTGTCATTGGGACGGAAAGTGAGGTGAAATGTTCTGAACAGGGGCACAGACAGCAAAACAAATGTTACAGGGGTGATAACCCTTACCTATGTTTTCCAAAAAGTTTAAAAATAGATTTTTGGTCTGGAGCTACACTTCAACAATGTACCTGTTCAAAATTACAAACAGACTCTACATAAGAACAAACCTACAGTCCCTGTCTTGTATGCACCGCCTGTATAGGGCTGTTCAGAGTATATAGGGCCTTTTTTATTTTATGTGCGGGGTTCCCCTTAATATCCATACAAGACCCAAAGGGGCTGGTAATGGGCTGGGGTAGGGGGGGGGTCATGGGGTAGCTATGCCATTTTTCTTAAAGAATTTCATCCATATTACCGGGACCAGACATTACATTAAAGCCGCAAGCAGTTTTAAATGGCTTTTTTTTCCTTTAGAAGTGTCATTTTGTGCAGGGACAGTTCTAAACACGGGAAACACGTGGCACTTCACAGGCATACTTTAGACACCCCCCAGGTACGATATTTAAAGGAATATTTGACTTTTTTTTTTTCACTTTATGCATCATTAAAATGACTGCTCCCGAAAAACGACCGTTTTTAAAACTTCTTTTTGCATTGATACATGTCCCCTGGTGCAGAACCCGGGTTCCCAAACCCTTTTTAGGACAATAACATGCATAATAGTTGTTATAATTAGCACTTTAGAATTCGAACGTTCGCATCCATTGTATTTAATAGGGTTCTAATGTTCGTTCGAACTTTCGGTCCGTTCGCGGGTTCTGGTGCGAACCGAACCCGGGGGTGTTCGGCTCATCACTAGTCTCACACCAGTTGAATAATGTTTGAATAATGTTTGAATAAAGTTTACTAGACAAGAATGAAACAGTTATTGTACAAACACATGCACAGATCCCTGTAAAGGCCATAGAGACACAATTAATCAGCGTTTTTCTTAACATTGGACCTGAATACCATAACCTGGCTGGGGGGGGGGGGGTGGATGTGAGTAGGTGTACAGTAGAGGAAATTCACAATACTATGTGGCTGTGTTGTACTAATTCCCACACACACGCACCAAACAACAGAACAGCAATAATAATAATAATGCAAAAAGTTACATTAAGTACTAAGAGTTTATGCTGCTAAATGGCTCCCTCTAGAGGACGGTTCCACCTTGTAGTATCCCTATGTGACAAGCTTTGAGAATAGTAAAGCGATGGCTGTTCCTTTAAGCTCAATCCATGTTCAGCTAGCTCTGTCGGTGCACTTATTTGTAATCCAAATAAGATAAAATAAAGTAACAACTGTAAAGATGTAATGTAGTTGCAAAAGAAACTGCTATCTCTGTTGATCCGGCTGTACCACACTCAGGTGTAATGAATTCCTAGCTGTGGCACTACAGGTGTCAGCACGCGTAGTCTGGGTAACAGGAAAACACTTCTACAAACTCAGTCACAACTTAGTAGGCAAGTGCCTTCTCACCGCTATGAGTCCTCAGCCCACTATTATGCTCCGTCTGGAACTCCCTGGTAGATGTCCCTGGGATAGACGATGGCGCCGGTCCACAGCGCGGCCGCTCACAGAGTGCTGGTGAATGAGTGGCTTCAGATGCTATGAAGCGCGGGCCGATCCCCTTGCTCGATCAGCCGGGCTGTCCACAAGGATCCCTCTGTCAGGCGATCCGCTCTTCAAATCTAGGCCCAGGCTCTCTCAGCCCTGGGCCTACTCACACAGGCCTCTTGCTAGTTGAAAGATGGTGTCCAGAGAGAGCGAGCACCGACCACGCCTCCTCTTTTATCTGCACCCCAAGCAGGCTGTGCGATTTCTCATTGCATCCTGGTAACACAGTGGCATTGTGGGTACTTGTAGTCTTCTCTCTGCTCATGCCAATAGAGTCCCTTCCTCCTTTACTACATTCCCCACCATGCAATACTTCATCGTTTAACAAACCCAAACAAAAGTTTTAATGGCACTAAATAAAATGGACACCAGAGCGAGCCAAATCCTATGATAATAATACAGCGCATTTTTAAGGGATACTTTGGTAGTAGACCCGTGCTACAATAAATTATCACATTCCCTCTGTTCTTAGCTGCATAAGAGCCAGAGGAGGAGAAACAGCAGTATACTGAGCTTCCCAGTGAATGGCTATGTGGGGGGAGGGGCAAGTCTGATAATTTGAGGAGAGCAGGCTGGAATCCCAACATAGTTAGAAAATGGACCACACTGTGGTCAGTTTTTAAAAGGGAAGCAAAGGGACTGGCAGAAATACCAGGTATTTCACACAAAGGAAGCAAAATAAAGAGAACAGGATACTTTTTCATAGAAGTACATGGTACAGCAGGCACATAACACGAATATGAAATGTTTTACATATTCTTTAAGCACCTGCTTCTTAAGTCATAATCACATATAAATGTAGCGGGGATGCACTTTCCCTGTGTATTTAAAACTGGCAAAGACACCAGTAATGTGCAGTTCCCTGCAGCTCAGCGGGTGACGCTGTCACCTTGGGCTGGGGTTGAACCATTGCTGAGTGCCGTACCCCTTTTTGTCCTCCCCCGGCAGTGGTATGGTGGGGCGGGGAACCCGCCGTGCCTGCTGGGAGAGGGTATAAAGGGCGCGGCCATCTTTGTCACGGGGTCGAGTCCCAGGCACCTTCAGCCTGAGGGCGGTGGTTTGTGTCGGTCCTCTAGGCGGCCTAGGCCTGGAGGACGTTCGGAGGTCGTGTTCCATCCCAGGCACCTTTGGCCTGGGGTGAGGTACTTGGATGGCGGTCCGGGACTGAGGGTCCCGGACTAAGGCTCCGCGAGGGAGGAACTTCCTAGGGGACCCCGGAAGTGGGTACCCGAATCCAGTGGCGTAAGGGACCGGAGGGGGTACTTACCTGAAGACCTGGTGCAGCAAATTGCCAGTGACGGATGAGCCTCCGGAGACCGCCGGAAGGGATGTCTTCCTCGATTGGGAGCAGAAACCTACTTCTGGGAAGGAAGTTGGAGAGTTCATTGTGCCTGGGCCTACTCGCATCCACACCCCCTATCTGTTCTGTTCGTTGAGGGAGTCCAACTGTTTGTGCATTACTCTGTTATCGGAAGAATAAAGGAGTGTTGGACTTTATTGGTGTGGGGCTCATTTTCTGGCAGACATTGTTCAAGAAAACCACCAGGAGGAGGCTCCAGATGCAGAACACCGGCACAAAGGTAAAAGAGGATTGTCTCTCGCTGCACATACATCTGCAGGGGAACTTGGCGTGGTGACCTTGCACTCTCTCCTCAGAGGTACCCCTAGACAAGAGCAAGAGAACAGTTGAGAGGAGAGAGAGGGGGCCGCTACATAAAGTTGATCAATGTGATTGCCTTGGACACTTTGTGAGAAGCATGATGCATGTTGAAGTAAAAGATCAGAATACTTTTACTGAATACTTTTTGCAGAATACTAACTTGTTATATTGTGACTACATATATACACATGGCCCTCAGCTGGGAATTTGCAGCATTCAACACCCCTGCTTTTATTAAGCTACTGTGGTCAGCTTCATGCAAAGGTCAAAGTCTAAAGTGATGACCTGCAAAATGGATTGACAAGCAGATATGGCTAAGTGTTAATTGTTTAATGACTGACTACAGCATATTTTTGGAATAACAAAGACATATTTGCTGACTGATTAGCATCCTTAGTAGCAACAGGGCCAGACGTTCTACGTGACTTATTTATTTGTGGAAGGACTCTGCAACAGATTAAAGTCTCCCAAAGACTTCAGAGGGAGGTCACATATTTAGGCACAATACAACCACCATCACCAAAGTACACTACAGAGCACAACACAAACTCAGAAGACGAACAGGTAGGGTGAGGAACTGAGTATGGCACCTGCTGGTCAGAACGAATACAATTCGGACAGGTTTCCTAACTCAGTTAGTCATGTTTTCCACAATATCAGCTAGATAGGACAACTGTCATTTAACGTCTACAGGTATCCTATGTCTAGGACTTAGAAGGAGACTGGTTGTTAAGTGCAAACCCTATGAAAATGCATCGAAACATGCCAAAAATGAATGTACATTTGTTTTTCATGTGCTCCCATTGAAGTCTATGGAGTCAAAATGTAGTATGCTGCACCAAAAGAAATGCCCGCACCTTTTCAAAAATCACACTGCACCATGTTGAATTGATATGAACATGCACCATGTACAATAATGTGATTTCTAACATCTTGCATTGCAGTGCAATGGCAAATGTAGGAGAAATGTCATTAGTGTGAATGGGGCCTTAGAGCTATGCAGTATAAAATATACTACATACAGTATATATAAAAAAATAATATATATATATATATATATATATATATATATATATATATATATATATATACTGCATATATGCACCACTGCCACACCCACAAAGGAATATCTTTTAGGGTGCTGTTTGGGTACAACTAATATTTCTAAATGTTTCAATGAGGTGCCATGTTGAACGTCCAGTGACCAGTATGAGAGAATGAGAGCGATAACACCAAATTTAACACACCTGCTTCCCATTCACACCTGAGACCTTGTAACACTAAAGCCCCATACACACGGTCGGACTTCCATCGGACTTTTCCGTGTTTTTTTGTCCGAACGGAGTTGGTCGGGAACACCCATAGCATACACACGCTCTGACTTTTCTGCGAACTTTCCCAAAACTTTTTGCAACATCACGTGGTTTTTCTGCTCTTTTCTGCTCTTTACCGCCACCCTTTGGTAAACTTCTGCTATTGTTGGTTGATTTTAACATTAGTTGTTTTGTCCATCGGACAAAAGTCTGATGGTTTTCTGTACACAGGGTCGGACTTTGCTCCATCGGACTTTTGTTGGCCAAAAGTTTGTCCGTTTGCAGACCCAACTTTTGTCCGATGAAAACAAAAAACAAAACAAAAAAGTTTGTCCGATGGAGCGTACACACGGTCGGATTGTTGGTCCAACTTGCTCAAAATGAAGTTTGTTGGCCAAAAGTCCGACCGTGTGTACGGGGCTTAACGAGTCACATGACACTAGGGATAAAAAATTGCTAATTGGGCCCAATTTGGAAATTTTTTCTTAGGGGTGTACTCACTTTTGTTTAGACATTAATGGCTGTGTTGAGTTATTTTGAGGGGACAGCAAATTGACACTGTTATACAAACTGTACACTCACTACTTTACGTTGTAGCAAAGTGTCATTTCTATAATTTCTATAATAAAATATGTACATAAATGTGAGGGGTGTACTCACTTTTGTGAGATACTGTATATATTAGAGCTGCACGAATAATCGGTAAAGAATCGAGATCACGATTTTACCCCCCTCGCGATCTTAACAGAGCATTTCCTTGATTCAGTGCAGAGTTCTCTGCTCAAGCCGACAGCTGTCAAAAACAAAACAGGCAGCCTGCCAAGTTTATCACAACTTGGCGAGATAGAGAGAAACAGTGTAACATTTCGTTCTTTTAGATCAAAGGAATGAACTTCCGTCTGTAGATGAGGGCAGTTTAATAACTTATAGACTAAACCTTTTTCTGACACTTGTTGCTTACAAGTTAAAATCAGTATTTTTTGCTAGAAAATTACTTAGAATCCCCAAACATTATATATATATATATATTTTTAGCAGAGACCCTAGAGAATTAAAGTGTAAGTATACCCTCCTATGGTTTTCAGCCAAGGAAGCTGCCATCTTTGCCTCTGTTTAATCTACAACTGCCCCGATGCTGCACATGTGATCAGTTATGACACCAGCCATTGGATGGTTTGACAGTTTGGTTGAGAGCACAACCAATGGGAGTGTTACATTTCCGGCACGTGCCGGAAATGAAAAACTCTTTTATGGATGGGTTTACTTCCGCTTTAAATGGCGGTTGTTGCAATATTTTATGACTCACTGTATTTGCACAGTGGTCTTTCAAACACAATATTTTTGGAAAAAATACACTTTCATGAATTAAAAAAAACAAAACCGTAAAGATAGCCCAATTTTTTTTTTTATATAATGTGAAAGATGATGTTACGCCGCTGTTTTTTTTTCTCCGATGGTGTTCCCCACAGACGATCTCAATTTCCTATCATTTTTTTTTACACCCATGGAAAAAAGACCGATGGTGCCCACACACCATCGTTTTTTTCCGATGAAAAAAGTCCATCTGTCTTTTTACATTGGAAAAAACGATCATGTGTACGCAGCATAAGAGTAAGAAACCAAGGAAAAATAAATCACGAAGAAGAAAGTAAGCTCCACCCCAGGGAATTTAAGGTCAGCATCGATGGGCTTGTCAGAATTTCCAATAGGTCCAAAAAACGTGAAGGCAAGCTCGTCGCTGGGAACTGGTCTCACCAGGGTTGCCAAGTCTTACAAAATTTGTCCCTTGCGTCCACGAATATCGTTGTAAGCTTCTCGTTTGTCAACGTACAATGCACCTGTCGCTTCACCGCCTCAAAGGAAAGGAGAGGTGTTTTCCACATGGTTTGTATGTATTCTGTTTATTCACTTTTTTCTATTGGTTGAACTAGATGGACTTGTGTATTTTTATAGCCAAACTATGCAACTATGATTTGGGTCCAAAAGTGAGAAGGTTGGAAGCAAATGTAATCTAAGTGGTTGGAGACAAACTAACCATTTCCCCTGCTGGGACCAAATGTTCATCAAGTAACATTTTGAGCATTACAGATATATATAAAATAGAACAATTTTGCATGGCAACTTGTGTGAAGCGGCTCCCAGCTTGTTAGCTCTTATCATTACATGTCCAATTAGTGGATCCTTATGTCTGTGTGTAATGAGATAGCTAGAGGGTATCTGTACATTTCTCAAGATACACTGATGTCAGCCAAGAGAAGACATGTCCAAACCTTGACTTCTACTATTCATTTCATCCTACATTAAAGAGGGGAATGACTTTTCCTGCTAGTTCTTATGCCGCGTACACACGATCGTGATTCACGGTGGTGAAAACACCGCTGTGAATCACGACATGAAAAAAAATGAAAAACGAGGGAACGGCATGTTCCCCCACACACGACCGTTTTTCCCATCATTTTTTTCTTTGTCGAGAAAAACGACCATGTGTGGGCTCCGTGGCAGTGTTTCCCTATGGAAAATTAGAGCATGTTCTATTTTTTCTTGTCGTGATTAATGCCGTTTTTCCCGTCGGGAAAAATGATCGTGTGTACGCGGCATTAATCTTTATCAAAATCAGAGCCAAATGGGTAACTTGTATGAAAGATTTGGTCATCAATCCAGGTGTTTCGTCTTTAAAAAACAAACACAAAAAAAGAAACAAACCCCTCATCCTTATAGAGCAGGCTGTGGCTGGTTGCAGCACTCGATGGACCCTGCTGAAACAAGGGGTAATGTAAGTATTTACTCAATTTCTGTGCACACCAAGACAAGCATTTTTTTAATACCTGCAGTTGGACTGTAAGGCTAGGTCCACACCTTTGCATCTGCATTTTCATGCATGTTTTTTTGTTTTGTTTTTTGCGTTTTTGAGGCATTTTTCATGTGTTTTTCATGCAATGCCATTACCGACATTAAGGGCTATGAATGCTGGTTGCTGCACCAAAAAAAGACCTGTACTATTTTCCCAATGCATGGCAGCACAGCAAAGAAAATGGGCCCCATAGAAAACCACAGCAATCCTCTTGTCATAGATTAATGCACGTTGGGCGAAAGCGGCAGCACATTAAATCACAAAGGTGTGAACAAGACCTAAGGATTGTAAGCATTCATGATGCAGCTTATGTGATGATAAAGTTTGATTAAATTATTCATACTTGCAATGATTTTATATATAAAAATGTGTCCTAAATCTGTTAAAATACTTTAAATGAGAATGAATGTACGTGACATGTTTTAGTTCAGCCTTTTTAAACAGGGTGTTCAGGCACCAAGGGGCGCCTTCAGGTTTTTCCAGGGGTGTCTTGGCAAAATGCCTGAAAATTGCCCGAAAATTGGGTGGTTGGAGTCTGCCTTTTAGTTACAGAAAGCCACAGATTTTCATTGTGCACCATTACAACCTTCCAACCACCGGTGTCCTAACAACCAATGACATCATCGGTTGGAAAGGAGGTCATCAGGGGCCTGCACAGCTTCCTAGTTTGCCCCGCCTCTGCCCCTATCCATCAGCACTGGGATCACATTAGCTGAGTGGGGGATAGAAACTGAGCAGGAGGAGAAATGCTGGAATAGTCAGTACCATTGTGCAAAGGTGTATTTGTTTTGGAAGTTTTCAGACTAGCTAACTGTACCTGCTTACATGTGTGTTTCCCTCATTAGGGTCTCCAGCATTGGCAGGAGGTAGATATGTCTACTTGAATTTCTGCAGTTTCCAGATTAGCTACAGTCAGGTCCATAAATATTGGGACATCAACACAATTCTAATCTTTTTGGCTCTATACACCACCTCAATGGATTTGAAATGAAACGAAGATGTTCTTTAACTGCAGACTTTCAGCTTTAATTTGAGAGTATTTTCATCCAAATCAGGTGAACGGTGTAGGAATTACAACAGTTTGTATATGTGCCTCCCACTTTTTAAGGGACCAAAAGTAATGGGACTGATTAACAATCATATATCAAACTTTCACTTTTTAATACTTGCAAATCCTTTGCAGTCAATTACAGCCTGAAGTCTGGAACGCATAGACATCACCAGATGCTGGGTTTCATCCCTGGTGATGCTCTGCCAGGCCTCTACTGCAACTGTCTTCAGTTCCTGCTTGTTCTTGGGGCATGTTCCCTTCAGTTTTGTCTTCAGCAAGTGAAATGCATGCTCAATCAGATTCAGGTCAGGTGATTGACTTGGCCATTGCATAACATTCCACTTCTTTCCCTTTAAAAACTCTTTGGTTGCTTTCGCAGTATGCTTCGGGTCATTGTCCATCTGCACTGTGAAGTGCCGTCCAATGAGTTCTGAAGCATTTGGCTGAATATGAGCAGATAATATTGCCCGAAACACTTAAAAATTCATCCTGCTGCTTTTGTCAGCAGTCACATCATCAATAAATACAAGAGAACCAGTTCCATTGGTAGCCATACATGCCCACGCCATGACACTACCACCACCATGCTTCACTGATGAGGTGGTATGCTTTGGATCATGAGTAGTTCCTTTCCTTCTCCATACTCTTCTCCTCCCATCACTCTGGTACAAGTTGATCTTGGTCTCATCTGTCCACAGGATGTTGTTCCAGAACTGTGAAGACTTTTTTAGATGTTGTTTGGCAAACTCTAATCTGGCCTTCCTGTTTTTGAGGCTCACCAATGGTTTACATCTTGTGGTCAACCCTCTGTATTCACTCTGGTGAAGTCTTCTCTTGATTGTTGACTTTTGACACACATACACCTACCTCCTGGAGAGTGTTCTTCATCTGACCAACTGTTGTTAAGGGTGTTTTCTTCACCAGGGAAAGAATTCTTCGGTCATCCACCACAGTTGTTTTCCGTGGTCTTCTGGGTCTTTTGGTGTTGCTGAGCTCACCGGTGCGTTCTTTCTTTTTAAGGATGTTCCAAAAAGTTGATTTGGCCACACCTAATGTTTTTGCTATCTCTCTGATGGGTTTGTTTTGTTTTTTCAGCCTAATGATGGCTTTCTTCACTGATAGTGACAGCTCTTTGGATCTCATATTGAGAGTTGACAGCAACAGATTCCAAATGCAAATAGCACACTTGAAATGAACTCTGGACCTTTTATCTGCTCCTTGTAAATGGGATAATGAGGGAATAACACACACCTGGCCATGGAACAGCTGAGCAGCCAATTTTCCCATTACTTTTGGTCCCTTAAAAAGTGGGAGGCACATATACAAACTGTTGTAATTCCTACACCGTTCACCTGATTTGGATGTAAATGCCCTCAAATTAAAGCTGAAAGTGTGCAGTTAAAGCACATCTTGTTTGTTTCATTTCAAATCCATTGTGGTGGTGTATAGAACCAAAAAGATTAGAATTGTGTAGATGTCCCAATATTTATGGACCTGACTGTACAATAAAGTTTTTCTGGGTACATGTGCACCCCAACAGGATGAAATTTAGTTTGCATTGTGTATCAGATACAATTGCCATGTAAAATAAAATTCCCATTTTCAAATTTTTGTATCCTTTTTGTGCAATTTTCAGGTTCTGCAGCTGACAACAGTGGACCGTGAGTGGTTAATGTGGGTCAGTAGAATTTCTTGTGATCTCTATGGGAAGCTTACAGGGTGGCATCGTGACAACACAGAAGAACTGGGAGACAAGAACAGATTGGTGTCACCCTATAATACGAAGTGCCTGCACAATGACCTTTATGGCAAGACCACCAAATGTTAATATAAGCTGCAGATTGAAAAATTTTAAAATAGATTTTTATATACATATTACCTATACTTTAACCACTTGCCAACCAGCCTTTTTCTGGCACTTTTTGTTTACAAGTTTAATGCAGTATTTTTTGGTAGGAAATTTCTAATAACCCCCAACGATTATACTTTTTTTTTAGCAGAGACTCTAGGGAATAAAATGGTGATTGTTGTAATTTTTTATGTCACACGTTATTTTTAACGTTTTGCAAACGCAATTATTTTGGAAAAACATTTTTTTAATGAATTAAAAGGAAAACAATATTTACCCCAATTTTTTGTATGATGTGAAATATGATGTTGCGCCAAGCAGAGGCGTAGCGTGGGGGGGCAGGGGGGGCCGTCGCACCGGGCGCAATAATTCCCGCACCGTTTGTTTCACTTTTCTCAAGGCCCGTTAAATTCTATTTACGATGTCACGGCCGGGCCCGGCCGCCATCTTGCGGCAGCTGGCGTCCTGTGATTGGGCGAATGTGGTCATGTGCTCCGGCAGGGCTGGCCAGTCCTTGAACGCGGGCGGCGCATGCGCGAAGGCCCGCCCGCGCTACTGTAAGCCGCCGTCTTCTCCTCCACCCTTCCTCCCTGACCGGATCTGGAAGTGGTGTAGTGCCTTCATCTGGGACCCGGGAAGTGAAAGTAACGCGGCAGTGTCTCGATTGATGGACAACGAAAAATGTAGGTGAGTGAGGCAGGGAGTCATCTCAGATGGATGAAGCAGAGGCCAGACCCGGTCAGCAGCAGTTAGGGAGAGGAGAGTCGAGTCACGCCACCGCCATGTGTTAATGCATGCATGCCTGCGGGCCTAAGTACAGACAGACAGAGACAGTTACATGCCAAAAGCCCCCTCCAAGCCCCCCCCCCTCAGGAATTGGACTAATGATTTACTGAGCTTCATGACAGTATCTCTCAGAGCTTTCAGCATCATGTAAGGGGTTAAATGATCAATCCTGCTAGGTATTTGGCATATCGAATGACCTGAGGAATGCATTATATAGCAGGATTAATCATTTAACCCCTTACAAAATGCTGAAAGCCCTGAGGTATGCAATATACTTCAGCATGTAAGGGGTTAAATGATAAGTCCTGCTATATAATGCATTCCTCGGGTCATTCGACATGCCAAATACCTAGCAGGATTGATCATTTAACCCCTTACATGCTGAAAGCTCTGAGGGATACTGTCATGAAGCTCAGTAAATCATTAATCCGATTCCTGAGGGAGGGGCTTGGAGGGGGCTTTTGGCATGTAATTGAGGTGTTACTCGCGGACATGGAAGGTAAAAAATATTCTCATGGTGCAGTATGTTAACTCAAATAAATGTATTATAAGAATTATTGCACTTACAAGCGTGATGTTGGGATATCAGCGACACAGCAATCACATATGCGGTCATGTAAGGAGCTGCGGCGTCTCCATTAACCCCTCTCTACTCCCTATCGTCAATCCACTGTCTGGAAAGGAAAAACGTATAGGCGTCACCAGGGCTCCACCCGTCATCACGTTTTTCCTTTCCAGACAGTGGATTGACGATAGGGAGTAGAGAGAGGTTAATGGAGACGCCGCAGCTCCTTACATGACCGCATATGTGATTGCTGTTTCGCTGATATACCAACATCACGCTTGTAAGTGCGATAATTCTTATAATACATTTATTTGAGTTAACATACTATACCATGAGAATATTTTTTTACCTTCCATGTCCGCGAGTAACACCTCAATTACACTTTGCTGTTTCTGGATACCACTTGAGTCTTAGGGAGACAGTTAAATTCCCTATACTTGGTGAGACTGTGTGACAGTCCCGGCCTTTCTGGTAAGCAGGCTACTTCTTAATTGGGTGTCGAGCTATTTGCACAGCCACGGTGGCTGATGTGAAGATTTTTGTCACTTATCTATTTTTCACTCATTTGGATGCCAAGCATTGCATAGAATCTTATGAACTTCATTGTGATTGGGACTCTGCATTAGTTTTTTTTTTTCACCCGCTGAATTTTTCACCACTCATAATTCCTTAATTCCTTTATTTTAATTTTGCATAGACCTACATGTACTTTATGAGATTGAGATTCTGCAATAGTTTTCCTTTCTCACAGTTTTTTTCACTCGTTGATATTTTTTTCATCTCATTTGTTTATGCTATTGGTATCTTGCCCAGATATATCAATTTTATGTGATTAGGATTCTGCAATATTTTTCCTCCTTCACTAATTTTTATGTCTTAATTTCATTCAATTGAAAATTACTTAGACTCATATGAATTTAAGAAATGGGAGACTCTGCATTAGTTTTCCTTTTCACCAATTTTTCACATTACACCTATTGACATTCATTTATTTATTCATTTAGCGCTGCACCTCATTTTACATATTTCAGTGTAGGTGTCAGTGTGTGTGTGTCTGTGTGTGTAGGGGTCAGTGTAGGTGTCAGTGCAGGTGTCAGTAGGTGGGTCAGTGTAGGTGTCAGTAGGTGGGTCAGTGTAGGTGTCAGTAGGTGGGTCAGTGTAGGTGTCAGTGCAGGTGTCAGTAGGTGGGTCAGTGTAGGTGTCAGTAGGTGGGTCAGTGTAGGTGTCAGTAGGTGGGTCAGTGTAGGTGTCAGTAGGTGTGTCAGTGTAGGTGTCAGTGTAGGTGGGTCAGTGTAGGTGTCAGTGTAGGTGGGTCAGTGTAGGTGTCAGTAGGTGGGTCAGTGTAGGTGTCAGTAGGTGGGTCAGTGTAGGTGTCAGTAGGTGGGTCAGTCTAGGTGTCAGTAGGTGGGTCAGTAGGTGGGTCAGTGTAGGTGTCAGTAGGTGGGTCAGTGTAGGTGTCAGTAGGTGGGTCAGTGTAGGTGTCAGTAGGTGGGTCAGTGTAATGGTCACGTAGGTCAGGTGTGCAAGGTAGTGGTGTGCGGGTTAGTGGTCGTGTGTAGTTTAGTGGAAAGTCCGCAGGTTGGGGGGGGGGCACATATTTCTTGCCTTGCCCCGGGCGCTGACAACCCACGCTACGCCACTGGCGCCAAGTAAATAGATACCTAAAATGTCATGCTTTAAAATTGCAAACTCTCATGGAATGGCGACAAACTACAGTACTTTGGCGACACTTTAAATGCCTTTACAGGTTACCTGTTTAGAGTTACAGAGGAGGTCTAGCGCTAGAATTATTGTTCTCACTCTAAGGTTCACGGCGATACTTTGTGTGGTGTGAATGCGTTTACATTTGCGTGCGCGGCTTACGTATGCGTTTGCTTCTGTGCGCAAGCATGGAGAGATGGGGGCGCTTTAAAAAAAGTTTATTGATTATTTTACTTTTTTACATTTACACTGTCCCTTTCATTTTTTTTATCTATTTTTTTTATCACTTTTATTCCTATTACAAGGAATGTAAATGTCCCTTGTAATAGAAATAAGGATGACAGGTCTTCTTTATGGAGAGATCTGGGGTCAAAAAGACCCCAAATCTCTTCTTCTTTTAATGTTTTTTGTACTTTTGCTTTAAAAAAATAACAATATTAATTTACTTCCAGCCTAGACCAGAAGTAACATCATGACGTCGCTCGGTCCTCCAAGGCCATAGAGTTGATCAAAGAGCATCTACTTATTGATCGCCTATGGGAGCAGCCGGTTGCACCATTGGATCGTTTCTCAGGTAAGCCCGAGAAACACCAGCGAGCTGCAGGAGGGAGGGAAGGATGTCCCCTCCTGCTGCTTCGGGAACCGTTCCAACGGCTCATGAGCCACTCGGAATGGTTTCATGAGAAAGCCAGTCGCTGGCTGCAAAAACAATATTTTGGTTATGGCTGATATCTTCAGCCATGATCCCGGTAAGACACTTGCAAACTGCGAGGCATATATACGTATCGCGGTCAGCACTTGTTTATTCAGCCCTGATATTTACACAGCCCTGACAGACAGAATAGACAGGTTGGTGAGCTGAGTTTTCTCTGATGCATCTAAGCCAGGTGTAGGCAACCTGGGGCCCTCCAGCTGTTGTGGAACTACATTTCTCATGAGGCATTGCAAGGCTGGAAGTTACAATTACTCCCAGAGGCATGATGGGACTTGTAGTTCTGCAACAGCTGGAGGGCCCCAGGTTGCCTACCCCTGTTCTAAGCAATAAAGTTAGATCACCCCCCTCAACGCCTATTATTCCCTGCTTGTGATTTGACAGGGAGGGAGCAGCAGGCATTCACCCTTCTTCTCTCTGCTCCTGTCATGTTCCATGTCAGTACATGTATAAGCTGCATTCCTGATTGGCTGCCAATTCTGTCCCTCCCTCTCCCGGTCTGAGTGCTGCTGTCAGGAGCTTACAAGAGGCCTATACCAAGTCAAATTAATAAACTTGCTGCATTTAAAAATATCTCATTATTTTAATAAATACATTACTACATTCAGTATTTATTGGTATATCTAATTGGCATTCATCCTTAATGTACTCTTGGTAAAATGTGGACAGAATCACTTGACTGTTTAATGTTTGAATTTTTTTTTCCTTATAAGCCGTATGTTTTTCAGTTGAGTATTGCAACCCCAATAGTTTTTCTTCTTTTGTATTAATAAAGGCCAGACATCCATCCCCATCTTGTCTACACCGAGGGCTCTTCTATTTCAATTAAGCATTGAATTAAAGTTTTGTTATGTGACGAGAGTTGCTTAAGCAGATTAATTAAATGGTACAAAAAGCATGTTGTCGTAAATACTCTTGCAAATGCACCGAGTTCCCAGTCAAATACAAAAGGAGATTTTATTAAAGAGAAGTAAGACTGGCTTGAACAAAAGGTTAAAAGGACAGTTTACATATCGAAGGCTTTGCTTTTCTATAGAGAGCGAGGCTGAAGTGTATGCAGGGCTCCGCTCTCCGGTTGGCTTATACAAGCTGATTGTGCATGTCAAGCGAAGGCTCTCTATTTCCTGTTCATCTGTCTTTCCACATTAATTAGAAAGAGTAACTTTAACTCTGAACACCAGAAAGGCCGGTGACAGAAATCACTTCTATGGCTTAGGCAATGACAGCTTGTTATATTCAATATTTTCATTTCAGTTAACAAAAGGAAAATACATGCACATTATTATTATTATGGAAAAAACCTAACTCAAAAACACCTGAATGAAATAAGAAAAATAGTGGCACTGGTGTATATATTAAATAACTGTAATCATATATAAAATACAGTGAAAATAAACTCAATAACACCACGTGACAAGTGATAAAAAGTCCATAATGATAAGATGACATAAACAATGAGAGATTTTCTTGTTTCTGTAAGGCTTCCACCACACCACCGTGCTGTGACAACTCCCCTCTGAAAAATACACTCACTAATGAACTTGCCCTTCACTCTCGTGTTAGGCTAAATCGCTTGTGTATGATCCCACAAATGGGAAAGACGATTCTCCACTGTATCACAGTGATGATACTCGAAAATTCCATATGTAGCGGGGTTCCTTTAAAGACTCTTGAACTACTGTTCCCAGAACCCCACTGGTTCCCAGGATGTTTTGCTTCTGCCCCAGAGACTCATGGGTGCGGAGATATAAGGGACGGGCGAGGCCTGGCTCGGTCTCTTTGGACACGGGACGGCAGAGACTGATACACCTGTGTGGACCTGCGCTGGGTAGGGCCTGAAGCCTGGGGCCTTTCCGGAGCTGACCAAAGAGCCTTCCACCCCACTGCGAGCCTGGGTGGCATCCGACATCTCTACTTACAGCCTAGATTCGATCGGGGACCCGATCGCAGCGACCGCCTGTGGGCGAGTGAAGACACAGCCGGTGGAAGTCCCGGACGGAGATCGTGTCCGGCGGGTGAGCGAGCGTAAGCTCATTCCATAACCTGTTTGATAGTACTGTGCCTATAGACTGCCGAGGCCTACTACCTCATGTTAAAGACTCTCACTGGAGATCCACAGCAGGACTGATCCAGAGGATCTCCAGTGAAATGTTGCCAGTTATCAACAGTCCCTTTTCCTGGATTACAATTGTTGTTTATTCTTAAGTGCACCACCTCTACAGATTGCCGGTGAAGAATCCATCAATCATACAGGACTGAGTTCTAGAATTAAGAATCAGGCCTGATTCATTAGGGACCTAGTTTAGTTATTGCGCCACAGGGTGCCTAGTTAACAGTCGCCCCACGTGGCGTCTCCTTATACACCCCCCCCCCTTCCTATGGTGTAGTGTGACTGATATTGTGATATTGCAAGGCTCTGCGTATAATCTAAAGGTCAAGTTGTTATCACTGTTTATTCTCTTTGCATAGCTGAAAGTAAAAGCTGTTATTCCTTTACAACTACTCTGTGTCTGAGTCTCTCATAAAGTATAAGTATTAAATGTGTATACCCCTAGACTAACTGTGCCAGAAAGGGTCGAGTATATAGCCAGGGGTTGGTGGACCTGTATTCAGGGCCCAAGCCAAATCTGCGGCCCTCTTAGTTGAGGGTAGCGCTACACGTGGGGGTTCTCGTCCGGGATCCTGATACAGCGGGAAAACCCACCAAGAGGTACCGGCATGGACCCGAAAGACATCAACACGTGGTGTGGAGTAGCTAAGACAGATCCAAGCCAGTCAGTGGTCATTAACATACCGGGTCAGGAATGGTCGACCGAAACGGTGGAAGGATTAATAAAGTCAGACCCAGACACCCACACCAGTATGCACTAGTGGAGTATTCAGATGGGAACCCAGAGGTTTGCAAGCGCAAATATGCGCGGACGCCGGATAACAGATCTTATAGTCTGGCGCACGCTATTAAGAAGGAGCCACCCCCCACGGGACCACCGCAGACTGCGGCCCGTACCTCACCAGAGAGGAGAGACGGAGCGACACCTCCGGTGACGCCTGCACCTGCCACGGCCATATCACCCGAACTGATAAAGGTGTTAGGGGACCTACTAACAAACTGTCAGAAGACAAGCACGGTGCACGTAGAGACGAGCTACCGGAGACTAAAGACATTCTCGGGGAAGCTTCCCGTCCCTGCGGGGAGGAAGATTTTGACACTTGGGTGGAACAGGCATTACAGGCAGTAGAGGCATGGGAGGTGCCCGAGGCACAGAAGAGACAGCGAGTCTTGGAAAGTCTGAAAGGTGCCGCGGCAGAAGCGGTGAAGAGCTTCCGGTTTGGAAATGAAAACTGTACAGCTCAAGATTGTCTGGCCATGCTGCAGGAAGAGTTTGGTCAGCTGGAGAAGGTGTCAGAGATGATCTATCAATTTGAACACACTCTCCAGCAGCCGGATGAGAAACTGTCAGAATATGTTAGAAGGCTGAACAGGCAGTTATGCAAGATTGTTCTGAAGAAGGGAATGCTGCCCAAAGATGCAGATGAAGCAGATCATGAAGGGAGCATGGCGCTCAGACCCGGTTTGGCTGCACCTGAAAACCTCAGGAGGAGGAATGTCACTAACCTACTCTGATCTAATAAAAATTATTAGAGACGAAGAGGCGCTGCAGAAAGATCAGCAAATAGCCAAGGTGAATGTCACCCCTGTACCAGTGGTGGTCAATTCGGTCAAGAGCCCGGAAAGGGATGCAGAGGTCGACACTTTGAAATCGCAAATGGCCCAAGTGTTGGAAATGCTGACCTCTTTGATGGAAAAAGATCAAAGAAGACCAGAGAAACCAAGTCCAAGGAAGGAGTTGTTTCCGAACACCTCTGCACCGGCCTCCTTACAGGACCGAGAAGAGATGATTTGCTATAACTGCGGAGGGAGTGGCCACTTTGCTAACATATGCTCCAGTCCAAAGAAGAGAACAGATAATTACAAGCCGGTGGGAAACTCCAAAGGGCCCTGGTGAAGGAGTCAACCGGGTGCCCATCATCTTCCATGCGCTCCAACCTGAATAAAAAGGCCAAGAATGGAGGAGGCAAAACTCCTAGGAGGAGATATAGTACCCCCCCACCAAGATATACCCCAGAGGGAGGGGGCAAGACCCCTCAGTGGAAATACGGCACCCCAAAGAAGGAACATTCACCTAAAAGGAACAATAACATCCCTCAGCGGGTTTGTACCCCCATTGAGAGGGGGAAAATCAATGCATACCAGGCTCAGGAAAGAATAAAGTCAAAAAAGAGCTGGGCAAGGAAAAGTCCAAAGAAGAAGGTGACCCCAGTCCGGCCATATCCAGAGGAACTGGTGGGCCCATCTCCTACTGTGCCTATTCAAGTGGAAGGAGTCTATACTAAAGCTCTTTTGGACACCGGAGCACAGGTGACTTTACTATACCAAGACTTCTATGATTGGCATTTGAGTCATCTGCCTATCCAGAAGATAGAAGAGCTGGAAATATGGGGACTTGGAACCCAGAGTTTCCCTTATGATGGTTACCTGCCCATAAAGAAGACTTTCGACCCATCCGTAGCTGGGAAGGCTGAAGTGTTTGACACCCTGGCAGTTGTGTGTCCTCGGCCGCCTGGAGCCAGCAAGACTTCCCTGATTATAGGGACAAACACGGATCTAGTCCGGAGACTCCTGACCCCTCTAGTGAAAGAGAGAAACCATTCAGCCACCAAAATCCATCCCATGCTAAAGACGGCCTACTAACGACTGGTCTTAGAGCAGAAGACCCCGGGAGAGGGGATAGGAAAGGTGTGGAGACTTGGTAGAGAAGGAGTAGTGCTGCAGCCCGGAGAAGTAACCTGTCTTAGGGCCACTGTGAAGCTTACGTGGGAACAACCTGGCCCCTTTGTTATGCTGGAATCCGACCCAAGGGAGGAGTCCTCAGGCCTGGAAGTGGTACCAGAAGTGATCCCGCTCAAGGCCCTGAAGAAGGCCCATGGCAGAATTCCGGTGAGTGTGAGGAACACTACGGGAGGGCCCATGGAGATCCCTGCCAGAATGTTGCTGGGCCAGGTGAGCCCTGCTGCCCCGGTCACTCTGTCAGAAGTCAAGGGGACGGGTGACGGAGGAGATGTTTGGGAGAAGCTGTCCATGGAAAACCCGAACCTACCCAGGGCTTGGAAAGAAAGATCCAAGGCCCAGCAGACTAGATGGGAGAAGATCTTTTCCGAAGATGAATTTGATGTGCGGTGTGCAAGAAGTGCCACCCACCGAATCCGCCACCAAGAAGATAAGCCCTTCCGAGAGAGGGTTAGGCGGGTTCCCCTGGCAGATCTGGAGGATCTGAGGGAACAACTTGCGGAACTGAAGAAGACTGGTGTGATCCGGGAGTCTAGAAGCCCCTATGCCTCCCCAATAGTGGTGGTCAGAAAGAAGAATGGATCGTTGAGGCTTTGTATCGATTACAGGACCCTCAACAGGAGAACCATCCCTGACCAATACACCACGCCAAGGATAGAAGATGCCTTACAGAGTTTGTCTGGAGCCAAATGGTTCAGTGTGATGGACCTCAAGAGTGGGTACTATCAAATCCCTATGCACCCAGAAGACAGAGAGAAGACGGCCTTCATAACCCCGGTGGGATTCTTCGAATTCAATAGGATGCCTCACGGTCTGTCTGGAGCCCCTGCTACCTTTCAACGCCTTATGGAGAAGACTGTTGGAGACATGAATCTTATAGAAGTCCTTGTGTACTTGGACGATGTCATTGTCTTCGGGAGAACCTTGGAAGAACATGAAGCCAGGCTGGAGAAAGTATTGAGAAGACTCAGTGAGGAGGGACTTAAGCTTTCTCCTGAGAAGTGTCGGTTCTACCAGTCATCTGTGAACTATCTGGGGCACATAGTGTCTGAAGAAGGGGTGGCCCCAGATCCCGAGAAGTTGGAAGCAGTCACCTCCTGGCCACGACCCACCACAGTAACAGAGCTCCGATCCTTCCTGGGGTTCTGCTCCTATTATAGGAGGTTTGTGGAGGGGTTTGCTCGGATTGCCCGCCCGTTGAATGAATTACTAAAGGCAGAAGGGGAAGAGGATGACTCAGGGCCCAGGAGGCCTGGTGAGTCAGTTCAAGATCAGTGGAACTCAAGGTGTGAAGAGGCCTTCCAGGCCCTGAAGAAGAGCTTAACCACTGCCCCAGTTCTGGCCTACGCCGACCCTACCAGACCTTATGAATTACATGTGGATGCCAGCCATGAGGGCCTGGGCAGAGTGCTCTACCAGGAACATGAGGGACAACCGCGACCCGTGGCCTATGTGAACAGGAGCCTGACCCCCTCAGAAAAGAACTACCCCACTCATAAGCTGGAATTCCTGGCTCTCAAATGGGCAGTAGTAGACAAGCTAAAAGACTACCTCTATGGGGCGGAGTTTACTGTGAAGACAGATAACAACCCCCTGACCTACCTCTTCACCACCGCAAAACTAGATGCAACCGGACACCGGTGGTTGGCTGCCTTGTCAGGATTCAACTTTAGTCTGAAGTACAGACCAGGGGCTGGAAATAGGGATGCAGATGCCCTGTCCCGGAGATCTCATGCCATGACCAATGACTGGGAAGACTGGACCCAAGTAGCACCCGAGGGGGTACGGGCCCTTTGTCAAGGAGCTGAATTTCAAGCCAGAGGAGGCTCCAGGGCAGAGAAGATAGGAGTTAAAATGGTAGGAGTCCCTAAACACTATTGTGGAGTAACACAGCTAGAAGAAGATAACCTGCCGAAGCTATCCAAGAGGGAGTTGAGGTGTGACCAACTGGAAGACCCCATGGGGAGATTGGTCCTCGAAGCCCTGGAGAATCAGGATCCCAACAAACTTTTACATCACCCCTCAAAGGAGGCCCGCCTGTTGAGGAAGGAATGGGACAGGCTGCAGGTGCATCAGGGAGTGGTCTACCGAAGGGGCCCCTCTGATGACTCAGAAGATAAGTGGCAGTTGTTCCTCCCAGAGAAGCACTGAGAGACTGTACTAATTGCTCTTCATGACCATCATGGTCACCTAGGGGCAGAAAGGACCTTCCAGCTTGTCAGAAGTCGGTTCTATTGGCCCTGCATGACGGCAGAAGTAGAGGAGTATTGCCATTCCTGTGCACGATGCATTCAGAGAAAGACTTTACCCCATCAAGCTGCCCCAATGGGCCACTTACAGAGTCAAGGCCCAATGGATCTGGTATGCATTGATTTTCTCTGCCTCGAACCCGACCTGAGTGGATTGGGAAATGTTCTGGTAATAACCGACCATTTCACCCGCTATGCCCAGGCTTTCCCAACCAAAGACCAGAAGGCATCCACCGTGGCCAAGATACTTATGGAGAAGTATTTTGTCCATTACGGACTACCACAGAGACTTCACTCAGATCAAGGAAGGGACTTTGAGAGTCGGTTGATCCAGAAACTTCTGGACTCATTGGGAATAAAGAAGACCAGAACCACACCTTACCATCCACAAGGAGATGCTCAGCCGGAGAGGTTTAACCGGACCCTGCTCAACATGTTGGGAACTTTAGAAACAGAGAAGAAGCAGCACTGGAGCCAACACATATCAGCCCTAGTGCATGTCTATAACTGTACCACAAGTGATGCTACTGGCTACTCCCGTTATCGACTCATGTTTGGGAGAGAAGCAAGGCTGCCCGTGGATCTGGCCTTTGGCACTTCTTTAGATCATACCTCAGCTACATCTCACAAGGGATATGTGGACAGACTTAGACGCAGCTTGCAGGTGGCCTATGAACAGGCCCAGGCGGCCTCGGATCAAAGGGGAGCCCGCAACAAGAGAAATTTCGATCTGAAGGTTCGAGTGCAGGATCTGCAGCCCGGGGACTGAGTACTGTTACGCAATCTGGGGGTCCCTGGAAAGCACAAGCTTGCAGACAGATGGAGATCGGAACCCTATGTCGTCTGTAGGAAGTTGCCCGGTTTGCCTGTTTACAAACTAAAGCCAGAAGGGAAGGTGGGACCCCTAAAGATGTGGCATCCAAACCACCTGCTCCCACTTGCTGAAGCAGTCAGGATACCCCCAGCAAGGGACCCCCCGGAATCAGTCTCTATACTGGATATTCCCAGGCCGAGCACTCGGTCTCAGACCTCTCGAGCTGAAGATGGGGAGGCCTCTCAACTGAGTACTGATGAAGGAGGAGAACTGGACTGGCTGTGGCCTTCCTCGACTCCGGGGACGTCCGCCATAGATCTCCCAAATACAAGGGATACTCCAGATGCAACGCTGAATCCGGAGGCCACTGAATTCATACCCTTCAGTCCCTCAGCTGACTACTGGGAAGATGTTACTGATACTTGTTCAGAGGAGGATCCTAGAGATTCCAATTACCAGTCAACTTCTGAATCAGAGGTTCCAGAACCAGCAGTGTTACCTGAACTTATTCCTGAAGAAGAGCCTGTGGTGCCAGAAGCCCCAAGAGAACAGAGGGCTCGCAGAGTTATCAGGCCTCCCAGGAAACTAACTTACCCCCAAATGGGGACGAGCTCAGAGGACTCTGTTGTAACGGCTAGGAGAAGTGTTGAGCATCCTGATCCCTCCACTGTCCATTTGGTGGAGGGCAACCCCAGCTCACTCTCTGGCACAGTTAGGCAGGCCACTCATGGTAGTGTGACCTGTGGGCAAGAGAGTTCCACCTCAAAATTTTGGTGGGAATTCCCTATGCCAACATCATACTCAACACTGTCCAAAATTGTACATAGCATTTGTTGAAGTTTATCTTTGGGGACCAAAGAGTTTAAGTGGGGGGAGTGTGCAGCGGGATTCCTTTAAAGACTCTTGAACTACTGTTCCCAGAACCCCACTGGTTCCCAGAATGTTTTGCTTCTGCCCCAGAGACTCATGGGTGCGGAGATATAAGGGAGGGGTGAGGCCTGGCTCGGTCTCTTTGGACACGGGACGGCAGAGACTGATACACCTGTGTGGACCTGCGCTGGGTAGGGCCTGAAGCCTGGGGCCTTTCCGGAGCTGACCAAAGAGCCTTCCACCCCACTGCGAGCCTGGGTGGCATCCGACATCTCTACTTACAGCCTAGATTCGATCGGGGACCCGATCGCAGCGACCGCCTGTGGGTGAGTGAAGACACAGCCGGTGGAAGTCCCGGACGGAGATCGTGTCCGGCGGGTGAGCGAGCGTAAGCTCATTCCATAACCTGTTTGATAGTACTGTGCCTATAGACTGCCGAGGCCTACTACCTCATGTTAAAGACTCTCACTGGAGATCCACAGCAGGACTGATCCAGAGGATCTCCAGTGAAATGTTGCCAGTTATCAACAGTCCCTTTTCCTGGATTACAATTGTTGTTTATTCTTAAGTGCACCACCTCTACAGATTGCCGGTGAAGAATCCATCAATCATACAGGACTGAGTTCTAGAATTAAGAATCAGGCCTGATTCATTAGGGACCTAGTTTAGTTATTGCGCCACAGGGCGCCTAGTTAACAGTCGCCCCACGTGGCGTCTCCTTATACACCCCCCCCCTTCCTATGGTGTAGTGTGACTGATATTGTGATATTGCAGGGCTCTGCGTATAATCTAAAGGTCAAGTTGTTATCACTGTTTATTCTCTTTGCATAGCTGAAAGTAAAAGCTGTTATTCCTTTACAACTACTCTGTGTCTGAGTCTCTCATAAAGTATAAGTATTAAATGTGTATACCCCTAGACTAACTGTGCCAGAAAGGGTCGAGTATATAGCCGGGGGTTGGTGGAGCTGTATTCAGGGCCCAAGCCAAATCTGCGGCCCTCTTAGTTGAGGGTAGCGCTACACATATATAAAAACAAAAGATGCGCTCCAATAGTGCGAAATTGTATCACCAGTTTAATGCAAAATCACATCAACACTTCAATCATTAAACTCGCATGCAGGGCAGAACTTAGGGTGGTGGGGGCCCCTGGGCTTGAGTCACTTTCGGGCCCTACCTTCTATACATTACATTAAATAGATCAATTCAATGGAAAATTAAAGAGGAAGAAAACCCCGGCCGATTTTTGCAGTTTTTCAATTATTAAGTTATAACAGCTCATCGCAATGCAATACATATATATATATATATATATATATATATATATCCCCCAAAAACGAGGCCTGCAAATACCTTTTTTTAGGATGGATTCGTTCTCTGTATTTCCGGGTATCTCAAGCGCCATTTGTACTGCTGTTATGTGTGTAGCGGGGTCTTCAAATTTATGGGAATGTTTGAGTGGTAGTTGTACTAAAACACCTTATTTGATAGGGCTTTGCTAAACCATTTTTATACCTCAGGTGGGATACTGGTGTATAGTTCCCTGTGGCCTGTGGATGGCGCTGCCTTAAGGGGCTAGGGTTGAACCGCTGGTATAGTGCTGTGCCTTGGATGTCCCCTCTCGGCGGTGGTATGGTGGGTGTGGTCGGCCTACTGTGCATGCTGGGAGAGGATATAAAAGGGGCAGACCCTGCCTGTGGGGAGGGGAATTCCCGGGGGGTCCTACCCCGGGGAGTGTGTTGTTCTGTTCATTGGCCACCCCGGGCACCTTTAGCCCGAGGGTGGGGTTCCAGGTTCAAGAGTACCGGGTCTCCCTGGCCCGGTACACTGGTGGATCAGTCCCAGGCACCTTTAGCCCTGGGGCTGCAACTGAAGGCCTTGGGTCCAGCACCTTTGGCTAGGGCCCACAGAGGGAGGAGGAATCCCAGGGTGCTGCCTTGTGAGGAGACCCGTATCTGGAAGAGGAGGCCGGAGGAGGACCGTTCCGAGGGACTGGTGAGAGATCACAGTGAAGGAAGGGGCCCGGTAACTCTCTGGAGGGATGTCCTCTCCCTGAAAGAGGCCTAATACCACAAGCAAAGTTCACCAGGTCTGTGGCAGAGACCCAAAGTTCACCAGGTCTGTGGCAGAGACCCAAACTCACCCGTAACAGTTCGAGCAGAGACTGTGTGTAATCTAATTCGAGCATCACTCCGGCTGCTAGGATCCACTCTAATGGGAGACTATCCGGATGACCTGAGCCTACTTGAAGATACAGGTAGTGAATTGTGTATTTGTTTGTGCCTGGACCTACTCCAACACCTTTTGCTGTCCTGTTCTCCATCCACCCTTTCCTATCTAGTGACTGTGCATATGAGAAAATAAACTCTACGTTGGAGTTGTAACTGGTGAGGACCTTGGAGTTATTGGGGGAAATAGAGACTTGTCTTTATTGCAGTGGAGACGAGAACCATTCTCTGGAGAACCTAGCCGTGGAGACCCAGTTACATTTACACCGCTCAACCTCTTCACACAGGAGGGTACGGGCATGTGGCATGGTGTGCCCCTTTTCCTGCAAGTGAGCCAAAGGTAGGGAAGAGGGGTCTGTGCGCTACATGTGATTCAAATTATGACGTTGCTTCCGCCCTTACTGTGTCCCTGTCGGTAATCTCGCGCATGCGCCGTTGCGCTGTAACATTTGTTCCTGTGTCTGTGGCTGCTGTTTTCTTTCACTCCCCTTTTGTGACATCTTCTTTAGTCACACGGGGGAGTATCAGGAAGAGTGGAAGAAGCTAAACACTGTGAGACTTCTCCTCTGTGCCGGACAGAGGGGAAGTTCTCACAGACTGCATTCCGGCAAGATTTAAATGCCGGTTTAGAGGGGCTAATGTGCGCAAGCGCGGGGCCCCCTATTGAGCGGGGGCCCATGAGCTTGAGCCCAGTCAAGCCAATGGTAAGTCTGGCCCTGCTCGCATGTAAAAAATAAAAAATCAGCCTCAAATGAAAACCCACAGCAAACATTCGTGATAGTTGACTCTGTGGTGCACTGCGGTCACGGCGGACCTGAGGTGTGTGTTCGGTTGTATAAGTCTCACCCACTCCAGAGTTGTTTAAACAGCAGCGGCGTCTCTTGTCAATGAAGCCAGTGTTACTGTAGCCACGCCCCCGACATGTTTCGTAACTTGTACTTATTCATGGGATTGGCTACAAGGCTCTCCCTCACTTCCTTTATAGATTCCCCATGCCGATCACGTGGGTGTTGATCTCGCGCGTGCGCACACATCATGTCCCTATGACCACAAAGCGTGGTAATTCACGGATCAGAGTGTGAGATTCTGCTTGATGGAACCTATATACATCAAAAACGCCTCCCACCAACTCTCAAGCCCAGTACACACGGCTGAGATTCTCGTCAGGAAAAAAACGTCGTCTTTCCTGACGAGAATCTTGACAAGAAACTTGTCCCAGACGAGTGTACACACGTACGATTAAAAAGAACCGCCGTTCTTTTGAATAGCACGAACGCAGTGACGTCATCGACTACGAAGTTACCGCGCATGCGTCAAAGTCATTTCGAACATGCGCGGGTTTCCACGGCGACAGGTAATTGTACACACGCTCGGGTTTCTCGTCGAGAAACAGGCAGACGAGATTCTCGACGAGAAAAAAGACAGCAGGTCGTCTTTTTTCTCGTCGGGGAATCTGGGCAGTTTTCTTGACGAGAAAACTGAAACCCGCGTACACACAGCCGGTTTTCTCGGCAAGAAAGCTCTCCTGGCAGTTTTCTTGTCGTTTTTTGCCGAGAAAACCGGTCGTGTGTACGCGGCTTCAAACCATCACAAACTACAGTGTGGCATATATGCATATAAACAAAAAAATGAAAAGATAATTAATTTGAAAAATCCATTAAAAATAGATAAATCGAACATTAGAAACAGAGAACCTCATAATATAATATTGCTATTAATTACAAACAGTCTGACATATACATCTATCATAACAATGGCTGATCTATCCTGGTAAAGTCATCATATAATACTAAAAAGTACCAATACTCAAATATTGACAAAATACCATCTAGGATTGGCAAGGATTGAATACAGGGAAGGATGAGAAGTCTAAAGAAGGGAGTGAACCAACTACTAGCAATGGACAACCAATTAATGAGTTAAACACCAAAAAAGTGGTCGGTAAAGATGTAGTTATTAAAAATGAACAGATGGTTGGAGATATAGCACAGAATGGTGGGCAAATGAATAGGACTGGGCAACCAGTACAATATCAACAGGCAACCAGACCGGATGTGCAGCAAAGGGGTGGATATCAGTATCAACAACACCCATCCCCCCGACCATTTAGGGGCAATACCCCGTATAACTATCAATCACCCAGAACTGGTATAGGGAATACTCCTCAAAACAATTATTATCATCCACAGGATCACCAGCAGTGGTATCAATATCCTCCACCAAATTATTATCCAGATTCAAGGAATGAACCACCAATGTATAACATATATCAGCCATTGGCTGATGAGGAATACTATGGAAGCCATTCAAACCAGTACCCCACCTCCTCTTTTTTAGGACAACGGAGGGGGGGGGAGGGGAAGGGGGACACAGAGAAAGAACCCCCAAGGGAACAAACACAAGGGAGGGGAGAAGAATGCACCCCCACAATACTTGAACAAAGATCCAACAGCACCTCGAAGAGAAGAAGGGGGTGTAGATCAGGCCGACGCTAACAATCCAAAAAAACTAATGAGAAACAATTGAAGGCGGTAATATTTAATTTAAGCAAGGCGGATCTGAACAAAAATGAATTGAATATACTAAATGCGCGTTTGAAATGTGCCCCAAGAAAAAACTTAAACAAGTTTGAAGTATATATTGATACTCACAAGTTCATTAGGACGTTGAACATGAAAAAATACTTTCTAAGTCAGCCAGGTGTATCTTCATCTAAAAAGACGTACACCACAGAGATGATTGATAGTGGACTAAAAAACAAATCCATCTTCAACCCACAGAATCCAAGCAATCATTTCATAGAGGTCTTTAAGAACTTAGTATTGAGAGATATTGAAGAATTGACCCCAAAGAAAAGACCTAATCCTGAATACATCAAGGAAGGTATTCGATCGCTTGAAGAAATGAAAAAATATCATTATATGCCCAGCAAATAAAGGGGGGGGGGGGTGTAGTGGTGATGAATAAATCCTTTTACATGCACCAATTAAGTGAACTGCTCGGAGATCAAGTCACGTATAGGAAACTTATGTCAGATCCCACAGAATTTTATAGGATCTAGTTGGAATTATTAGTGGAGTGGGGCTATGAAATCAGGCCCCTGAACTTCAAAGAAAAACGCTACTTGGTGGCGAGCGCAAGTATCATTTACACCCTACCGAAAGTACATAAGAACACTTTAACCCCCCCTGCGTGCCCTATTATCAATGGCATAGAGTAACAGCACAATTGGGGAAGTACCTGGACAAATTCCTACAGTCCAGGGATGGACTGGCCATCGGGACTACCGGGAGTTTTCCGGTGGGCCGATGGCTCAGTGGGCTGTTTTAAAAAATATATATATATATATATTTTTATTTTATTTTTTGTGGGCCGTTTTTTTATGCAGAATTCGGCGGCAGCGGGAGCGTGGCAGCAAACAGCGGCGGGGATTCGAGGAAGGTGGCCAGCGAGGAGGGCAGTTGGATGTAAAAGCCGAGGAGGGAGAAGAGCTCCACCCCCTTCCTGACCACTGAAGAGGCGAACAGGAGCGAGTGCGGCCACCCCGGCGCTCCCAGAACGATTCCTTTACCTCCTCTCTGCTCCAGGAACCATACGGCCTGGGCCAGAGGGCAGGCTGACTGGGAGCCCGGAGGAAGAGAACATGCACCGCTGTAAGGAGCAGAGCAGCGAGAGCACCCCCCGGATCAAGAGGGAGACTCGGCGCTGCTGCTGCTGCTGGCCATCAGGTACCCGGCATCCTACAAAAACATGCCAGAACACTGAGACAGCGGGGGGGTGAACAGAGGAGGGACTGCAGAAAGGGACAGTGCTATGTGGTCTGTCTCAGCCCTCCCCTCTGTCTCTCTGCCCCCTCTGTCTCTCAGTCCCCCCTCTGTCTCTCAGTCTCCCCTCTGTCTCTCAGTCCCCCCTCTCTCAGCCCCTCCTCTGTCTCTCAGCCCCCCCTCTGTCTCTCAGACCCCCCTCTGTCTCTCAGACCCCCCTCTGTCTCTCAGATCCCCTCTGTCTCTCAGTCCCCCCTCTGTCTCTCAGTCCCCCTCTGTCTCTCAGTCCCCGTGTCTCTCAGTCCCCCCCTCTTTCAGCCTCCTCTATCTCTCAGACCCCCCTCTGTCTCTCAGACCCCCCTCTGTCTCTCAGACCCCCCCTCTGTCTCTCAGACCACTCCTCTGTCTCTCAGACCCCTCCTCTGTCTCTCAGCCCCACTCCTCTATCTCTCAGCTCTCTTCCTCTGTCTCTCAGCTCCCCCCTTTGTCTCTCAGCTCCCCCTCTGTCTCTCAGCTCCCCCCTCAGTTTATCAGCCCCCCTCTGTTTCTCAGCTCCCCCTGTCTCTCAGCCCCCCCTCTGTCTCTCTGACCCCTCCTCTGTCTCTCAGTCCCCTCCTCTGTCTCTCAGCCCCCCACTGTCTCTCAGCCCCCTCCTCTATCTCTCCTCCTCTATCTCTCAGCTCCCCCTCTGTCTCTCAGCTCCCTCCCTCTGTCTCACAGCTCCCCCTGTCTCTCAGCCCCCCTCTGTCTCTCAGCTCCCCCCTCTGTCTCTCAGACCCCCCTCTGTCTCTCAGTCCCCCCTCTGTCTGTCAGTCCCCCGCTCTGTCTCTCGGTTCCCGTGTTTCTCAGTCCCCCCCTCTTTTAGCCCATCCTCTGTCTCTTAGCTCCCCTCTATCTCTCAGACCCCCTCTGTCTCTCAGACCCCCCTCTGTCTCTCAGACCCCTCCTCTGTCTCTCATACCCCTCCTCTTTCTCTCAGCTCTCCTCCTCTGTCTCTCAGCTCCCCTCTCTGTCTCTCAGCCCCCCTCTGTCTCTCAGCCCCCCTGTCTCCCAGCCCCCCCTCTGTCTCTCAGACCCCTCCTCTGTCTCTCAGACCCCTCCTCTGTCTCTCAGCCCCCACTGTCTCTCAGCCCCCTCCTCTATCTCTCAGCTCTCCTTCTCTATCTCTCAGCTCCCCCCTCTCAGTCCCCTATCTCTCAGCCCCCCCCTCTGTCTCACAGCTCCCCCCTCTGTCTCACAGCTCCCCCCTCTGTCTCTCAGCTTCCCCCTCTGTCTCTCGGCTCCCCCCCTCTGTCTCTCAGCTCCCCCCTCTGTCTCTCAGCTGCCCCTCTGTCTCTCAGACCCCTCCTCTGTCTCTCAGCCCCCTCCTCTGTCTCTCAGCCCCCCACTGTCTCTCAGCCCCCTCCTCTGTCTCTCAGCCCCCTCCTATGTCTCTCAGCCCCCTCCTCTATCTCTCAGCTCTCCTCCTCTATCTCTCAGCTCCCCCTCTGTCTCTCAGCTCCCCCTCTGTTTCTCAGCCCCCCTCTGTCCCTCAGCTCCCCCTGTCTCTCAACCCCCGGTCTCTCAGCCCCCCCTCTGTCTCTCAGCTCCCCCCTCTGTCTCTCAGCTCCCCTCTGTCTCTCAGCTCCCTCCCTCTGTCTCTTAGCTCCCCCCTCTGTCTCTCAGCTTCCCCCTCTGGGTCTCAGCACCCTCCCTCTGTCTCTCAGCACCCCCCTCTATCTCTCAGCTCCCCCTCTGTCTCTCAAACCCCCCCTCTGTCTTTCTGCCCCCTCCTCTGTCTCATTCACTCCTTGACTCTTAGGCTGCTTTTACACTGGGGCGGGCATTGACGGTAAAACGCTGATAGTTTTAGCAGCACTTTACTGTCGTTTTAGCTGCGCTATTCGGCTTCTAGCAGGCGCGTTTAACTCCCGCTAGCTGCCGAATTAAAGGTTAAATGCGCCCGTGTAGCGCTGCTGCCGAAGTGCTTTGCAGGCGCTTCAGCAGCGGTGGCCATTAATTTCAATGGGCAGGAGCGGTGTATACACCGCTCCTCCACCGCCCCAAAGATGCTGCTTGGAGGACTTTTTTTTAACGCCCTGGCAGCGCCCCAGTGTGAAAGCACTTGGGCTTTCACACTGGGACTGCAGTGGAGGCGTTTTTCAGGCGCTTTACAGGCGCTATTTTTAGTCTAAAAGTGCCTGAAAAACGCCTCAGTGTGAAAGGGGTCCTACACTCACCCCCTTTCTTTTACACTCACTCCCTCTCTCTTACACTCACCCCCCTCTCTCACCCACCCCCTCTCACCCCCTTTCCCTCAACCCCCCCTCTCTCTCTCTCATTCCCCTCTCTCTCACCCTCTCATGATATTCAATAATAGATGTAGGGGCCTTTTGGTGGGCGTGATTTTTTGGGGGGGTGGGGGGCAACATTTTATTGAATTAAAGTGGGCCGGCCTGGATGAAGTCCAGGGCCAAATTTTTGTCCCAGTCCAGCCCTGCTACAGCCTAGTGTTAAAGTGACAAAAGATTATTTAAAAGACACTTCAGACTTATTGCTGATGTTGGAGGAGATCGCTGTAAGTACCACCTTCGAGACATATCTGATAACAGCCGATGTGTGCTCATTACACACGATCATTCAGCATTAGGATGCAGCATTAGCATTAAACTGGGCACTAAGCAGTAGGGATGACATTCCACATACACAGAAGTAGTGATGAGCCGAACACCCCCGGGTTCGGTTCGCACCAGAACCCGCGAACGGACCGAAAGTTCGTACGAACATTAGAACCCTATTAAATACAATGGATGCGAACGTTCGAATTCTAAAGTGCTAATTATAACGACTATTATGCATGTTATTGTCCTAAAAAGGGTTTGGGAACCCGGGTTCTGCACCAGGGGACATGTATCAATGCAAAAAGAAGTTTTAAAAACGGTCGTTTTTCTGGAGCAGTCATTTTAATGATGCATAAAGTGAAAAAAAAAAGTCAAATATTCCTTTAAATATCGTACCTGGGGGGTGTCTAAAGTATGCCTGTGAAGTGCCACGTGTTTCCCGTGTTTAGAACTGTCCCTGCACAAAATGACACTTCTAAAGGAAAAAAAAGCCATTTAAAACTGCTTGCGGCTTTAATGTAATGTCTGGTCCCGGTAATATGGATGAAAATCTTTAAGAAAAATGGCATAGCTACCCCATGACCCCCCCCCCCCCCCACCCCAGCCCATTACCAGCCCCTTTGGGTCTTGCATGGATATTAAGGGGAACACCGCACACAAAATAAAAAAGGCCCTATATACTCTGAACAGCCGTATACAGGCGGTGCATACAAGACAGGGACTGTAGGTTTGTTCTTATGTAGAATGTGTTTGTAATTTTGAACAGGTACATTGTTTAAGTGTAGCTCCAGCCCAAAAATCTATTTTTAAACTTTTTGGAAAACATAGGTAAGGGTTATCACCCCTGTAACATTTGTTTTGCTGTCTGTGCCCCTGTTCAGAACATTTCACCTCACTTTCCGTCCCAATGACAACTGTTTTTGAAATGTGGTATTTTTCTTGAAACAAGGATTGGTGATAAAGCATCAGTACAGAGGAGACACCTTTCTCCCATATTAATTCTTACAGGAGAGAATTTTCCTTCCTAGGGGTAGATTTCCTCTCACTTCCTGTTGTCTTCTTGCGTTTGCAAGTAGGAGTCGTTTGTAAGTTGGATGTTTGAAAGTAGGGACCTGCCGTATATACTCTGCAGAAATAGGCCCCTTAGTTGTTGGTGTTGGCACAACACTGTAAGCACTCACAGTTACTCTTGGTTGGTGCTGGAACGCCCTGCTGTCAACTATTATATCAGGAATTGTAATTACATATAATTGTTGAACAGTGGTAGTAAAAATTGGGCCTTTGATGGTGGTGCTGGTGCCACAACACTGTAAGCCCTGACAGTTACTATTGGTGGGTGCAGCAATGGGCCCTGCTGTGAATTATTAGATCAAGAATTGTAATTGCATGCCCCTGTTGAACAGGGGCTGAAAAATTGGGCCTTTCGTGGTGGTGGTGGTGGTGGTGGTGTTGCCACAACACTGTAAGCCCTCAGAGTTACTCTTGGTGGGTGCAGGAATGGGCCCTGCTGTGAATTATTAGATCAAGAATTGTAATTACATGCCCCTTTTGAACAGGGGCTAAAAAATTGGGCCTTTCGTGGTGGTGGTGGTGGTGGCGTTGCCACAACACTGTAAGCCCTCAGAGTTACTCTTGGTGGGTGCAGCAATGGGCCCTGCTGTGAATTATTAGATCAAGAATTGTAATTACATGCCCCTGTTGAACAGGGGCTGAAAAATTGGGCCTTAGGCACTGGTGGCACAACACTGCAACCCCTCACAGATACTGTACTTGGAGCACAGCAATGAGCCCTGTTGCAAAGTATTGCTTCAAAAATTGTAATTACACGCCCCTGTTAAACAGGGGCTGAAAAATTGGGCCTTAGCCACTGGTGGCGGCACCCATAAACAAAAATGATCTTCCAAGCTATCATCATCAATCGTATCATTGAGGACTCGGAGGAGGAGGATAGCCAGTCAACATAACAGCACAGGCACTCAGCATCAGCATCAGTCTTGAAGGGATGTGACATGTTAAAATCAATTAGTCTGTTATATCAGCATCAGGTGTGTGGTAGCTGGTGGTGATCCAAGACTGGTTCATCTTGATGAAAGTCAGTCGATCAACCGAGTCGGTGGACAGGCGCACCCTGTGATCCGTGACAAATCCTCCAGCAGCACTGAATGTGCGTTCCGAAAGAAGGCTGGATGCAGGACAGGCCAGTAGCTCAATTGCATACTGTGCAAGCTCTGGCCAGTGATCCATCCTCAAGACCCAGTAAGCCAGAGGATTTTCGGTGGGGAAGGTGTCCAAGTCTGACCTTGCCCCTAGATATTCCTGCACCATGTTTATCAGACGCTGGCGATGGTTGCTGGAACCGATCATACTTTGGGGCTGCGGACTAAAGAATTGTCTGAACGCATCGGTCAGACGGCCACCTTCCCCACCGCTCCTTCTTTGACTGGCCGAAGCCTCAGCAACTCGTTGTCCAGGACCAGGAGTTTGTAACCTCCCAGTCTCTGGGAACGCGTTGCACAGACCTTTCTGCAAGGCCTCCCGGAGTTGTCTCATCCTCTGCTCCCTCTGCGACGGTAACATAAGGTCCGCAACCTTACCCTTGTACTGTGGATCAAGGAGAGTGGCCAGCCAGTAATGGTCCCTCTCCTTGATCCGAAGAATACGAGGATCCTTCCGCAGACTTTGCAGGATCAGGGAGGCCATGCAGCGTAGGTTAGCTGAGGCATTCGGTCCGGAGTCCTCTGGGTCACTAAGGACGACATGATCCGCAGCCACCTCCTCCCAGCCACGTACAAGTCCACTGGTTTCTTGGGACTGTAAATCATCCCTAAAAGACTGCTGCTGATGATGCTGAGTGCCAGCCTCCACCTCCATGCTGACACAATCCTCCTCCTCCTCCTCCTCCTCTTCCTGTGCGATGGGTGGGACAGAAGGAACACTGTCTGGGTAAAGGGGGCTTTGAGAGGCAAGGAAGTCCTCCTCTTCCTGCCTCTGTTCTGCCTCAAGTGCCCTGTCCATTATTCCACGCAGCGTGTGCTCCAACAGGTGGACAAGAGGTACAGTGTCACTGATGCATGCACTGTCACTGCTCACCATCCTCGTGGCCTCCTCAAATGGTGCCAGGACAGTGCATGCATCCCTGATCATGCCCCACTGGCGTGGAGAAAAAAAACCAAGCTCCCCTGACCCTGTCCTGGTGCCGTAGTCGCACAGGTACTCATTGATGGCCCTCTGCTGCGTGTGCAGCCGCTGCAGCATGGCCAACGTTGAGTTCCACCTGGTGGGCATGTCACATATAAGGCGGTTCTTGGGCAGGTTCAACTCCTTTTGCAGCTCAGCCAGGCGAGCACTGGCATTATAAGATCTGCGGAAATGCACACAGACTTTCCTGGCCTGCCTCAGGACATCCTGTAAGCCCGGGTACCTGCCCAAGAACCACTGCACCACAAGATTAAGGACGTGAGCCACACAGGGCACATGGGTCAGTTGTCCCTGTCGGAGGGCGGAGAGGAGGTTGGTGCCATTGTCGCAAACCACCATTCCTGGCTTAAGCTGGCGTGGCGTCAACCACCTCTCGGCCTGGCCCTGCAGAGCAGACAGGACCTCTGCCCCAGTGTGGCTTCTGTCCCCCAAACACACCAGCGCAAGCACGGCATGGCATCTTTTTGCCTGCGTACTTGCGTAGCCCCTTGAACGGCTACGGAGCACCGCTGGTTCAGAGGACAAAGCACAGGAAGAGGCCATGGAGGAAGAAGAAGAGGAGGGGGTGGAGGAGAGAGGTGTGTCACAACCAGTAGTAGCATTTTGGAGGCGTGGCGGTGGAACAACCTCCAACACTACTGCACCTTGTCCTGCATCCTTCCCAGCTGCCAAAAGAGTGACCCAATGGGCCGTGAAAGAAAGGTAACGTCCCTGTCCATGCCTGCTGGACCATGAGTCAGCGGTAATATGCACCTTACCGCTGACCGCCCTGTCCAGCGAGGCCAAGACATTGCCTTCCACATGCCGGTAGAGAGCCGGAATAGCCTTCCGTGAGAAAAAGTGGCGTTTGGGAACCTGCCACTGAGGAACCGCACATTGCACAAACTCATGGAAGGGGGCCGAGTCTACCAACTGAAAAGGCAGCAGTTGAAGCGCTAGCAATTTAGCCAAGCTAGCATTCAACCGCTGGGCATGTGGATGGCTGGGAGTGAACTTCTTTCGACGGTCCAGCAGCTGGGGCAGGGAAATTTGCCTGCTAGAATCGGACGTCGGTGTACTGCTAGCAGAGTGGCCGCAAGTACTTGGCTGTGACACACCTAATTCTACACCTTCATTCCTCTCAGTGCATGTTTCAGAGAGGACTGAAGTTATAGTGGGGTTGGAGATCCCAGCTGATGCGGTGCAAGGAGAGGTCCGCTTTGTTCTTTGGTGTGGGTCTTTGAGGTAGGCTTGCCAACGAGCTGCATGGCAGGTCAACATATGTCTGGTCAGGCATGTGGTACCCAAGCGGCTGATGTTTTGGCCACGCGATATACGCTTGAGGCATATGTTGCAAACAGCAGCTGTGCGATCTGATGCACTAGCCTCAAAAAAGGCCCACACCAAATAACTTTTTGAATGACGGGCAGAGGCAGCGCCCTGCACAGGCGGAGCTCTGCGGTGTGATTCCGTCGGTGTACTGCCCTTACGCTGGCCACCAAAGGGCATCCTGCCTCGTTGGAGATGTGCCTCCTCCTCATCCTCCTCCTCCTCCTCTCTCCTATTAGGCACCCACGTGGAGTCAGTGACCTCATCATCCCCTCCCTCCTCATCACTGGAGCCAATCTGGCAGTATGCTGCAGCTGCTGGAACATGACTGCCAGATTGGTGTCCTTCTTGAGCATCCCCTCTGTCTGCTCTCACGCTACTGCCTTCCTGTAGCTGGGTTTCATCATCAGACCCTTCGAAACGCTGGGCATCCTCCTGGAGCATGTACCCAACACTGTGCTCAAACAGTTCGGGGGACTCCTCAGGAGGAGGACATGGTGGGTCTAGGGAAGGAGTGACTGATGATGAGTCTGACATTGATACCAGGGAAGAGGACGCTTTGGCAGCTGCTTTGCCAGTACCCTGAGCCTGGGTGAGAGAGGATGAGGAGGAGGAGGAGGGCTTGGTCATCCACTCTACCAAGTCTTCGGCATGATGTGGCTCAACATGTCCAGCTGCCGAAAAGAAGGACAAGCGTGTCCCATGGCCATGTGCTGATGACAATGCACCGCGTCCACGACCAGCACTGTTGCCCCCAGACACAGAGCCTGCTTGCCCTCTTTTATTGCCTCCTGACTGTCTGCCTCTCCTTGTTTGCCTTCCAGACATTCTAATGGATGGCCTGCAGGGAGATGGGAAAAAAGCAATAAGGGCTACCTTCAGGTGTCCTTCTCTGTCCCTTTACTTAAGGATTTCTAAATATGGTTGAGGATGATTGCTTTCGCACAGAATAGCACAATGACAATTTCCCTGACTGTCCAAAAAACAAGGATTTCAAAGATGGTTGATGAGGAATGCTTTAGGACAGTATAGCACAATGAGAATTTCCCTCTCTGTCCTTCCCTGTCCCTACAAACAAGGATTAGCACAGTAAAACACACTGACACTCTCGCTACCTATAGTTTTCTGTCCCTATAAAAAATGTTTTTTTAAAGATGGTTGATGATGAATGCTTTAGCACAGTATAGCACAAGGAGAATTTCCCTCACTGTCCTTCTCTGTCCCTACAAACAAGGATTGGCACAGTAAAACACACTGACACTCTCCCTACCTATAGTTTTCTGTCCCTATAAAAAATGTTTTTTTAAAGATGGTTGATGATCAATGCTTTAGCACAGTATAGCACAAGGAGAATTTCCCTCACTGTCCTTCCCTGTCCCTACAAACAAGGATTAGCACAGTAAAACACACTGACACTCTCCCTACCTATAGTTTTCTGTACCTATAAAAAATGTTTTTTTAAAGATGGTTGATGATCAATGCTTTAGCACAGTATAGCACAAGGAGAATTTCCCTCACTGTCCTTCCCTGTCCCTACAAACAAGGATTAGCACAGTAAAACACACTGACACTCTCCCTACCTAAAGTTTTCTGTCCCTATAAAAAATGTTTTTTTAAAGATGGTTGATGATGAATGCTTTAGCACAGTATAGCACAAGGAGAATTTCCCTCACTGTCCTTCCCTGTCCCTACAAACAAGGATTAGCACAGTAAAACACACTGACACTCTCCCTACCTATAGTTTTCTGTCCCTATAAAAAATGTTTTTTTAAAGATGGTTGATGATCAATGCTTTAGCACAGTATAGCACAAGGAGAATTTCCCTCACTGTCCTTCCCTGTCCCTACAAACAAGGATTAGCACAGTAAAACACACTGACACTCTCCCTACCTATAGTTTTCTGTCCCTATAAAAAATGTTTTTTTAAAGATGGTTGATGATGAATGCTTTAGCACAGTATAGCACAAGGAGAATTTCCCTCACTGTCCTTCCCTGTCCCTACAAACAAGGATTAGCACAGTAAAACACACTGACACTCTCCCTACCTATGGTTTTCTGTCCCTATAAAAAATGTTTTTTTAAAGATGGTTGATGATCAATGCTTTAGCACAGTATAGCACAAGGAGAATTTCCCTTACTGTCCTTCCCTGTCCCTACAAACAAGGATTAGCACAATAAAACACACTGACACTCTCCCTACCTATAGTTTTCTGTCCCTATAAAAAATGTTTTTTTAAAGATGGTTGATGATCAATGCTTTAGCACAGTATAGCACAAGGAGAATTTCCCTCACTGTCCTTCCCTGTCCCTACAAACAAGGATTAGCACAGTAAAACACACTGACACTCTCCCTACCTATAGTTTTCTGTCCCTATAAAAAATGTTTTTTTAAAGATGGTTGATGATGAATGCTTTAGCACAGTATAGCACAAGGAGAATTTCCCTCACTGTCCTTCCTTGTCCCTACAAACAAGGTTTAGCACAGTAAAACAGACTGACACTCTCCCTACCTATCATTCTCTTTCCCTAAACTAAAGGAATCCAGGTTAAGCAAGAAAAAAAAATGTCACTGTCCCTGCCTATGCTTCTCTTTCCCTGCTCCGGAACACACTACACTAGGCCACCGTGCTGGCGGCCTTTTATAGTGTGGGGCGTGTACTAAACACCCTCAGCAATAATTGGCCACAGGCATCCTGCCTGTGGCCAATCATTGCTCTCCTCGCTGCCGGCGCTGTGATTGGCCAAGCATGAGGGGTCACAGTGCATGCTTGGCCAATCACAGCGCCTGGATGACACTGCGATGGCGTAGTGCATTGTGGGCCGCGAATTAGGCGCGAACGGCCCAAATCGTTCGTTGTTCGGCGAACGATCGAACAGCCGATGTTCGAGTCGAACGTATGTTCGACTCGAACACCGAGCTCATCCCTACACAGAAGAGGTTTTTGGGACATGCATTGGAGTATTGCATGTCACATAACTACTTCTGGTGGAATGGACAGTTCTTCTCGCAACAGGTTGGCATGGCTATGAGAGCGAAATATGCTCCCAGCCTAGCCAACCTGTTTATGGCAGAACGGGAGGATAGGCATGTTTTCAGAATTTTTTTTATCAGAGATTTATAGATGACCTCATCTGGGAAGGGTCACATGAATCAGCTGTGGAATTTTTGAGAGATTTGAATCAGAATGACAATAACATCAAATTGGATTATCTGATAAGTGATAAGAGCATTAACTTCCTGGATGTAACTATTGAAAAAGAGATGAATAAATTGAATACCAAAGTTTGCTTTAAACCGACGGACCGCAATAGTTATTTATCCGTTAGAAGTGGTCATCATCCGTCATGGATTAAAAATATACCAAGGGGACAGATGCTGCGAGTCCGACGGAACTGCATGAAGATTACTGATTATCATCAACAAGTAGAGGAGCTTATGACAAAATTTGTTATGAAGGGGTATACGGAGGAATCTCTGGATAAAATTATTCAGGAGGTATAAGAAATCCCAAGAGAATCATGCCTTAAGAAGAAATCTGATGTCCAGGTACCTAACAATCAACACCAACTGGGCTTTGTTTCTAACGACCATTGCCAGTATAAAGATATAGAAGATATCTATAAGAAGCATTGGCACATATTGTGCAGGGATAGACATTTGGGGGAAATAATGACAAACCAACCTAAGTTCATCTACAGGCGAGCCCTGAATTTCGGAGATCAAATAGTAAAGAAGATCCTTGATCCTCCTGACCGACAGCTATTTGATTTTAAAGGCTTTTTTTGCTGCAGAAAATGTATATGTTGCAGAAATGTTAGAACTAGCAATAGGGGCAAAACTGCAAGCTGCAATAGGGATGGTGAATCATTGATCGTAACCCTTTCACCCCCTTTTGCCACTAAGCGATCGTTTTTCTGATCGCTGTATTAGTTATGCTGGTGCCGCTAGGTAGTCAGTTATTTTTTTAGGTTCGCTGCCAGGTTATTATAGCTTCAGGTACCCCCATATATTACCTAATAAAGGTTTTAACCCCCTGATTGCCCCTAGTTAACCCTTTCACCAGTGATCACTGTATAAGTGTTCCGGGTGACGCTGGTTAGTTAGTTTGCTTTTTATAGTGTCAGGGCACCCGCCGTATATAACCCAATAAAGGTTTAACCGCCTGATCACCCGGCGGGTGATATCAATTAGGTTTTAGCGTCAGAGAGGGTCTGCGTCGCCCCAGGCAGCGTCAGGTTAGTGCCAGTAGCGCTAACACCCACGCGTGAAGCATACACCTCCCTTAGTGGTATAGTATCTGATCAGATCTATACTAGCGTCCCCAGCGGTTTAGGGTTCCCAAAAACGCAGTGTTAGCGGGATCAGCCCAGATACCTGCTAGCACCTGCGTATTGCCCCTCCGTCCAGCCCAGGCCACCCAAGTGCAGTATCAATCGATCACTGTCACTTACAAAACACAACACACATAACTGCAGCATTCGCAGAGACAGGCCTGATCCCTGCGACTCCAGTGCTGTAGGAGGTGATTTCACCACCACAGTTAAAACAAAGAGCATATATGCCGAAGCATGGGAGCAGCAGGGGCGGAGGAGCGATTTTGCTCCTAATGCCGCGTACATACGGTCGAAATTCCGACGGAGGCTTGACCGTGGAAAATTCCGACCGTGTGTACGCGGCATAACTTTTGCGGGATGATGCCCCCATGTTCAGCATATATAAATGGTGCATGTTTGCCCATCATTAGAAGTGGGCGAATGAAGGGAGGTATTCTAATGGTGGGCATACCCACCGATCAATCTCTTTTTTTCGTTCAGCCAACAGGCTGCATGAAAAAAAAGATTACAATACATGTCCAACAAGGACGAGCAACGTACTGGTATGTTGCTGGACTTTGAATGGTTATACCAGAATGATGCCTGAGGGTTTAGGTATCATCTTGGTATCATTCTTTTCAGCCAGCGGCCGGCTTTCATGTAAAAGCAATCCTAGCAGCTAATTAGCCTCTGGAGTGCTTTTACAAGCAGTGGGAGGGAATGTCCCCCCCCCAGGATATAAAAAGCGCCATTGTGAAATTGGGAAAGCATTTTATCACACCGATCTGTGTGTGGTCAGATGCTTTGAGGGCAGAGGAAAGATCTAGGGTCTAATATACCCAGTTCTTTTTTTAAAAAAGTGTACCTGTCACTACCTATTGCTATCATAGGGGATATTTACATTCCCTGAGATAACAATAAAAAATAATTTAAAAAAAAAATATGGAAGGAACAGTTTAAAAATAAAATAAAAAAGGAAAATTCATAATTAAAAAAAAAAAAGCACCCCTGTCCCACCCTGCTCTTGCGCAAAGGCGAACACAAGCGTTGGTCTGGCGTCATATGTAAACAGCAATTGCATCATGCATGTGAGGTATCACCGCGAAGGTCAGATTGAGGGCAGTAATTTTAGCAGTAGACCTCCTCTGTAAATCTAATGTGATAGCCTGTAAAGGCTTTTAAAGGCTTTTAAAAATGTATGTAGTTTGTCGCCACTGCACGTTTGTGCGAAATTTTAAAGCATGTCGTGTTTGGTATCCATGTACTCGGCCTAAGATCATCTTTTTTATTTCATCAAACATTTGGGCAATATAGTGTGTTTTAGTGCATTACAATTAAAAAAAGTGTATTTTTTCCCCAAAAAATGCGTTTGAAAAATCGCTGCGCAAATACTGTGTGGAAAAAAAAATGCAACACGCACCATTTTAATCTGTAGGGCCTTTGCTTTAAAAAAATATATAATGTTTGGGGGTTCAACGTAATTTTCTTGCAAAAAAAAAAAATGTTTTCATGTAAACAAAAAGTGTCAGAAAGGGCTTTGTCTTCAAGTGGTTAGAAGAGTGGATGTAAGCTTCCTGATGTTGTGTATAAAATGCCAGGACAGTTCAAAACCCCCCCAAATGACCCCATTTTGGAAAGTAGACACCCCAAGCTATTTGCTGAGAGGCATGTTGAGTCCATGGAATATTTTATATGTTGACACAAGTTGCGGAAAAAAGACAATTCTTTTTTTATTTTTTATTGTTTTGCACAAAGTTGTCACTAAATGATATATTGCTCAAACATGCCATGGGCATATGTAGAATTACACCCCAAAATACATTCTGTTGCTTCTCCTGAGTACGGGGATACCACATGTGTGAGACTTTTTGGGAGCCTAGCCGCGTACGGGACCCCAAAAACCAAGCACCGCCTTCAGGCTTTCTAAGGGTGTAAATTTTGGATTTCACTCCTCACTGCCTATCACAGTTTCGGAGGCCATGGAATGCCCAGATGGCACAAACCCCCCCCCCCCAAATGACCCCATTTTGGAAAGTAGACACCCCAAGCTATTTGCTGAGAGGTATGGTGAGTATTTTGCAGATCTCACTTTTTGTCACAAAGTTTTGAAAATTGAAAAAAAAAATAAAAAAAATATTTTCTTTCTTCATTTTCAAAAACAAATGAGAGCTGTAAAATACTGATTCCAGAAAATGTACCCTAGATTGTAGACCCTATAACTTTTGCGCAAACCAATAAATATACGCTTATTGAATTTTTTTTTACTAAAGACATGTAGCTGAATACATTTTGGCCTAAATGTATGACTAAAATTGAGTTTTTTAGATTTTTCTTATAACAAAAAGTAGAAAATATCATTTTTTTTCAAAATTTTCAGTCTTTTTCCGTTTATATCGCAAAAAAAAAAATCGCAGAGGCAATCAAATACCATTAAAAGAAAGCTCTATTTGTGGGAAGAAAAGGACGCAAATTTCGTTTGGGTACAACATTGCATGTCCGCACAATTTCCAGTTAAAGCAGCGCAGTGCCAAATTGTGAAATCACCTCTGGTCATTATGGTCCGTATTTGTCCGGTCCTTAAGTGGTTAAACATTGAGGTAGACCTCAATTTTTTTATTAATAATTTTTGAATAGTTCACATGGATCTGGGAGGGGACTCACTAATGTGTAGCTCTCCAGGATTTATCAAATTATTCATATTATCTTCCAATACCCCGGTTTAAGAGTTTTCCATTTATACATACTGATATCTTTGAATGGTTAACAATATTGAAGTGTTATATTAACTGGAATATAGGTATTTCATTATCTATAGCAGCAGACATGACTACCCACTTGGTGGGTTTATTGGTTTTGCGTGCTTACTATTTTGATTTTCCAACTGAGAGATGATGTGCACTATGCGGGCGGATTGTGCCAGTGAAATCTTGTCGGCCTTATTTGGTGCACGCCAGCTCTGATTGGAGGTCATATCACTTTATTTGATGTAATGGCGCATTGCACTCCTTGTCATATAGGGATGTGAGAGCGCCATTCATTAGCTTACTTAGGTATGTAGTGCTTTCATTTTAATGTTATGGTATTTGTCATTATTTGAGTATTGGTACTTTTTAGTATTATATGATGACTTTACCAGGATAGATCATCCATTGTTATGATAGATGTATATGTCAGACTGTTTGTAATTAATAGCAATATTATATCATGAGGTTCTCTGTTTCTAATGTTCAATTTATCAATTTTTAATGGATTTTTTAAATTAATTATCTTTAAAAAAAATTATATGCATATATGCCGAGCTCCATACTGTAGTTTGTGATGGTTTAAGAGTGGGTGGGAGGCGGTTTTGATGTATATAGGTTCCATCAAGCAGAATCTCACACTCTAAACCGTGGATTGCCGTGCTTTGCGGTCATGGGGACATGATGTGTGCGCACGCGCGAGATCAACACCCACGTGATTGGCATGGGGAATCTATAAAGGAAGTGAGGGAGAGCCTTGTAGCCAATCCCATGAATAAGTACAAGTTACGAAACATGTCGGGGGCGTGGCTACAGTAACACTGGCTTCATTGACAAGAGACGCCGCTGCTGTTTAAACAACATACCGTTAGCGTGAGCCTGGACTCTGGAGTGGGTGAGACTTATACAACCGAGCACACACCTCAGGTCCGCCGTGACCGCAGTGTACCGCAGAGCCAACTATCACGAATGTTTGCTGTGGGTTTTCATTTGAGGCTGATTTTAAATTTTTCACATGTGAGTTTAATGATTGAAGTGTTGACGTGATTTTGCATTAAACTGGTGATTAGGGATGAGCCGAACACCCCCCCCCCCCCCCCCGTTCGGTTCGCACCAGAACCTTCAAACGGACCGAAAGTTTGCGCGAACGTTAGAACCCTATTAAATACAATGGACGCGAACGTTCGAAATCTAAAGCGCTAATTATAACGACTAATATGCATGTTATTGTCCTAAAAAGGGTTTGGGGACCCGGGTTCTGCCCCAGGAAACATGTATCAATGCAAAACGAAGTTTTAAAAAATGTCAGTTTTTCGGGAGCAGTCATTTTAATGATGCATAAAGTGAAAAAAAAAAAGTCAAATATTCCTTTAAATATCGTACCTGGGGGGTGTCTAAAGTATGCCTGTGAAGTGGCATGTGTTTCCCATGTTTAAAACTGTCCCTGCACAAAATGACATTTCTAAAGGAAAAAAAGCCATTTAAAACTGCTTGCGGCTTTAATGTAATGTCTGGTCCCGGTAATATGGATGAAAATCTTTGAGAAAAATGGCATAGCTACCCCATCACCCCCACCCCAGCCCATTACCAGCCCCTTTGGGTCTTGTATGGATATTAAGGGGATCCCCGCACACAAAATAAAAAAGGCCCTATATACTCTGAACAGCAGTATACAGGCGGTGCAAGCAAGACAGGGACTGTAGGTTTGTTCTTAAGTAGAATCTGTTTTTTTAATTTTGAACAGGTACATTGTTTAAGTGTAGCTCCATCTAATTGCAGTTGCCTGCCGGCGTGTGTGTGCAGTCTTAGTGAGAGGAGGGACAGTGTATCTGCTGCTGATTTAATAGGGAAAGCTATAGCTAGGCTAGGCCAGTGTATTCAGTGTCCACTCCAGTCCTGAAAGACTCATCTGATCTCTGCTGTAAGGACAGCGTCCTGACAGCACCCCAAAAAGCCCTTTTTAGGGCTACTACATACATTAGTCTGCCTTTTTTTTTTCTCTGTAATCTAATTGCAGTTGCCTGCCAGCGTGTGTGTATTCAGTGTCCACTCCAGTCCTGAAAGACTCATCTGATCTCTGCTGTAAGGACAGCGTCCACTCCTGACAGCACCCCAAAAATACCTTTTTAGGTCTAGTAAAAAAAAAAAAAAATTCCCCTGTAATCTAATTGCAGTTGCCTGCCAGCGTGTGTGTGTGTCAGGCTCACAGCGTATACTGTGCCCACTTGCCCAGTGCCACCACTCATATATCTTGTGTCACAGTAGATTACATAAAAAAAATAAAAACATTTTTTGACTGCAATAGAATAGCAGTCAGTTGCCTGCCAGCGTGTGTGTTAGGCCTACAGCATCTACTCTGCCAACTTCTGCCAGTGCACAGTGCCACTCATATCTGGTTTCACAGTAGCTTCCACGCATAGTACAACTAAACTAATCTAAAAAAAATGACATGCAGAGGCAGGCCACCCCGCAGGGGCCGTCGTGGTCGTGGTGCTGTGATTCCCTTTGGCCCTAGAATAATGCCCAGTGTTCAGAGGCCATGTACCCTGAACTCGAAAAGTTCTGAGGACATAGTTGACTGGCTAACACAGGACACCCAATCTTCTACAGCTTCCGCTCGGAACCTTGACGCACCATCCTCCTCCAGCTCAGCTTCGGGCACCTCTCAAGTTCCCACTCCCCCGCCTGCCGCCACCACCAACACTAGCACCACAGCTGCTTCACTTGATCTGTCAGAGGAGTTATTTACACATGAGTTGGAAGAAATGAGTGATGCGCAAACATTATTGCCAGAGGATGTAGATAAAAGGGATATGTCTCAGTCAGGCAGCATTACACACATGGACGTACGGTGTGATGATGATGATGTTGTACCCGCTGCTGCTTCCTTTGCTGAGTTGTCAGATACAAGTGAAGCGGTTGATGATGACGATGTGGATGTCACGTGGGTGCCTGCTCGAAGAGAAAAGAACTAGGGGAAAGTTCAGATGGGGAGACAGAGAGGAGGAGGAGACGAGTTGGAAGCAGGGGTAGGTCGTCGCAAGGAGCTAGTGGCACAGTCAGACAGCATGTATCGGCACCCGGGGTCAGCCAGACAGCACGCCAATCAACGCATGCTGTTGCCACCACCAGAATGCCGTCATTGCAAAGCTCAGCAGTGTGGCATTTTTTTGTGTGTCTGCCTCTGAAAACAGCGATGCCATTTGCAACCTGTGCCAAAAGAAACTGAGTCGTGGGAAATCCAACACCCACCTAGGTACAACTGCTTTGCGAAGGCACATGATCGCACATCACAAACGCCTATGGGATCAACACATGATGACGAGTACAAGCAGCACACAAGCTCAAAGCCACCATCCTCCTCCTGGTCCAGCATCTTCAGCCACGTCAACCACTGCTTTCCTCCATGCCCCCTCTCAACCATCCGCCACTACGTCTCTCGCCTTGAGCAGTTCCTGCTCATCTGCCCACAGTCAGGTGTCTGTCAAGGACATGTTTGAGCGTAAGAAGCCAATGTCACAGAGTCACCCCCTTGCCCGGCGTCTGACAGCTGGCTTGTCGGAACTCTTAGCCCGCCAGCTTTTACCATACAAGCTGGTGAAGTCTGAGGCCTTCAAAAAATTTGTAGCTATTGGGACACCGCAGTGGAAGGTACCCGGCCGAAATTTCTTTTCAAAAAAGGCAATCCCCAACCTGTACTCTATTGTGCAAAAGGAAGTCATGGCATGTCTGGCACACAGTGTTTGGGCAAGGGTCCATCTGACCACTGATACCTGGTCTGCAAAGCACGGTCAGGGCAGGTATATCACCTACACTGCGCATTGGGTAAACCTGCTGACGGCTGCCAAGCATGTAATGCGTGGCTCTGCAGAGGAGTTGGTGGTGACACCGCCACGACTTGCAGGCAGGCCTGCTGCCACCTCCTCTACTCCTCCTACTCCATCCTCTTTGATAACCTCCTCGCAGGGCTGTTTGAAGGAATTTGGGGGCCCCAAGCGGGGGGGGAGTGCTACTGATTTTTTTGTTGAGAAGCGGGAGGGGGGGTGCCGCTCTGCTGGGGCCCATGTTGTTGACAATGGTGAGTGAGCAATGCATTTTACTTGCCTTTCTACTCTGTTACACTAACACAGCTGGCTGGCTGCAATCTGTCTCTCTGTCACGTGTTTCTGTGTTCTGCATGCCACTGCCTGAGTGCCTGGCTGGACAGTGGACTCGAGGACATACAGGGAGCGGAAGTCGGGAGGAGGTGGGTGGAGCTAGCTAGATGATCTTCCTGATTCTTCCGAGTCCTCCGCTGTGATAGGCACAACTCTGCCTCTCTCTCCTGCTCCGCTCGTGACGTCACTGGTTGCTACACGCCAAGCGGGCCTCACGTAGCAACCAGCACAGACAGTGCCAGCTAGGCTAGGGGGTTCCGAGGTCAAATCGATAAAGCACCAGCACGGAAATCATGGACAGTGACAGGCAGCAGGCAGGCACCCTAGGCTGGGGCCCCAGGCCAGCTCGGGGCCCCAAGCAGTTGCTTGGTTTGCCTGTCCTGTTCCGACAGCCCTGCCTCCTCGGCTGAGTCCTCTTCTGCTGCTGCGTCTTGCTCCACATCAACTTCACCCCCCCAGCTCCCCAGGGGCTATTCCACATCCCGGATACGACAGTGTCACGCCGTCTTGGGGTTGACTTGCCTGAAAGCAGAGAGTCACACCGGACCAGCACTCCTGTCCGCCCTGAACGCACAGGTGGATCAGTGGCTGACTCCGCACCAACTGGAGATCGGCAAAGTTGTGTGTGACAACGGAAGCAATTTGTTGGCGGCATTGAATTTGGGCAAGTTGACACATGTGCCGTGCATGGCACATGTGTTAAATCTGATTGTACAACGCTTTGTGCATAAGTACCCAGACTTACAGGACGTTCTCAAGCAGGCCAGGAAGGTGTGTGGCCATTTCAGGCGTTCCTACACGGCAATGGCGCACTTTTCAGATATCCAGCGGCGAAACAACATGCCAGTGAGGCGCTTCATTTGCGACAGCCCGACACATTGGAATTCAACACTCCTAATGTTCGACCGCCTGCTCCAACAAGAAAAAGCCGTCAACGAGTATTTGTATGACCGGGGTGCTAGGACAGCCTCTGCGCAGCTGGGAATTTTTTTGCCATGTTACTGGACGCTCATGCGCAATGCCTGTAGGGTCATGCGTCCTTTTGAGGAGGTGACAAACCTAGTCAGTCGCACTGAAGGCACCATCAGCGACATCATCCCATTTGTTTTCTTCCTGGAGCGTGCCCTGCGAAGAGTGCTGGATCAGGCCGTAGATGAGCATGAGGAAGAGGAAGAGTTGTGGTCACCATCACCACCACCAGAAACAGCCTTATCACCATCGCTTGCTGGACCTGCGGCAACGCTGGAAGAGGAGTCTGAGGAAGAGGAGTCAGAGGAGGAATGTGGCTTTGAGGAGGAGGAGGAAGACCAACCACAGCAGGCATCCCAGGGTGCTCGTTGTCACCTATCTGGTACCCGTGGTGTTGTACGTGGCTGGGGGGAAGAACAGACCTTCAGTGAGATCAGTGAGGACGAGGAACGGGACATGAGTAGCTCGGCATCCAACCTTGTGCAAATGGGGTCTTTCATGCTGTCGTGCCTGTTGAGGGACCCTCGTATAAAAAGGCTGAAGGAGAACGACCTGTACTGGGTGGCCATGCTACTAGACCCCCGGTATAAGCAGAAAGTGCCAGAAATGTTACCGAATTACCGGAAGTCGGAAAGGATGCAGCAGTTCCAAAATAAATTAAAAAGTATGCTTTACACAGCGTATAAGGGTGATGTCACAGCAGAACGGGAATCTAACAGGGGAAGAGGTGAAAGTAATCCTCCTCCTACCACGACCACGCCGGCAAGGACAGGACGCTTTACAGACGTGTTGTTGATGGAGGACATGCAGAGCTTTTTAAGTCCTACGCATCGCCACAGCCCTTCGGGGTCTACCCTCAGAGAAAGACTCGGCCGACAGGTAGCAGTCTACCTTGCCTTAACTGCAGATATCGACACTCTGAGGAGCGATGAACCCCTTGACTACTGGGTGTGCAGGCTTGACCTGTGTCCTGAGCTATCCCAATTTGCGATAGAACTTCTGGCCTGCCCCGCTTCAAGTGTCCTTTCAGAAAGGACCTTCAGTGCAGCAGGAGGTATTGTCACTGAGAAGAGAAGTCGCCTAGGTCAAAAAAGTCTAGATTACCTCACCTTTATTAAGATGAATGAGGCATGGATACCGAAGGGACTGACAGTGGGCGATACATTTGACTAAAAAAGGCCTGATGAGGTGAGCTGCCTTGGGCTAAAAATGGTCCACACGCTGCTGTATTTTATCTCTGCATGCCGGATGACTTGCGTGACTTATCCGCCACCAACTAGGGTTCAAGCTGCAATGTTTTAGGGCACTTCCTAAAACAATACCTAGTTTTTCAGGCATGTGTACATGCCTAATTTTTCTGGCCTCTGGTGCTGCACTGTGGCTGCAAAAACAAAGCAAAAAAAAAGCACATACATGTGTCAATTCCCCTTTGTGATCGTTACCTTGTTGTGGTGAAGGGGCTTGCGTATCACAATGAAGCGAGCACCTCTATGAGTGTGTTGGCAATGGCAATGTTGACACACCCCAGATGATAAGGTCGTTGCTTCATTGTGAACAGACCAAAAGTGATCGGCTGGATAATTTTGCATAGAAAAAACATTAATTTTCTTTGCGATCATCTAAGGTGATCATTAAAGCCTTGCGGTTGTGCAAATGGACAGTTTGCGGTTGTTTGCGGTGCGTTAAACGGGGAGTTTGGTCTGTCAGAGTTTGGTCTGTCACTGTGAAGCGGGCGTAACCCTTACACTACCTGATCAATACAACATCATACCTGATGTTTTAAAGCACGTTATTCCAAACAATTTGGGAATGTTAGGTGATTTATGCCCTTTATGGATTAAAACCCGACTCTGCGTCAACTACGTAATTTTCCATGGGAGTTTTGCCATGGATCCCCCTCCGGCATGCCACAGTCCAGGTGTTAGTCCCCTTGAAACAACTTTTCCATCACTATTGTGGCCAGAAAGAGTCCCTGTGGATTTTAAAATTTGCCTGCCTATTGAAGTCTATGGCGGTTCGCCAGTTCGCGAACATTTGCGGAAGTTCGCGTTCGCCGTTCGCAAACGGAAAATTTTATGTTCGTGACATCACTACTGGAGATGCCTGCCTGTGTTACACAACAGGAAAACACAGCAATAAGGGCTAGCTTCTGGTGTATATTTTGCAAGAAGCACACTACGCCCGCTGTAAGTTCTGCAGATGCCTGTTAGTGTAACACAAAAGAAAAAAAACTACGAGCAATAAGGGGTAGCTTCAGGTGTATAATGTGCAGGAGGCACACTACGCCCGCTGTAAGTGCTGCAGATGCCTGCCTGTGTTACACAACAGGAAAACACAGCAATAAGGCCTAGCTTCAGGTGTATATTTTGCAGGAGACACACTACGCCTGCTGTAAGTGCTGCAGATGCCTGCCTGTGTTACACAACAGGAAAAAACAGCAATAAGGGCTAGCTTCTGGTGTATATTTTGCAAGAAGCACACTATGTCCACTGTAAGTGCTGCAGATGCCTGTTAGTGTAACACAAAAGAAAAAAAACTACGAGCAATAAGGGGTAGCTTCAGGTGTATAATGTGCAGGAGGCACACTACGCCCCCGCTGTAAGTGCTGCAGATGCCTGCCTGTGTTACACAACAGGAAAACACAGCAATAAGGACTAGCTTCAGGTGTATATTTTGCAGGAGGCACGTATGTTCGACTCGAACACCGAGCTCATCCCTACTGGTGATACAATTTTACACTATTGGAGCACATCTTTTGTTTTTATATGTGGAATTTTCAAGTATCATCACAGTGATACAGTGGAGAATCGTCTTTCCCATTTGTGGGATCATACACAAGTGATTTAGCCCAACACGAGAGTGAAGGGCAAGTTCAGTTGGTGAGTGTGTTTTTCAGAGGGGAGTTGTCACAGCACGGTGGTGTGGTGGAAGCCTTACAGAAACAAGAAAATCTCTCATTGTTTATGTCATCTTATCATTATGGACTTTTTATCACTCGTCACGTGGTGTTATTGAGTTTATTTTCACTGTATTTTATATATGATTACAGTTATTTAATATATACACCAGCGCCACTATTTTTCCTATTTCATTCAGGTGTTTTTGAGTTAGGTTTTTTCCAGATATATAATTATATATATAATTTATACACTAAGTGGCAGCTTTAGTTTTTCACTTCATTGTTTTCATTGGCACAGTGGTGATAGAGGTTAGCGCTTAGGCACAGTTCTTGAACTGTATTTGGCGCTTTACAAATAATAAAATCAAATCAAATCAAGGGCGCTCATATCCAATATCAACAGCACATTGTCACATTATTATTATTATTATTATTATTATTATTATTATACAGGATTCATAGTTTTTGCAGCATTTTACAATATAAAAGGAGACAATACAGCAACAATACATATGCTGCATAGACTTAGTAACATAGATCAGGCGCAAAAAGTGACTCGAGTATAAGCCGAGGGGGGCATTTTCAGCACAAAAAAGTGTATATGTTGTGAGGGGGTTAGCTCGGCAGCGGGTGTGTGTGACCCCCGGGATGGGCTCCCCAGACAAAAACAGGCCCAGCAAACGGAGGTTGTGGTTTTCAAAATCAAAAAGGTGCGGTTTATTTTCTATTTACAGTGACAAAACACAGCAAAGCAAAAGAAACATAAATAAAATAAATCCTGGTCAACTTGACCTCTGACTAAACATACAGGTTTCCTAACTAACAACTGGGATCAGCCTAGTGCTGTCCTAGTCCCTAAGTCCCTGGTTTTAAATGTCCAAGCAAATAGCCACACAGGCTTTGTCTCACCGCACAGGGGTTCACTCTCCCTAGACAGTCCACACAGGTCTGGTTCCAGGCATGAGCTAACATCTAATGAAGCTGGGAGTTTTTATAGAGGCCTTAAACGAACTGACAGGCTTCAGCTGGTCTCATCAACTCCCTGTCTGTACGACGCCCCACACTCTCCCTAGAGGTATGAGTCATCCATGAGCCCACTAGCCTTATACAACTCTCCACCTAGTTGTATAAGTCGGCGTAAAGCCTGAATCTGGGCGAAATATATCTACCCCCCTGGATGCAACCAGGTGACTTTACCTTCCTGCTGTCACATACCCCCCCCTCTTGTTTTAACCTCGGGGTTGGAACACCAGCAATCAGGCATTCATGTACTCGAGACAAAGCATCCACATTCCCCATTTGAACGCCAGGGCGATGCTTTACTGTGAAGTTGAATTCCTGGAGGGCCAGGAACCACCTATTCACTCTTCTATTTGTTTCCTTGTTTTGAGCCATCCACTTTAACGGAGCGTGATCCGTAACCATGTCAAAGTGCCTACCTAGCAGGTAGTACCGAAGGGAATCTAGAGCCCACTTCACCGCTAAACACTCCTTTTCAACGGTGGCGTAATTTACCTCATGGGACTTCAACTTCCTGCTGAGGTAAATGACTGGGTGCTCTTCCCCGTTCCAGACCTGGGACAATACTGCTCCTAACCCCACATCTGACGCATCACTTTGTACGACAAAGTCTTTAGAGAAGTCGGGTGAGTACAACACTGGCTGGCTACATAAGGCTTGTTTCAAGAATTGGAATGCTGCCTCAGCCTCGGGGGTCCATTTAATCATGACCGACCCTTTCCCCTTCGTCAGGTTGGTTAGGGGCACAGCCTTAGAAGCAAAGTGGGGAATGAATCGCCGATAATACCCAGCGATTCCCAGAAAGGCTCGTACCTGCTTCTTGCTGTTGGGACGTGGCCAACTCTGGATGGCCTCGACTTTGTTGAGTTGGGGTTTTATTACTCCCCTCCCAATGGTGTACCCAAGATATTTGGCCTCCTCCTGCCCAATGGTACACTTCTTGGGGTTAGCCGTAAACCCCGCTTCCCGAACAGAGTCCAGGACTGCTTGCACTTTTGGCAGATGTGAGGCCCAATCTGTGCTATGGACAATTACGTCATCCAGGTAAGCCGCAGCATACTTCCGATGGGGCCTCAGCATCTGGTCCATTTTCCGCTGGAATGTGGCCGGCGCATTCTGTAACCCGAACGGCATTCTTTTATATTGGAACGCCCCGTCTGGGGTTACAAATGCGGTTTTCTCTTTGGCCGACTTGGCCAGGGGGATTTGCCAATACCCTTTTGTGAGGTCAAGAGTCGTCATGTATCGGGCTGTTCCCAGCCGGTCGATCAACTCATCTATACGTGGCATGGGGTAGGTGTCAAATTTTGTAACTTTGTTCAACTGACGAAAATCGTTACAAAATCGCCAGCTCCCATCCGGTTTAGGCACCAACACAATGGGACTAGACCAATCACTTTGGGACTCCTCTATCACCCCTAAGTTCAGCATTTTCTGTACTTCCTCCCGTATTGCCTCCCGTCGGGCCTCTGGGATCCGATAGGGTTTTAACTTCACCCTTTCACCGGGCGGGGTAATGATGTCATGCTCTACCCCAGATGTTTGTCCCGGCAGCTCAGAGAATACCTCCTTGTTGCGAAGCACAAACTCCTTAACCTCCTGTTGTTGGGGTTGTGACAAGGTGGCTGCTATTCCAACCTCAGGAATCACGCAACCAGTTTGAGCTGGTGACCAAGTGTCTGCGACTAGGGACTCTCTATCCCTCCAGGCTTTCAACAGATTAACGTGATAGATCTGTTCGGGCTTTCGCCTTCCTGGTTGTCTGACCTTGTAATTCACTTCGCTCACTTTTTCCATTATCTCATAGGGGCCTTGCCATTTGGCAAGGAATTTACTTTCAACCGTAGGGACAAGTACCAGTATCCTATCCCCCGGGGAAAAGGTACGGGTCTTGGCTCCACGGTTGTACACTCTCTGCTGTGCTAACTGCGCTTGGGCCAAATGTTCCTTCACGATGGGCATTACCTGTGCAATTCGGTCTTGCATCAGGGCGACATGCTCAATCACACTCCTGTGGGGAGAACTCTCACTTTCCCAAGTTTCCTTGGCAATATCCAACAGCCCTCTTGGGTGTCTCCCATACAGTAACTCAAAGGGGGAGAATCCCGTAGAGGATTGGGGCACCTCCCTAATAGCAAACATCAGATAAGGAAGTAGACAGTCCCAATCCTTTCCATCTCTATCCACCACTTTCTTCAACATTTGTTTTAGGGTTTTGTTGAATCTTTCAACCAGCCCATCGGTTTGGGGGTGATACACAGATGTACGTAATTGCGTCACTTTGAACAATTTACACAGCTCCTTCATAACCCGGGACATAAAGGGTGTACCTTGGTCCGTAAGCAGTTCTTTACAAATACCCACCCGGCTAAACACAAGAGATAGCTCTTTGGCTATGGTTTTGGCCGAGGTATTTCGGAGAGGGATCGCTTCTGGATAACGGGTGGCATAGTCCATTATAACTAATATGTACTGGTGCCCCCTAGCGGACTTGATTATAGGCCCTACCAAATCCATGGCGATCCTCTCAAACGGGACCTCAATGATGGGTAGAGGGACCAGCGGGCTACGGAAATGTGGCATCGGGGCCGACCTCTGACACACAGGGCAGGAGGAACAATAATTTTCTATGTCCTTCATCACCCCCGGCCAATAGAATCTCTGTAATACCCTCTCTCGGGTTTTCTCTGTCCCCAGATGACCTCCAAGAATGTGCCCATGGGCCAACTCCAACACCAACTTCCTGTAAGGTTTGGGCACCACAAGCTGCTCAACGGTTTCTTCTGCCCTTTTTGCCACCCGATACAGTAGGTCCTTCTCTACGCTGAAGTATGGGTAAGTGCAGGTATTATCTGGGTTCACTAACTCGCCATCTATTTTCACTACGTTTTCCCGTGCCTTTATTAGGGCGGGGTCTTTCAACTGTTCTGTGGCAAAGTTTTCCCTGTGAACCTCAAGATCAGAAAACTCCACAGACGGTAGGTTTTCCTCTGAGGAGGTGGGCTCCTCTCCAGTTTCTTGAGTCTCCCCTGCCAATACTGATAAGGGAAATTCCGGAGAGTCCTCACCACTCTCAGGGGAGTTCTGGCTATCACATTCCTGGTACATAGGGGCACCAGTGGGGGGCTCAGGATCATCCCACAGTTCCCAGAACTTCGGAAAATCCCTTCCCACAATGGCGTCATGCGGTAACTGAGATACTAAGCCCACTGGATGAGAGAGGGTACCTTTGGGGGTCTCGAAACACACTGTAGTCACTGGATACTCTCGGGTGTCCCCATGCACACAAATAACAGCTACCTTGCTATTCCCAAAGACCTCTGTTTTAACTAACTCAGCCTTTATCAGGGTCACAAGGCTACCTGAATCCAGCAATACCACAACATTTCTACCATTAACACACATTTTGCATAAATGTTTCTCAGTTCCTCGAATGGCAGTGCATGCGACTGTCGCACACAGCGACTGACGTCTGCCCGTCAGAAAGTCACACTGCATGGGTTCCTCCACAACCGGGCAATTGGCTGCAATATGTCCCGCTTGCCGGCAGCGGTAGCAAACGATCCTTCTTGCCGCCTCTTGAGCCGCTGATTTCCCAGGCTGTTCTCGCCAAACTTGGGGTAGAGCTCCCACCCTCTCACTCTCTCCACCCTCACCCCTTGGAATCCTCTTATCCGCCCCTGGGGATGGTCTGGTCTTAGGGTGGAAAGTCCGAGTGTCTCTGGAAGAGGCCGTCAGGTTCTCTGTAGCCAAGTATTTCTCCACACGATCCACAAGACCATCGGCCGTCTCTGGGTCTCCATGGCTTACCCACTTTTGGATGGCAGTAGGAAGAGCTCTCAAAAACCGATCCATTACAACACGTTCCACAATCTTTGGTGCGGACAAAGTCTCTGGCTGTAGCCACTTTCTGCTCAGGTGAATGAGATCATACATTTGAGACCTGGGGGGTTTTCCAAGCTGGAAAGTCCAGTTATGCACACGCTGAGCCCGGACAGCCTGGGTGACACCCAGCCTTGCCAAAATTTCAGCTTTTAGCATCACATAGTCTTTTGCTTGGTTAGGCTCTAGGTCATAGTAAGCTTTCTGCGATTCACCAGTTAACAGAGGAGCCACCAGTCCAGCCCACTGCTCCTCAGGCCACTTTTCTCTTTCAGCGGTCCTTTCAAATGTGGTCAAAAATACCTCTGGATCATCCTCTCCAGTCATTTTTGTCAATAAACGACTCACCCCAAAGGACGCGGTATTAGTGGGACGGCTTTCCTCACTGGTCTGCGGACGTTGCTGCATTACTGCTTCCATTTGTTGTAGTCTCTGCTCTTGCTTCTGTAACAGGTCTATGAAGCGGGCCTCAGATTGCTGCTGGGCTTGTTGCTGAGCTTCCAGACTCTGTTGGTGAGCTTGCTGCTGGGCTGCAAGGCTCTGTTGATGAGCTTGCTGCTGGGCTGCAAGGCTCCTTTGCAAACCTGCATTTGTCTGCTGTTGATTGGCATTTGCTAGAGCCAGCTGTTTCAGTATCTCCTCCATGCTGGCTTAAAAAAAAACTGCCACTGGTTCTCCACCAACTGTGAGGGGGTTAGCTCGGCAGCGGGTGTGTGTGACCCCCGGGATGGGCTCCCCAGACAAAAACAGGCCCAGCAAACGGAGGTTGTGGTTTTCAAAATCAAAAAGGTGCGGTTTATTTTCTATTTACAGTGACAAAACACAGCAAAGCAAAAGAAACATAAATAAAATAAATCCTGGTCAACTTGACCTCTGACTAAACATACAGGTTTCCTAACTAACAACTGGGATCAGCCTAGTGCTGTCCTAGTCTGTAAGTCCCTGGTTTTAAATGTCCAAGCAAATAGCCACACAGGCTTTGTCTCACCGCACAGGGGTTCACTCTCCCTAGACAGTCCACACAGGTCTGGTTCCAGGCATGAGCTAACATCTAATGAAGCTGGGAGTTTTTATAGAGGCCTTAAATGAACTGACAGGCTTCAGCTGGTCTCATCAACTCCCTGTCTGTACGACGCCCCACACTCTCCCTAGAGGTATGAGTCATCCATGAGCCCACTAGCCTTATACAACTCTCCACCTAGTTGTATAAGTCGGCGTAAAGCCTGAATCTGGGCGAAATATATCTACCCCCCTGGATGCAACCAGGTGACTTTACCTTCCTGCTGTCACAATGTATATACGGTAAGTAAGGCTTAAAATTGCTGGTACTTCTCTTTTATGCTTATTCCATTATTACTTTCCAGGTTCAGATTTATGAGTAGACTGCATACATCTGTACCTAGTAGACTAGGATTAATATGGGGGGACAACAGATCCTGTTTAGCAGACAAGTAAGGCGAGTCCAGTGTGTTACTAAGTCTATGCAGCATATGGACTATTGCCGTGTCGGTCTCTCTAGGCATAAATCCCTTATATAAACACTTTAGGAGAGAGCTTGTTGATGCACAGTGAGGATTTATTCCAATTCTGTGATAGGCACTAATTGCCTCAAATGTGTAATAGGCGAGCCGCGAGACCCTGTGGTAGATCAGGTGCCAACTGTGTGGCATGAAGATAGGACAGTGGGCAATTATTTGACCTGATCTTTACACGGACAGATATGGGTAATTTGGTTGTGCAATCATGTGTGAGGAAGCAAGATCAAGTGACAGCTGTCACTTCATTCTTTTATGGAACTTCAACTAATCTGTTATTGTAAGAAGATTTTCTTAAGTGGCTTGTAGTTGTTACAACATTTAGTCAACATTGCAAGATAATAACATCTGTTGCAATTCCATAAATTTTGTCTTCTTATTTCTGGCATGTAGTAAAATATACGCTACACTCTCCCCTCTCTACCTTATTATCACAGATGAAGTATCAATAGAAGACCTTGTAACAGAGAGGCTTTTGGATGCCAAAGGCCCCATTAATCCCTTCCTTGCTTTGAATGGATTTGTGTGGTTGTTGGGTTTGCCATTTGAATGTGTGTATTCAGGTCTTGGGCAGATCTCAGCAAGTTCAAAAATATAAGTACACGATTTCTATGCATTTATATGATTTATATTGCACTCTTGGCTGAACCTGGTATTCTCCTTTAAAGAATGTATGCTGACAATTAAGATACATGATGTGAAGCCATATGTGGTATATATAAATTATAGGACCATTTCTGTTTAACTTGTTTATAAATGACATCTATAAATACCATAGATTATGTATTTTAAATTGTTTTGCATGACTGCCATAAAAAACAAATATATCAGGATATAGTCACATTAATATAGAATATTGATACCGGCATTTATCACATTTGCATTGGTCAAGAAGAATTTTTCCCCCATATACTTTATATTAGTTAGGCCATACTTTATGATGTTGTTTTCCTTCCTCTTGACCATGTTTTTATTTTTTATTTTAACTAACCTATGAAAAAAAAGATATATGGGAGCCGCCATAGCTAGCTTGTTTGGGCTGTTATCATGATCGTGGCTTCGCTACCTAGTGAGTCACTGAGATACTGGAAAAAGTATGAGGCCAGCAAAATACCATGTAGCCAATCCTGAACTACATACATGTAGACAGGAAGTGGCTGCAATGGGACTTCTGGAAGTCAGCAGCATTTGGATGGAACAAAGTATGAAAACTACTTTCTGTATGATATGCAGGACCAAATATAATTTGGTTTGGATTTTTCATGTTGTTTTTATTTAAATGTTGCTTTAGGCATTAATATACCTTTCTAGACCTGGTCTCCTCAGACAGTATGGACACCTGCTGATTTGGGTCTAGCAACAGGCAGCTTAAAGTGGTTGTAAAGGTTCAGTTTTTTTTTTTTTTTTTTAAATAACAAACATGTCATACTTACCTCCACTGTGCAGTTTGATTTGCACAGAGTGGCCCTGATCCTCCTGTTCTGGGGTCCCACGGCAGCTCTCGTGGCTCCTCCCCGCAATAGCTTACCCCCTCTGGGAAGCTCTCTCCTGAGGGGGTTACCTTGCGGGCGCGGTCCCGTGTCATACACTCGGCGTCCATAGCTGTCGAGTATATGACTCGGCCCCGCCCCCTGGCGGCCGCGTCATTGGATTTGATTGACAGCAGCGGGAGCCAATGGCTGTGCTTCTATCAATCTATCTATATTACATTCTGAGGATAAGGCACAACACAGATTGAAGATAGGTGAGTATTGCTTTAAGGATTCCTAAATAAAACCCTTTTTAGATTACTTTTGGAATAGTCACTCTGAATGACTTTCTGAGGTAATTAATCAGTCATCCAAATGCTGGCCCTGTGTCCGGAGCTCATTCACACAGACACCCCCCTCTGACACCACAGTCCATCTACTTGCAAATGGTAACTGAGGGACTACTAGGCCCAAATAGTCCAGTGATATGGAAGTTGAGTTCCCCGGCCACAGCCTTCCATATTGAGTTTAAATAAGATTAGAGTCACTCCTTGTAATATCCTGCTGTGTAGGACTGACCGTCAAAGACACCCCCTTGTGTTGTTCAGTTACCAGGGGCAACAGCAGATATTCCCAAGCTCCTTGAACAGACTCCTCTGATCCCATCACTTGCTGTAGTGTACCCACTGACCTGTTCCATGGTCCCCGGTCCATGGTCCCCGGTCCATGGAAGAGACATGGTTAAACCGCACAGTCCAGCAGTAACAGTTCCAGGATGCTTGATCTTAGTTCTTAGTTATTCCTATGCAGTGTTAAAGAAAGGTGGTCCTCTTCAGCACCGGGTAGGCCCCAGACCCTCAGGCCGGGGCCTTGTCACACGGACACTACTGCTTCATTCTCTTTCCTCTCACGACTCATACATAAGTGAAAATAAGTAACATTTTGAACTAAAGTGGAGAGCAGGGATGAGCCGAACACCCCCCTGTTCGGTTCGCACCAGAACCTGCGAACAGACAGAATGTTCGCGTGAACTTTAGAACCCTATTAAATACAATGGACTCCAACGTTCGAAATCTAAAGTGTTAATTATAAAGGCTAATATGCAAGTTATTGTCCTAAAAAGTGTTTGGGGACCGGGGTCCTGCCCCAGGGGACATGTATCAATGCAAAAAGAAGTTTTAAAAACGGCCGTTTTTTCGGGAGCAGTGATTTTAATAATGCTTAAAATGAAAAAATAAAAGTGAAATATTCCTTTAAATTTCGTACCTGGGGGGTGTGTATGATATGCATGTGAAGTGGCGCATGTTTCCCGTGCTTAGAACTGTCCCTGCAAAAAGTGTCATTTTTGAAAGAAAAAAAATGCATTTAAAACTGACTCGCGGCTATTAATGAATTGTCGGCTCCCGGCAATACATACAAAGTCATTGAGAAAAAAAAAAAAAAAAAAGCGTGGGGGTTCCCCAGAATTCAATTACCAGGCCCTTCAGATCTGGCATGGATTTTAAGGGGAACTCCACCCCAAGTTTAAAAAAAAAATGGCGTGGAGTCCCCCTAAAAATCCATACCAGACCCCTTATCCGAGCACGCAACCTGGCCGGCCGCAGGGGAAAAGGGGGGGACGAGAGAGCGGCCCCCCCTCCCTCCTGAACCGTACCAGGCCACATGCCCTCAACATGGGGAGGATGTCCCCATGTTGATGGGGACAAGGGCCTCATCCCCACAACCCTTGCCCGGTGGTTGTGGGGGTCTGCGGGCGGGGGGCTTATCGGAATCTGGAAGACCCCTTTAACAAAGGGGACCCCCAGATCCCGGCCCCCCCCCTATGTGAATTGGTAAGGGGTACATTGTACCCCTACCATTTCACGAAGAAAGCGTAAAAAAAAAGTTTAAAAAAACACACAAACACCTTGAAAAAGTCCTTTATTTAAAAAAATAAATAAATAAACATTCCAGCGGTGAAATCCAGTGTCCCGCGGCGATCCCGATGTCCAGCGCTGTCCTTCATTGGTTGTGCCTGAGCGGACCTGATGGGGAACTCCCTCTCAGTATTTTAAATGTATAGACCCGCCCCTTCTAAAGTTCCCCATCAGGTCCGCTCAGCGGACGAGATGCGGAACATGAGAAGGGGCGGGTCTATACATGTATTACCAAAGTGAGAGCAGTTCCCCATCAGGTCCGCCCCCTCGGTATGTCAGACCCGCCTACGTCATTGGCTTGAGCGGGGAACTTCCTTCACTATGTAAATTTAAATTACACAGTGAAGGAAGTTCCCCGCTCAAGCCAATGACGTAGGCGGGTCTGACATACCGAGGAGGCGGACCTGATGGGGAACTGCTCTCACTTTGGTAATACATGTATAGACCCGCCCCTTCTCATGTTCCGCATCTGGTCCGCTGAGCGGACCTGATGGGGAACTTTAGAAGGGGCGGGTCTATACATTTAAAATACTGAGAGGGAGTTCCCCATCAGGTCCGCTCAGGCACAACCAATGACGGACAGCGCTGGACATCGGGATCGCCGCGGGACACTGGATTTCACCGCTGGAATGTTTTGTTTTGTTTTTTTTAAATAAAGGACTTTTTCAAGGTGTTTGTGTGTTTTTTTAAACATTTTTTTACGCTTTCTTCGTGAAATGGTAGGGGTACAATGTACCACTTACCAATTCACATAGGGGGGGGGGCCGGGATCTGGGGGTCCTCTTTGTTAAAGGGGTCTTCCAGATTCCGATAAGCCCCCCGCCCGCAGACCCCCACAACCACCGGGCAAGGGTTGTGGGGATGAGGCCCTTGTCCCCATCAACATGGGGACATCCTCCCCATGTTGAGGGCATGTGGCTTGGTACGGTTCAGGAGGGAGGGGGGGCCGCTCTCTCGTCCCCCCCTTTTCCCCTGCGGCCGGCCAGGTTGCATGCTCGGATAAGGGGTCTGGTATGGATTTTTAGGGGGACTCCACGCCATTTTTTTTTTTATTTGGGGTGGAGTTCCCCTTAAAATCCATGCCAGATCTGAAGGGCCTGGAATGGATATTTGGGGGAACCCCACGTCAATTTTTTTTTTATTTGCGGCGGGGTTCCCCTTAATATCCATTCCAGACCTGAAGGGCCTGGTAATTGAATTCTGGGGAACCCCCACGCTTTTTTTTTTTTTTTTTTTTTTATCAATGACTTTTGTATGTATTGCCGGGAGCCGACAATTCATTAATAGCCGCGAGTCAGTTTTAAATGCATTTTTTTCTTTCAAAAATGACATTTTTTGCAGGGACAGTTCTAAGCACGGGAAACATGCGCCACTTTACATGCATATCATACACACCCCCCAGGTACGAAATTTAAAGGAATATTTCACTTTTATTTTTTCATTTTAAGCATTATTAAAATCACTGCTCCCGAAAAAACGGCCGTTTTTAAAACTTCTTTTTGCATTGATACATGTCCCCTGGGGCAGGACCCGGGTCCCCAAACACTTTTTAGGACAATAACTTGCATATAAGCCTTTATAATTAGCACTTTAGATTTCTCCCATAGATTTTTCGAATTTGCCGCGAACACCCCAATTTGTTCGCTGTTCGGCGAACGGGCGAACAGGCAATGTTCGAGTCGAACATGAGTTCGACTCGAACTCGAAGCTCATCCCTAGTGGAGAGCTAAAAACCAGGAGTTTTGCTTTTAACTGCTTCTGCTTGCAAGTGTTGATTTTTCTCTGACACTTTTTAAGCAGCTTTTTTTTTCTTTCTGCTAATTAAGGGGAGTGGTTAATTGTTCACAGGTGAGTATATAAGTGTCTGTACAAACTCCCCTAGGAGCTGGCTCCCTGCTGATGGTGGCTTGCATGTGGATTTTGTGAACATAAGTGGAATTTTGAACTAAAGTGGAGAGTTAAAAACCAGGAGTTTTGCTTTTAACTGCTTCTGCTTGCAAGTGTTGATTTTTTTTATTTAAATTTTTTGTCCTTTATTTGATACGTTTAGTAGTTTTAAAAATACTTTTTTTTCCCCCTCCTTTCTCTGACACTTTTTAAGCAGCTTTTTTTTCTTTCTGCTAATTAAGGGGAGTGGTTAATTGTTCACAGGTGAGTATATAAGTGTAGCGATACCTTCAGCTAAGAGGGCCGCAGATTTAGTTTGTGCCCTGAAGACAGCTCCGCCAACCCCCGGCAATTTACTCGACCCCCTTCTGGCACAGTTAGTCTAGGGTAATATATATATATATATCTTATGCTCTATGGTTAAATTCAGACACCAATGCAGTGAAAGAAGAATAACGAATTTACTTTCTACTGGCAATAAAATCAACAGTTGTAACAAATCACATGAATCTATCTGCAGAGCCCTGCAGCAATAGTCACACTATAACTAGTAAGATATGGCGCACACGCGCCACGTGTAGCAGTACCTCACTATGCGCCCTATGGCGCAGCAACTAAATAAACTATCTGGATGGCCAGGCCTGACCATATAACTCAGTCTCTAAAGTATGAATTCTTCGCATGCAAGTCTTTAAACGGTGGTGCACATTTCAGGAACACAATTGTAATCCAAAGGGTAAAAGTGCCAACACAGAACACTCCACTAGAGATCCGTTTGACTCAGTTCTGCTATGGATCTCCAGTGGGGACTTAAATATGAACTGGTGGGCCAAGGCAGTCTGTAGGCCTAACAATATTGAACAGTGTATGGATTGAGCAGGTGCACCCCTCCGGACGCGATCCCAGTCCGGGAACTTCCACCTGCTGTGTCTCCACACACACAGCGTCTGTCGCGGTCTGGTCTCCGGCTCAGCAGCGGTTGAGGAAACCCAGTCAGATGCCACCCAGGCTCGCGATGGGGTGGAAGGCTCTTTTGGGTATCAGCGCAAGACCCCAGGCTTCAGGCCTTGCACCACAGCGGATCCGCACAGGAAGATCTCTCCACTGAAGTCTCGTGTCCAAAAGAGGCCAAGCCCAGCCTCGCCTCCTCCTTATATAATCCCACCCATGAGTCTCTGGGGTGGAAACATTGCATCCTGGGTGCCGAATGGGGTTCTGGGTAAGGTAGTCCTGAGAGTCTTAAAGGAGACCCCGCTACATAAGTGTCTGTACAAACTCCCCTAGGAGCTGGCTCCCTGCTGATGGTGGCTTGCATGTGGATTTTGTGAACATAAGTGGAATTTTGAACTAAAGCGGAGAGTTAAAAACCAGGAGTTTAAAACAGGAGTTAAGACAGGAGTCTTCTAAACTGTGAGTAACATCTTAAACTTCCTACAAGTAATTATATTGTAACTGGGAAATGAGTGCTAGCAGGGTTGAAGGTTTTGCTCAGTGCGCAGTGTGCCACATGTATGCAAAATTGGTGCAACAGCTCTAGGATGGATACCGCTGTGACAGATGTGAGCAGGTTGCCCTTCTGGAAGCTCGCATTAGAGATCTGGAGGAGCAAGTTGCAACACTGGGCAGAAAGGACAACCTTGAAAGGGGTCCTCTGCTCGCTGAGCAGGTGGTCAGTAGGGCTGATGTGGAGGGTGGAGGGGCAAGTCAGGATTATCAGATAGGAAGATGGGTTAATGTAGTTAGAGGGAGTGGAAGGGGCTTGCAGAAATGGAAGGCCAGTCCTGTATTTGTGCATCAAAATAAATTTTCCAAGTTGAGTGAAGATGTGGAGGTGGCAAACACAGAGGTGGCAGCCCTAGATGTCACTGCTACCCCTAACAGCCGGGAGAGCAACCCATCTAGTAGAGGTGGTGAGGGGAGTGCAGGTAGGCCTAGACAGTTGGTGGTTATAGGGGATTCTATAATCAGAAGGACTGATAGAATAATTTGTCACCAGGATCGCCTCAACTGAATGGTTTGCTGTCTCCCTGGTGCCAGAGTTCGGCATGTGGTGGACCGGGTGGATAAATTACTGGGAGGGGCTGGGCATGACCCAGCTGTCTTGGTCCATGTTGGAACCAATGACAGTATACATGGAAGGTGGAGGCTCCTTAGGAATCAATTTAAAGAACTAGGCTGCAAGATGAAGGCAAGGACCTCCAAGGTGATATTCTCTGAAATATTGCCTGTGCCATGCGCAACACAGGAAAGGAAGGGGGATATTAGAGAGCTGAATGCATGGCTAAAGACCTGGTGTAGGGAGGAGGTATTTGGGTTTCTAGAGCACTGGGCTGACTTTTCATTGGGGTGCAACCTATATGCTAAAGACGGTTTGCACTTGAATGGAAGGGGGTCTGCTGTGCTGGGGGAGAGGTTTATGGGAAGGCTGGAGGAGTATTTAAACTAGGATTGAGGGGGAAGGTGAACTAGAATTACATCGGGCACACAGGTCAGTTTGGGGTCAGACATTAATGGAGAGTGGAATGGGGATAGATGGGGGGAGGGTTATGGCAGGTGACAAGAAAGTTCCCATGTTGCAAACAGCCATTGGAAACTATAGTGCCATTTGTATTACTAAAAATGATATGAAAAACACCAGAGAAAAATGTAATACATTAAAGTATTTGTTCACCAATGCCAGAAGTCTGCCAAGCAAAATAGGTGAGTAGGTGAGTTGGAAGCTCTGGTGCACGAGGAGAGCTATGACGTAATCGGTATTGCTGAAACTTGGCTTCAATCCTCACATGACTGGGCTATAAATATTCCTGGCTATGCACTCTTTCGGAGAGACAGGGTAAAAAGGAAAGGTGGCGGGGTCTGTCTCTATGTGGAAAGTGATCTCAAAGCAAGCGTGAAAGAGGACCTGGTTGATGGAGAGTGTGATGAGGCTGAAGCATTATGGGTGGAACTGCATATAGATGTGCGTAGTTCAAAGTTAATCATTGGAGTTCGTTATAGACCACCCAATGTTAATGAGGAGGTGAAGACTCAGCTCCTTGCACAGATGGAAGGGGCTTCAAGGGCTGGGACGGTGATAATAATGGGGGATTTTAACTACCCAGAAATTGACTGGAGTAATGGCACTGCTGGGACAGTTAAAGGGCAAAAATTTATAAACCTATTGCAGGACAATTTTATGGTCCAGTTTATTGAGGCCCCAACTAGGAATGATGCTCTGTTGGACCTGGTAATCTCAAACCATGCAGAGCGTATTACTAATGTTCATATAAAGGAACACCTGGGTAGCAGTGACCATAATATGATTTCATTTGATGTTAGCTGTAAGCAAGAAATACATACAGGAAAGATAAAAACACTTAATTTCAAGAAAGCTAATTTTCCAAGGATGAGGGCTACTCTCCAGGACTTAGACTGGGAGGGAATATTGGCATCGATAAACACAGAACAGAAATGGGAATTCTTCAAAAAGACTGTTTGGGACCTCACCGCAAAGTGTATTCCCATGGGCAATAAGTTTAAAAGGCTAAAAATAAAACCTATGTGTTTCACGGTTAAACTTAAAAAAGCTATAAACAATAAGAAAAGAGCTTTTAAAAAATATAAAAATGAAGGAACACTAGTGTCGTTTAAATGTTACAAAGAATATAACAGGATATGTAAAAAGGAAATCAAGGATGCAAAAATTCAAAACGAATGACAGATTGCAACAGATAGTAGGACAAACCCCCAAAAAATCTTCAAATATATTAATAGTAAAAAGGTCAAGTCTGAGCATGTAGGCCCTTTACTAAATAATCTAGAGTGGGTGACTGGGGACAAAGAGAAGGCTAATTTATTAAATACTTTCTTCAACTCTGTGTATACAAAGGAGCATGGGGGAGCTCATGTCCATAATAGGGGTGGTAGTGACACAGCCCCAAATCCACAATGGCTCAAAAGTGATATGGTCCAGAAATATTTAGACAGAATAAAGGTGGATAAAGCACCTGGACCAGATGGCATACACCCACGGATCCTAAAAGAATTGAGCTCTGTAATTTCAAAGCTATTGTATATAATTTTTAGGGACTCATTAATGACAGGAATAGTACCACTGGATTGGCGCAGGGCCAATGTGGTGCCTATATTTAAAAAGGGAACAAAGTCTTTACCAAGTATCTATAGACCTGTTAGTTTAACTTCTATAGTTGGGAAAATACTGGAGAGATTAATAAAAGACCACATAGATGAGTTCTTGCTGGAAAAAAACTATTTAAGCAACAAACAGCATGGATTCATGAAAGACAGAAGTTGTCAGACAAACTTGATTTCTTTTTATGAAGAGGTAAGTAAGACCTTGGACAGAGGGGTGGCGGTGGACATGGTATAATTGGATTTTGCAAAAGCGTTCGATACAGTTCCCCACACACGGCTCATGTGTAAGGTAAAGTCTACAGGATTGGAAATATCAGTTTGTAAATGGATAGAAAACTGTCTAAAAGACAGAATTCAAAGAGTAGTGGTTAATGATTCTTACTCTGAATGGTCTAAGGTTATCAGTGGTGTACCCCAAGGTTCAGTGCTGGGACCCTTTCTTTTTAATATCTTTATAAATGATATTGGGTCTGAGATCAAAAGTAACATTTCTGTCTTTGCAGATGACACCAAGCTATGCAGTGGAATAACGTCTTTACAGGATGTTGCCAATTTACAAATCGACCTCAATGCTCTGTCTAATTGGGCGACTATGTGGCAGATGAGGTTTAATGTTGATAAATGTAAAGTTATGCACTTGGGGGCTAAGAATATGAATGCATCATACATACTAGGGTTAGTACAACTAACAAATCCCCCATCCGTAGTGGAGAAGGATCTGGCGGTTTTGGTAGATCATAAGCTCAATAATGGCATGCAATGCCAAGCTACGGTTTCCAAAGCGAGCAAAGTCCTTTCTTGTATTAAGAGAGGTATGGACTCCAGAGAGAGAGATATCATTTTGCCCCTGTTCAAATCATTAGTAAGACCTCATCTGGAATATGCAGTTCAGTTTTGGGCACCAGTTCTCAAAAAGGACATTGGGGAACTGGAGAAAGTGCAGAGAAGTGCAACCAAACTGATAAGAGGCATGAAGGAGCTCAGCTATGAGGAAAGATTAGAGGAACTGAATTTATTCACTCTTGAGAAGAGGAGAATAAGGGGGGATATGATTAACATGTACAAATATATAAGGGGTCCATATAGTGAACTTGGTGTTGAGTTATTCACTTTACGGTCAACACAAAAGACAAGGGGGCACTCTTTATGTCTAGTGGAAAAAAGATTTCAGACTCCCTGCAGAGGTGGTTCTGGCCAGCTCAGTAGATTGCTTTAACCACTTAAGCCCCGGGCCATTTCGGGCCATTAGGACCAAGCCTGTTTTTGGGATTCGGCACTGCGCTGCTTTAACTGTAAATTGTGCGGACATGCAATGTTGTACCCAAATTAAATTTGCGTCCTTTTCTTCCCACAAATAGAGCTTTCTTTTAATGGTATTTGATTGCCTCTGCGATTTTTATTTTTTGCGATATAAACAGAAAAAGACCGAAAATTTTGAAAAAAAATGATATTTTCTACTTTTTGTTATAAGAAAAATCGAATAAACTCAATTTTAGTCATACATTTAGGCCAAAATGTATTCAGCCACATGTCTTTAGTAAAAAAAATGTCAATAAGCGTATATTTATTGGTTTGCGCAAAAGTTATAGCGTTTACAAACTAGGGTACATTTTCTGAAATTTACACAGCTTTAAATTTATGACTGCCTATCTCATTTCTTGAGGTGCTAAAATGGCAGGGCAGTACAAAACCCCCCCAAATGACCCCATTTTGGAAAGTAGACACCCCAAGGAAATTGCTGAGAGGCATGTTGAGCCCATTGAATATTTATTTTTTTCGTCCCAAGTGATTGAATAATGACAAAAAAAAAAATAAAAAAAAAAATTACAAAAAGTTGTCACTAAATGATATATTGCTCACACATGCCATGGTTATATGTGGAATTGCACCCCAAAATACATTCTGCTGCTTCTCCTGAGTACGGGGATACCACATGTGTGGGACTTTTTAGGAGCCTAGCCACGTACGGGACCCCGGAAACCAAGCACCGCCTTCAGGATTTCTAAGGGCGCAAATTTTTGATTTCACTCCTCACTACCTATCACAGTTTCGAAGGCCATAAAATGCCAAAATAGCACAAAACCCCCCCAAATGACCCCATTTTGGAAAGTAGACACCCCAAGCTATTTACTGAGAGGCATGTTCAGTCCATGGAATATTTTATATTTTGCCACAAGTTGCGGGAATATGACAAACTTTTTTTTTTTTGCACAAAGTTGTCACTAAATGATATATTGCTCACACATGCCATGGGCATATGTGAAATTACACCCCAAAATACATTCTGCTGCTTCTCCTGAGTACGGGGATACCACATGTGTGGGACTTTTTGGGAGCCTAGCCGCGTACGGGACCCCAAAAACCAAGCACCGCCTTCAAGGTTTCTAAGGGCATAAATTTTTGATTTCACTCCTCACTACCTATCACAGTTTTGAAGGCCATAAAATGCCAAGATGGCACAAAACCCCCCCAAATGACCCCATTTTGGAAAGTAGACACCCCAAGCTATTTGCTGAGAGGCATGTTGACCCCATTGAATATTTTTTTTTTTGTCCCAAATGATTGAATAATGACAAAAAGAAAAAAAAAATGTACAAAAAGTTGTCACTAAATGATATATTGCTCACACATGCCATGGTTATATGTGGAATTGCACCCCAAAATACATTCTGCTGCTTTTCCTGAGTACGGGGATACCACATGTGTGGGACTTTTTGGGAGCCTAGCCGCGTACAGGGCCCCAAAAACCAAGCACCGCCTTCAGGATTTCTAAGGGCGTAAATTTTTGATTTCACTCCTCACTACCTATCACAGTTTTGAAGGCCATAAAATGCCAAAATAGCACAAAACCCCCCCAAATTACCCCATTTTGGAAAGTAGACACCCCAAGCTATTTGCTGAGAGGCATGTTGAGTCCATGGAATATTTTATATTTTGCCACAGGTTGCGGGAATATGACAAACTGTTTTTTTTTTGCACAAAGTTGTCACTAAATGATATATTGCTCACACATGCCATGGGCATATGTGAAATTACACCCCAAAATACATTCTGCTGCTTCTCCTGAGTACGGGGATACCACATGTGTGGGACTTTTTGGGAGCCTAGCCGCGTACGGGACCCCAAAAACCAAGCACCGCCTTCAAGGTTTCTAAGGGCATAAATTTTTGATTTCGCTCCTCACTACCTATCACAGTTTTGAAGGCCATAAAATGCCAAGATGGCACAAAACCCCCCCAAATGACCCCATTTTGGAAAGTAGACACCCCAAGCTATTTGCTGAGAGGCATGTTGAGCCCATTGAATATTTTTTTTTTTTGTCCCAAATGATTGAATAATGACAAAAAGAAAAAAAAATGTACAAAAAGTTGTCACTAAATGATATATTGCTCACACATGCCATGGTTATATGTGAAATTACACCCCAAAATACATTCTGCTGCTTCTCCTGAGTACGGGGATACCACATGTGTGGGACTTTTTGGGAGCCTAGCCGCGTACGGGACCCCAAAAACCAAGCACCGCCTTCAAGGTTTCTAAGGGCATAAATTTTTGATTTCACTCCTCACTACCTATCACAGTTTTGAAGGCCATAAAATGTCAAAATAGCCCAAAACCCCCACAAATGACCCCATTTTGGAAAGTAGACACCCCAAGCTATTTGCTGAGAGGCATGGTGAGTATTTTACAGCTCTCATTTGTTTTTGAAAATTAAGAAAGACATTTTTTTTTCTTTTTTTTTTTTCTTTTTTTACATTTTCAAAACTTTGTGACAAAAAGCGAGATCTGCAAAATACTCAACATACCTCTCAGCAAATAGCTTGGGGTGTCTACTTTCCAAAATGGGGTCATTTGGGGGGGTTTTGTGCCATCTGGGCATTCCATGGCCTCCGAAACTGTGATAGGCAGTGAGGAGTGAAATCAAAAATTTACACCCATAGAAATCCTGAAGGCGGTGCTTGGTTTTTGGGGTCCCGTACGCGACTAGGCTCCCAAAAAGTCCCACACATGTGGTATCCCCGTACTCAGGAGAAGCAACAGAATGTATTTTGGGGTGTAATTCCACATATGCCCATGGCATGTTTGAGCAATATATAATTTAGTGATAACTTTTTGTACATTTTTTTTTTTTTTTTTTTTTTGGTCATTATTCAATCACTTGGGACAAAAAAAAAAAATATTCAATGGGCTCAACATGCCTCTCAGCAAATAGCTTGAGGTGTCTACTTTACAAAATGGGGTCATTTGGGGGGGTTTTGAACTGTCCTGGCATTTTATGCACAACATTAGGAAGCTTATGTCACACATCATCCACTCTTCTAACCACTTGAAGACAAAGCCCTTTCTGACACTTTTTGTTTACATGAAAGAAAATTTTTTTTTGCAAGAAAATTATGTTGAACCCCCAAACATTATATATTTTTTTAAAGCAAAGGCCCTACAGATTAAAATAGTGGGTGTTGCATTTTTTTTTTCCACACAGTATTTGCGCAGCGATTTTTCAAACGCATTTTTTGGGGGAAAAACACACTTTTTTTATTTTTAATGCACTAAAAAACACTATATTGCCCAAATGTTTGATGAAATAAAAAAGATGATCATAGGCCGAGTACATGGATACCAAACACGACATGCTTTAAAATTGCGCACAAGCGCGCAGCGGCGACAAAACTACATTCATTTTTAAAAGCATTTAAAAGCCTTTACAGGTTACCACGTTAGATTTACAGAGGAGGTCTACTGCTAAAATGACTGCCCTCGATCTGACCTTCGCGGTGATACCTCACATGCATGATGCAATTGCTGTTTACATATGACGCTAGACCGACGCTTGCGTTCGCCTTTGCGCAATAGCAGGGGGGGAACAGCGGTGCTTTTTTTTTTTTTTTTTTTTTTTTTTATTATTTATTTGGCTTTTTTATTTTTTTTTAAACTGTGCCTTCCATATTTTATTTTTTTGCCATTTTTATCGTTATCTCAGGGAATGTAAATATCCCCTATGATAGCAATAGGTAGTGACAGGTACTCTTTTTTTGAAAAAAATTGGGGGGTTAGACCCTAGATCTTTCCTCTGCCCTCAAAGCATCTGACCACACCAAGATCGGTGTGATAAAATGCTTTCCCAATTTCCCAATGGCGCTTTTTATATCCGGGGGGGGGACATTCCCTCCCACTGCTTGTAAAAGCAGTCTAGAGGCTAATTATCTGCTAGAATTGCTTTTACATGAAAGCCGGCTGCTGGCTGAAAAGAATGATACCAAGATGATACCTAAACCCGCAGGCATCATTCTGGTATAAACATTCAAAGTCCAGCAACATACCAGTACGTTGCTGGTCCTTGTTGGACATGTATTGTAATCTTTTTTTTCATACAGCCTATTGGCTGAACGAAAAAAAGAGATTGATTGGTGGGTATGCCCACCATTAGAATACCTCCCTTCATCCACCCACTTCTAATGATGGGCATATATGCCGAAGCATGGGGGCATCCTCCCGCAAAAAAGTTATGCCGCGTACACACGGTCAAGCCTTCGTCGGAATTTCGACCGTATGTACGCGGCATAAAAGGTTATGCTGTGTACACACGGTCGGACTTTTCCACGGATAAGCCTCCGTTGGAATTTCGACCGTATATACGCGGCATTAGGAGCAAAATCGCTCCTCCGCCCCTGCTGCCCCCATGCTTCGGCATATATGCTCTTTTTTTTATCTGTGGTGGTGAAATCACCTCCTACAGCGTTGGAGTCACGGCTTTATGTATCGTGGGAGCAAACGCTGTTGCTGTCAAGATAAATAGATCCGTGCTGCAACTGAATGGCGTACCTGCTAAGCAAATGGTGGTTAACATTAAAACAAAGTAACATTACAGTACAACAGTAAGACCTTACCATGCCATACCTGCAAAGCAAATACCAAAACAAAACCTAGTAAAAAATAAAAAAATGTTTTAACGCAACCTGTGCCTAAAATATATATATGCCGAAGCATGGGGGCATCCTCCCGCAAAAAAGTTATGCCGCGTACACACGGTCGGAATTTCGACCATATGTACGCGGCATTAGGAGCAAAATCGCTCCTCCGCCCCTGCTGCCCCCATGCTTCGGCATATATGCTCTTTTTTTTAACTGTGGTGGTGAAATCACCTCCTACAGCGTTGGAGTCACGGCTTTATGTATCGTGGGAGCAAACGCTGTTGCTGTCAAGATAAATAGATCCGCGCTGCAACTGAATGGCGTACCTGCTAAGCAAATGGTGGTTAACATTAAAACAAAGTAACATTACAGTACAACAGTAAGACCTTACCATGCCATACCTGCAAAGCAAATACCAAAACAAAACCTAGTAAAAAATAAAAAAATGTTTTAACGCAACCTGTGCCTAAAATATATATATGCCGAAGCATGGGGGCATCCTCCCGCAAAAAAGTTATGCCGCGTACACACGGTCGGAATTTCGACCGTATGTACGCGGCATTAGGAGCAAAATCGCTCCTCCGCCCCTGCTGCCCCCATGCTTCGGCATATATGCTCTTTTTTTTAACTGTGGTGGTGAAATCACCTCCTACAGCACTGGAGTCACGGCTTTATGTATCGTGGGAGCAAACGCTGTTGCTGTCAAGATAAATAATTCCGCGCTGCAGTTGAATGGCGCACCTGAAAACAAAAAATTACATACCTGAAAAGCAAGCATGATAAAACATTGCAGAATAGAATACAGTAAAAAAGAGCAGAACAATAGAGAGAAAATAGAGAGAGAGAGAACAATAAAACGACAACTGTTTTTGTTTTTTTTATTTTATATTTTTTTTGTGTTTTGTTTTTTACGTTTTTTTTTTCTTTTTTACACTTTTTTTTGTAACTTTACAACTGTAATGGTTCGGGTCTCTCAAAATGTAATGGCATCTTGGGAGACCCTGTGTAAGTGTGTCCTAGTCTGTGAAATGCTGTACCCTACGCTAAAACTTCACTTTTGAGTGGTAGCGTTCAAAACATTCACCTTGGCAAAGACCAGGCTTGTCAGGACAGCGTGGACAAAAACTACGGGTGTCACGCCTAAATCCGCGCTTGCTACAGACACGACATCTTTTTTGGGGGTGGCTTTGGGTAGGGGTACTCGGGAGGACATACGAATAATGCCTCTCATGCAGCCGGCTTACTGCATTTGGTTGGGGATGGTGAGGTGCAGAACCGCCTGGATACAGGAGTTCTGTGACTATCTCATTCTGGAATTTTAGAAGAGATAACGTCCCGCCTGAAGCTCTGTATAGCACATGAGCGTTCAGCAAAGCCAATTGGAATAATGATAGAGACACTTTTTTGTACCAGCGTCTCGCCTTACGGTCAATTAGATACGGCGCCATCAACTGGTCGTTGAGGTCCACCCCTCCCATATTTTGGTTATATTCGTGGACACAGAGGGGTTTCTCCACAACACCAGTCGCCGTAGGAATTTGGACTGTCGTGTCTGCATGAAGGGAGGTAAGAAGGAAAACATTCTTATTGTCCCTCCACTTCATAGCGAGCAAGTTATTACACTTCAAGCAGGCTCTCTCCCCCAGCCTAAGACGGGCATCTACAAGCCGCTGGGGAAAGCCCCGGCGATTAGGTCGCACGGTGCCACATGCTCCAATCTTATGATCAAACAAGTGACTAAACAGTGGCACGCTCGTGTAATAATTGTCCACATACAAGTGGTACCCCTTTCCGAATAAGGGTAACACCAAGTTCCACACTATCTTGCCAGCGCTCCCTATGTAATCCGGGCAGTTGACCGACTCAATCTGACTGTCTTTTCCCTCATAAACCGTAAAGTTCACTACATAGCCTGTTGCCCTGTCACAGAACTTGTAGAGCTTGACCCCGTATCTGGCACGCTTGCTGGGAAGGTACTGCTTGAAAGACAAGCGGCCAGAAAATTTAATCAGGGACTCATCAACGCAGACAACTTGATCGGGAGTAAACAAGGCTGCAAAACGTTCGTTGAAGTGGTTTATGAGGGGCCGAATTTTATAGAGCCGGTCGTATTCAGGGTCCCCACGTGGACGACAAAGTTCATTGTCGTTGAAGTGCATGAACCGCAAAATCTGCTCATATCGTGCCCTGGACATGGAGGCAGAGAACACGGGCATGTGGTCAATTGGGTGCGTGGACCAATAAGCACGCAATGACGGAAATTTATGTGTGCCCATGTTGAGGGAAAGGCCCAGAAAGGTCTTAAATTCGGAAACCGTAATTGGTTTCCAATTTCTGGCAATTTTAGGCAACTGGGGGTTAGCGGCGATAAATTGACCAGCATATAAATTACTCTGGTCCACAATAGATCTATAGAGATCTTCCGTGAAAAACAGCGAATAAAAATCGATTGGCATAAAATCAGCTGTTTCCACCTGAATACCGGGTTGGGCAGTGAATGGGGGAAGTACGGGTTCTGCAGAAGTGGTGGGGACCCAATCAGGATAGGCGAATTCTGCAGGAAGGGCAGTATGGGCACGACGGGCCTGCCTTTGTCTTCTTGGTGGCAGCGGGACACTACTTGTGCTTGCCACCTCGCCAGCTTGAACTGCACTTATGGGACTCGCCACGTCACCAAGTGTTACTGCAGTGCTGGATGTACGTCCAGGCTGTACTAGGCCGCTGGTGCTTGCCAGTTCACCAGAAGGAATAGCGGCGCTAATACTACTCTGCTCCATGATACGAGAGACCTGCGGTTCTTGCTCCTCAACAACCTCAGAAGATCGGGATCGGGTACGCCTGACCTTAGCAGGGACCTCAACTTCGTCGTCAGAGCTATCTGACGTGGGGCCGCTGACGTCACTGTCTTCTACGGGAAGATATTCTGAGCCTGAATCTGACAGATACGTGACCTCCTCTTCACTATCTGTCATGCTCAGAATCTCGTAGGCCTCTTTACTAGTGTACCTTCGACTTGCCATTTTGGGCTCTAAATTTAGGGGTACACTAGTAAGATTCACAGGAAAAAAAGCACCTGACTGTCGTCAGCAAATATATCAAACGCTACAAAAAAACTGTTAGCGATCGCAGGGATCAGGCCTGTCTCTGCGAACGCTGCAGTTATGTGTGTTGTGTTTGGTAAGTGACAGTGATCGATCGATACTGCACTTGGGTGGGCTGGGCTGGGCTGGGCGGAGGGGCTAAACGCAGGTACTAGCAGGTATCTGGGCTGATCCCGCTAACACTGCGTTTTTGGGAACCCTAAACCGCTGGGGATGCTAGTATAGATCTGATCAGATACTATACCACTAAGGGGGGTGTATGCTTTGCGCGTGGGTGTTAGCGTTACTGGCACTAACCTAACACTGCCTGGGGCGACGCAGACCCTCTCTGGCGCTAAAACCTAATTGATCTCACCCGCCGGGCGATCAGGGGGGTTAAACCTTTATTGGGTTATATACGGCGGGTGCCCTGATGCTATAAAAAGCAAACTAATCAACCAGCGTCACCCGTAACCTTTATATGGTGATCACTGGTGAAAGGGTTAACTAGGGGCAATCAGGGGGTTAAAACCTTTATTAGGTTAAATATGGGGGTACCTGACACCAATAAAAACCTGCGGCGAACCTAAAAAAAAAATAACTGCCTATCTAAAACACCAGCGACACGAATACAGCGATCGGAAAAACAATCGCTTAGTGACGCTGAAGTTAGGGGGTGAAAGGGTTACCTGGGGGGTGATCAAGGGGTTAAACCTTTATTAGGGGGGGTTAGGGGGCTACCCTGGACCTAAAGGGGCCTAATCCTAACTGCCTTGCAACTTTTTACAATCACAGATGACACTAAATGCAGTGATCAGTAAAATAAATGATCACTGCAATCAGTGACACTGTGATTGGGGGCTTTGGGGTGACCTGGGGGGTGATCTGGGGGTGACTGGGGGGTGATTTGTGTGCCTATGTGTACCTACGTGTCAGTGGACTGTTGGAGCACTAACCTCTGTCTTCACTCCTCGGCGCCGGGAACGAAAAGACCGCGGCGAGGGAGATGACATCACTTCCTCCAGCCTGTGTTTACATCACATGGCGGAGGAAGCAATTTCATTGGCCGGGAGCGATCGCGAGGGGGGGGGCGGAATCGAGCGGCCGCCCCCTCATGCCTGATCGCTCCCGAACACTTAACGGCCGCTCACTGCAGTGAAGGGGGGTCCGGATGGACCCCCCAACTGCACAAAGGCGATCACGTAGATCTACGTGATTCTGCCTGTCCGTGCCATTCTGCCGACGTAAATCGGCGGTGGGCGGTCGTTAAGTGGTTAAGAAAGGCCTGGATACTTTCCTAAATGTACATAATATAACTGAGTACTAACATTTATAGGTAAAGTTGATCCAGGGTAAATCCGATTGCCTCTCGGGGGATCAGGATGGAATTTTTTCCCATGCTGTAGCAAATTGGATCATGCTCTGCTGGGGTTTTTTGCCTTCCTCTGGACCAACTGTGGGTATAGAATTGGGTATATTGGATTGTACGATATTTTTTATTTTATTTATTTATTTTTTTATGGTTGAACTGGATGGACTTTGTGTCTTTTTTCAACCTGACTAACTATGTAACTATATGACTCCTCCCCAGTGGCATGTTACCTCAGCCTATATAGCGGTCCCGCCCCCTGCCAACCCTTGTTGGGGATTGGTCAGAGCTGCTATACAAACTGCCTGTCACTCAAAGCTTCCAGCCCCTTCTAGAAAATTCCTTCCAGATTCAGGGGAGTCTGAGCACAGGTGGCCACACCCACTGCTACTCTGACACTCCCAGTCCCAGATCAAAACAACCAGGCCTAGCATAAGGCATAGGCCTGACTAGATTTTGCCTGCACTGACAGTTTGAAACAAATAACACTACTTTAGCACATACCAAAAGGTAGTGGGCACTACACATATATATATATATATATATATATATATATATATATATATATATACATACAGTCATGCTCGAAATTGTTGGCACCCCAGAAATTTTTCCAGAAAATCAAGTATTTCTCACAGAAAAGTATTGCAGTAACACATGTTTTGCTATACACATGTTTATTCCCTTTGTGTGTATTGGAGCAGATCAAAAAAAGGGAGGAAAAAAAGCAAATTGGACATAATGTCACACAAAAATGGGCTGCTCAAAATTCTTGGCACCCTTTAAAAATTGTGGATAAATAAGATTGTTTCAAGCATGTGATGCTCCTTTAAACTCACCTGGGGCAAGTAACAGGTGTGGGCAATATAAAAAAAAAACACCTGAAAGCAGATAAAAAGGATAGAAGTTCACTGAGTCTTTGCATTGTGTGTCTGTGTGTGCCACACTAAGCATGGACAACAGAAAGAGAAAAAGAGAACTGTCTGAGGACTTGAGAACCAAAATTGTGAAAAAATATCAACAATCTCAAGGTTACAAGTCCATCTCCAGAGATCTAGATTTGCCTTTGTCCACAGTGCTCAACATTATCAAGAAGTTTGCAACCCATGGCACTGTAGCTAATCTCTCTGGGCGTGGACGGAAGAGAAAAATTGATGAAAGGTTGCAACGCAGGATAGTCCGGATGGTGGATAAGCAGCCCCAAACAAGTTCCAAAGAAATTCAAGCTGTCCTGCAGGCTCAGGGAACATCAGTGTCAGCGCGAACTATCAGTCGACATTTAAATAAAATGAAAGGCTATGGCAGGAGACCCAGGAGGACCCCACTGCTGACACAGAGACATAAAAAAGCAAGACTACAGTTTGCTAAAATGTACTCGAGTAAGCCAAAATTCTTCTGGGAAAACGTCTTGTGGACAGATGAGACCAAAATAGAGCTTTTTGGTAAAGCACATCATTCTACTGTTTACCAAAAACGGAATGAGGCCTACAAAGAAAAGAACACAGTACCTACTGAGAAATATGGTGGAGGTTCATTGAAGTTTTGGGGTTGTTTTGCTGACTCTGGCACTGGGTGCCTTGAATGTGTGCAAGGCATCATGAAATCTGAGGATTACTAAAGGATTTTGGGTCGCACTGTAGAGCCCAGTGTCAGAAAGCTGGGTTTGCGTCCCAGATCTTGGGTCTTCCAGCAGGAAAATGACCCCAAACATACGTCAAAAAGCACCCAGAAATGGATGGCAACAAAGCGACGGAGAGCTCTAAAGTGGCCAGCAATGAGTCCAGATCTAAATCCCATTGAACACCTGTGGAGAGATCTTAAAATTGCTGTTGGGAAAAGGCACCCTTCCAATAAGAGAGACCTGGAGCAGTTTGCAAAGGAAGAGTGGTCCAAAATTCCGGGTGAGAGGTGTAAGAAGCTTATTGATGGTTATAGGAAGCGACTGATTTCAGTTATTTTTTCCAAAGGGTGTGCAACCAAATATTAAGTTAAGGGTGCCAAGAATTTTGAGCAGCCCATTTTTGAAGTTTTGTGTGACATTATGTCCAATTTGCTTTTTTTCCTCCCTTTTTTTGATTTGTTCCAATACACACAAATGGAATAAACATGTGTATAGCAAAACATGTGTTACTGCAATACTTTTCTGTGAGAAATACTTGATTTTCTGGAAAAATTTCTGGGGTGCCAACAATTTCGAGCATGACTGTATATATATATATATATATTTTTTTTTTTTTTTTTATTTAGCAGAGGCCCTAGAGAGTAAAATTGCGGGTTTTGCAATATTTTATGATATTTGCGCAGCGTTTTTTTTAACACAATTGTTTTGGGAAAAAGTACACATTAATGAATTTTAATACACACAAACACAATATAACTCTTTTATAATTGATAAAATATAAAAGATGGTGTTACGCCAAGTAAATAGCTACCTAACATCTCACGTTTGTGGAATGGCGACAAATTATGTTGCCATAGGTAACGCTTTAGAAACCTTTACAGGTTATCAGTTTAGAATTACAGAGGAGGTCTGGTGCTAGAATTATTGCTCTTGCTCTGGAACTCGCGGTGATACCTCACATGTGTGGTGTGATCGCTGTTTACGTATGCGCGTGGGACCAACACATTCGCGAGCACGGAGGATAGTGGCGCTTTAAAAATAAATTGTTTCATTTATTTTGTTTTTATTTGTACACTGTTTATTTAAACATTTTTAATCACTTTTGCTGTCACAAGGAATATAAACATCCCTTGTGACAGCAAAAGGCAGTGACAGGTGCTCTTTATGGAGAGATCTGGGGTCTATTAGATGTCTTCTCTGCCCTTTACAAGCATCTGATCACACCAAAATCGAGGTGATCAGATACTTTACAATTTCAAAAATGGCACTGTTTACATCTGGGAAACCAGAAGTGACAAAATACTCCTCGCTTCCGGTTTCCTATACCAGAGAGCCTTCCGGCCCTTGGCAAGCTCCGTAGTAAGCCGCCGGCTTTCATTCCAGCCCGCTGGTGGGACTGTAGGGCCCAGAGGGGCACCGGTGGGTAGCGGAATGGGGGGACTCCATCCGCCTCCTGTAAAACCCATACAGAGGTTAATTAGTGGCTTTTACATATATGCCAGCCGCCGGCTTAAAAAAACAATACTGGAATGCCGGGATGACGTCTGTAGTAAAATCACCTTTTTCTGTCCCTAATATGACAGTGCCACCTGAGCACTATTATGGTGCCATCTAAAGAATGTTTGTTGCCTTCAGGATTTACAGGCTGCCCGAAGTATGATGTGCCTGCAGATATTTATCCCCATATTTCCTTGGTTCTAGTCACAATCCCATTTATTGCCACTGCACCAACATCGCTGCTATCACATCCTGTGACTTTAGCAGCATCAGTGGATCTGATCCCATGCCTCGGCCCTTCAGAATTCTCACTGGGTGTTTTGTAAGTGAAAATAAACACAAGCGCCCAACTCCATCCTTTCCACCATGTGGCTCTCTCGAGCCTGATAGATTTTGCAGTTAATCCTTCCTTTAATAACCTCCATTTTTATTGCACAGCATAATTCTTTGTGTAGAACTTGGAAAACATTCAGCCTCCATGGCTTGTGCATGTTGCAATCAAATAAAACATTTAATCAAATTAAAACTGATAAAAGTATTTGGAAATCCAAGGAACTCAGGGCCTGGCAACAGGCTGGCATGACCTCTTCAGAAATATTTTTTATTCCATGAAGAACTTCTGACACCATAATGCTAGGATGGGCTTTAATTTAACACCTCAAAAATGGATAAAAAAATCAAACCTAAGTTTACACACCAGAGTCTGCCATCACAAGACCCCCCCCCCCATCACATCTTGTGCAATGAGTGCAGACTTGTGATCCACTACTGTAGTCCAGTATGGCCACTGACATGTTGCTGCACCCACCCCCCCCATTTAGATGTCGTCATGTGGTTGGATTTTTGTTCTGTTTAAATTTAGGTATCTTTACATTGAAACGTCTATATTGAGATGTGGATCTTTGGAGAACCTTTTAATGTTTAAGTTTCAGCTAACGAGGCAAAATACTCTCAAGCATCAATAATTCTTTGCCTTTACAAAGCACTGGTTCACCCTCATCTTGAATATGCATTTGAGTATTGATCACCAATCCTCAAGAAAGAGGTTGTTGAATTAGAAAGAGTTCAGCGAAGGGCAACAAAATTAATAAGGGGGCTATGAGGGTTGTTTACATAGTTTAAAGTTATTGGCTCTATTGAAGAGGTACTTAAAAGGGGATACAATTATGATGTCTAAATATGTCAAGGATAACTGTAACAAACTGTTTACTCTAAGGTCCCTGAGGTGGACACGTGGCCATAATTTGAGGATCAGAAGAAAGGAGGTTTACCTATAGACTTAGGAAAATGTTCTCTACTGTTAGAGCAGTGGAAAGTTAGAACTCCTTCCCCCAGGAAATTGTACTAGCTCAAAGTGTCAACAACTTCAAGGAACTTTTATGCCCTGTACACACGACCGTATTTTCCGATGGAAAAAGTCAGACGGGCTCTTTTCATCGGATATTCCGACTATGTGTATGCCCCTTCGGACTTTTTACTTTGGAAATTCCGACGGACTTAGATAGAGAACGTGTTCTCTTTTTTTCCGATGGACAAAAATTTATATCGGAAAATCCGTTCGTCTGTATGCAATTCCGACGGACTAAAAACCACGCATGCTCAGAAACAAGCAGAAGAGCCGAACTGCCTATTGAACTTCATTGATCTTGGTTCGTCGTACATGTTGTACGTCACCGCGTTTTTGACGGTCAGATTTTAGTGTGACCGTGTATATGCAAGACAGCTTGAGCGGAATTCCGTCGGAACTCCGTCAGACAAACCGTCTGACTTTATTCCGACGGACAATCCGGTCGTGTGTACAGGGCATTAGATGTCTTCCCGAGGGAGCAAAATATACAGGGCTATGGGAATTGTTAAAGAATAAAGAGAAGTAGCCTTAACATATGGAAAGGCATCTTCACAATAAGAGTTCCTTAAGGACTAGTACTGGCTAGCTCAGTGAAGTGTTTTAAAAAAGGCTGAATGCATTTCTAAATGCACAAAATATATCTGGATGTTAATTTTTAGAGGTAATTAATAGGTAATCCAGGGAATATCCAATAGTCTCCAGGAGGATCAGGAAGGAATTTCTTCCCCCACTGGTGCAATAGGATCTTGCTTCATTGTTTTTTGTTTTTTTTTTGCCTCTCTCTGGATCAACTACAGTGCCTTGAAAAAGTATTCATACCCATTGAAATTTTCAACATTTTATCATGTTACAACCAAAAACACAAATGTATTGTATTGGGATAGACTAAGGCCTCGTACACACGACCGATTTTCTCGTCGTAAACAGTCAAGAAAAGTGCCGCGAGAGTTTTTTTGTCTAGAAAAACGTTCGTGTGTATGGTTTTACGACGAGAAACTTGACGAGAATCTCGACGAGAAAATAGAGAACCTGCTCTCTATTTTCTCGTCAGGATTCCAGATTTCCTCGTCGTGTTTCTCGTCGGCCTGTTTTGTGACGAGAAAATGGTTCGTGTGTATGCTTTTACGACTCTTCCAAAAGCGCGCATGCTCACAAGCAACTATGAGACGGGAGCGCATCTTCTGGTAAAACAAGCCTTCATAATGGAGAGAGCACATTCGTCACGCTCATAAATATTTCATCGTTTAAATGTTCTGCATTGAATTCTTCGTTAGAATGTTACATTAATCAAAACGAGAGACCTTCTTTTGCTGCTGATATTCACACAGAGTTCTGCCTTATTTTTAACCTTTTTCATGCTGCTCTTTATAAGATTTATGTGTATTATATCGTGCAAGTTTTTAGGAATAATTTAAATGGTTAGATTTTTCAAAATGATGTTAATTATAATTTCTCAATGTTTTGATAGCGATCTCCCATTTAATTTTCTAATCTATATTTTTAAAAATTCACACCATGTTTTTGAGCTAATCAGATTTAGTTATTCTTTTGGGGGGGTGATATCTGTGCCTTTTATTGTCAGTCAAATGTATCTGCTTACTCCAAAGCTTGTTTTTTTTTATTTAAAAATACACATAGTCAAGTATGAACTTAAACAAAAAACACATTTATTCATGTTTATAAATTAAATAAAGAGAAGGCAGCGCTGGAGAAGCTGCTGCCATTTGTGCATCCCAGGGACCCCAGAGCACACAGCAACCCTGTGTGGACACTAAAATTGGGAGCTTGAGAAGGCCCACATTTCAGAACACAATCTGATGCTGGCCTCCCAGAGGTCAGGAACAGCAGCAGGTGAGATATATGTCCCAAGTGTGTGGTACTACAACAGGCTGCCTTCTGTCCGACCAGTGCGACCACAATGAAGCAAGGCCATCACTTCCTCTTCTTCCTGGCAACCTTCCCTGCAGCCTTTCCTGAAGCCTTTCCTGAAGCCTTTCCTGCAGCCTTTCCTGCAGCCTTCCTTCTTCGTTTAGCTGGAGGCTGGCCCACTGGAGGGGTACTCCTGTCAGGAGGAGGAGGTGGAGGTGTAGCAGAAGGGGGTGGGGCAGAAGAAGAAGGTGGAGGTGTAGCAGAAGGGGGTGGGGCAGAAGGTGGAGGTGTAGCAGAAGAGGGTGGGGCAGAAGGTGGAGGTGTAGCAGAAGGGGGTGGGGCAGAAGGTGGAGGTGTAGCAGAAGGGGGTGGGGCAGAAGGTGGAGGGGTAGCAGAAGGGGGTGGGGCAGAAGGTGGAGGTGTAGCAGAAGGGGGTGGGGCAGAAGGTGGAGGGGTAGCAGAAGGGGGTGGGGCAGAAGAGGAAGGTGGAGGTGGAGGTTGAGGTTGTGTCAGTTGGGCCACCTCACATATGGCGGTATTGGGGGTAATTTGCTCCATCACCCCCTTGTTGAGCAAGGTGATGAGCAGGGGTTCGCATAGGAGGCGTTGCTCCATGCTCATCACCTTGAACTTAGCCTCCACTAGGCCGGCAATGGCCTCTTCAGGGGATGTGGGCTCCTTGAGGGTGGCATGGGCCTCTTTAATAAGGGCCATTGCTGCCTCACTGGTGGTCCTGTCCCTCCTGCCTCTTTTGTGAAGCCTGATGGGAGGCACCTGGGATCTGGTGCTTCTCCTTTGCCCTGCCACCTCCTGTCTGCCACTGGGCCCTGCCACCTCCTGGCTGCCACTGGGCCCTGCCACCTCCTGGCTGCCACTGGGCCCTGCCACCTCCTGGCTGCCACTGGGCCCTGCCACCTCCTGGCTGGTACTGGGCCCTGCCACCTCCTGGCTGCCACTGGGCCCTTCCTCCTCCTGCCTGACAGTTTCCAGACCCTCCTCCTGGCTGATTTCATCCTGTGTATGAAAAAGAAACATAGTTTAATATGTTGGTTTAATCTTTGCATCAAACTTTGTAATCCTGATGGAAGCAATTAGAATGTAAATGCATAAATCCTTGCTTTAAATTTACCACTACATCAGCTTGACTATTTACCACACAATTAAAAGTGCAGAATAATGTCTACAGATCATGATTTCACTTGTGGAATACAAAATAATGTATGTTTCTCATCCTGACATATTTGGGAAACATTAATTTTATCTCACTACATTTTCAGTTAATACTATACCTGGCTCCAGATGGACAAATCAGGATCATCCAGGATGGCTGCCTCCTCTTGCTCCAGAGAAGGCTCAGGTTGGCTGCAGGGAAGTCTGGGGGGAAGAGTGGAGAGTGATGGCCTTGTCTCAATGTGGTCATCCAGGAAGGACATCCTGCTGTAGTACCACAAAACCGGGACATAAACATCATCTGCTGCTGCTCCTGACCTCTGAGAAGCCAGCACCTTAGAGCGTTCAGTCCTGTAGGTACCTCTCAAGCTCCCAATTTTAGTGTCCACTTGTTTTGCTGTGGCTGTGGGCACCTTGGTATGCACAAATGGGAGCAGCTTCTCCAGCGCTGCTTTTCTCACCCCTTTTTTTTTATGGATGGGGTTTTTGGTCTCCCACAGAGCCGGCAGCTCCCTTACCCGGTCAATAAATTCCGCCAGGAACTCTTTGTCGCTAATAAAGACATTCATATTGTATCTGCAAGTAAAATAAATTATATTTAAATAATGTGAGGCAAACAGTCTAACCTCCTTCACATCCTAGTCACCATATATATCCTCCACCAATCTCAAGACAGTATAGGCCAACAATTTTTACAAGTCTCACAAAATCACATACCTTCGTTCGCACGTCCGTCACTTGAACTCCTCTCTCCGCACACCGAACGTACTATAGTCACATGTGTGTTTGCTATATACACACCACGCATGCGTCCAAATTCGAACACGTCGCTCCGCACACGTCGCCCGCCCATGACGTTCTAACTAACATCTTTTCCCCGCCCCTTCTCTTTCGGCGCGCAGACAGATATGGCGGAGTTACAGCAGGTGTCTGATAATTCCGCGACTAGCGAGGAGACAAGCCCGGAGACCGAGGACACGTCACGATCAAGGAGGAGATTCAAGGCATCGAATATGTCTTTGGCGGAGATGGCGGAGATGGTGGACATCTTGGTCAAGGCTGATTATGATGCCAAGCATGGGCCGTATAGCAAACCAAATAGAAGGAAGGCCAAAATCCTCACTAAAGTTGTGAAGAGTCTGAGGGCGAAGTTCGGGGTGAAACGCTCAAATGAGCAGCTCAGAAAGAGGTGGTCAGACCTCAAACTGAGGGAGCCAGACCAGTTGAGGAGCATAAAGAGGATGCTCGCTAAAAGTAAGTAAAATGACGACCTTTCTGCTATTAATCTTTTTAGAAACTGACATTTTTTTTTTTTTATCATATTGGACTCCCTTCCAAAATGTAATATTTTGAACTAGGTTGGGCACAGTAATCGTTCGTTACGTTACCGACACTTCGTTCGGCCACTATCCGCGGTTTTGGCTTATTTAAGACCCCCAAAAGTAATTAGACATCTGCCATTTTTGATCAAGTATTGTGGATAATTTTTAAGTCTAGATGATGTGTTTGTAAGGAGAATGAAATGCAAACTTTAATCAGTGTAAAGGAGAGGACACTCAGCAGCTGCTTCCACATCTGTACTTTGGAGCACTATAGTGTGGGCCACCAGACCCGCCTTTTTTGGGTGTCCCACACAGGTGCATCAGAGTTTATTTGTGGTGCCTCCATGTCCAAAAAATTACATCCAAATGTGAATACTAAACATATTTGGGGTCATAAATAATGCATTTTTCTTTAAATTCCGCACAAACACACACTTGTACCCCACTTCCAAACAATTTAGCCTGTTTTAAGTTTAAAAATGAGATTTTTACAGTGTGATAAATAGACCTTTGGTTTTATTCTCATAGGGGAGAGAAGACTGGGAGGAGGACACTCCAGGGAGCACATGCACCCCACAACTTCCAAGCAACCCCAAACTCCCAAAGATCCACAACCGAAAGATGTGCAGGAAGTTGAGGTGGAGGAAGGAGAAGTGCAGGAAGGAGAGGTGGATGACGTTGTGGATCTGGTCACCACAACAGGTCAGTATCTGACACCACAGCTTAAGGTAAGCGAGGTAGGCCTGCAGAGTTTTATTAATTTTTTTTTATGGTTTTTAGGGGATGGAAATGTTGTGAAGGATAGCACACCGTTCTCTGCTGACAGTGCCCTCCGCCTCATCCAGCAAGTGATGGAATGTAGCACGGAACTGGACCTAATTAAACAAAGAATCCATGTGATGGAACAAACATTTAAAGACATTCTCGATGTTTTGGGGAGAATTCAATAAGCCATCCAAACACATTTGTTTTTACATGTTTGTTTTTATATTTTTACTAATTTTTTGAGTAACAAAGCAGCCAAAAATTGAATATGCACACAGTGTGTGAACATGTGCTATCTGCCATCAGGGGATATCCATGTACGTCTTTTGTGGGTGCAACCCCTTCCTCGTATCAAAAGTCGGTGAACTGAGGAAGGGGATGCACCCCCAAAACACGTCCATTGATCACCCCTGATGGCAGATAGCACATGTTGACAATAGGGATCAGGATTGTAAACTTCCTATTTGCAAAAAAGTAAAAATGTGTCCATATTGAATTTTTGGCTGGGCAAGGGGTGGCAGGACCCCATATTAGGACGGGCACATAGAGACATAGTTTGTGTAACTGAATGTCTCAGATTGCTCAGAGGTATCCAATGTTGTCATTTTAGAAATGCAAGTGGTATTTTTGTATTTTCATAAGCCAAAATTTGCCGGGTTGTGGCCAGGCCAACCCCAAAGTAAAACAAAAAAAAATGTGCAGAGAGTAAAATATTTGACCACAAACAACGTGTAGCTTCTTTTTATAATACTCTCTAAGCTTATTTGGTTCTTTTGTAAGGTAACATAGTGAAATTGGTTGTTATTTACTAAAGTAAAATACACTTGCCACTACAAATGCACAAAGACAAACTAGGAGACAGGAAAGAACAAATAATTAAAGGTTTAAACAAGATTTTTATTGGGATACTTAGACATAGGCTGGCATAGGAATTGCCCCCCTACCCGTGAAATACTCCATGTATTTGTCCCGAACCACACGGGCATTTTGGGGGGGCAAGCCAAGACGGGCAGATTCCAGGCCCGGAAGGGGATTTGCAGGGGAAAGTCCAGCCTCTGGCAAAACTGAGGCCATATAGGAATTAGATTTTTGGCTCAGAAAGTTGTGTAGCACACAGCAGCATAACACTACATAGTTTATTTTGTAGTCCGCCAAGTGGATGGAAGTCATAAAAAGGCGGAACCGGCTGGCCATTATGCCGAAGGCATTTTCAACGACTCTTCGGGCCCTGGCCAGCCGGTAATTGAACACACTCTTCTCTGGGGTCAGGGTCCTCTGTGGAAATGGCCTCATAAGATGCCGTCCGAGTCCGAAGGCTTCATCAGCCAAGAAAACAAAGGGGAGTCCTTCAATATTCCCTGCATCCGGTGGCAATGCAAGGTCGTCACTCTGGAGACGGAGGGCAAACTCCGTCTGGATGAAGGATCCCCCATCGGACATCCGGCCATTCTTCCCTACATCAACATAGAGGAATTCATACCGTGCTGACACCACCGCCATCAGCACAATGCTATGAAACCCCTTGTAATTGTAGTAGTAGGATCCAGAACGGGGTGGCGGCACGATGCGGACGTGCTTCCCGTCTATGGCACCACCGCAGTTGGGGAAGTCCCACCGCGTGGCAAACTCCGATGCCACAGTCTGCCATTCCTGTGGCGTGGAAGGAAGCTGTGGAGTGAAACAAGATGAAATAATATTAGAAAAACAAAGGCATACATTACAAGCAAATTCTAGACCAAAAAATTAAAGACCAACATCAATCTAATTATACGTTTATTAAGGTGTGTAAAAAAAGTATAATGGAAGGCTCATTTATCATATTCATCACCCCCTCTGATGGGCCATTACTAAATTATTTTGGGGGGGGGGGAGATGTGGTTGGCCACAGGATAGCATTGCAGTGGCGGTGCGTCCAGAGTGGGCGCTGGAGCACTGTCCCCTCTCTCCTGTGCCCATCACTCAGAACAATACATAGGTTCATGCGTTGCATGAACCTATGTATTGTCTATGCCGCACACTATTCAGGTGGATGGCCTCTTGTAAAGCGACCGACATATGAATAATTGCGTCATTTAGGGGGTTAAAATTGCAGAGCAGAAACAGGTATTAAAAAAGTCTTGCAAATTACAACCTGAGGGATGTAATTGGCTTCCTCAAAGAAAAATCGGGGACGCAAGGAGGGGGCATTCCTTGTGTAAACACTGACAGGCTGCTCTGGCAATCATGTTCACCAAGTCTGTTTAATGGTAACATGATTGGCTGATGCAACATGAAGGGAAGGAGAAGACATCAAGGACAGAAGAAGGATGGCGCTGACCACAAGAAGGTAAGTGCAGGGCTGGGGGGAAACTGGCTGCATTAGAGGGGACTAAATGGCTGCATTGGAGGGGACAACTGGGGGCGTTTATTAGGCAACAGAGCAAAAAAGGAGGAAGTTTATTTCCGAAATTGGGGTTGGAACCCCCCAACATTTGGAGCAACAGGCGCCCCTGCTGGAAAAGTTAGTGAGGGGAAATATTTAGGGAGGATAAAAAAGGGGCAATCTAAAGCTTCCAACATGCATGGGGACAAAGGGGACATTCTCAGCATATTACAATCATGGTAATTAGGGAAGGATGAAAGAAATACAATACATTAGCATACATGTAATACATAAAATGTGATGTTAAGGGAGAAAACTTACCCTAATATAGTCCTCCTGCAGGACTTGTATAATAGCAGAACAGGTGTCTGGGATTATGAGGCCCAGAGCCTGGGGGGAGATGCCTGTGGTGAACTTCAAGTCCTGAAGACTTCTCCCTGTCGCCAGGTAACGCAACGTGGCGATGAGCCTCTGCTCAGCACTGATGGCTTCCCGCATAACGGTGTCCTTCCTGGTAATATAGGGGGACACCAAAGCCAACAGTTCCTGAAAAACGGGGTCAGACATCCTCAGAAAATTCCTGTAGTCCTCAGGATTATTCTCGACGATCTCCCGCAGCAGAGGCATGTGGCAGAATTGGTCCCGCTGGAGCAACCAATTCTTGGTCCATGAACTCCTCCTCACACCATTCATGGACTGGTCTTGGTCCAAAACAAGCAGACCAACACCAAGCACACGCACAGCACGAACTCGACGACGAGAACGTCCAGGCGACATGGCTAGGAAACGGTCGTCTAATCAGAACGTACAGAACAGAACGCACTTTAGAACAGCAAGGCCTATGAATAACGAACTGAAATTCAGAAACGAACAGGCAAGAACGCACTGTAAAACAGATACGACCTGCCTAGACGCCCTGAAAGTCAAGATACGAACCCACAAGCACAAACTGAACGGCAGAAAACGATCTGAAAAGTACGAAGACTGAAAAGCGCGATTCGTCTCTTCCCAAACTTTTACTTCACACGCGGTAACACGAGATCAGCAAAAGCAGCCCAAGGGGTGGCGCCAAGAAAAAAGATCTTCCCCTTTATAGTGCCGTCGTACGTGCTGGACGTGAGCGCAGAGAACCACGAGGAAATTGGAAAATGACAGTGTGTACGCATAGAAAGCTTGACGAGAAAATCGACAAGCTTAACAAGAATCTCGTCGAAAAAAACGACGTGTTTTTTTACGACAAGAAAATCGGTCGTGTGTACGAGGCCTAACACAAAGTGGCACATAATTGTGAAGTGGAAGGAAAATGATAAATGGTTTTCATTTTTTTTTACAAATAAATATCTGAAAAGTGTGGCGTGCATTTGTATTCAGCCCCCCTGAGTCAATACTTTGTAGAACCACCTATCGCTGCAATTACAGCTGCATGTCTTTTTGGGGATGGCTCTACCAGCTCTAGAGAGTGACATTTGTGCCAATGAATCTGTGCAAAATAGCTCAAGCTCTGTTAGATTGGATGGAGAGAGTCCTGCCACAGATTCTCAATTGGATTTAGGTCTGGACTTGAATGAAGTCAAGTGTGAAGCTAATGAGTTCACACTTCCCCCAGAGCACACAGGAGGAGAGAGTCAGACCAGCTGTCTCCTCTCTCATCCCGTGCGAGACAGGACAGAGGGGAAAGGGAGGACGAGAGGCAGTATTCCATAGAACACCGGCTCTGAGCTGTATGAGAGAGACGCTCTCAGCTCAGAGCCGTGCTGAGGAGACAGGTGGCATTCGTGAGCCCTGATAGGCAGCACTGATGGGCACTGATAGATGGGATTGATGAGCTGTGGTAGGCACTAAAAGGTGGGATTGATGAGCACTGAAAGGTGGCATTGATGGGCACTGATAAGCAGCACTGAAGGGCACTGATAGGAACCACTGATGAGCACTGATAGGCAGCAGTGATGAGCACTGATAGGTGGCACTGATGGGTGCTGATAGGTGGGATTGATGAGCACTGATAGATGGCACTGATGGGCATTAAGCACTGATAGGCAGCATTGATGGCCACTGATAGGCTGCACTGATGAGGAGGCACTGATAGGTGGCACTGATAGACAGCACTGATAAGCTGCACTGGAAGGCGGCAATGATAGGTAGCACTGATAGGCAGCATTGATGAGTACTGATAGGCAGCACTGATGGGCACTGATAGGCAACATTGATAAGCTGCACTAGTAGGCAGCATTAATGAGCACTGATAGGCAGCACTGACAGGTGGCATTGATGAGCACTGATAGGCAGCAGTCATAGGCTGCACTGATGGGCACTGATAGGCGGCATTGATAAACATTGATAGGTGACAGTCATAGGCTGCACTGATGGGCACTGATAGACGGCATTGATAAACACTGATAGGTGACACTGATGGGTGGCATTGATGAGCACTGAAAGGAGGTACTGATGGGCATTGAGCACCGATGGGCAGCACTTATATGTGGCACGTATAGGTGGCATTGATAAACACTGATAGGCAGCAGTCATAGGCTGCACTGATGGGCACTGATAGGCGGCATTGATAAACACTGATAGGTCACACTGATGGGCGGTATTTATGAGCACCGAAAGGAGGCACTGATGGGCATTGAGCACTGATGGGCAGCACTGATATGTGGCACCGATAGACACCATTGGGGTGGCACCGATGGGCACTGATAGGTGGCATTGATAAGCAATGATAAGTGGCACTGATAGGCGGAATTGATGGGCACTGATAGGCAGCAGTGATGGGCACTAATAGGTGGCATTGATGAGCACTGATAGGTGGCACTGATAGGTTGCACTGATGATCAGGGCACTAATTATCAGTGTAAAAAATTTACTGACATTGTTGCCTCTCCTTTCCACACACAGACACAGTGTGGGAGGAAAGGACTGCCGATAACCAGCAAGTCTGTTTAAATGTGATCAGCTGATCACATGGTAAATAGCCGCTGTGATTGCGCTGGATGCACGTCCCATGGGACACGTTGGAGGGAGGGTTCTGGGGCGATGTCCATGGACGCCCTCCCAAAATTGGAAGCTCGGGGCTCGGATGGAAAGGGGGGGGGGTCAGGTGGGCCCATCATGGTTTCTTGCACCTGGGCCCTGAGGGTTCTGGGTTACGCCTCTGATGCAAATCATTCCTTTTTGCCCCTTTTAGCCATCCTTGCATCCAGAACGGTTTGTGTATAGCACAGATATAGCAATAATTTTACAGTATTACCAACTTTCTTATAACCTTTTTGGGATTTTTAGCCCTCATCAATACTATACATGGATTTACTGGCTCTGTACTGTATCTCACATAATACAGGGCCAGCCAATAATTGTTTGTAAAATCTGGCTGCAGTTTAGCATCAACACCCCTTGCCCCACTTCTCTATACACCAGTAATAATCATGAAATTAAATGAATGCCAATAACGGTTACAAAAGTGATGGAGACAGTAAAGATTTTCTTTATCTGAACATTGTATATATAATTATGCCAGTAACAAAGAAAACTGAAAAATAAAGCTCAAGAACACTTAGAAAACTTGGGAATAATAGAAGGATGCTTTAAGAGTGACAGTCTGTCAGGGAATATAGTTCTAATAAATCAATCCTCTAAAGTCTAAACAGTGGTGACTTGACAATATATAGGCAAAAAAATAGCGGCCCGATAGTGGAACACCACTGGTGTAAAATATGCTATCTGATCAGTAGTGACTGTGCTTTGCTGTTTTACTCTCTGCCTCTTGTCTAACTTAAGTCTCATACACACGATCGGACTTACATCAGACTTTTCCGTGGATTTTGGTCCTAAGGGCGTTGTCCGTGAACTTGGTATGCATACACCCGGCAGAACATTTTCAGCCAACAAACACGAACGTAGTGACGTTTCAACGTACTTACGACACTTCAAAAGAGGAAGTTCAATTTACTCTGCCCATCAACTGCAGCCTCACTGTGCACATCAAATGTAGCCTCACTGTGCCCATCAAATGTAGCCTCACTGTGCCCATCAATTGCAGCTATGCTGCCCATCAATTGTAGCCTCACTGTGCCCATCAAATGTAGCCTCACTTGAAACTGTGGTCGAGGATAGGGGAAATAGGAAAGGGTTACAGAGATAAGGGAAGTAGGAGATGATGAGGGAGAGGAAAGGAAAAAAGAAGAGGAATAATAGGAAGAAGAGGCCAGAAGAAGATAGTAAAATAATGAAAGTGAGAAAAAAAATAGTTTATAATGTTTCCTTTATATGTACTCTCCAAATGTCAATGATATGTTTGTATACCCTGTTTCAAGAAAATAAAGAATTTAAAAAACAAATGTAGCCTCACTGTGCCCATCAAATGTAGCCTCACTGTGCCCATCAAATGCAGCTATGCTGCCCATCAATTGTAGCCTCACTGTGCCCATCAATTGCAGCCTCACTGTGCCCATCAATTGCAGCCTCACTGTGCCCATCAAATGTAGCCTCACTGTGCCCATCAATTGCAGCTATGCTGCCCATCAATTGTAGCCTCACTGTGCCCATCGATTGCAGCCTCACTGTGCCCATCAATTGCAGTCTCACAGTGCCCATCAAATGTAGCCTCACTGTGCCCATCAATTGCAGCCAGTGTGCCCATAAATTGTGCCTAACTGTGCCCATCAATTATAGCCACTGTGCCCATCCAACGCAGCCTTACTGTGCCCATCCAATGCAGCCTCACTGTGCCCATTATGTGGGGTTCCCACTATCACACAGTTCCCGAGTCTTTACACCTGTGCCCATCAATTACAGCCTCACTGCCCATCAATCACTGTAACTGTGCCCATCAACATGCAGCCTCACTGTGCTCATCAAAATGCAGCCTCACTGTGCCCATTAATTAGCGTCACTGTGTCCATCATAAAGCAGCCTCAATGTGCCCATTAATTAGCGTCACTGTGCCCATCATAAAGAAACCTCACTGTGCCCATCAAAATGCAACCACTGTGCCCATAAAAATGCAGCGTCACTGTGCCCATAAAAATGCAGCCTCTCTGTGCCCATTAATTAGCGTCACTGTGCCCATTAGAAAGCAGCCTCACTGTGCCCATCAAAATGCAGTCACTGTGCCCATCAATTACAGCCTCACTGTGCCTGTCAAATGCAGCATCACTGTGCCCGTCAAATGCAGCATCACTGTGCCCATCAATTACAGGCTCACTGTGCCCATTATGAGGTGTTCCCACCATCCCTGTGTTGAGTTCCCGAGCCTGTAAACCTGTGCCCATCAATTGCAGCCTCACTGTGCCCATGAATTACAACCTCACTGTGCCCATCAATTGTAGCCACTGTGCCCATCTATTGCAGCCTCACTGTGCCCATCTATTGCAGCCTCAATGTGCCCATCTATTGCAGCCTCACTGTGCCCGTCAATTATAGCCTTACTATGCCCATGAATTACAGCCTCACTGTGCCCATCAATTGCAGCCTCATTGCACATCATATTCAGCCTCACTGTGCCCATCAATTACAGCCTCACTGTGCCCATTATGAGGGGTTCCCAGCATCCCTGTGCTGCGTTCCCGAGTCTGTACACCTGTGCCCGTCAATTGCAGCCTCACTGTGCCCGTCAATTGCAGCCTCACTGTGCCCATCGTATGCAGCCTCACTTTTTCCATCATATGCAGCCTCACTGTGCCCATCAATTGTAGTCTCACTGTGCCCATCAATTGCAGCCTCACTGTGCCTATCAATTGTAGCCTCACTGTGCCCATCAATTGTAGCCTCACTGTGCCCATCAATTGCAGCTATGCTGCCCATCAATTGTAGCCTCACTGTTCCCATCAATTGCAGCCTCACTGTGGAGTGAGTTTACCGCTCAGATGTACTTGATTGCTTCTCACTCCTTATCCCAAGCCACGGGTGCAGACAATGCATACGATAATGCGAAACAATTGGAAGAAATTCTTGGACAGCCGCACTCCAAACAAGGTTCCTTTATTATAAAATCACAGAAGTCCACACCACAGCAAAATGAAAACAGACAGGCTGACGCGTTTCACACTGTAGGATCAGTGCTTACTCATAGCTAGCCTCACTGTGCCCATCAATTGCAGCTATGCTGCCCATCAATTGTAGCCTCACTGTTCCCATCAATTGCAGCCTCACTGTGGAGTGAGTTTACCGCTCAGATGTACTTTATTGCTTCTCACTCCTTATCCCAAGCCACGGGTGCAGACAATGCATACGATAATGCTAAACAATTGGAAGAAATTCTTGGACAGCCGCACTCCAAACAAGGTTCCTTTATTATAAAATCACAGAAGTCCACACCACAGCAAAATGAAAACAGACAGGCTGACGCGTTTCACACTGTAGGATCAGTGCTTACTCATAGCTAGCCTCACTGTGCCCATCAATTGCAGCTATGCTGCCCATCAATTGTAGCCTCACTGTTCCCATCAATTGCAGCCTCACTGTGCCCGTCAAATGCAGCATCATTGTGCCCATCAATTGCAGCTATGCTGCCCATAAATTACAGCCTCACTGTGTCCATCAATTGCAGCTATGCTGCCCATCATTTGTAGCCACACTGTGCCCATCAAGTGCAGCCTCACTGTGCCCATCAAATGTAGCCTCACTGTGCCCATCAAATGTAGCCTCACTGTGCCCATCAATTGCAGCTATGCTGCCTATTAATTGTAGCCTCACTGTGCCCATCAATTGCAGCCTCACTGTGCCCATCAAATGTAGCCTCGCTGTGCCCATCAATTGCAGCTATGCTGCCCATCAATTGTAGCCTCACTGTGCCCATCGATTGCAGCCTCACTGTGCCCATCAATTGCAGCCTCACCGTGCCCATCAAATGTAGCCTCACTGTGCCCATCAATTGCAGCCAGTGTGCCCATAAATTGTGCCTCACTGTGCACATCAATTATAGCCACTGTGCCCATCCAATGCAGCCTTACTGTGCCCATCCAATGCAGCCTCACTGTGCCCATTATGAGGGGTTCCCACTATCACACAGTTCCCGAGTCTTTACACCTGTGCCCATTAATTACAGCCTCACTGCCCATCAATCACTGTCACTGTGCTCATCAAAATTCAGCCTCACTGTGCCCATCATTCAGCGTCACCATGCCCATCAAGATGCAGCCTCACTGTGCCCATCAAAATGCAGCCTCACTGTGTCCATTAATTAGCATCACTGTGTCCATCATAAAGCAGCCTCACTGTGCCCATTAATTAGCGTCACTGTGCCCATGATAAAGCAGCCTCACTGTGCCCATCAAAATGCAGCCACTGTGCCCATTAATCAGCGTCACTGTGCCCATCAAAATGCAGCCTCGCTATGCCCATTAACTAGCGTCACTGTGCCCATTAGAAAGCAGCCTCACTGGAAGAGAGGAGGAGGGGGGGAGAGAGGAGGAGGGGGAGAGAGGAGGAGGGGGAGGAGAGGAGGAGGGGGAAAGGAGGAAGGGGGGGAGAGGAGGAGGGGGAGAGAGGAGGAGGGGGGAGATAGTCCTTTCATAAATAACCCCCACTGTGTGTTTTGTGGCTTTTGCAAACTCCATGTAGGGAAAGTCACACATTTTTGTCATGGGATCATGAGGGAATTTTACGGTTTGGGTCCCAATTTGTGTGCTTCTTCAAATTTTGGCTTTGCCAATACAAAAAACACTTCAAGAAAAAACAAAACATTACTTAGGGCAGTTTTTCTCAACTCTCCTTCTCCAGGTGCATTCCCAGGTCCTGTTTTCTCTATTTGTTACATTTGGCACAGATGATGAGGTCATTTTCGAGGTTCTTAATTGACACAGCCATTTTTATACTGCATAAAATAAAGAAAAGAGGACGTGGTCGTGCACCTAGAGAAGTGGAGTGGAGAAACACTGACCTCACACAATAAAAAAGCACAGGTTCACATTTTTTTGAGATTTGTCATGCGATTTGAGAGGTCAAATCGCATGACAAGTCACAGCCTATTGTAGTCAATGGCACTGTTACTTGCTACTTTGAAATCTAATTCTAATAAAGTAGCGAGATTTCAAAGTAGCATCAATGTGAGCCTGTGCTTCAAAGTAGTCAGAAGATGCAAAAAAAAAAAAAAAACAAGAGGCAACAAGTTGAAGAAAACGTAAGGTCTTAAGATTTTAAAATTTGGCTAACAGGTCTACATAATCCTGTATTCGTTTCTGTAAACCAGTGGCAGCCTCCTTTATTTTCTCAAGCTCAATCAATGCCTGCAGCATATCAGCACTGATACGACCAATAGTGCATCTTGGAAGTTCGTGGCCTTGGAAGAAGAGAAAAAGTATTTAATGGGAATGATGGTCAAGTGGCTGAGGCCCTACATAGTGAATTATGGTCATGTTAAGTAGGCAAATTGTGCAAATACTTACCTAGCCAGTCTATTATTGTTTGTAGGGATGAGCTTCGAGTTTGAGTCGAACTCATGCTCGACTTGAACATTGGCTGTTCACCCGTTCACCGAACAGCGAACAATTTGGGGTGTTCGCGGCAAATTCGAAAAGCCGCGCAACACCCTGTAAAAGTCTATGGGAGAAATCGAAAGTGCTAATTTTTAAGGCTTATATGCAAGTTATTGTCATATAAAGTGTTTGGGGACCCGGGTCCTGCCCCAGGGGACATGTATCAATGCAAAAAAAGTTTTAAAAACTGATGTTTTTTCGGGAGCAGTGATTTTAATAATGCTTAAAGTGAAACAATAAAAGTGAAATATTCCTTTAAATTTCGTACCTAAGGGGTGTGTATAGTATGCCTGTAAAGTAGCACTTGTTTCCCGTGCTTAGAACTGTCCCTGCACAAAGTGTCATTTCTGAAGGAAAAAAAAGTAATTTAAAAGCACTCGCGGCTATAATGAATTGTCGGCTCCCGGCAATACAGAGAAAAGTCATTGATAAAAAAAAATTAAAAATGCGTGGGATTCCCCCCAAATTCAATTACCAGGCCCTTCAGGTCTGGTATGAATATTAAGGGGAACCCTGCATCAAATGTAAAAAAATTAATGATGTGGGGTTCCCCCCAAATATCCATACCAGACCCTTCAGGTCTGGTATGGATTTTAAGGGGAACTCCACGCCAAATTTAAAAAAAACATGGCGTGGAGTTCCCCCCAAAAGTCCATATCAGACCCTTTATCCGAGCATGCAACCTGGCAGGCCGCAGGAAAAGAGGGGGGCACGAGAGAGCGCCCCCCCTCCTGAACCATACCAGGCCACATGCCCTCAACATGGGGAGGATGCTTTGGGGGTCTGTGACCCCTCAAAGCACCATGTCCCCATGTTGATGGAGACAAGGGCCTCATCCCCACAACCCTTGCCTGGTGGTTGTGGGGGTTTGCGGGCGGGGGGCTTATCGGAATCTGGAAGACCCCTTTAACAAACATTGTACCCCTACCATTTCACAAAGAAAGTGTAAAAAATTAAAAAAAAACACACAGACACTGTTGGGAAAAGTCCTTATAAATAAAAAAAATTTTTTAAAAAGATTCCAGCGGTGGTAATCCACTCTCGGTATCCTGCGATGGGTGATCTCCTCTCTGGGGTCCAGCGATGGATGATCTATCCTCTCCGGGGTCCAGCAATGGATGATATCTCCTCTCCAGGTCCAGGCTCCAACGATGATGTCCAGCGCAGCGAGGAACAGCAAGCATCCTGTCTCCACCGGAGACACCCCGGGAATGACGTGGCTTCAGCCAGTGACAGCTCTCATGTAGCTGAGGGCGGGGCCACCTGTCATGTTGAGGGCATGTGGCCTGATACGGTTCAGGAGGGGGGGCACTCTCTCGTCCCCCCCTCTTTTTCTGCGGCCTGCCAGGTTGCGTGCTCGGATAAAGGGTCTGGTATGGATTTTTGGGGGGGGGAACTCCACGCCATTTTTTTTTTAATTTTGGCGTGTAGTTCCCCTTAAAATCCATACCAGACCTGAAGGGCCTGGTAATTGAATTTGGGGGGACCCCCACGCATTTTTTTTTTCAATGACTTTTCTCTGTACCGCCGGGAGCCGACAATTCATTATAGCCGCGAGTGCTTTTAAATGACTTTTTTACCTTCAGAAATGACACTTTGTGCAGGGACAGTTCTAAGCACGGGAAACAAGCGCTACTTTACAGGTATACTATACACACCCCCTAGGTACGAAATTTAAAGGAATATTTCACTTTTATTGTTTCACTTTAAGCATTATTAAAATCACTGCTCCCGAAAAAAATTCTGTTTTTAAAACTTTTTTTTGCATTGATACATGTCCCCTGGGGCAGGACCCGGGTCCCCAAACACTTTTTTATGACAATAACTTGCATATACAGTGGGTACGGAAAGTATTCAGACCCCCTTAAATTTTTTTAATAAATCTGCAAAAATGTCAACAATTCTGTGTTTTTCTGTCAATATGGGGTGCTGTGTGTACATTAATGAGGAAAAAAATGAACTTAAATGATTTTAGCAAATGGCTGCAATATAACAAAGAGTGAAAAATTAGGGATGAGCCCGATGTTCGAGTCGAACGTAAGTTCGACTCGAACATCGGGTGTTCGCCTGTTCACCGAATAGCGAACAATTTGGGGTGTTCGTGGCAAATTCGAAAGCCGCGGAACACCCTTTAAAAGTCTATGGGCGAAATCAAAAGTGCTAATTTTAAAGGTTAATATGCAAGTTATTGTCATAAAAAGTGTTTGGGGACCTGGGTCCTGCCCAAGGGGACATGTATCAATGCAAAAAAAGTATTAAAAAACAGACATTTTATTCGGGAGCAGTGATTTTATTAATGCTTAAAGTGAAACAATAAAAGTGAAATATTCCTTTAAATTTCATACCTGAGGGGTGTCTATAGTATGCCTGTAAAGTGGCACATTTTTTAGAACAGTCCCTGCACAAAATTCCATTTCTAAAGGAAAAAAAGTCATTAAAAACTACTTGCGGCTATAATGAATTGTCGGGTCCCGGCGATACAGATAAAAGTCATTGAAAAAAACGGCATGGGTTACCCCCCAGTCCATTACCAGGCCCTTTGGGTCTGGTATGAATATTAAGGGGAAACCCGAACCAAAATTTAAAAAAAGAATTGCGTGGGGGTCCCCCCAAATTCCATACCAGGCCCTTCAGGTCTGGTATGGATATTAAGGGGAATCCTGCACCACTTTTAAAAAAAAAATGGCTTAGAGGTCCCCCTCAAAATCCATACCAGACCCTTCAGGTCTGGTATGGATTTTAAGGGGAACCCCGCGCCAAAATAAAAAAAATGGCGTGGGTGTCCCCCCAAAAATCCATACCAGACCCTTATCCGAGCACGCAACCTGGCAGGCCACAGGAAAAGAGGGGGGATGAGAGAGCACCCCCCCTCCTGAACTGTACCAGGCCACATGCCCTCAACATGGGGAGGATGTCCCCATGTTGATGGGGACAAGGGCCTCATCCCCACAACCCTTGCCCAGTGGTTGTGGGGGTATGCAGGCGGGGGGCTTATCGGAATCTGGAAGCCCCCTTTAACAAAGGGGACCCCCAGATCCCGCCCCCCCTATGTGAATTGGTAACAGGTACATTGTACCCCATCCCATTTCACAAAAAAAGTGTCAACAAATTTAAAAACACACAGTAGACAGTCCTTTATTAAAAAAAATAAAAATAAAAATAAAATTCCAGCATCTTCACGTTCTGCCTAGTGACACTGTCACTGATAGTCTGCTCCCTCTCATCTTGAGCAGCGATCAGTGATGTGTCACTCGTAGCCACGCTCCCTAACAGTTAGAATCACTCCCTAAGACACACTTAACCCCTTCCTCGTGCTCTAGTGGTTTACCTCTTCACTGCCAGTCACATTTATACAGTAATCAGTGCATATTTATAGCACTGATCGCTGTATAAATGTGAATGGTCCCAAAATAGCGGCAAAAGTGTCCGATGTGTCCGCCATAATGTCGATAAAAATCGCAGATCGCCGCCATAACAAGTAAAAAAAATATATAATAAAAATGCCATAAAACTACCCCTTTTTTGTAGACGCTATAACTTTTGCGCAAACCAATCAATATACGCTTATTGTTTTTTTATAGATTTTTTGGGGATATTTATTATAGCAAAAAGTAAAAAATATTGAATTTTTTTCTAAATTGTCATTCTATTTTTGTTTATAGCGCAAAAAATTTAAACCACAGAGGTGATCAAATACCACCAAAAGAAAGCTCTATTTGTAGGGAAAAAAGGACGTCAATTTTGTTTGGGAGCCACGTCGAACGACCGCGCAATTGTCAGTTAAAGCGACGCAGTGCCGAATCACAAAAAGTGCTCTGGTCTTTGGCCACCCAATTGGCCCGGGGCTGAAGTGGTTAAAACATTAAAAAAATTGCGAAATGCCCACATTGAACAACTCATGCAGTTGCCATCCACCCCTCTTGTCTCCTATGGGATAGGCCGGGGATATATGATGATCATTCTAGCAGGCGTGACTCTGTGTGACTGTGATCCCCAGGGCCTCTCCTCTACCCATGTCTACCCTGGCAAGTCTGCATTAATGGGCACTGATGAGCCATGCAGCAAACATAAAGTGTTCTTTACCCCTTAAGTTCTGCCCCAAGCCCATGGCCTTTGGCCCACCTAGAAAGACCCCTGTCGATGGCTAAATGAGTGTGTTTGAAGTTGTCACTTACGATTTTGGGGGGAAGATGGCCCTGTTGTCTCCCCTGTTGGGGCCCGGTCAAGGGATGCCTCCCTTTGTCCCCTCTGGTGGCTTGTCTGGTGACTTTGTCTGTTCCTTTTTCCTGTTGAAAGAATAAAATACACTAAAAATTATTACACCAAAAAAGGGTACTCCAAAAAAAAATACAAGTATAGTTCATATCTGCTTTAAATTTAACTTCATCTTTACACAAAAGATTCAGACCTAGATTAGAGAAAACATTATGTGTATTTTTCAAGACCTACTTGTAGAAAACAAATATACAGACAGCTAATTCAAACATCTACATAATGATTTCAGTTATTAATCTGGCTTACTTTTTTTATTATGCGATGGATGGAGTCCATCTGGTCTTTCTCACGGTGCTTTAAATCCTACCAGCACTTGCGGATTTGATCCTTCGTTCGGTGCAACGAATATTCTCCCTCCAATACCGCAATGACCTTCTCCAGAATCCAGTCTTTTCAGCTGTTGGGCCTTTCATAGTTCTGCAGCTTACAGTCATAGTCATATTTCTCCAATATGCGCACCATCTCCACCAGCTCATGGGGGTGGCCTTATGTTTTCTATAAGCTCCAGCACCGCTGGGCCTGCTAGATTTCGGTGATTCTGCCATCATGTCGTCTCTCCGAATGTTCCGCCGTGTATGTCGCATGCAGAATGGAGAATCTGGTCACGCCCCAGCGTCATGACGCTCGGAGAGCGGAGTTTTACGCATGTGCAGAGTATATCATTCCATAACGAGCGGTCGATGTAACGGCCGTAGGAACCTTCCGATAGTTGAGAGACGAACGCTAGCCAAAAGTAGCCACGAAAAAAAGGTACATTTGAAAATTGGTGCACCAGAGGTTAGTGGCCTATACTGCTTAGATAGAGGCCTGTATTGTGACCAGATTATGAGTTATAAGCCACCCATTATGGGTTGTCTTGTGTTCTGTCTTGCAGCCATCTGATACTTGCCAACAAAATGAAGGACAAGTTGAATTCCCACGAATTCTTGATTAAATGTATCCAAAAATACAGGGAGCTCATCTGTCTGTGGCAAGTAAAACATAAAGATTATTCAAATAAAAACAAGAGGAGGGAAGCATTAGATCAACTGGTGGAATTGGCGAAGACTGTGTACCCCAGGGTAACTTACACTTTGGTGAAGACAAAAATTGGGGGCCTCAGGAGCATGTATAACAGGGAGCGAAAGAAGATTGAGAAATCTAAAAAATCGGGAGTAGCAGCAGATGAGATTTATGTGCCCAAGCTGTGGTACTTCAACAACCTGCAATTTTTGTCAGACCAAACTGTACCACGCAGATCCCTCTCCACACTACCCTCCACATCAGCTGAGGCCACCGATACTGAGCCTGATCCTACACAGGATGAAGAGGAGGAGGAGCTCAGCTTGACTCAGGTATAGCATTGTTGAAAAGATTTGTAGACAAAAATACAATGATGGTAATTAGATGTTATCATGGATAATAATTTTCTGCGTTAACAAAGTGATTTCCATATTAATAGACAGTAGTCGCCAAAAAGAATTAGGACAAGAATGATAAATGCTGGAGTCAGAATGATAGTCTTTTGTATTTGTCCACATCTTTTTTTTAACAGTCATGAGCTGAAAAGTGTTTGTTATTGATGCCAAAAATAATAAAATTATGTTCCATTTTCACACACAGAAAAGTTTGAGACAAAAAGAGGCCGGGCCCAGCAGGCAGACAGAGTGCCAAATCCCTCCCCTGCGCCCTCCTACCAAAAGGGCCAGGAAGAGCCACAACCTGGATGAGGCCACGGCTGACTTCCTTACTCGGGCAACATCAGCCATTACAACAGCACCCGATAGTGCTGAAGGGTTTGGCTGTTTCACTGCAAATAAGCTCCGGGAGGTGGACGAAGAGCAAAGGGAGAAATGTGAGGGGCTAATCGTCCAGCTCCTCAGCAAGGCGAGGAAATGCAAGCTAACAATAAAAGCACATGTGTGTGATTTGGAGTACACACCACCACCACCTCCACAATAAGCCTACCCACCACAGCAACCCTAAGCACCTCAATAAACCCACCCACCTCAGCAAAACCACACACCTCAGCAAACCCATATACCTCAGAAAACCTACCCACCTCAGCAAACCTACCAACCTCAGCAACCCCACCCACCCCAGCAGCATGGTGGTCAGTGGCAAATTCAGCCCCAGGATCCCTAACAAGGCCAATGGTCTGGGGAGTTTCGGGGCTACTAATTTATATATTTTCTTTTTGATTTAAGTATGATTTTCTTGGTTATACTTTTATTTTTGTTCTGAATGCACAAGAAACGAAATGGCCTCAGCTGATGTGGAAAGGAGTGTGGAGAGCGATGGGCGTGGTTCGGTCTGGTCTGTCAAAAAACACAGCCTGTTGTAGTACCACAGCCTGGGGACATACAGTATATGTAATCTGCTGCTGCTCCCGATCTCTCGGAGTCCACGACCTTCTTGTGCTCCCTATTGTATGTACTCCTCAGGTTCCCAATTTTGCTCTTCACATAATTGATGTCTGCCCTGGGGTACAGAGGCTTCACCAATTCCACCAGTTGATCCATTGCGGCCCTCCTCTTGATTTTTATATGCCCTTCTTGTGCTTACTATTCAAAATAAAAAAATAATACAAAAACTACTTGCTTATGTGTTTAACGTCTAATGACAGTTTAGGAGTAGGCAGGTACATTTCTAAAAAACAATCTAAAATTAAGAACAAGGGACACAAACAGAGTTGGAGCTTTGAGCTTCAAAACTACTAGAGGATAGTGGTGTTGTGCTAACTTGACACAAAAAAAAAAAAAATATTCTTGATATCACTAGAATACCAATCCTTTGTAAATACGTTTGTCATTTCTCCGTCAGTATCACCAGCAAAGCAGCTTTATTATTCTCCCATTATAAAGAAGAAGAGAATATGTGCTGCATTTCGAGATTTCATAATTTGCCGCATCATAAATGTGATATCTCCATTACAAGCGCTAGTTTACAAGACCGAACGCTTTCAGCTGGTCCTTGCTTCCGAGCATGCATGTTTGTAATTTGGATTTTAGTCCGATGGACTTGTGTACCCACGATCAGATGAGACGACGTAGCACATTTGTTGCCCGAAAGTTTGAGAGCACGCACAGCGAACATTTGTCCGTTGAAAAACCGAAAACAATTGTCCGATGGAGCATACAGACGGTCGGATTGTACAATAAAACAGGTCAGTCGGACCGCTGTTGTCAAAAAGTCAGATCGTGTGTATGGGCCTTTAGAATTACACCCTCTGTGGATGTTAGTATTTATTTACTGCAATATTAAATATCAGAGGGTAGAAAATGAAATATGCAATACATGCACGAAAATATCAGCCAGTGTGGAAATACAACATCAAATTCGATTTTCAAGTAAATGTTACAATATTGTTAATTTATTTTTCTTTAAACATGTTATTGTTTCCCTTTAAACATGTGCTTAAAAAGTACAGCTGTCTTCCTTGGATGAACTAGATTTTAGTCCCAGGGAGTTCCACCACCTGCTTATATATTATTAATGAGTAATGTCCTGATAAAAGTCATCTTAGTACTGGTTGCCTTAAAAAAAAGCACTTAATATAAGCTATGATATCAGTCTGCGCTCCCCCCTCATTATACATAATAACACTGCCAGCTTCCTCCAGGGTTCTCACTTTGGAATCAAGTACATCATTATTTTCAATAACAAACATGTTTCTATTTTATCACAGTTTTCCTTCTGAAAGCGTCCATCTGCTCTTACTGGAACTAAGATTGTACTCTCACAATCTGCTCTAATCTGCGTACCGTGAGACTCGATTTTATGTTATTTTTTCCTTTAGATCTTAAAATGCAGATTTGAACCTGTGTTTATTGCTGGCAGGGCTTACAGACAATGCTAATGCACCTGCACAATGTAGCACAGAAGGAGTAGTGGTGGTCCTAGAAAGCTAATTTATTGCATCTTTCTGCAAGATTAGATATTTTAATGCAGAGTAATGAAATATCACATGCAAATATTTATTTTATATAAATCCAACACATTCCATGACATATCATGCATTCCTGCCTCCGAAAGATATTAAATCCCCATCAATGTTTTCTAGGCACCCCAGGGCCAGTTTTCGATAGATACTAATTTCCTCTGGGAGAAGGACCAATAGAAAACCCTGGCAACACAAGGAGAAATAAAGGCAGTCCATGCAGCTTGTACACAAGTGGGGACGAAACCCAGTGCAACAACGCTGCAAAGTAGCACTGTTAACCACTGTATTCATAATTCATATTCTTGTTCTGTAACCCACATACAGGCTTTCATGATGTATACATTAGGCCCTAGGCCGTTCTTACTACAAGCATGATAGAAGGCTAATTGATTTCCTCAACAACTACAGTGCTGACATACACTATATTGTCAAAAGTATTAGGACACCTGTTTTTACACGCACATGAAATTAATGGCATCCCAGTCTTAGTCCGTAGGGTTCAATATTGAGTTGGCCAACCAGCTATAACAGCTTCAACTCTTCTGGGAAGACTGTCCACAAGGTTTAGGAGTGTGTCTATGGGAATGTTTGACCATAATTCCAGAAGCGCATTTGCGAGGTCAGACACTGATGTTGGACTAGAAGGCCTGGCTCGCAGTCTTCGTTCTAATTCACCCCAAAGGTGTTTTATCGGGTTGAGGTCAGGACTCTGGGCAGGCCAGTCAGGTTCCTCCATCCCAAACTCGCTCATCCATGTTTTCGCTCATTCCAGTCATGTTGGAACAGGAAGGGGACATCCCCAAACTGTTCTCACAAAGTTGGGGACATGAAATTGTCCAAAATGTCTTGGTATGCTGATGCCTTAAGAGTTCCCTTCCCAAGCCCAACCTCTGAAAAACAACCCCACATCATAATTCCCCCTCCACCAAATGATTTGGACCAGTGCACTAAGCTAGGTTCATAAAGACATGGATAAGAGAGTTTGGGGTGGAGGAACATGACTTGTCTGCACAGTCCTGACCTCAACCCGATAGAACACTTTTGGGATTAATTAGAGCGGAGACTGCGAGCCAGAAGTCATCCAACATCACTGCCTGTACCCTGTACTCAGAGACACAGAGCCTCTGGGTCTTTGCCTGGAGAGGGGAAGTCCAGCCTGGAGGGTTCGCTGCCCTGTAGGCAGCGCTGCCATGTGCTTGCTGTTTGTGGGACCTCATCTGGGCTAGCTGAGGGGCCTGAATGCTGAAGCTTCAGAGAGCTGACTGAGGGACTGTCGTCTGAAGATCTAGTCTGGTACCACAGGAGAAAGGTGTCGCTTGGATGTTGGAAAGAGGCAACCAACTTTCCTAGGACATTTGTGAGTACAGACTGTTGTTAGAGATCTTAGAGACTTTTGGGCTGCTGCCACCGTTCTGGTGTGTAAAGGGGACATTGGCTGGTGTCCTGAAGAGCTCAGTCTATCTAGTTCCTTGTGAAGGGACTCCGCTCTTGTTGCTTTAAAGAAAGAAGCTTATGTGTTTTAACTGCTTGTAGCGCCCCTTTACTTTTCAGGGGTGCTATGTACTTAAATTTAGGGGTTGGTCTGAGCTAGTAGCCAGGCTCAGACCTCTTTGATTGTTAGTACTCGCTTCTGCCTATGTGATGCAGCCTGATGTACAGTTCCCTGTGGCCTGTAGGTAGCACTGCCATATCAGGTCAGGGTTGAACCGTGGGTGGCATTACTATGCCTTAGAGTGTCCTCTCTCGGCAGTGGTGCGGTGGGCGTGGTTAGCCTGCTGTGCATGCTGGGAGAGGATACATAAGGGGCCGACGCCATTTTTTGAGAGACTAGAGCACTGGAGAGTGAGCAGTTTGCACCACCAGGCCCTCCAGGTGTGCATCAGTCTCGGGCACCTTTAGCCTGGGGCTGCAACTTCACTAGTAGGCCCAGCACCTTTGGCTGGGGCCCCTCTCCAAAAGAGAAATCCCACGGTGCCCGGGAGAGGGTGGACCCGCTCTAAGAAGAGGAGACCGGGGGAGGACCTTTCTGATGGACCAGTGAGAGTTCAAGGTGAAAGAGAGGCCTGGTTACCTTCTAGAGGGATTCAAAGATCCGTTGCAGGCCTTGCAACGTGCTATCGCTGGCACCTGTCCTTGTGTTGCAAATGCTGAGAAGTTTGGGACTTAAAGATTCTGTGACAGAGGATCTCCCAATCGTATCTCTAGGAAACCTAAAGTGAACGTTCGAGCTTCACTCCGGCTGCTAGGATCCGCTCTTACGGGGGACTATCCGGGTGAGCTAAACCTACTCGGGATTGGGTGGCGACTATTGTACCAGTTTGTGCCTGAACCTATCTACCAAACCTTACTGTCCTTTTCTCTCATCCACCTATCCTGTCTGCTGAACTTGAACTTTGCTTAGAAAATAAACTCAGCGTTGGAGTTAAAGTGGTGTGGACATTGGCCTTCCTGGGGAGAAATAGAGACTTGTCCCTATACTCTAGGAGATGAGAACCAGTTGAATGGGATAACTTGCTGCAGGACCCAAAACTGTTAACACCGCTCAACCTCTTAAAACAGGAGGGTACGGGCATATAGCGTGGTGTGCCTTGACCTGCAAGTGAGCCAAAGGCAGGAAAAAGGTCAGTGTGCTACACGCTTCTACTACAAAGTCAAGTCTATAATTAGCTTTTTGCAAGGACTTCTGCTTCAGCTCTACAGAAGGAAGTTTATTATCCTCAACTTGTACATAGTTCTTTTTGAAGTATCTCACTGAATTCCCTCAACCCAATCCCAGTTATGCCAAAAATAAAAAACATCAAAAAGAACACCCCTAGAATTGTTATTGAGGCAAATTACTGGGGAAAGGAATCCAGGCATATTTCCAGTGGCTCCTTTGGAGGTAGCTCTACATCTTGGTACCTTTTGTGTGCAATATAATTATTTTGTCTTTATATCTTAAATGCTTGCCTCTAATTCCAAAAGTCTGTGACCAATTGTTGGAGGATAAATTCAAAATAGAGCTGTGGTTTTGTGGATGTGCTTAGAAGTGGGTGTAGTCAGTTGGGTGTACGCAAATCTGGTAAACTTATATAACGCCCTCCTTCTGGGTGGTCGTGTCCAGATCCTGCCCACTTTTCCAGGTGGTCCTGCCCAGATTATGTCTACTTTCTGGTTGGTCCCACCCCTAATTAGGCAAGAACTGGTCACTTGCAGCCACGAATCCCTCAGTCATACCTTTTTTTGTTACAGTGCATGGTCAATAATTCTTATAAGGGTGATGCTGTGATTTCAGGACACAGCATTTTCAGGACAGCGTACATAAATATAGGACCTACGACCCTCACTGCTGACTAGTCAAGCCACCCATTACAGTCATAAAGTACAGGGCTTTTATATAGGGCTTTTTTTCAGTGGGAATGTGGGGCAACGCAGTTCCAGCACCTCCAGCACTGAATGTATGTAATGGCAAGGGGTGTAGGGTATGCTGGAGGGTCTATTGATGCTGGCTGCTGGGAGATCTATTGTAACTGACGGGGATTTGTCTTTATGTAAGGGTCTGTTGTTGTTGATGGGGGATCTATTGTTGCTGGGGGTCTTATGTTGCTGATAGGGATCTACTGTTGAGGGAGAGGCCTATTGTTTCTGGCTGCTGGAGTGTCTATTAATACAGGCTGCTGGAAGATCTGTTGTTGCTGCTGGGGAGGGGTCTCTTTGTTGTGGGTGGTCCATTGCTCCTGTGTGGGGGGGTCTATTTTTGTGTGTGGGAACTATTGTTGCGGGGGGTGGGGTATGTTGTTGTTGGGGGGACCTATTGATGCTGGGGGAGTCTATTGTTGAATGGGGAATCTATTGTACTGGGTGGTGGGTAGGGGATGGAACCAAGAGACGGTGTATAGAGGAGGGTAGAGGGTGGAGACAAGGGGGGACTCAGAAGGGGGAAAGTCCTGCACCTATTCTCTGGAAATAAAGCCCTGATTTTATATACATTTTTGTTATCCATGGGTATGCTTCAAAAGCTATCAAACAACCGTGCCATTTTAAAGCTGAGCCCTAGGCAAACAGCTGAGTACACAGATAAAATATATAGAAGGAAATTATTTTTCTCATGAAAAGATTCCTATTCCTCTCTATCCAGTTCTGAGAGTAACACAGCTCTGCTACACAGCACAGTCCTGTCTGGAAGGCAAAAATACTTTTTTTTCTGCTGCAGCTCATTAGTACAGTCTAAGAATATGAAAACTTTTCATTCATTTAGGCAATAACTGGAGTCAAGAAAGTGCAACTAATAAACAAGAGATTAGATTGTTAATTGCACAGTGCCTCCAGGTCCTAAGTGCTTACATTAATAAATCCTTAAGGACAAAAGACCCTCAGTTATTATATAGATGGAAAATAAAAAAAACAAGTTGCCCTTTGTTCAAATACACTGAAGGCCCAGCATGTGACTTAGGACATAAGACCCTATATTTGCATGTCCCAATGATTATTGGACTTTTTTAACCTTTGAAGCTAACCTCTCACATTGCAATCTATGTGAGCTATTACTGGTATAGGTGGATGTTCAATGTCAGCAGCTTAGCTGTAGGCTCCCCAAGGGTGACATTTCAAGACACACGACTCCGGAAAGGTTTTTTTACACTTTAAAAAAACTATTTAAAGTGACAGGTAACCTGGAGATCAAATTCAAGCTTATGTGCGATGGAGAATAACAAGTAAAAGGAAGGAGGAGCACCTAGTTCAGGTAGGGTTGCCACCTTTTCTTCAAGTCAAACCCGAACACTTTAGCGGCGCACAGCAATTTTTTTTATAGTATAAACTATACATATATTTTACTATTAAATAACATTTCTAATCATATGAAGTTAAGAGTCCACAGAGTTCCCCTTTTACATCTGAATCCACAGAGTTCCCCTTTTACAACTGAATCCACAGAGTTCCCCTTTTACATCTGAATACAAAGAGTTCCCCTTTTACATCTGAATCCACAGAGTTCCCCTTTTACATCTGAATCCGCAGAGTTCCCCTTTTACATCTGAATCCACAGAGTTCCCCTTTTACATCTGAATCCACAGAGTTCCCCTTTTACATCTGAATCCGCAGAGTTCCCCTTTTACATCTGAATCCGCAGAGTTCCCCTTTTACATCTGAATCCACAGAGTTCCCCTTTTACATCTGAATCCACAGAGTTCCCCTTTTACATCTGAATCCACAGAGTTCCCCTTTTACATCTGAATCCACAGAGTTCCCTTTTACATCTGAATCCACAGAGTTCCCCTTTTACATCTGAATCCACAGAGTTCCCCTTTTACATCTGAATCCACAGAGTTCCCCTTTTACATCTGAATCCACAGAGTTCCCCTTTTACATCTGAATCCACAGAGTTCCCCTTTTACAACTGAATCCACAGAGTTCCCCTTTTACATCTGAATCCACAGAGTTCCCCTTTTACATCTGAATTCGCAGAGTTCTTTTTCACTGTAAGGGGGAGCTCTGCAGACTCTGATGTAAGGGAGAACTCTGATGCCTCTAACATAAGGGATGCTCTGGGAACCCTGATTTAGAAGGGAACAATGAGAATTAGGATGTACGGAGAAGACTCTGATGTAAGGGGAAATACTGTTGTAAGGGGTGCTCTGAGAACCCTGATTTGCCTTAATGTACTTACTCAGAGGCAGGAGAAAGAAGGGGGGAGACTTCAGTCACAGACAGGGATGGATGGTGAGCTCACTCACCCCTTGGCAGTCAGCACCTCTCATCCAGATGTATCTGAGGCTGCTGGACTTCAAATTTCTGGCCCCAACTTTCCTTTTCTGAGGCATAGCGGCGGGGATTGGAGTGTGGACAGACACAGAGGGGTAGGGGTGTTGGGGGGGGGCTGTTAGTGCTGGCTTTGGGCAGTGTGAAAGAGTGTAACAGACACTCTCAGCTGCTGGGAAGCCATAGTCCAGTTTAAATAATGTGTCCGGGTTTCAGGCAGTCTGAAACCCGGACGCATGATTCCAAACCCGAACTGTCCAGGTGAATCCTGGACAGGTGGCAACCCTAAGTTCAGGAGAGGAGGTGGTGGTGGCCAGTAACAGAGGTTTTACTCTTCTAGGCGGCAGGGTCCCTAAGTTGGAGCCCCCTGTGCTGCAGGAGTCAGGACTCTCCTAGGGACTGGGCCTGGACCATGGATGTGTGAAGCCTTTCAAAGTATACAGCAGCTTCCCTCCTTACTTTCGGGCTGAAGCAAGTAAAGTGTAATGTGTGTTAAAGAACTGGTGGGGGGAAATAAGTATTTAATGCTATTTTCCTCAAAATGACCCTTGTTTAATAGTTTGGCCTCCAGCCTAACTTACATAAGAGAGCAATATCATCATGCTAACACTTAAAAAAATGAATTAATTAAACTGACAAAATGCGGTTCCCCTGTGCTGCCAGCAAGGAGACACTCTTTATGTCTGGAGGAAAAGAGATCTACCCTCCCCAAGCAGAAAGTGAGGCCCAGAATGGAGAGACAGCAAAAACAGTAATGAAGGGCCGGTGTCTTGCCGAAAAAGTTCCCCCGGCGGATAAGGACCCCCCTGTACTGCGCAGGCGCGGCGCTTGAGCAGTATGAACCTCAACAGAGCCTGCGAAAATAGCCGAACATGTAGAGTTGAGAGTCAGCTCTCCACGGTGCCCAAGCAATGACTATGACAGATGCCGCACGCTCCTGATGCTAGTGCTACTCTGCAAGGGGCGGGGGTGATTTTACCAATAAAGTACACGTCTTAGCAGGGCGTCTTAAAACAAATGAAGGGCGGGTTTTGCAATGTCGATGGGCGGGTTTGCACGACCTATTTAACTAATGAACACAGTGAATTTTTAACAGTGCAAAACCCAGCCTTCATTTGTTTTAAGACGCCCCGCTAAGACGTGTACTTTATTGGTAAAATCACCCCCGCCCCTTGTAGAGTAGAACTAGCATCGGGAGCGTGCGGCATCTGTCATAGTCATTGCGCAGGCGCCGTGTAGAGCTGATTCTCAGCTCTACATGTTCGGCTATTTTCAGAGGCTCCGTTGAGATTCGTACTGCGCAAGCGCCGCGCCTACGCAGTACAGGGGGGTCAAAATCCGCCGGGCTGAACTTTCTCGGCAGAACACTGGGCATGACGAGGTGGAGAGGAGAGACGACTAAGGGGTTAAAATTGGGAAGGCTTAAGGGGAGGAGGCAAGATGTAGAAATTAACTGGAGGGGATGAGCGGTATAAAAGGGGTAGGCGGGGAGTTCCGGGAACAGTTTGGGGGAAGTAAACAGAGTGGAGAATTTTTTTTTTAGTACTTAACCACTTCAATACAGGGCTTTTTGTACCTATTCAATACCGGGCCTATTTTGGCACTTCTCTCCTACATGTACAAATCATCATTCTTTTGCTAGAAAATTACTCAGAACCCCCAAACATTATATATGTTTTTTTAGCAGACACCCTAGGGAATAAAATGACGGTCATTGCAACATTTTTTCTTGCACAATATTTGCGCAATAATTTTTCAAACGCCTTTTTTTTTAAAAAAATGGTTTCATGAATTAAAAAATAACAAAACAGTAAAGTTAGCCCAATTTTTTGGGAACATATGAAAGATAATGTTACGCCGAGTAAATAGATACCTAACATGTCACGCTTTAAAATTGCGCACACTCATGGAATGGCGCCAAACTTCGGTACTTAAAAATCTCCATAGGCGACGCTTTAATTTTTTTTACAGGTTACCAGGTTAGATTTACAGAGGAAGTCTAGTGCTAGAATTGTTGCACGCGCTCTAACGCACGCGGCGATACCTCACATGCGTGGTTTGAACGGCGTTTACATATGTGGGCGACTTACGTGTGCATTCGCTTCTGATCGCGAGCTACCGGGGACAGGGGCGTTTTAATTTTTTTTATTATTATTTATTTATTTATTTTACTTATTTATTTATTTTTTTACAATGATTTTACTTTTTTTTTTTTTGATCACTTTTATTCCTATTACAAGGAATGTAAACATCCCTTGTAATAGGAATGTGTGTGACAGGTTCTCTTTATTGAGAGATGCGGGGTCAATAAAACCCCACATCTCTCCTCCAGGCTGGAAAGCATGAGATCAGTGAAATTTTTTTCACTGATTTCATACTTACAGCCGCAATGGCGGCTTTGTTTACATTTGAGACCCGGGCGTGACGTCATCACATCGCGCCCGGGCCTCCGACGATCATAGAGATGACTGGTGACCATCTGGTCACCAGTCATCTCTATGCTCATCACGTGACTCCACCAACGATGCCGGAAGATTCGCTCCGGGTCCCCGATCGCACGGGGGAGCCCGGAGAAGCACCGGATGGCGGCGGGAGGGGGGGTGTCCCCTCCCGCCGCCTATAAGAACGATCAAGCGGTGGAACCGCCGCTATGATCATTCTTATGGTTCACAGAATCGCCGGCACTTCAAAAGGATATCTGAATGATGCCTCTAGCTGCAGGCATCATTCAGATATCCCCCTACAAAGCCGAGGATGTCATATGACGTCCACCCAGGATGGGAGATCCCATCTGTGGACGTCATTTGTCTATGGCTGGGTAGGGAAGTGGTTAAGTTAGCCTCTTCATTTTTCTGTGGCTTTTTTTTTTTCCCCTTAAATTATGTTTGGGGGAATGTCCCACACCAACCTTCAAAATTTGTCTCATTTTGCCTCAAGGACGTTTGTGTCCCTTGTTAATAACAATAATATTATTAGAAATGTCCCTGCCTGCTCCCTAGCAAACTCTCTTTTGAAATACAAATCACATAGTCTAGTATTTAAAGCCAAAAAAAAGTATCCTTTATTTCGGAACATAACAAATTAAAGGGGATGGCAGCACTGGAGAGCCTGCTTGCATTTGTTCATCCCTTGGACCCCACAACAACCATCCAAGATGTGAAAACCAAAAAGGAGGCCAATCTTGGCTTGAACTCCCAGAGGTCAGGAACCGCAGCAGATAAGTCATATATGTCCCCAGTCTGTGGTACTACAGCAGGCATTATTTTTTTCTCTTCCTTGTAGCCTTCTCTCCAGCCTTCTCTGCAGCCTTCCCTGCAGCCTTGGTTGGTTTCTTCCTCGGAGGCTGGGGATCAGGAGGAGAGGTTGTGGCAGGAGGAGTAGTAGGAGGAGGAGGAGGAGGTGGAGGAGTAGGGACAACCTCTGTGATGTCGGTGTACTTGGTGAGTTCACCGAGCAATCCCTTGTTGATCACCTTCAACAGGAGGGTCTCGCTATACAGCTTTTGCCGCAGGTCCATTTGGGCTAGCTTATTGGCCAGGACTGCGGCAAAGCCCTCCTCAGCAGAGGGTGCCTCTCTGAGGGCCACAGTAGCCTCTTTGAGGAAGGCTCTTGTTTCCTCCTCCACCTGCCTACCTCTCCTTGGCCCTCGTGGTCTCATTACCAGGGGAGGCATCTGGGCTCTTGTGCTGGGCCCAGCCTCCTCCTGGGTGCCACTTGGCCCAGCCTCCTCCTGGGTGCCACTTGGCCCTGCCTCCTCCTGGTCCCCACCATCACCCTCTTCCTGGCTCTGCTCTGGCTGTAAAAAAAGAAAGGGACTTTATTATTTTTTTGCCACCATCAATCACACACATTGTTCACCTCCAGACATTTTTGACATGAATGGGCAAATTTAGAAAATTCTCACAGATTCCGCCTCCTGATATTGTTGCCTTGTCCCCATCAAAATTGACCACTGCTGTATCTTGCTCTTTAAATCCTTTTTTTTTTTAAATAAAATACCTAACAATACTATCCTCATTTTAAATGCATCACTTTTGTAACATCTAAATGGAGATATCAATACTTTACCTGGCTCCATATATCCAAATCTGCCTCCTCAAGGGCCTGATCTTGATCCTCAGAGGAAGCCAGAGCAGGGTTGCCAGGAAGGCTGGAGGTCTGGCTGCAAGGAAGGCTGGAGGGCTGGCTACAAGGAAGGCTGGATTGACCTCTGGGGGGAAGGGTGGAGAGAGATTCCCGCACTTCCAGCTGGTCATCCAGAAAAGAAAGCTTGCTGTAGTACCACAGACTGGGTTTATAAACCTTATCTGCTGCAGCACCTGACCTCTGGGACTTCAGGACCATATTTCTCTGGGTCCTGTATGTCCCCCTGATGGTAGCAATTTTGGTCTTCACATCTTGGAGAGTTGTTGTGGGTATCTGGGTTTGGACAAATGCAAGCAGGCTCTCCAGTGCTGCTGTCCTGGCCGTTTTGTTTTTATTGGACCCACTTTTGGTCTGCCACAGGATAGGGAGTTCTTTCCATTTCTCAATGAACTCCCCCATGAACTCCGGGTTTTTGAATGTATTCATTCTCTCTGTAAAATCAAAAACCAAGAAAAGACATATGTTTCAGGCAACAATCATCAAATCAGCATTTTGAACAGATATAAAAGCCCCAAATCTCCTCCTCTGCATAACCCAAAATCCTTAAGAATGTTATGTACCTTGGTCAACACGTTCGTTGCGAACTCCCTCTCCCGCCAAATGAACGTATTTTCGACACATGGATCAGCACTTGATATACACTGTGCATGCGTGGAACTACGCACGCTTTCCCCGCCCCTGACGTTCGATATTGTACTTTCCCCGCCCCTTCTCGCTCGTCGTAGTGCTTAGCAACATGGCGGAGACACAGGTGGCTGAGATTACCTCTACAGAGGAGGAAATTCCAGAGGAGCCCAAATCCCGATCCAGAAGATATAAGGCATCCAACATTTCATTCGAGGAAATGGTGGAGATGGTCGCCATTTTAAAGAGGGAGGATTATGATGCCAAGCATGGGCCGTATAAAAGGCCGAATCTGGTCAAGTCAAAAATTATGGGCAAAGTGGTCAAAAGTCTTCACCAAAAATTCGGGGTGTGCAGAACGAAGGAACAGCTCAGAAAACCATGGTCTGATCTGAAGTTGCGGGAGCCCGACCAATACAAACGAATCAAGAAAGTTATACGAAAAAGTAAGTTTTATAGTGCTATTTTCCCTGCTAGAGATTATTACTTGTATTATGTCGTGTATGTTTGTCTTTGATATCGTACAGTGAAAGATACCATCTTTCAGATTCGTCCGCAAAGTAAACGGACGTATTAAACCTCATTCTCCGTACAGTTCATCAAACGATGTTTTTGGATCATCCAGTGTGAACACCCATTTTATTTATTTTTTTGGGGGTAGCAAATTTGGTCACCAAATATTTTTAGGGATCAAATCCAAAGGACATTTTTTGAAAAAAAAAGGATATGCATGGTAATGTTAAGGGAGAGAATGCTCAACAGCTGATGAAACATCTGAACGCAGTAGTACAAGTGTGGGCCAAAAGCCCCAAAGTTTGAGGGTGCCACACACAGGTGATCCTGTGTATATACTTTGGGGTGTTACAATGTGTCAAACTTTGTTTAAAAAAATATATGCTATGTATTTAGCTATGTATCCAATCATGTTTTCCTGTTGTCACTGCCATTGAAAAATGGACCACACTTCAAAAGAATGTTTGCAAATTATTTTCTCATGCTTTATTTTTCTGCCAAAAATCAACCTTAATAATGAAACTATCCCGTTTCTTGCAATCTCCATAGGGCTTCAAAAAGCTACATCAGATGAGCCTCGAAATCCAACACCTTCAACAATAGCCCCAGACCCACATGATGGAGAGGAACGTGAGGTTGTGGAAGTGGAAAGTGCCACCTCAACAGGTCAGTGTCAAACCAGACAGATGCATGTTAATAGATGTAGGCCTACATATTCTATACTACATGTTTTTTTTTTTAAATGTAGGTGCAGTTCTGGCCGAAGACCCCAAAAATTTGACACATCACAGTGCCCAGATCCTGATCCAATACCTGATGGTCTGCTGTCGTGACCTTCAAAAATTAAAGGGAGACTTGATAGAGATCAGGGAAAATACCAAGCGGGTGGAGGAAAGGCTACAAAAGATCATGGCTGTGCTTGGGCGTGTCTAATGTTTTTTAAAAAATTAACGTTGAACTTGCTGTGTTTTGGCAGGTATGTTTTTCATTGAACCTTTTAGGACTAGTAAATGTAAATTTTTCCGATATATATTTTAATATTTTTTTGGTATGCATGGCTGTTCATGCGTTTTAACAAGCAAAAAATGTTTAGGACATCTACATTTAAAAGGATTTGTCCAATACTAAAATAAAAAATGGCATTTTGGTATCAAGAAGTTGTGGCTTCATTAGGTAAATGTTGTGCTACTGTGAACTAAGCAATGTTTTGTGTTTACACTGACAATGAAGGCGAATTAAGAATGCACAATACACATGGCAATACAAGTCCACTAGGTAAACCTCCGAAAAACAGAAACCATTATTAAAATTATACACAAAACCAATCTTTGTGAAAAATAATGTTTTATTTTTCTAAATTAAAAGGTTAAAAGGTTAAAAGTCATCAGGCATTTCAATGGCCCCCCTACCCACAAAATAATCCACATATTTGTCACAGACCTCAGGTCCGGTTTGGGGGGCCAAGCCTGGACGGCCAGCTTCCAGGGCCACAAGATGTTCTGCTTCCATTAAGGTGGCCTCAGGCCCAGTCAAAGTCAGATAATTTGTGGAATGCACCCGGAGATAATTATGTAGGACACAACACGCCATTACAACATGGTTCCATTTGTAAGGGGCAAGGTGGATGGAGGTGAGGAACAGGCGGAAGCGGCTGGCCATGATGCCAAAGGCATTTTCAACCACCCTTCTTGCTCTGGCCAGCCGATAGTTGTACACCCTCCTCTCAGGGGTGAGGGTGCGCTGCGGGAATGGCCTCATCAAATTGGGACCCAGGCCAAACGCCTCATCCACCACAAACACAAATGGGAGTCCCTCCACATTCTGCTCCACTGGTGGCAAGGCCAGCTGATCCAAAAGGAGCCGTTCCCCAAACTCCGTCTGTGCAAAAACTCCTCCATCAGACATCCTGCCATTCTTGCCAACGTCCACATAGAGGAATTCATAGGTGGCCGACACCACTGCCATCATGACGATGCTGTGGAACCCCTTATAGTTACAATAAAAGGATCCCGAATGGGGTGGTGGGACGACCCGAACATGTTTGCCGTCGATGGCCCCTCCACAGTTTGGAAAGTTCCATCGTTGGGCAAAGTCCGATGCCACATTCTGCCATTCATGTGGCGTAGAAGGGAACTGTGTAATGAAATCAAAAATAAATTAATACTTTGAGACTGAAACATTGAAAGCAGATTAAAGGAAATCATTCATGGCCAACATTGGGGCAAACAGAAAAATTAAAACATTAGTAGTAAGCAACAAAAAAAGCGAAAAAAAAATAATAAAAAATGGGGGGGGGTTGAAGATGAGTTGGGGAGATCACAAATGAAGGCTGGAGCACTCTGTCTGAATTTAGGACAAATGTTACATTCCTAGGCAATCTTTAGGGGGCGTTTAGGGTAAAGCACTACGATGGAGCATAGATTAAAATACATGGAAAGGACTAGGCAAGGTGGGTATGGCCCCAGGATAGCATGCTGGAGAGGTTAGGTAAGGGAAATGTTAATGTAGGCCTAATGAAAAAATTTAATATAAAAAATTAGCATGTGGTGAAAGGGGAAATTCCCTGCAGCTAAGAATCATGGGAATTAGGGACTGCTAAGAAACCCCCCCCAAAAAAACATTCTAAAAAATACATACAATGTGATGTTTGCAATAAGAACACTTACCTTAATATAGTCCTCCTGCAAAACTTGGAGGATGGCAGAACACGTCTCTGGTATAATGATACCCAGAGCCTGGGGGGATATGCCTGTGGAGAACTTTAAGTCCTGCAGGCTTCTCCCAGTCGCCAGGTATCGCAACATGGCAATGAGCCTCTGCTCAGCACTGATGGCTTCACGTATAACGGTGTCCTGCCTGGTAATGTAGGGGGACACCAAAGCCAACAGATGCTGAAATACGGGGTCAGACATCTGGAGAAAATTCCTATAGTCATCAGGATTATTCTCCCTGATCTCCCGCAACAAAGGCATATGACAGAACTGGTGCTGCTGGAGCAACCAATTCTTGGTCCATGAACTCCTCCTGACCCTGCTCATGGCATGGAGTCGGGATACAGCATGAACCCCTGCACCAACTACAGCACGAACTCTCCGACGAGTACGTAGCCGTAACATGGCTAGATAACGGTCGCAAGCTCAGAACGAACTAGAAGAACGCACGGAAGAACAGCAAGGCCTATGAAGAACAAGCTGAAAAACAGGACCGAGCAGACGAGAACGCACTGAATAAACAGATACAAACTGACTACAAGCCCTGCCAAACAGATACGAACCCACAAGCACAAACTGAACTCCACAAAACGATCTTCAAAGCACGAAGACTGAAAAGCGCGAATCGTCTCTCACCAAACTTTTACTAACACGCGGTAACACGGAATTAGCAAAAGCGGCCCAAAGGGTGGCGTCATTAGAACGGAACTTACCCTTTATAGTGCCGTCGTACGTGGTATACGTCACTGCGCTTTGCTTGATCGTTTTTTAAAATGATCGTGTGTACGCAAGACAGGCTTGAGAGGAAACATGAAAAAAAACGACGTGAAAAACGGCAAGAAAAAAAATGGCAAGAAAAACGATCGTGTGTACGCGGCATTAGAGCTATGAAAATGTGGGATAGACTCTGTAAATAGTTTTTTTTTTTTTAACTGGATGCTTTCTTATGTACAAAGTATAACTAGATGTTAACATTTATTGTCAATAACACCAGAGATTGTTAATCCAGGGATTGCCTTCAAGGGGATCAGGAAGGAATTAATCCCCCTTTCCCCTCCACCCTGAAGAAAATTGAACCACACTATATTTTTTGCCTTTTTCCTTGTCAAAGTATTTTATTGATTGAATAAGCAAGTAAATTACAATACAGCTGTAATAAATATTACAATGAGCCATACGTGTTTAACAGAAATGGTAAAACTCTAAGGTCCAACAGTAAACTGGCGATAGGTAGGTTATTTATCTACTATAGAAAAAGAAAAAGTACATTAGTTAATAAAACATGAGATAACTGACTTCGGTGGAAATTATGCTACCGTAAGATGTAATAGCTTGGACCAGAACTATTAAAACCGTTAAGTAGAATACTTTATTACTCTTCAGAAAATAAGGAAAAAAATAAGATAATACCAAAAATACATTTTAAAAGAAAGAGGGGGGAAGAGAGAAACAAAAAAAAGGGGGGGCACACAGAAGCAGAGAGACACAAGGAAGAGTAGGAAAGAGTAGTAGGAGAGATAGAGAAGAAAGTACAGGAGTTCACTGGATTGGCTCGAATAACATGGCTTTTTGTCTGTGGACGTAAAAAGAGCATTATGATCTTCACGGTAAAGAGTAGGGTAACGGCTAGGTTCTAAGAGTTTGGGTTTGGGTTTGTAAGTCACTTTTATCTGGGTAGGGTTGTCAGTTACCATGGCATGATAATTCTGTTATCGCAGGATGGTGATAAGTGGTTGTTAATCCAAGGATTCCATATTTTTTCAAAAACAGGAATTTGGTCCCTTTCTATTGCTAGCATTTTGACATGAGACATAACGGAAAATTTATTACCAATACTTACCGTAATTTTCCTTTCCTGATAGACTCCATGGCAGACTACGTGTGGGTTAACCCCGCCTCCTCTCCATAGCTATAGGACCCCTTACCCATAAATTTGAGCTCACCTCCACAGACAGGTGTTCCGTAACTAGCCGACTCAAATTTCGACTCTCATATTTTTATTCATGGGTGGGAACTCCGTCTGCAATGGAGTCTATCAGGAAAGGAAAATTACGGTAAGTATTGGTAATACATTTTCCGTTTTCCTGACAGACTCCATGGCAGACTACGTGTGGGAAATAACTAGCCAATCCACACGGGAGGGTATGCTTGAACAAAAATATTTAATCTTTCCCATCAACTGATAGGATTTTTCGACCAAAATTAACAGAGGAAAGGGAAGCAGGCTCAATACAATAATGTGTCATAAAGGTATTAATGGAACACCACGAAGCTGCCTTGCAAATCACTTCAGGAGCCACGTGTCAAGCTGCTGCCCATGAGGCTGCCATGCCTCTGGTGGAATGAGCCGTCACCGCCTCTGGAGGGGCCAAGCCCTTTGCCCTGTAAGCCTGTTGAATAGACTGAACGATCCAGGCTGCTATCAATCTGGAAGAAGCTCTCTTTCTTTTGTTGCTGCCAGAATGTAATAAGAACAGGTAGTTCGAGTTTCTAAAAGATGAAGTGACTCTCAGATACTCCTTCAGAGTCTCGCCAACATCCAGGGGATGAGCATCTGCTGATTCTGGAGAACTGAAGGTAGGAAGGACTATTTCCTGGTTTTCGTGAAAAACTGACATGACTTTGGGTTTAGACCCAAGCATGGGAATAAGGACCACACGGCCCGGGAAGAAAGTCAGAAAGGGTTCTTGATAACCCAGGAAGCTTATTTCTGAAACCCTTTTGGCTGAGGTAATGGCCACTAGAAAGGCCAGTTTGATTGATAAGTCTCTAACAGAAAGATCCTTGTTGTTGAGCGCTGAAAGAGCATCAAGGACGAGCGGAAGATCCCATTTGGGGAATCTGGGTTTCCTCTGAGGCCTGATTCTCGAAGCCCCCCGAAAGAACTGTTGAACCAGGGGATGAGTTGCCCATGATGTTCCTGAAAACGCTGAAAAGGCTGAAACTTGTACCCTGAGGGAACTGATCGATAAAGGAAGATCCAGGCCTGTCTGGAGAAAACTCAGGACGTCTTGAACTCCAGGATCTCTGAAGGATTTTCCGGCAGAAGTCATGAAGCTGACGAATCTTGTCCAGATTCTGTTATAGGTTTTGTTTGTGTTAGGCTTTCTGGAGCTCATAAGGGTAGAGATTACCCCTGAGGCACACCCAAGAGACTCTAGCCTCTCCCTCTCAAAAACCAAACCATCAGTCTCAGTATCGCTGGACAAGGGTGCAGGGTCGCCCCCTGAGAAAGAAGGTCCGGCCTGAGAGGAAGAGGCAGCGAGTCCCTGAAGCTCATCAGGTTCAGGAGAGGAAACCATGGCCTGCTCGGCCAGTATGGTGCTATTGTTATCACTTCGACTTTCTCCAACAGGAGCCGCTGCAGGAATTTCAGTATGATCGTAGGTGGAGGGAAGGCATATGCCTTGTTGAATCTCCATTGGCTCGTTAGTGCATCTACTCCAAAGGCTTGGCTGCACCGACCTCGAGTGAAGTATTTGTTCACTTTGTGATTGCAGGGGGATGCGAACAGATCCACTTCTGGGACTATTCCCAACGATAGGATCCACTCGAATGTTTGTGGATGCAGTGACCACTCGTTGTTGTCTAAGGTGCTGCGTGACAGGAAGTCCGCTTGAATGTTCTGCTCCCCTGGAATGAAGACTGCTGTTAAGTTGAGCAGATTCCTCTGAGCCCAGGTCATGATAGGTTCGACCTCTTGGAGAAGGGTGGAGCTCCGAGTGCCCCCTTGTCTCTTCACATATGCCACAGCAGTGGTGTTGTCCATTCTGAGAAGGACCGACTTCCCTTTCAGAATGTGGGAGAAGGCTTGAAGGGCGCACCATGCCGCGCGCAGTTCCAGCGCGTTTGACCCTGGAATGTGGAGACGGGCATCCCATTTGCCCTGAGCCAATTCTGCCCCACAATGTGCCCCCCAGCCCGCATTGCTGGCATCGGATGTAACAGTCATCCATTGGATGGGAGCAAGAGAGTGGCATGTTAACAAGTTTTTGTGTTGAAGCCACCAGGGGAGACTGTTCCTCATTGATTGAGTAATCCTGATCGGCTGATTGGGATCGTCTGACTTCCACTGCTGGAGAAATCCTGATTGGAAAGGACGAAGCCTCCACATTGCCCATTTGACCATGGGGGATGTGGCCACCATCGTGCCGATTATCTTCAGGCACTGTGACGCCTTTAGGTGAGAGTAGTCTAGGGCTAGAAATATTATTTCCCGAATGACAGGGATTTTTTCTTCCGGAAGAGAGATGGTATTCTCTACGGTGTCGAATTGAGCTCCTAGATAGGTTAGGCGTTGGGTCGGCTCTAGCTGACTTTTCTCCCTATTTAGTAGCCATCCGAACTCTATCAGTGTAGAGATCACTTGGTCTTTGTGGATCAGCAGCAGCTGCTTGTCTTGGGACAGTAATAGCAGATCGTCCAGATAATGATACAGACGCACACCCTGTATTCTGATAAGGGATACAACCGCCAACAGTACCTTGGAAAAGACTCTTGGAGAGGTCGTTAGTCCGAATGGAAGACAAATAAATTGCAAGTGCTCTCGATCGACCTGAAATCGAAGGTATTTGTGGAACTCTTCTGCCACGGGAACATGAAAATACGCATCCTTTAGATCTATTGAGATCAACCAGTCGCCTGGTTGAACGACTTTTTGGATCGTTGAGAGTGATTCCATTTTGAATTTCTCGTGTCTTATGTACCTGTTCAGGAAAGTGAGATCTATAACTGGACGCCAGGAGCCATTCTTCTTCTGTACTAGGAAGAGGGGGGAGTATACCCCCTGGAATTCCTCGTCCTTTGGGACGGGCACCACTGCTCCTTGATCTTTCAGGGCATTCACATAAGAAAGAAGAACTTGTTGTTTTTCTTTTGATTGAGGCATGGAAGTTTTCATTGGTCTGCATGGAGGAACTTTGGTGAAGGACCATGTGTGACCTGTTGAGACCGTTTTGATGGTCCAATGGTCTGAGATCGAGGCCACCCAGACGTGCCGGAAGAGACGTAGGCGAGCCCCTACCTGACCCGCTTGGGCGGGCCCAATCTCAAAAGGACCTGGTTGGCTCGCGCCCACCGGGCGTCTGTTTCTTGCCGGTTTTTTGGAAAGATGTCTGCCTGTTCCAATTCCAGCTTTTCCTAAAATCCCGTCCGGGCCTATAGGAGCGTGCCTCTCTTGAACGCTCTGTACTGCGTCCCTGTTGAGGTTTCCTTTGGTTAAACTGACGTCTGTCCTGAGGGAGGAACCCCGACTTTACGCCTGTAGCCTTTGAAATGGCGTTGTCTAGCTTGTTTCCAAACAAGGAAGTTCCTTCGAAAGGAATTTTGCACCATGCCTGTTTTGAGGCTGGATCAGCAAGCCAGGGGCGCAACCATAGTGCTTGTTTGGCTGTGACTGAAGAAAGCATGGATTTAGCCATCAAGCAGATGAGATCAATTGATGCTTCTCCCAAAAAGGCAACAGCTAGTTTAAGTTCTTGTACTGCTGAACTTTGTGCTAGTTCCTCCGAGACACCTTTTAGAACGGAGTCCACATTTTCCACCCAGGCCTCCATTGCTTTGGAGGTGACTGCAAGGGCTAGGGCTGGTTTGCAAGCCATACCGTTTAAATTATATATCCTTTTAAGATCTTGGTCAATCTTTCGATCCAGACCATCTTTAAAAGCCACAGTGTCATCTAGTGGGAGGGTGACATGCTTCGCTAGGCGCATTACTGCTGCATCCACGAGGGGAGCATTTTCCAAATGCTTAACTTCCTCGGATTTAAAGGGATATAGTTTAGAGGTTTGCTTAGCATGGAACTCTTCTTGTCTCCCTTGCTCCATTCTTCCTCAAACACTCCTTTCAGCTCGGAGGGAAATGGGAAATTGGAGCGTTCCTTCCCCAGTTGTTTAAACAGTTTTCTTTGTTTTTCTGGGGGGGCAGTGGCATCCTCCAGCTTTAAAGTTTCCTTCACTGCCTTGATCAGTGGAGCGACTGAAGCGTAGTCGAATCCCACTACATAATCATCTCCCTCCATCTCGTCTTGCGAGGAATTATGGGAGGAATCATGGGGCTGGAATTGGCCGGGATCCTCCTGGGCCTCGTCAGCCAAGGAGCCAGACAAGGTGGTGGACTGACTCCTTGTGTGGGTGGCATCTATTTCCATCATAGACTGCTGTACCACACGTTTAACAAGAGACTCCAGATTCTGTTTTTCAGTCTCTTTCTCACCGACCGCTCGGGCATAGCATGGTTCACACAGCGATTTGCCCTCTGGGATTCTGGTTTTACATCCCCAACAGGCTCTATGGTCAGAGCGACTATCGCGGTGGTGGTGGCGGTGACTAGAGGAGGAATGGGAACGTCTCCTATGTCTAGAGGGGGAATGTGAGCATCCCCTATGATGGTGGGTCCTAGACGGAGTATCACGTCTGGACCTAGAAGATGATTGGTGATGATGTGGCCTGGCAAGGTCTCTCTCTTGTAACCAATGAGATGTAGCCGGGCTGTAAGAGATAATACAGACAGAGGGAGGGGGGAAGGGTGGGCAGGCTGTAACCGTTAGCAACCACCAGCATTAACGACACCAAGACACCAACCCCCTACCCACTCCGCACATACCTTGTGCGGGAGGGCTGGCCACACGGCGGTGACGATGAGTCCATGATGAGGAAGACACACAATGATCCGTACTACTCTACCTAGACTGAGGATAGGCAAATCAATGCAAGAACAGCACAAACAAACCAAAAAATATATATATATATATTTTTTTTTAAGACTGTCCCTTTAAGAGACACTTCAGTATAAAGCATTACATGCAGTACATTGCCAGAAGTGCTTACCCTCGTCCAGTAGAATTGAGGCTCCGGGAGGCTGCCGCTATATGCCCACAGGTTGTCCCATCTGTATAGGGCTCTTCGGCGGTTTAAATAACCTGCCGGAATGACGTCAGGGCCGGTCCCGCTGCGCGCATGCGCCGGAGGGACCGAGCCTACTGCGCCTGTGCGGCCCCTGACCCCTCCGCCATACTGCACACGCGCGAAAACCAAGCCTCAGTTTTGCCGCGGCTCGCGCATGCGCAGACGTACAGCGGACCGGGAACCAGGAAGTGGAGTGGCGTCCTGGAACGCAGAAGCGTTCCACCCACGGCGCGACATTCAATACACAAGGAAGACAGACAAACAACACACATAAACTGTCTGCCATGGAAAATAGACAAAAAACTTCAGACCTTGCCAGCCAGTCCTGCGTCCGTCCTGGTACACTGGGCACATCCCTTCCACCATAGGGGTATCATCTGCCCGAAAACCACTTGCCCGCTCATAGCTGGGCCCTGGGTGCACCGCATAACTGGTACCTGATCCTGACTGACATCCTGGATTTGCACTGAATCACATGATGAAGGTCCAAATGAGGAGGACAAAAAAGGAACACCTGTCTGTGGAGGTGAGCTCAAATTTATGGGTAAGGGGTCCTATAGCTATGGAGAGGAGGCGGGGTTAACCCACACGTAGTCTGCCATGGAGTCTGTCAGGAAAAAAACATTTAGTCTACTTTCAGTCTCGGGTATCTCTATGTCAGGGGTCCTCCACGCCTTAGCAATTGTTTGCTTAGCCGCTGTGGTAAGTTGGATAAGGAGTTTAAATTGTCTATATTTGATATAATCTGGTTTTAGATTGAGCAAGGCAGTGGATGGGTCTGGTTGCACATTGAGATTAAACATTCTGGAAGCAATTCCAAATATCTTTTTCCAATATATCTGAACCAATGGGCAGGACCACCATATGTGCAAGTGGGTACCCGGGTCAGAGCATCCTGTGGTTTGGCGTAAATTTGGCTAACCTTGAGGGGACGAGGTACCATCGAGTTAAAACCTTATAATTGGTTTCTACCGCCAGGATGTTTGGGGAGGAAGATTTTGTTGCTGACCAGATATTTGACCAATCAGCCTTATCAAATGTTCTTTCCAGGTCCTCCTCCCATTTTGCGGGCATATAGAAGTTTGTTGAGGCCAGGATAAGTAGAGATTTGGAAGTATATTGAAGACATCATACCTCTTGAATGGGGATTTTCTAGGCATGCTGATTCAAAATTTGTAATTTGGGACAGAGAGGTATTAGTATTTAGTAGTGGTGCATAAAAGTTTTTAATTTGGAGGAATCAGAGGTCGGAATTCGGTAAATTATAGATGTCGCATAGGGTTGGAAATGTGAGGAAGGATGTAGGAGATATAAGGTTACTAAGCCGTGTAATGTTCAGTGAGGTCCAAACCTTGAATGATTTGGGGGAGACCCAAGCTGGGTAGAAAGCGGGGTTTTTGGAGAATGATAATAGAGGGTTGTGGGGAGATTGTAATTGGTGTTTAAATTTAAGTTTGTCCCATAGAGACAGCACCGGCCCAAGACATGGTGCTGCCTGGGACCAAGAATGAAATGCTGCCCCCCCCCCAAAAAAAAAAAAACACGCCCACCAAAACGCCCCCACATTCATTATTTTATATCATGATAATTAAATGTCATTTAAAAAGTTATAGCGCCTACAAAATAGGGGATAGAATGACATTTTTTTTTTATTATTTTTTTTTCCTAGTAATGACGGCGATCTGCGATTTTTATTATGACTGCAACATTATGGCGGACACTTTTGACAAATTTTTGGGACCATTCACACTTATACAGCGATCCGTGCTATAAATATGCACTGATTGCTGTATAAATGTGACTGGCAGGAAGGGGTTAAATATGTTCCCTGCTAGGTGATTCTTACTGTGGGGGGAGGAGACTGACTGGGGGAGGTGACCGATGGTTGTCCCTATGTACAAGGGACACAGCATCGGTCTCCTCTCCCTGACAGGACGTGGATCTTTGTGTTTACACACACAGAGATCCACGTCCCTGGCTCTGTGACTGCCGTTCGCGGGTACCTGGCAGACATCGCGGCCGCCAGGCAAGCGCATCGGCACCCGCGTGACACGACGGGCACAGCTTTTCCCCGATGCGCGCCGGATGCGGCGCGCATCGCGGAAGTAAACAGGAGGACGTCCATGGACGCCCTCCCGGGAATTGAGCGTTGCGCGGCCCGCGCTGTAGACGTCTTTTGTCTATACCGCGGGCGCAAAGTGGTTAAAAGAATAAAGTTTTGCTTTAAATTACAGGGAAAACACAAAGATCATCATCAGCCAGCCACATTAAAAATCCCACCTAACTCACCCGTTTTTCCAGATAGGCAGAGAGGCTGCCCAGGCTCAGCTCACACTGTTACTGTCCAGGGCACAGCCACAGCCGCACAGGAAGATTTCCTCAGACCCACACTGAAATCCAACCCTCACGCAGGAGATGGAAGATGGATGAGGTGTGTGGGCGGAGGCTGAGCGCTGTGAATGCTGGGGCGGCCGCGGCCTCCTGACGTCCCTGGTTGCTAGGCGACGGTCGGGACTCGGCAGGCAATTTTAGCAACCAGTGCAGGAGACAGCGGCACCGCACAGGCACAGCGCACCGCCGACCAGCATCCGCTCAGCCTCCGCTCTGCTCTCTGCCCGACGGAAGTAAGTCTGTTAAAAATATGTTGCCGGCCGGACTGCCGCCCCCTCCTAAATGCCGCCTGGTACCATGGTCCCATTGGGTCCCATGGTGGGGCCGGCCCTGCATAGAGATATAAAATGTTTGGTAATGGGATTGCGCAGGGTTTTGCGTTCTTTGGGGAGAAGCCATAACAGATTGGAGATGGAGAGTGGGTCACATTCTGTGGCTTCTATTATTACCCATAAAGGTATTTCATGAGTAGCATGATATTTGGAGAGGCTGGCAATGTGTGCAGCTCTATAGTAGTTTGCAAAATTCGGAAAGCCAAGACCGCCTCTGAGTTTAGGTAAATGTAATGTGTGTAATGATATACGGGGTTTGGTGGAGCCCCACATTTTTTGCCTTTTTCAATCTAACTATGTAACTATATAAAATGTTTTGGGGTTTAAAGTGCATTTTCATGTACAAAAGGTGTATACAGTAAAACCTTGGTTTGAGAGTAATTTTTTTTATAAATTTTGACTTAATAAACAGGCAATGTTTTGATATAAAAGTAGAGTCATGTCACAACTGAGTATAAAAGAGAAGAGATGGGCCTCTGAGTGTAGCAATATGAAGGTACAACATTTAGCAACATATTGCTACACTTAGCGGAGCCTCTCTTTTCTTTTATACTCTGTAGCCCCTGATAGATTTTGCTTCTAATCCCCTTGTGGAGGCTTCCATTTGTGGATAGACATTTTATGGTTACACAACCTATTACATTGCTATAATCTTTTTATATGGACTATAAACTGAAGGACCTATGAATAAATGGTTGTGGAACAAATCATTTGGGTTTCCATTATTTCTTATGGGGAAATTTGCCTTGATACACAAGTGCTTTGGATTACAAGCATGTTTCTGGAATGAATTATGCTCGCAATCCAAGGTTTTACTGTATTAGTATGTGTGCGCATAATGAAAAAATTGTCTCTAGCAGCGAGAGTGTTAAGCTAGTCTCACTGATAGGCGCAATGTGGGCATACCCTCTGTTTACTATGTGCGCTACAGAATTTAGTTCTCTGCTGTATCCCAAGACTTTTATAGGATTGGTCATGGTCACATTTTTATATTAATATTATTATTATTATTCAGAGGTTATAGCGCTTTTACAACATGAGGGCAGACAGTACAGTTAAAATACAATTCAATACAGGAGGAATCAGAGGCCCTGCTCCTCAGAGCTTTCTGCTGTTTTGACTTTTTATTTGTAAAGACAAGCAGATCATTTGTTATGGGTATTGGTAATGTCTATATATTGTTCAAACTGTTTAACTTTTTACTGCACACAAGCGTCCACATGGCGCGTGAACCTTAAAGTTGGTTATGTGCACATACACTATATTATCAAAAGTATTGGGACACCTGCCTTTACACACACGTTAACTTTAATGGCATCCCAGTCTTAGTCCGTAGGGTTCAATATTGAGTTGGCCCACCCTTTGCAGGTATACCAGCTTCAACTCTGGCTGTCCACAAGGTTTAGGAGTGTGTCTATGGGAATGTTTGACCATTCTTCCAGAAGCACATTTGTGAGTTCAGGCACTGATGTTGAACGAGAAGACCAGGCTCGCAGTCTCCGCTCTACTTCATCCCAAATGTGTTCTATCAGGCTGGGGTCAGGACTCTGTGCAGGCCAGTGAAATTCCCCCACCGCAAACTCGCTCATCCATGTCTTTATGGACCTCCTCAGCGCATTATTACTTAGCCAGCCTCTTTGACGCTGGGCACAGTCGTAGTTACATTGTCTGTTATAGCTGCATTTACATCCTTAGTGTGTTACTATTTACTAACTATGGTCACTATAGTAAATCCTCTTTCGTATCCTCAGTCACAGAAATTCTTGTTCCCCTATTCTATGGCTGTAAACCGCAAACATCCTGTCACCTCCTCCCCAGCTTCTGTTCCTTTAACCTGCTTCTGCTTTGTGAGCACATTTCATACAGAGCAGATAGTAAAAGGCCCTGTCTATGTGAATAGAGATTGTAACTTGTAAAGGTTATAAATGTTTCCTTGTTAACTGCATACATAGCACAGAGGTCCAGTGTGGGAGGCCTGGGAGAGCGCAGTCACTCCTCCAGTGCCAAGCAAACACTGTCAGTGCCGGTGTTGTTCTGCACACTGGCTGCAATTATAAACAGCTCTTTTTTAGAACATCTGCCTTCTTCTGCTGTACTGCCATTTAAGAACAATACTTCGAGGTTGATTTACTAAAACCGGAGAGTACAAAATCTTGTGCAGCTCTGCATAGAAACCAATCAGCTTTCGTTTATTTATTTTTTGTCAAAGCTTATGTAGCACTTACCCCCATTTAATTGACCGGCTGGTTTGTTTTGGGTCTGCAGCAATTACCTCTCTCGATTGGATCCTTTAGCTCCGTTGTCTAGGCAAACAAAAATCTCCAGAAATAAGGCCAATGTCCACACATGAGTAATACCTAATCAGCAAGGCTTTATTCTTTTTTTCTCTTTGAGTCAACTTGAAGAGAGTGGGCAGAAAGTTGGAAGAAGTAGGGGAAGGTTCAGGTACGCAACACTTAAAGTTCAGTATCTATACTCGTCGCCACTCAATCCTGAGTGGGTATTGCTCACCCGGATAGTCCCTATGAGAGCGGTCCTAGCAGCTGGGATGGAGCACGGATATCAGAGACGATGAATCCCTCTTTAGGCGAGTTTCCAGGCCTCTTCCCCGAGACAGCAGTACCGTCGCTAATCTCCTGGGACTGATCCTCCCCTGAACTCCTTTCCTCAAGACGGACCCCTACAACCGTGCAGCCTGGGATCCTTCTCTGAAGCGTAGGCCCTTGTCAGCAGAGCTGGGCCTACAATGCAGCAACAGGGCCTCGGGCTGAAGGTGCCCGAGGCCTAAACACACTCGTGCACCTCATGCCATGCTGGCCACGAGGCACACTCACTGGACCAGAGTTCCCCCCTTACGCCTTGGGGTCCCCATGGAATCACCTCACGCCAAATGGCATCTTCCCCTTTTGTACCCTCTCCCAGCATGCACAGCGGGTCGACCACGCCCACTGCATGGCTGCCGAGAGAGAACACCCAAGGTGCTGTGATACCCCCTGTAGTTTAACCTATGCCGGCGGTGACAGTACCACCTACAGGCAACGGAGAACACTACTGTCAGGCTGTATCACACCCAGAGCAGAAGCAAAATCGAATCCTTAATTAGTCTGAGCCCAACTATCAGCTCAGACTACCCCTAAATTTCCATATAGTGCCCCCAAATATTTGGGGCGCTACACACACCCTCTCCTTGAAGAGACACTGTCTCCAGTGGCTAGGGAAATCAAAAACCCTTCAATCCTGAAGGCCTGTTGATTTACTCAAGAAACTGCAAAAATTTGAACAGATGCCTGAACCAATATTTTTGGGAAAGGAGAAAGAAGAGGAAGAAGAAGAAAGAGAAAAAAAAGTAGCAAACAGATAACATTACTTCTCCAGATAATGACATTTCTTTAAAATATACATTCCACCCATCACTAACTATCTATCCCACCCCATTCTCCGGTGGTGTTGATAGCTGCTCCAATACCTGCAAGAAATCACAACATGCATAGAAAAATAAAACATCCTATCACTAATGTTCTACACAAATTTAGAAGTAAACTGCCTCCCCTAGAGGAAGCAATTTCCTTCTCTGTAGTTTTGTTATGCTAAGCCAAGCATAAAATAAAGAAAAGAAAATTCTAATCCTGAGTAATGCAGTTTTTTTTTCTCTTTCTGCAGACCACTGCCACCTAGTGTTGGCAGAGTCTCAACATTCCATAGTAGCTACGCATGGGACTCTAACGCAACACACTGAACATCCCACATCTTGACCACGGCGTTTTTTTTTTTCACCACGACCTACTGACTAACTACCCCAAAGTTTAATTTAGAGGAAACTGTCCTTTGTTTGGAGCAGGAGGGAGAGAAAAAAAAAACAAGCGCTCGATTTTTTTAAGGGTAGGAATCCCCTTTTCAGCAGGGCAAAGTCATCTCGATCCAAGGCACGGTTTATCCGTGCAAAGACAGGGTATGAAAGCAAACAAGTTCCTGTCTCTAAGTGTCTCAGAGATAAAAGCTTGGATCCTGAAGGGTAATTGGCTTCCATTGCTTGTCCAGAGTCTCTATAGAATAAACAGCATCGTCTTTCCCTGGACAACAGATCACAACGCGATCGGCGTGAATATGCCGGCCATAGTTCCAGTCCCGACGGCAACACTTGAAACGGTCGGTCACGGCAGCTGAGCGGGCAAAGTACCTGTATGGCTTGGGCACCTCGAGGTAGTTCCATATGGCTTCTGCGTACCACCTTTCACGATAGGCCTCTATTTCGAACAGCAGTTCTTTGGGTACGTATGGGTACTCCAAGCCATATTCGCTAGCCACTCTCTTATGAAGAATTTGTTGTAGGCGAGCAAGATGGGGAAGAGTTGCATGATCCCCTGCTCCAGACAACACAATGGCATCTGGTGACCTCCGGACTGAAATACAGATACAGCTTTCTCCTTTATGGCCGGGACCTCCACACGGGGTGTAGTGGTCCCCGAACACATAGGCGATCCCTCTCTAAGGCAAGGCTACGGGCCGGGGCAACAGTCTTTACATTGTCCCATCCCTTCTTAATGAAAATGTCATCGATTTCAGCATCATCCCCCACATCGGACGATGAGTCCAGATCTGAGGTGTCATACTCCTCAGCGGGCAAGTAAGTTCGGGTAGACACATTTTTCCCAGCCTCCTTACCGTCACCTGTCGTGCACTTCTCGGGTATCCTTCCGCTCTCGAGGTCCGGTTCCGGTAGGCGCTGGGGCAGGCTTCGACCGCGGCCGCGGGAGGCCTTAACATATCCCACCTTCCTTTTTGCTGGCGGGATGTGAACTTCTGTAGTGGCAGAGGCAGCATCCACTGCAGTGTCTGCCGATGGCTCTGTAGTCTCAGGGGCATCCTTCCCTGAGACACTCGCAGTAGGAGAGGCGATGCGCGTGGGCTCGGGTGTAGGAGTATAGGCGTCTTCCTCCGAAGTTATGACGCCTGTAATGCAATTCACCCGGTAGACCCGGGGTGATTCAGTGGGCTGCTCCACCTCGAAGAGGAACTCTCCACAAGCCGAACACCTTCCGAATGGGCGCAGTTGCACGGCCAGTCCATGGCATTTGGGACAGAGCATGCCCAGGGCCTCCGTATCTCGGCAGGTATACAAAGCGAAGCGGCCCCGGGCTTTGAGCCGGATCCCTGTATCTGTGAGCGGGGCTGTGAGTGGAGCAAATACAGAAGTACACTCCGAAGAGTGTGTTTACCTCAGGTGGGACTTTGATTTGGGTGACTGTTAAACCTCATAAAAGAGTATGTATACCAAAAGGTTCTTTATAAAAAGTTTTTATTGGAAAAATATATATGAAAGGCTGCTACTCCAAAAAATAAACACACATTGAAGTGACTGTAAGCAAAATAATTGGGAACAGGCACAGGTACAATACATTACAAAGATAACATGTGACAAAAATAATCGCAGTACAGGACCCAAATCTGTCTCAGGATGAGGCAGGGACCCAACGATTCGAGGTTGTCTATATTGGTGGAACCTCTTCTTCAGGGGTAGGATACTGCATTACGATGACACTGGTATCTGTATTGAAAAGAAGGAGAAGAGGAAAACAGAAGAGGAACAAAGAGCAAAACAGAGAGTAAGAGCAAACCCACCAGTCCGTATAAATCATGCATGAGTAATTACATATAAGAGTAAATCATTGCATCATGTGTATGATACTAACCATTAGTGCATATACATGCGTGTTTATGGCCGTAGCAAAAAAGCATTTTTTTTTTTTGAAAGGGTTAAAACGTATATGGATCCTGGTCGAAAGGACGGGCAGGACCGTATCTTCACCTCGTAGTCAGGTTAGTGGGGGGAAGCAAAAACACCAGGCCAAAAAGATGGTTAACCCAGGCAGTGCTGGTTCACAAAGGGCGTAAAAGGAGGTCTGTACCCTGCTGACAACAATTGTACAACAGGGTCACAGAAATGGTGAGAGCGTATGGCCCCCTCCCGTTAGGTGGTACCTACCAAGAAAAGACAAATAATGAGCATTAGCACCTTGTTTGCAGTTGATGCCAGAAAAGGGTAGGAATAATGGTGTATCTGAGAAAAATGTCAGATGCAACCTACCTAAATTGAAAAGAAAGTCTCTCTATTGCCGCACTCCAAAGTAGCCAGACAGGGACCAGTGGTGTAAAATTTCTTGGTTCCTAGGAATCAAGACCACAAATTGTATTGATGTGAGAAAAGCATAATTCACTTTCCTTCATGGATGAAAAACAACATAGGAAGACTTGAAATGGGGATCCATACACCTGAAGGTAAAGTGCAGAGTGCGCATGGAGGAACTCACCTAATTGTGAGGCTGGGGGAAAGATAATATGTAAACCCCCAAACAATAGCTCCAAAAGCAACAATGTCAGAAAACCTATGCGGTGTCAGTCATTTCTATAATAAGAAACAAAAAATAAAAAGTATATAATGAGAAAATTATTGTGAGTGGAGCAATGTCCATAGTAGATGGCATCGAGAACATCCGGGGTCCCGATAGAGCTGAGGTACATGGGAATGCAGACATGTTGCTTACTCGATCCAACTCTCTCTGTCTCTTGGCGCCAATACACCCACGTTTAACTCGCGGACGGTGGGAACTCCTCCCCTTTTTTCTCTTTCTACACGTAGCTCGCAGGCTTTTCTCTTTCTGGACACGCCCACGAACGACGCAGTTAAAAAAAAACACAGTTCTGTGCCCCTTAACTCCTTCTTCTTCACTCAAAGTTCAGTAACACAGGCCAATGGCCGACTTTCCAATCACATAGGTTCCAATCCACTCGTGCAAGAGGTAGCCACAAATCCCGGACTCGAGCCCCCACGTGTAGCACTTACCCCCATTTAAGGGACCGGCTGGTTTGTTTTGGGTCTACAGCAATTACCTCTCTCGATTGGATCCTTTAGCTCCGTTGTCTAGGCAAACAAAAATCTCCAGAAATAAGGCCAATGTCCACACATGAGTAATACCTAATCAGCAAGGCTTTATTCTTTTTTCTCTTTGAGTCAACTTGAAGAGAGAGAGCAGAAAGTTGAAAGAAGTAGGGGAAGGTTCAGGTACGCAACACTTAAAGTTCAGTATCTATACTTGTCGCCACTCAAGCCTGAGTGGGTACTGCTCACCTGGATAGTCCCTATGAGAGCGGTCCTAGCAGCCAGGATGGAGCACGGATATCAGAAATGATGAATCCCTCTTTAGGCGAGTTTCCAGGCCTCTTCCCCGAGACAGCAGTACCGTCGCTAATCTCTTGGGACTGATCCTCCCCTGGACTCCTTTCCTCAAGACGGGCCCCCTACAAATGGGCAGCCTGGGATCCTTCTCTGAAGTGTAGGCCCTTGTCAGTGGAGCTGGGCCTACAATGCAGCAACAGGGCCTTGGGCTGAAGGTGCCCGAGGCCTAAACACACTCGCGCACCTCGTGCCATGCTGGCCACGAGGCACACTCACTGGACCAGAGGTCCCCCCTCAAGCCTTGGGGTCCCCCTGGAATCGCCTCACGCCAAATGGCGTCTGCCCCCTTTGTACCCTCTCCCAGCATGCACCGCGGATCAGCCACGCCCACTGCATGGCTGCCGAGAGAGAACACCCAAGGTGCTGTGATACCCCCCGTAGTTTAACCTATGCCAGTGGCGACAGTGCCACCTACAGGCAACGGAGAACACTATTGCCAGGCAGTATCACACCCAGAGCAGAAGCAAAATCAAATTCTTAATTGGTCTGAGCCCAACTATCGGCTCAGACTACCCCTAAATTTCTATATAGCGCCCCCAAATATTGGGGGGACGCTGCACTTAATTGAACAAGCTGAAGTTAGAAGATGATTGGCTACCATGCACAGCTGCACCATATTTTACACTCTCCAGTTTTAGTAAATCAACCCCTGTGTGTCGAGGGTTTGCCTTAAAATACTGAAAATAACAATCTCGTACAGCTCATGCAGACATCATTGGTGGGCAGAAACAGGTCAAGGAAGAAAAAGCTGATCACCGTTGACATTATTTTTTAAAAATGGTGTTACAGGATGCAGAGTCCAGGAAGGAAGGACCTGTAAGAAAGGGGCAATCTAATAAAGTATGCATGTGTTTCTATCTGGAAGTTCATTGGCTTCCCTAAATACATTTAATTAGGTTGGGCAGTGTATTAAGGGGGAAGTCCACTTTAATTGGTTTGTTGCAATGCGTTAATGCCAACAGATGGAAAAACATACATGACCCTTTTTTTTTAAAAGCAAAGCACATTAAAATGCATAATATATGTGTTGTGGTGTGCTACAGTGCATTTTGTGTTGGGCACTACTCAATGCTGTATCTTGGCCCAGGCCTATGGTAGCACTTTGCAGGGGGGCAGCATGGAAAGAGTCCCCGCCGGCTTGCGCTACACTTTTAGTGTAGTGCCAGTCTTATGAGGTGGACTGGGCCACAAGACAAATCGATCTGGCGCCCCCATAAAGCGGCCGCACTGCTGCCGGTATGACAGGGATGGCGCAGACACAAGGGACACTGACATGGTCACCTATACCTGGCAGGTAGGTAGTAGGACTCTCCTGCAATCCTTTGCTTGTGTCAGTTGTACATATTAAGGAATAGTGATGAGCCGAACACCCCCGGGTTCGGTTCGCACCAGAACCCGCGAACGGACCGAAAGTTCGCACGAACTTTAGAACCCTATTAAATACAATGGATGCGAACGTTCGAAATCTAAAGTGCTAATTATAACGACTATTATGCATGTTATTGTCCTAAAAAGGGTTTGGGAACCCGGGTTCTGCACCAGGGGACATGTATCAATCCAAAAAAAAGTTTTAAAAACGGCCGTTTTTCGGGAGCAGTCATTTTAATGATGCATAAAGTGAAAAAAAAAAAGTCAAATATTCCTTTAAATATCGTACCTGGGGGGTGTCTAAAGTATGCCTGTGAAGTGCCACGTGTTTCCCGTGTTTAGAACTGTCCCTGCACAAAATTACATTTCTAAGGGAAAAAAAGCCATTTAAAACTGCTTGCGGCTTTAATGTAATGTCTGGTCCCGGTAATATGGATGAAAATCTTTAAGAAAAATGGCATAGATACCCCATCACAGCCCCCCCCCCCTCTACCCCAGCCCATTACCAGCCCCTTTGGGTCTTGTATGGATATTAAGGGGAACCCCGCACACAAAATAAAAAAGGCCCCTATATACTCTGAACAGCCGTATACAGGCGGTGCATACAAGACAGGGACTGTAGGTTTGTTCTTATGTAGAATCTGTTTGTAATTTTGAACAGGTACATTGTTTAAGTGTAGCTCCAGCCAAAAAATCTATTTTTAAGCTTTTTGGAAAACATAGGGAAGGGTTATCACCCCTGTAACATTTGTTTTGCTGTCTGTGCAGTGTGCACCTGTTCAGAACAGTTCACCTCACTTTCCGTCCTAATGACAAATGTTTTTTGAAAATTTGGGGTTTTTATTGAAACAAGAATTGGTGATAAAGCATCAGTGGAGAAGAGACACTTTTTTCCCATATTAACTCTTACAGGAGAGAATTTGCCTTCCTAGGGGTAGATTTCCTCTCACTTCCTGTTGTATCCTTCCGTTTGCAAGGAGGAGTCATTTGTAAGTTGGATGTTTGAAAGTAGGGGCCTGCCGTATATACTCAGCTGAAATTTGCCCCTTACATGTTGGTGTTGCCACAACACTGTGAGCCCTCACAGTTACTCTTGGTGGGCGCATGAATGGGCCCTGCTGTGAATTATTAGATCAAGAATTGTAATTGCATGCCCCTGTTGAACAGGGGCTGAAAAATTGGGCCTTTGGTGGTGGTGGTGGTGGTGTTGACACAACACTGTAAGGCCTCACAGTTACTCTTGGTGGGCGCAGGAATGGGCCCTGCTGTGAATTATTAGATCAAGAATTGTAATTACATGCCCCTGTTAAACAGGGGCAGAAAAATTGGGCCTTAGGCACTGGTGCCACAACACTGCAACCCCTCACAGATACTGTACTTGGAGCACAGCAATGAGCCCTGTTGCAAAGTATTGCATCAAAAATTGTAATTACACGCCCCTGTTAAACAGGGGCTGAAAAATTGGGCCTTAGCCACTGGTGCTGGTGCCACGACACTGCAACCTCTCCCAGATACTCTAGTTGGAGTGCAGGAATGAGCCGTGCTGCAAAGCATTGCATAAAAAATTGTAATAACACGCCCCTGTTAAACAGGGGCTGAAAAATTGGGCCTTAGCCACTGGTGCTGGTGCCACGACACTGCAACCTCTCCCAGATACTCTAGTTGGAGTGCAGGAATGAGATCTGCTGCAAAGCATTGCATAAATTTTTTTAATTACATGCCCCTGTTAAACAGGGGCTGAAAAATTGGGCCTTAGCCACTGGTGGCGGCACCCAGAAACAAAAATGTTCTTCCAAGCTATCATCATCAATTGGATCATTGAGGAGGAGGAGGATAGTCAGTCAACATAACAGGACAGTCTCTCAGCATCAGCATCAGTCTTGAAGGGATGTGACATTTGAAAATAAATTAGTCTGTTATATCAGCTTCAGGTGTTTGGTAGCTGGTGGTGATCCAAGACTGGTTCATCTTTATGAAGGTCAGTCGATCAACAGAGTCGGTGGACAGGCGCACCCTGTGATCCGTGACAAATCCTCCAGCAGCACTGAATGTGCGTTCTGAAAGAACGCTGGATGCAGGACAGGCCAGTAGCTCAATTGCATACTGTGCAAGCTCTGGTCAGTGATCCATCCTCAAGAGCCAGTAAGCCAGAGGATTTTCGGTGGGGAAGGTGTCCAAGTCTGACCTTGCCCCTAGGTATTCCTGCACCATGTATATCAGATGCTGGTGATGGTTGCTGGAACCGATCATACCTTGGGGCTGCGGACTAAAGAATTGTCTGAACGCACCGTTCAGACGGCCACCTTCCCCACCGCTCCTTCTTTGACTGACCGAAGCCTCAGCAACTCGTTGTCCAGGACCAGGAGTTTGTAACCTCCCAGTCTCTGGGAACGCGTTGCACAGACCTTTCTGCAAGGCCTCCCGGAGTTGTCTCATCCTCTGCTCCCTCTGCGACGGTAAGATAAGGTCCACAACCTTACCCTTGTACCGTGGATCAAAGAGAGTGGCCAGCCAGTAATGGTCCCTCTCCTTGATTCGAAGAATACGAGGATCCTTCCGCAGACTTTGCAGTATCAGGGAGGCCATGCAGCGTAGGTTAGCTGAGGCATTCGCTCCGGAGTCCTCTGGGTCACTAAGGACGACATGATCCGCAGCCACCTCCTCCCAGCCACGTACAAGTCCACTGGTTTCTTGGGACTGTAAATCATCCCTAAAAGACTGCTGCTGATGATGCTGAGTGCCAGGATCCACCTCCATGCTGACACAATCCTCCTCCTCCTCCTCCTCCTGTGCGATGGGTGGGACAGAAGGAACACTGTCTGGGTAAAGGGGGCCTTGAGAGGCAAGGAAGTCCTCCTCTTCCTGCCTCTGTTCTGCCTCAAGTGCCCTGTCCATTATTCCACGCAGCGTATGTTCCAACAGGTGGACAAGAGGTACAGTGTCACTGATGCATGCACTGTCACTGCTCACCATCCTCGTGGCCTCCTCAAATGGTGCCAGGACAGTGCATGCATCCCTGATCATGCCCCACTGGCGTGGTGAAAAAAACCCGAGCTCCCCTGACCCTGTCCTGGTGCCGTAGTCGCACAGGTACTCATTGATGGCCCTCTGCTGCATGTGCAGCCGCTGCAGCATGGCCAATGTTGAGTTACACCTGGTGGGCATGTCACATATAAGGCGGTTCTTGGGCAGGTTCAACTCCTTTTGCAGCTCAGCCAGGCGAGCACTGGCATTATAGGATCTGCGCAAATGCACACAGACTTTTCTGGCCTGCCTCAGGACATCTTGTAAGCCCGGGTACCTGCCCAAGAACCGCTGCACCACCAGGTTAAGGACGTGAGCCACACAGGGCACATGGGTCAGTTGTCCCTGTCGGAGGGTGGAGAGGAGGTTGGTGCCATTGTCGCAAACCACCATTCCTGGCTTAAGCTGGCGTGGCGTCAACCACCTCTCGGCCTGCCCCTGCAGAGCAGACAGAACCTCTGCCCCAGTGTGGCTCCTGTCCCCCAAACACACCAGCGCAAGCACGGCATGGCATCTTTTTGCCTGCGTACTTGCGTAGCCCCTTGAACGCCTACGGAGCACCGCTGGTTCCGAGGACAAAGCACAGGAAGAGGCCATGGAGGAAGAAGAAGAGGAGGGGGTGGAGGAGAGAGGTGTGTCACAACCAGTAGTAGCATTTTGGAGGTGTGGCAGCGGAACAACCTCCAACACTACTGCACCTTGTCCTGCATCCTTCCCAGCTGCCAAAAGAGTGACCCAATGGGCCGTGAAAGAAAGGTAATGTCCCTGTCCATGCCTGCTGGACCATGAGTCAGCGGTAATATGCACCTTACCGCTGACCGCCCTGTCCAGCGAGGCCAAGACATTGCCTTCCACATGCCGGTAGAGAGCCGGAATCGCCTTCCGTGAGAAAAAGTGGCGTTTGGGAACCTACCACTGAGGAACCGCACATTGCACAAACTCACAGAAGGGGGCCGAGTCTACCAACTGAAAAGGCAGCAGTTGAAGCGCTAGCAATTTAGCCAAGCTAGCATTCAACCACTGGGCATGTGGATGGCTGGGAGTGAACTTCTTTTGACTGTCCAGCAGCTGGGGCAGGGAAATTTGCCTGCTAGAATCGGACGTCGGTGTACTGCTAGCAGAGTGGCCGCAAGTACTTGGCTGTGACACACCTAATTCTACACCTTCATTCCTCTCAGTGCAGGTTTCAGAGAGGACTGAAGGTATAGTGGGGTTGGAGATCCCAGCTGATGCGGTGCAAGGAGAGGTCCGCTTTGTTCTTTGGTGTGGGTCTTTAAGGTAGGCTTGCCAACGAGCTGCATGGCAGGTCAACATATGTCTGGTCAAGCATGTGGTGCCCAAGCGGGTGATGTTTTGGCCACGCGATATACGCTTGAGACATATGTTGCAAACAGCAGCTATGCGATCTGATGCACTCAACTCAAAAAAGGCCCACACCAAAGAACTTTTTGAATAACGGGCAGAGGCAGCGCCCTGCACAGGCGGAGCTCTGCGGTGTGATTCCGTCGGTGTGCTGCCCTTACGCTGGCCCCCCGAGGGCATCCTGCCTCGTTGGAGATGTGCCTCCTCCTCATCCTCCTCCTCCTCTCTCCTATTAGTCACCCACGTGGAGTCAGTGACCTCATCATCCCCTCCCTCCTCATCACTGGAGCCAATCTGGCAGTATGCTGCAGCTGCTGGAACATGACTGCCAGATTGGTGTCCTTCTTGAGCATCCCCTCTCTCTGCTCTCATGCTACTGCCTTCCTCTAGCTGGGTATCATCATCAGACCCTTCGAAACGCTGGGCATCCTCCTGGAGCATGTACCCAACACTGTGCTCAAACAGTTCGGGGGACTCCTCAGGAGGACATGGTTGGTCTAGGGAAGGAGTGACTGATGATGACATTGATACCAGGGAAGAGGACGCTTTGGCAGCTGCTTTGCCAGTACCCTGAGCCTGGGTGAGAGAGGATGAGGAGGATGAGGAGGGCTTGGTCATCCACTCTACCAAGTCTTCGGCATGATGCGGCTCAACACGTCCAGCTGCCGAAAAGAAGGACAAGCGTGTCCCATGGCCACGTGCTGATGGCGATGCACCGCGTCTACGACCAGCACTGTTGTCTCTAGACACAGAGCCTGCTTGCCCTCTTTTATTGGCTCCTGACTGTCTGCCTCTCCTTGTTTGCCTTCCAGACATTCTAATGGCCTGCAGGGAAATGGGAAAACCAGCAATAAGGCCTAGCTTCAGGAGTATATTTTGCAGGAATCACACTACGCCTGCTGTAGGTGTTGCAAATGCCTGTTGGTGTAACACACCAGGAAAACGCAGCAATACAGGCTAACTTCAGGTGTAATATGATCAGGAGGCACACTCCACCCGCTGCAAGTGCTGCAAATGCCTGTTGGTGTAACACACCAGGAAAACGCAGCAATACAGGCTAACTTCAGGTGTAATATGATCAGGAGGCACACTCCGCCCGCTGTAAGTGCTGCAAATGCCTGTTGGTGTAACACACCAGAAAAAAGCAGCAATACAGGCTAACTTCAGGTGTAATATGATCAGGAGGCACACTCCGCCCGCTGTAAGTGCTGCAAATGCCTGTTGGTGTAACACACCAGGAAAAAGCAGCAATACAGGCTAACTTCAGGTGTAATATGATCAGGAGGCACACTCCGCCCGCTGTAAGTGCTGCAAATGCCTGTTGGTGTAACACACCAGGAAAACGCAGCAATACAGGCTAACTTCAGGTGTAATATGATCAGGAGGCACACTCCGCCCGCTGTAAGTGCTGCAAATGCCTGTTGGTGTAACACACCAGGAAAACGTAGCAATACAGGCTAACTTCAGGTGTAATATGATCAGGAGGCACACTCCGCCCGCTGTAAGTGCTGCAAATGCCTGTTGGTGTAACACACCAGGAAAACGCAGCAATACAGGCTAACTTCAGGTGTAATATGATCAGGAGGCACACTCCGCCCGCTGTAAGTGCTGCAAATGCCTGTTGGTGTAACACACCAGGAAAAAGCAGCAATACAGGCTAACTTCAGGTGTAATATGATCAGGAGGCACACTCCGCCCGCTGTAAGTGCTGCAAATGCCTGTTGGTGTAACACACCAGGAAAACGCAGCAATACAGGCTAACTTCAGGTGTATAAGGTGCAGGAGGCTTAGCAACAATGACACTGACACTGTCCCCTGCCTATCCTTCTCTCTCCCTGCACACAAGGTTTATCAAAGTATATGACACTGACACTCTCCCTGCCTATCCTTCTCTCTCCCTGCACACAAGGTTTAGCAAAGAATATGACACTGACACTGTCCCCTGCCTATCCTTCTCTCTCCCTGCACACAAGGTTTATCAAAGTATATGACACTGACACTCTCCCTGCCTATCCTTCTCTCTCCCTGCACACAAGGTTTAGCAAAGAATATGACACTGACACTCTCCCTGCCTATCCTTCTCTCTCCCTGCACACAAGGTTTAACAAAGAATGTGACACTGACACTGTCCCCTGCCTATCCTTCTCTCTCCCTGCACGCAAGGTTTAGCAAAGAATATGACACTGACACTCTCCCTGCCTATCCTTCTCTCTCCCTACACACAAGTTTGAGGTACAAATAGCACTGACACTGTCCCTGCCTATGTAACTCTTTCCCTGCGCCGGAACACACTACACAAGGCCACCGCGCTGGCGGCCTTTTATAGTGTGGGGCGTGTGCTAAACCCCCTGAGCTATAATTGGCCACAGGCAACCTGCCTGTGGCCAATCATTGCTCTCCTAGCTGCCGGCGCTGTGATTGGTCAAGCATGCGGGGTCACAGTGCATGCTTGGCCAATCACAGCGCCGGGATTGCACTGCGATGGCGCAGTGTATTGTGGGGCGTTCGCGTCACTCGAATTTGGCGCGAACGGCCCAAATCGTTCGATGTTCGTCGAACAGCCGATGTTCGAGTCAAACTTATGTTCGACTCGAACACCGAGCTCATCCCTATTAAGGAATCTTAATTTTATTTCTGTTGATTTCTGGTGAGAAAAATAAACAGATGGATTTATTTGGTCCCGCCCCCAATCCTTCCTTTGCTCACTGCCTGGACCACATACCTTCATCACTGTGCTATATGTTTTCTGCACCACTGGCATGCTTATATCCTCTTAGTCCTCCAAAAATTTAGCAGAAATTTGTGCTTAAAGTAGAACTATAGGCAACACTTTTATTTCCATTTTGGAGTAAGGGATGGTTATAGCCCCTGTTAATTTTTTTTTGCCATCCGTTCATTTCCCTTCATTTCCTGCCCCATAGACAAACAGGAAGTGAGAGCAAATCTCTGCAGATTAAGGGAATTCCCCCCCCCCAGGCCCTCAGAACTAGTGTCCCCACTATTTCAGGGCAGGTCTTAAACAGGAAGGGGTGTGACCTTGACAGGAAGGGGTGGATCATATTTAAATTAGAGGTTGCACGAGTTTAGTCAGGCCTAGGGCAGCACAAAACCTAAATACACCACTGGCACTACTATACAATGCGTTGTGACACAATTCACAATGAATGGCACTGCATGTCGAGCAGGTGTGTTGCCATGCCTTGTTATAACACACATTGGGGAGATTTACTAAAACTGGAGAGTGCAGAATTTGGTGCAGCTGTGCATAGAGACTAATCAGCTTCCCAGTTTTAGCCCAGGTTCACACTGGGCTGCGGGAATGAAGCCGTGCAAGATCAGCTGAACTCGCACGATTTCACTCCCGCTTGTCAGTCCCGATTTCGGCCGTAATTACAGAGACATCTGTGCAGGTTTCTGCACAGATGTCAATGTAAATCGTGTCTCGAAATCGCAAAAAGTAGTACAGAAACTAATTCCGCAGATGCGGCGTTGCACTGATTAGGACAGTGCCATTGCCGGCAAATGCCGCCGATTTGACATGCCATTTGACATGTCAAATGGCATGTCAAAACGCACCAGTGTGAACCAGGGCTTATTGAACAAGCTTAAGTTAGAAGCTGATTGGCTACCATGCACAGCTGCACTAGGTTCTGAGTGCACCAGTTTTAGCACATCACCCCATTGACTCTACTAGCAGCTTGTTTCTAGGCATACAGACCCAGCCATCAACATGATGTGTTATTGACTTTGTTCTGATTCTCATCATCACCCTAGGGCACGGTCTCTATTGGCTATACTGAAGTTCAAACCTGAATGCATCCCTTAACATTTGGTCAGAATATCACAAAAATTGAAAGGCTTAGGGGGAAATTTACTAAAACTGGAGCACTCAGAACATGGGCGTCCACATGGGGGGCCCCCCCCCGGAACAAGGTGTCCGCACACGCAGCCCTCAAAGTTTCCACTCGCCTTCTCGCATTTGGTCTTTGGAAATTAGCAGAGACTGTGCGGCGCAGGGACAAACTGACCTGACATTTTCCTGGCTGATCGCTTCTGGCAGTGCAACTATTAGAGCAGCCCGGAGGGGGGGGGGGCTCCCTTCCCCCCGGGCTGTTCTGATGTCATGTACAAAAGGCCAAACTGCTTCTGCCAGAAGCGATCAGCCAGGAAACTGTCAGAAGGATCGGGCAGCCGGATGACACAGATCGAGATCTCCTTCTGAGACACGGCCTGTATTTGAATAGCCGGCCGCTGTCAAACAAAGTCCCGCCTCCTGGACCTGCATTGGACCAGTGTGCTGTCTATTAGAGTAGCCGGCCTAGGAGGTTTTTTTTTTTTTACAACGGCCAGCTATTCATATACAAGCCGCATCTCAGCAGGAGATCCCCGCTCTGTGTTATTCGGCCGGCGGATCCTCCTGATTCCTCCCTGATGCATTGCTGGGCACTGATGAGGTTGCACGTTTGGGCAATGATAGGCTGCATTGATGGATACCGATATGCTGCTCTGATGGCCAATGATATGCTGCATGTATGGGCAATGATGCTGCACTGATATGCTGCATGTGTGCGCAATGATATGCTGCACTGGTGGGCAATGATGCTGCACTGATGGGCACTAATATGCTGCACTGATGGGCAATGATGCTGCACTGATGGGCAATGGTATGCTGCACTGATTGGTAATGGTATGCTGCAATGACGGGCAATGATACATTGCACTGATGGGCAATGGTATGCTGCACTGATGGGCAATGGCATGCTGCATTGATGGGCAATGATACGCTGCACTGATAGGCACTGATACACTGCACTGATGAGCAATGATACGCTGCAATGATGGGCAATGATACGCTGCACTGATGGTCAATGGTATGCTGCACTGACAGCCAATAATACGTTACACTGATGGGCAATGGTATGCTGCACTGATGGGCAATGATACGCTACACTGATGGGCACTGATACGCTGCACTGATGGGCAATGATACGCTGCACTAATGGGCAATGATACGCTGCACTGATGAGCAATGGTATGCTGCATTGATGGGCAATTATATGCTGCACTGATGGGCACTGATACACTGCACTGATGGGCAATGATGGGCTGCATTGATGGGCAATGATATGCTGCACTGATGGGCAATGATACTCTGCACTGATGGGCAATTATATGCTGCACTGATGGGCAATGATACGCTGCAATGATGAGCAATGGGATGCTGCATTGATGGGCAATGATACGCTGCACTGATGGGCAATTATACACTGCACTGATGGGCAATGATATGCTGCACTTATGGGCAATGATACACTGCACTGGTGGGCACTGATAGGCTGCACTGATGGGCAATTAAACGGTGCACTGATGGGCAATGGTATGCTGCACTGATGGGCAATGGTATGCTGCATTGATGGGCAATGATACGCTGCACTGATGGGCACTGATACACTGCACTGATGGGCAATGGTATGCTGCACTGACGGGCAATAATACGTTGCACTCATGGGCGCACGCTGAACTTTTTTCAGGGGGGGCATCATTCTTGAGGATAATTCCTCTTCACTCCATGCCCATATAAATATAGCCTAGAGAATGTACATCTTTCTATATTGCAATGTATTGCAATACATCTGTTGTGGCCATATTTTTGTCTTGATGAAAACAGCCTATACTGTATACTGTAGCCACAACACAGATGTATTGCAATACAAAAAGATGTACACAGTGGTGTCGTGGCACAGGCACTGCTGTTACCTGTAGTTCTTCAGCGATAGGGCAGGCACTGGCAGCGTATTCAGTCTCTTGTCTCGGCCACTGCACGCCACGCACCTGTGGGAGGAGCAAGCGCCACGCCGGCCAGATAGGCATAGGCACATTTACACAAGCAGAGGCAGGCTGAGGCAGCAGCCAATCACGGAACAACCAACTCAGGGTCACGGTGATGTTAAGCAGAGGCCCGAGCGGCAGAGCCAATCCGATGGTTGGGCCGGGGGTGAGGAGGGAGGGACAGATAGTCAGAAAAGACTGAGAGAGCAGCCCCAGCCCCCAGGCCAGCAGCAGTCTGCAGACTTAGAAAAAAAAGTCCATGGCTGCCGCGGAGGTGGCCGCGGCGGCCATTGCAACAGAGGGGGCAAGTGTGTCTTCACTCTGACTTCAAGGGGGGGGCAATTGACCCCCCTTGCCCTATGGAGCGGACGCTCATGGTTGCACTGATGGGCAATGATACGCTGCACTGATGGGCAATGATACGCTGCACTGATGGGCAATGATACGCTGCACTAATGGGCAATGATACGCTGCACTGATGAGCAATGGTATGCTGCATGGATTGGCAATGATACGCTGCACTGATGGCCACTGATACACTGCACTGATGGGCAATGATGGGCTGCATTGATGTGCAATGATATTCTGCACTGATGGGCAATGATACACTGCATTGATGGGCAATGATACACTGCACTGATTGGCAATGATGTGCTGCACTGATGGGCAATGATACGCTGCACTGATGGGCAATGATACGCTGCACTGATGGGCAATGATACGCTGCACTGATGAGCAATGGTATGCTGCATTGATGGGCAATGATGCGCTGCACTGATGGGCACTGATACACTGCACTGATGGGCAATGATGGGCTGCATTGATGGGCAATGATATGCTGCACTGATGGGCAATGATACGCTGCACTGATGTGCAATGGTATGCTGCACTGACAGGCAATAATACGTTGCACTGATGGGCAATGGTATGCTGCACTGATGGGCAATGATACGCTGCACTGATGGGCAATGATAAGCTGCACTAATGGGCAATGGTATGCTGCATTGATGCCTGTGGCCAATTATAGCTGAGGGGGTTTAGTACACGCCCCACACTATAAAAGCCCGCCAGCGCGGCGGCCTCGTGTAGTGTGTTCCGGAGCAGGGAAAGTGAAGGATAGACAGGGACAGTGTCAAATCTTGTCAAATCTATTCTTTGCTAAACCTTGTGTGTAGGGACAGAGAAGGATAGGCAGGGAGAGTGTCAGTGTCATATTCTTTGCTAAACCTTGTGTGTAGGGAGAGAGAAGGATAGGCAGGGAGAGTGTCAGTGTCATATACTTTGATAAACCTTGTGTGCAGGGAGAGAGAAGGATAGGCACGGGACAGTGTCAGTGTCATATTCTTTGCTAAACCTTGTGTGCAGGGAGAGAGAAGGATAGGCAGGGAGAGTGTCAGTGTCATATACTTTGATAAACCTTGTGTGCAGGGAGAGAGAAGGATAGGCAGGGGACAGTGTCCGTGTCATTGTTGCTAAGCCTCCTGCACATTATACACCCTGAAGTTAGCCCGTATTGCTGCTTTTTCCTGGTGTGTTACACCAACAGGATTTTGCGGCACTTACAGCGGGCGGAGTGTGCCTCCTGACCATATTACACCTGAACTTAGCCTGTATTGCTGCTTTTTCCTGGTGTGTTACACCAACAGGATTTTGCGGCACTTACAGCGGGCGGAGTGTGCCTCCTGACCATATTACACCTTAACTTAGCCTGTATTGCTGATTTTTCCTGGTGTGTTACACCAACAGGATTTTGCGGCACTTACAGCGGGCGGAGTGTGCCTCCTGACCATATTACACCTGAACTTAGCCTGTATTGCTGCTTTTTCCTGGTGTGTTACACCAACAGGATTTTGCGGCACTTACAGCGGGCGGAGTGTGCCTCCTGACCATATTACACCTGAACTTAGCCTGTATTGCTGCTTTTCCCATTTCCCTGCAGGCCATTAGAATGTCTGGAAGGCAAACAAGGAGAGGCAGACAGTCAGGAGCCAATAAAAGAGGGCAAGCAGGCTCTGTGTCTAGAGACAACAGTGCTGGTCGTGGACGCGGTGCATCGCCATCAGCACGTGGCCATGGGACACGCTTGTCCTTCTTTTCGGCAGCTGGACGTGTTGAGCCGCATCATGCCGAAGACTTGGTAGAGTGGATGACCAAGCCCTCCTCATCCTCCTGATCCTCTCTCACCCAGGCTCAGGGTACTGGCAAAGCAGCTGCCAAAGCGTCCTCTTCCCTGGTATCAATGTCATCATCAGTCACTCCTTCCCTAGACCAACCATGTCCTCCTGAGGAGTCCCCCGAACTGTTTGAGCACAGTGTTGGGTACATGCTCCAGGAGGATGCCCAGCGTTTCAAAGGGTCTGATGATGATACCCAGCTAGAGGAAGGCAGTAGTGTGAGAGCAGAAAGAGGGGATGCTCAAGAAGGACACCAATCTGGCAGTCATGTTCCAGCAGCTGCAGCATACTGCCAGATTGGCTCCAGTGATGAGGAGGGAGGGGATGATGAGGTCACTGACTCCACGTGGGTGCCTAATAGGAGAGAGGAGGAGGAGGATGAGGAGGAGGCACATCTCCAACGAGGCAGGATGCCCTCGGGGGGCCAGCGTAAGGGCAGCACACCGACGGAATCACACCGCAGAGCTCCACCTGTGCAGGGTGCTGCCTCTGCCCGTTATTCAAAAAGTTATTTGGTGTGGGCCTTTTTTGAGTCGAGTGCATCAGATCGCACAGCTGCTGTTTGCAACATATGTCTCAAGCGTATATCGCGTGGCCAAAACATCACCCGCTTGGGCACCACATGCTTGACCAGACATATGTTGACCTGCCATGCAGCTCTTTGATAAGCCTACCTTAAAGACCCACACCAAAGAACAAAGCGGACCTCTCCTTGCACCGCATCAGCTGGGATCTCCAACCCCACTATACCTTCAGTCCTCTCTGAAACCTGCTCTGAGAGGAATGAAGGTGTATAATTAGGTGTGTCACAGCCAAGTACTTGCGGCCACTCTGCTAGCAGTACACCGACGTCCGATTCTAGCAGGCAAATTTCCCTGCCCCAGCTGCTGGACCGTCGAAAGAAGTTCACTCCCAGCCATCCACATGCCCAGCGGTTGAATGCTAGCTTGGCTAAATTGCTAGCGCTTCAACTGCTGCCTTTTCAGTTGGTAGACTCGGCCCCCTTCCGTGAGTTTGTGCAATGTGCGGTTCCTCAGTGGCAGGTTCCCAAACGCCACTTTTTCTCACGGAAGGCGATTCCGGCTCTCTACCGGCATGTGGAAGGCAATGTCTTGGCCTCGCTGGACAGGGCGGTCAGCGGTAAGGTGCATATTACCGCTGACTCATGGTCCAGCAGGCATGGACAGGGACGTTACCTTTCTTTCACGGCCCATTGGGTCACTCTTTTGGCAGCTGGGAAGGATGCAGGACAAGGTGCAGTAGTGTTGGAGGTTGTTCCACCGCCACGCCTCCAAAATGCTACTACTGGTTGTGACACACCTCTGTCCTCCACCCCCTCCTCTTTTTCTTCCTCCGTGGCCTCTTCCTGTGCTTTGTCCTCGGAACCAGCGGTGCTCCGTAGGCGTTCAAGGGGCTAGGCAAGTACGCAGACAAAAAGATGCCATGCCGTGCTTGCGCTGGTGTGTTTGGGGGACAGGAGCCACACTGGGGCAGAGGTTCTGTCTGCTCTGCAGGGGCAGGCCGAGAGGTGGTTGACGCCACGCCAGCTTAAGCCAGGAATGGTAGTTTGCGACAATGGCACCAACCGCCTCTCCGCTCTCCGACAGGGACAACTGACCCATGTGCCCTGTGTGGCTCACGTCCTTAACCTGGTGGTGCAGCGGTTCTTGGGCAGATACCCGGGCTTACAGGATGTCCTGAGGCAGGCCAGGAAAGTCTGTGTGCATTTCCGCAGATCTTATAATGCCAGTGCTCGCCTGGCTGAGCTGCAAAAGGAGTTGAACCTGCCCAAGAACCGCCTTATATGTGACATGCCCACCAGGTGGAACTCAATGTTGGCCATGCTGCAGCGGCTGCACACGCAGCAGAGGGCCATCAATGAGTACCTGTGCGACTACGGCACCAGGACAGGGTCAGGGGAGCTCGGGTTTTTTTCACCACGCCAGTGGGGCATGATCAGGGATGCATGCACTGTCCTGGCACCATTTGAGGAGGCCACGAGGATGGTGAGCAGTGACAGTGCATGCATCAGTGACACTGTACCTCTTGTCCACCTGTTGGAACATACGCTGTGTGGAATAATGGACAGGGCACTTGAGGCAGAACAGAGGCAGGAAGAGGAGGACTTCCTTGCCTCTCAAGGCCCCCTTTACCCAGACAGTGTTCCTTCTGTCCCACCCATCGCACAGGAAGAAGAGGAGGAGGAGGAGGAGGAGGATTGTGTCAGCATGGAGGTGGAGCCTGGCACTCAGCATCATCAGCAGCAGTCTTTTAGGGATGATTTACAGTCCCAAGAAACCAGTGGACTTGTACGTGGCTGGGAGGAGGTGGCTGCGGATCATGTCGTCCTTAGTGACCCAGAGGACTCCGGACCGAATGCCTCAGCTAACCTACGCTGCATGGCCTCCCTGATCCTGCAAAGTCTGCGGAAGGATCCTCGTATTCTTCAGATCAAGGAGAGGGACCATTACTGGCTGGCCACTCTCCTTGATCCACGGTACAAGGGTAAGGTTGCGGACCTTATCTTACCGTCGCAGAGGGAGCAGAGGATGAGACAACTCCGGGAGGCCTTGCAGAAAGGTCTGTGCAACACGTTCCCAAAGACTGGGAGGTTACAAACTCCTGGTCCTGGACAATGAGTTGCTGAGGCTTCGGTCAGTCAAAGAAGGAGCGGTGGGGAAGGTGGCCGTCTGACCGATGCATTCAGACAATTCTTTAGTCCGCAGCCCCAAGGTCTGATCGGTTCCAGCAACCATCGCCAGCGTCTGATATACATGGTGCAGGAATACCTAGGGGCAAGGTCAGACTTGGACACCTTCCCCACCGAAAATCCTCTGGCTTATTGGGTCTTGAGGATGGATCACTGGCCAGAGCTTGCACAGTATGCAATTGAGCTACTGGCCTGTCCTGCATCCAGCGTTCTTTCAGAACGCACATTCAGTGCTGCTGGAGGATTTGTCACGGATCACAGGGTGCACCTGTCCACCGACTCTGTTGATCGACTGACCTTCATAAAGATGAACCAGTCTTGGATCACCACCAGCTACCAAACACCTGAAGCTGATATAACAGACTAATTTATTTTCAAATGTCACATCCCTTCAAGACTGATGCTGATGCTGAGAGACTGTCCTGTTATGTTGACTGACTATCCTCCTCCTCCTCAATGATCCGATTGATGATGATAGCTTGGAAGAACATTTTTGTTTCTGGGTGCCGCCACCAGTGGCTAAGGCCCAATTTTTCAGCCCCTGTTTAACAGGGGCGTGTTATTACAATTTGTATGCAATGCTTTGCAGCAGGGCTCATTCCTGCACTCCAACTAGAGTATCTGAGAGTGGTTGCAGTGTCGTGGCACCAGCACCAGTGGCTAAGGCCCAATTTTTCAGCCCCTGTTTAACAGGGGCGTGTAATTACAATTTTTGATGCAATACTTTGCAACAGGGCTCATTGCTGTGCTCCAAGTACAGTATCTGTGAGGGGTTGCAGTGTTGTGGCACCAGTGCCTAAGGCCCAATTTTTCTGCCCCTGTTTAACAGGGGCATGTAATTACAATTCATGTTCTAATAATTCACAGCAGGGCCCATTCCTGCGTCCACCAAGACTAACTGTAAGGCCTTACAGTGTTGTGTCAACACCACCACCACCACCACCAAAGGCCCAATTTTTCAGCCCCTGTTCAACAGGGGCATGCAATTACAATTCTTGATCTAATAATTCACAGCAGGGCCCATTCATGCACCCACCAAGAGTAACTGTGAGGGCTCACAGTGTTGTGGCAACACCAACATGTATAGGGCAAATTTCAGCTGAGTATATACGGCAGGCCCCTACTTTCAAACATCCAACTTACAAACGACTCCTCCTTGCAAACGGAAGGATACAACAGGAAGTGAGAGGAAATCTACCCTTAGGAAGGCAAATTCTCTCCTGTAAATGTTAATATGGGAAAAAAAGTGTCTCCTCTCCACTGATGCTTTATCACCAATTCTTGTTTCAATAAAAACCCCAAATTTTCAAAAAACATTTGTCATTATGACGGAAAGTGAGGTGAACTGTTCTGAACAGGTGCACACTGCACAGACAGCAAAACAAATGTTACAGGGGTGATAACCCTTCTCTATGTTTTCCAAAAAGCTTAAAAATAGATTTTTTGGCTGGAGCTACACTTAAACAATGTACCTGTTCAAAATTACAAACAGATTCTACATAAGAACAAACCTACAGTCCCTGTCTTGTATGCACCGCCTGTATACGGCTGTTCAGAGTATATAGGGCCTTTTTTATTTTGTGTGCGGGGTTCCCCTTAATATCCATACAAGACCCAAAGGGGCTGGTAATGGGCTGGGGTAGGGGGGGGGGTGTGATGGGGTAGCTATGCCATTTTTCTTAAAGATTTTCATCCATATTACCGGGACCAGACATTACATTAAAGCCGCAAGCAGTTTTAAATGGCTTTTTTTCCTTTAGAAATGTAATTTTGTGCAGGGACAGTTCTAAAAACGGGAAACACGTGGCACTTCACAGGCATACTTTAGACACCCCCCAAGTACGATATTTAAAGGAATATTTGACTTTTTTTTTTTCACTTTATGCATCATTAAAATGACTGCTCCAGAAAAACGGCCGTTTTTAAAACTTCTTTTTGCATTGATACATGTCCCCTGGTGCAGAACCCGGGTTCCCAAACCCTTTTTAGGACAATAACATGCATAATAGTCGTTATAATTAGCACTTTAGATTTCGAACGTTCGCATTTATTGTATTTAATAGGGTTCTAAAGTTCGTGCGAACTTTCGGTCCGTTCGCGGGTTCTGGTGCGAACCGTACTCGGGGGTGTTCGGCTCATCACTAGTAGGGATGAGCTTCGTGTTCGAGTCGAACATACGTTCGACTCGAACATCGGCTGTTCGATCGTTCGACGAAGATCGAACGATTTGGGCCGTTCGCGCCAAATTCGAGTGACGCGAACGGCCCACAATGCACTACGCCATCGCAGTGTCATCCAGGCGCTGTGATTGGCCAAGCATGCACTGTGACCCCGCATGCTTGGCCAATCACAGCGCCGGCAGCGAGGAGAGCAATGATTGGCCACAGGCAGGATGCCTGTGGCCAATTATTGCTGAGGGTGTTTAGTACACGCCCCACACTATAAAAGGCCGCCAGCACGGCGGCCTAGTGTAGTGTGTTCCGGAGCAGGGAAAGAGAAACATAGGCAGGGACAGTGACATTTATTTTTTTCTTGCTTAACCTGGATTCCTTTAGTTTAGGGAAAGAGAAGGATAGGTAGGGAGAGTGTCAGTGTGTTTTACTGTGCGAATCCTTGTTTCTAGGGACAGGGAAGGACAGTGAGGGAATTCTCCTTGTGCTATAGTGTGCTTTAAAAAAACATTTTTTCTAGGGACAGAAAACTATAGGTAGGGAGAGTGTCAGTGTGTTTTACTGTGCGAATCCTTGTTTCTAGGGACAGGGAAGGACAGTGAGGGAATTCTCCTTGTGCTATAGTGTGCTTTAAAAAAACATTTTTTCTAGGGACAGAAAACTATAGGTAGGGAGAGTGTCAGTGTGTTTTACTGTGCGAATCCTTGTTTCTAGGGACAGGGAAGGACAGTGAGGGAATTCTCCTTGTGCTATAGTGTGCTTTAAAAAAACATTTTTTCTAGGGACAGAAAACTATAGGAAGGAAGAGTGTCAGTTTCTTTCACTGTGATAATCCTTGTTTCTAGGGACAAAGAAGGAAAGTGAGTGAAATTCTCCTTGTGCTATAGTGTGCTTTAAAAAAACTTTTTCTAGGGACAGAAAACTATAGGTAGGGAGAGTGTCAGTGTCTTTTACTGTGTGAATCCTTGTTTCTAGGGACAGGGAAGGACAGTGAGGGAATTCTCCTTGTGCTATAGTGTGCTTTAAAAAAACATTTTTTCTAGGGACAGAAAACTATAGGTAGGAAGAGTGTCAGTTTCTTTCACTGTGATAATCCTTGTTTCTGGGGGCAAAGAAGGAAACTGAGGGAAATTCTCCTTGTGCTATAGTGTGCTTTAAAAAAACATTTTTTCTAGGGACAGAAAACTATAGGTAGGGAGAGTGTCAGTGTCTTTTACTGTGCGAATCCTTGTTTCTAGGGACAGGGAAGGACAGTGAGGGAATTCTCCTTGTGCTATAGTGTGCTTTAAAAAAACATTTTTTCTAGGGACAGAAAACTATAGGTAGGGAGAGTGTCAGTGTGTTTTACTGTGCGAATCCTTGTTTCTAGGGACAGGGAAGGACAGTGAGGGAATTCTCCTTGTGCTATAGTGTGCTTTAAAAAAACATTTTTTCTAGGGACAGAAAACTATAGGTAGGGAGAGTGTCAGTGTGTTTTACTGTGCGAATCCTTGTTTCTAGGGACAGGGAAGGACAGTGAGGGAATTCTCCTTGTGCTATAGTGTGCTTTAAAAAAACATTTTTTCTAGGGACAGAAAACTATAGGAAGGAAGAGTGTCAGTTTCTTTCACTGTGATAATCCTTGTTTCTAGGGACAAAGAAGGAAAGTGAGTGAAATTCTCCTTGTGCTATAGTGTGCTTTAAAAAAACTTTTTCTAGGGACAGAAAACTATAGGTAGGGAGAGTGTCAGTGTCTTTTACTGTGCGAATCCTTGTTTCTAGGGACAGGGAAGGACAGTGAGGGAATTCTCCTTGTGCTATAGTGTGCTTTAAAAAAACATTTTTTCTAGGGACAGAAAACTTTAGGTAGGAAGAGTGTCAGTTTCTTTCACTGTGATAATCCTTGTTTCTAGGGACAAAGAAGGAAACTGAGGGAAATTCTCCTTGTGCTATAGTGTGCTTTAAAAAAACATTTTTTCTAGGGACAGAAAACTATAGGTAGGGAGAGTGTCAGTGTCTTTTACTGTGCGAATCCTTGTTTCTAGGGACAGGGAAGGACAGTGAGGGAATTCTCCTTGTGCTATAGTGTGCTTTAAAAAAACATTTTTTCTAGGGACAGAAAACTATAGGTAGGAAGAGTGTCAGTTTCTTTCACTGTGATAATCCTTGTTTCTAGGGACAAAGAAGGAAAGTGAGTGAAATTCTCCTTGTGCTATAGTGTGCTTTAAAAAAACATTTTTTCTAGGGACAGAAAACTATAGGTAGGGAGAGTGTCAGTGTCTTTTACTGTGCGAATCCTTGTTTCTAGGGACAGGGAAGGACAGTGAGGGAATTCTCCTTGTGCTATAGTGTGCTTTAAAAAAACATTTTTTCTAGGGACAGAAAACTATAGGTAGGAAGAGTGTCAGTTTCTTTCACTGTGATAATCCTTGTTTCTAGGGACAAAGAAGGAAAGTGAGTGAAATTCTCCTTGTGCTATAGTGTGCTTTAAAAAAACATTTTTTCTAGGGACAGAAAACTATAGGTAGGGAGAGTGTCAGTGTGTTTTACTGTGCGAATCCTTGTTTCTAGGGACAGGGAAGGACAGTGAGGGAATTCTCCTTGTGCTATAGTGTGCTTTAAAAAAACATTTTTTCTAGGGACAGAAAACTATAGGTAGGGAGAGTGTCAGTGTGTTTTACTGTGCGAATCCTTGTTTCTAGGGACAGGGAAGGACAGTGAGGGAATTCTCCTTGTGCTATAGTGTGCTTTAAAAAAACATTTTTTCTAGGGACAGAAAACTATAGGAAGGAAGAGTGTCAGTTTCTTTCACTGTGATAATCCTTGTTTCTAGGGACAAAGAAGGAAAGTGAGTGAAATTCTCCTTGTGCTATAGTGTGCTTTAAAAAAACATTTTTTCTAGGGACAGAAAACTATAGGTAGGGAGAGTGTCAGTGTCTTTTACTGTGCGAATCCTTGTTTCTAGGGACAGGGAAGGACAGTGAGGGAATTCTCCTTGTGCTATAGTGTGCTTTAAAAAAACATTTTTTCTAGGGACAGAAAACTATAGGAAGGAAGAGTGTCAGTTTCTTTCACTGTGATAATCCTTGTTTCTAGGGACAAAGAAGGAAAGTGAGTGAAATTCTCCTTGTGCTATAGTGTGCTTTAAAAAAACATTTTTTCTAGGGACAGAAAACTATAGGTAGGGAGAGTGTCAGTGTCTTTTACTGTGCGAATCCTTGTTTCTAGGGACAGGGAAGGACAGTGAGGGAATTCTCCTTGTGCTATAGTGTGCTTTAAAAAAACATTTTTTCTAGGGACAGAAAACTATAGGTAGGAAGAGTGTCAGTTTCTTTCACTGTGATAATCCTTGTTTCTAGGGACAAAGAAGGAAAGTGAGTGAAATTCTCCTTGTGCTATAGTGTGCTTTAAAAAAACATTTTTTCTAGGGACAGAAAACTATAGGTAGGGAGAGTGTCAGTGTGTTTTACTGTGCGAATCCTTGTTTCTAGGGACAGGGAAGGACAGTGAGGGAATTCTCCTTGTGCTATAGTGTGCTTTAAAAAAACATTTTTTCTAGGGACAGAAAACTATAGGAAGGAAGAGTGTCAGTTTCTTTCACTGTGATAATCCGTGTTTCTAGGGACAAAGAAGGAAAGTGAGTGAAATTCTCCTTGTGCTATAGTGTGCTTTAAAAAAACATTTTTTCTAGGGACAGAAAACTATAGGTAGGGAGAGTGTCAGTGTCTTTTACTGTGCGAATCCTTGTTTCTAGGGACAGGGAAGGACAGTGAGGGAATTCTCCTTGTGCTATAGTGTGCTAAAGCATTCCTCATCAACCATCTTTGAAATCCTTGTTTTTTTGGACAGTCAGGGAAATTGTCATTGTGCTATTCTGTGCAAAAGCAATCATCCTCAACCATATTTAGAAATCCTTAAGTAAAGGGACAGAGAAGGACACCTGAAGGTAGCCCTTATTGCTTTTTTCCCATCTCCCTGCAGGCCATCTATTAGAATGTCTGGAAGCCAAACAAGGAGAGGCAGACAGTCAGGAGGCAATAAAAGAGGGCAAGCAGGCTCTGTGTCTGGGGGCAACAGTGCTGGTCGTGGACGCGGTGCATTGTCATCAGCACATGGCCATGGGACACGCTTGTCCTTCTTTTCGGTAGCTGGACATGTTGAGCCACATCATGCCGAAGACTTGGTAGAGTGGATGACCAAGCCCTCCTCCTCCTCCTCATCCTCTCTCACCCAGGCTCAGGGTACTGGAAAAGCAGCTGCCAAAGCGTCCTCTTCCCTGGTATCAATGTCAGACTCATCATCAGTCACTCCTTCCCTAGACCCACCATGTCCTCCTCCTGAGGAGTCCCCCGAACTGTTTGAGCACAGTGTTGGGTACATGCTCCAGGAGGATGCCCAGCGTTTCGAAGGGTCTGATGATGAAACCCAGCTAGAGGAAGGCAGTAGCGTGAGAGCAGACAGAGGGGATGCTCAAGAAGGACACCAATCTGGCAGTCATGTTCCAGCAGCTGCAGCATACTGCCAGATTGGCTCCAGTGATGAGGAGGGAGGTGATGATGAGGTCACTGACTCCACGTGGGTGCCTAATAGGAGAGAGGAGGAGGAGGAGGATGAGGAGGAGGCACATCTCCAACGAGGCAGGATGCCCTTTGGTGGCCAGCGTAAGGGCAGTACACCGACGGAATCACACCGCAGAGCTCCGCCTGTGCAGGGCGCTGCCTCTGCCCGTCATTCAAAAAGTTCTTTGGTGTGGGCCTTTTTTGAGGCTAGTGCATCAGATCGCACAGCTGCTGTTTGCAACATATGTCTCAAGCGTATATCGCGTGGCCAAAACATCAGCCGCTTGGGTACCACATGCCTGACCAGACATATGTTGACCTGCCATGCAGCTCGTTGGCAAGCCTACCTCAAAGACCCACACCAAAGAACAAAGCGGACCTCTCCTTGCACCGCATCAGCTGGGATCTCCAACCCCACTATAACTTCAGTCCTCTCTGAAACATGCACTGAGAGGAATGAAGGTGTAGAATTAGGTGTGTCACAGCCAAGTACTTGCGGCCACTCTGCTAGCAGTACACCGACGTCCGATTCTAGCAGGCAAATTTCCCTGCCCCAGCTGCTGGACAGTCGAAAGAAGTTCACTCCCAGCCATCCACATGCCCAGCGGTTGAATGCTAGCTTGGCTAAATTGCTAGCGCTTCAACTGCTGCCTTTTCAGTTGGTAGACTCGGCCCCCTTCCGTGAGTTTGTGCAATGTGCGGTTCCTCAGTGGCAGGTTCCCAAGCGCCACTTTTTCTCACGGAAGGCTATTCCGGCTCTCTACCGGCATGTGGAAGGCAATGTCTTGGCCTCGCTGGACAGGGCGGTCAGCGGTAAGGTGCATATTACCGCTGACTCATGGTCCAGCAGGCATGGACAGGGACGTTACCTTTCTTTCACGGCCCATTGGGTCACTCTTTTGGCAGCTGGGAAGGATGCAGGACAAGGTGCAGTAGTGTTGGAGGTTGTTCCACCGCCACGCCTCCAAAATGCTACTACTGGTTGTGACACACCTCTCTCCTCCACCCCCTCCTCTTCTTCTTCCTCCATGGCCTCTTCCTGTGGTTTGTCCTCGGAACCAGCGGTGCTCCGTAGGCGTTCAAGGGGCTACGCAAGTACGCAGGCAAAAAGATGCCATGCCGTGCTTGCGCTGGTGTGTTTGGGGGACAGAAGCCACACTGGGGCAGAGGTCCTGTCTGCTCTGCAGGGCCAGGCCGAGAGGTGGTTGACGCCACGCCAGCTTAAGCCAGGAATGGTGGTTTGCGACAATGGCACCAACCTCCTCTCCGCCCTCCGACAGGGACAACTGACCCATGTGCCCTGTGTGGCTCACGTCCTTAACCTGGTGGTGCAGCGGTTCTTGGGCAGGTACCCGGGCTTACAGGATGTCCTGAGGCAGGCCAGGAAAGTCTGTGTGCATTTCCGCAGATCTTATAATGCCAGTGCTCGCCTGGCTGAGCTGCGAAAGGAGTTGAACCTGCCCAAGAACCGCCTTATATGTGACATGCCCACCAGGTGGAACTCAACGTTGGCCATGCTGCAGCGGCTGCACACGCAGCAGAGGGCCATCAATGAGTACCTGTGCGACTACGGCACCAGGACAGGGTCAGGGGAGCTTGTTTTTTTTTTTTCCACGCCAGTGGGGCATGATCAGGGATGCATGCACTGTCCTGGCACCATTTGAGGAGGCCACGAGGATGGTGAGCAGTGACAGTGCATGCATCAGTGACACTGTACCTCTTGTCCACCTGTTGGAGCACACGCTGCGTGGAATAATGGACAGGGCACTTGAGGCAGAACAGAGGCAGGAAGAGGAGGACTTCCTTGCCTCTCAAGGCCCCCTTTACCCAGACAGTGTTCCTTCTGTCCCACCCATCGCACAGGAAGAGGAGGAGGAGGAGGAGGAGGATTATGTCAGCATGGAGGTGGAGGCTGGCACTCAGCATCATCAGCAGCAGTCTTTTAGGGATGATTTACAGTCCCAAGAAACCAGTGGACTTGTACGTGGCTGGGAGGAGGTGGCTGCGGATCATGTCGTCCTTAGTGACCCAGAGGACTCCGGAGCGAATGCCTCAGCAAACCTACGCTGCATGGCCTCCCTGATCCTGCAAAGTCTGCGGAAGGATCCTCGTATTCTTCGGATCAAGGAGAGGGACCATTACTGGCTGGCCACTCTCCTTGATCCACGGTACAAGGGTAAGGTTGCGGACCTTATGTTACCGTCGCAGAGGGAGCAGAGGATGAGACAACTCCGGGAGGCCTTGCAGAAAGGTCTGTGCAACGCGTTCCCAGAGACTGGGAGGTTACAAACTCCTGGTCCTGGACAACGAGTTGCTGAGGCTTCGGCCAGTCAAAGAAGGAGCGGTGGGGAAGGTGGCCGTCTGACCGATGCGTTCAGACAATTCTTTAGTCCGCAGCCCCAAAGTATGATCGGTTCCAGCAACCATCGCCAGCGTCTGATAAACATGGTGCAGGAATATCTAGGGGCAAGGTCAGACTTGGACACCTTCCCCACCGAAAATCCTCTGGCTTACTGGGTCTTGAGGATGGATCACTGGCCAGAGCTTGCACAGTATGCAATTGAGCTACTGGCCTGTCCTGCATCCAGCGTTCTTTCGGAACGCACATTCAGTGCTGCTGGAGGATTTGTCACGGATCACAGGGTGCGCCTGTCCACCGACTCGGTTGATCGACTGACTTTCATCAAGATGAACCAGTCTTGGATCACCACCAGCTACCACACACCTGATGCTGATATAACAGACTAATTGATTTTAACATGTCACATCCCTTCAAGACTGATGCTGATGCTGAGTGCCTGTGCTGTTATGTTGACTGGCTATCCTCCTCCTCCGAGTCCTCAATGATACGATTGATGATGATAGCTTGGAAGATCATTTTTGTTTATGGGTGCCGCCACCAGTGGCTAAGGCCCAATTTTTCAGCCCCTGTTTTACAGGGGCGTGTAATTACAATTTTTTTAGCAATAATTTGCCATAGGGCTCATTGCTGTGCTCCAAGTACAGTATCTGTGAGGGGTTGGAGTGTTGTGGCACCAGTGCCTAAGGCCCAATTTTTCAGCCCCTGTTTAACAGGGGCGTGTCATTACAATTTTTGAAGCAATACTTTGCAACAGGGCTCATTGCTGTGCTCCAAGTACAGTATCTGTGAGGGGTTGTAGTGTTGTGCCACCAGTGCCTAAGGCCCAATTTTTCAGCCCCTGTTCAACAGGGGCATGCAATTACAATTCTTGATCTAATAATTCACAGCAGGGCCCATTGCTGCACCCACCAAGAGTAACTCTGAGGGCTTACAGTGTTGTGGCAACGCCACCACCACCACCACCACGAAAGGCCCTATTTTTCAGCCCCTGTTCAAAAGGGGCATGTAATTACAATTCTTGATCTAATAATTCACAGCAGGGCCCATTGCTGCACCCACCAAGAGTAACTCTGAGGGCTTACAGTGTTGTGGCAACACCACCACCACCACCACCACCACGAAAGGCCCAATTTTTCAGCCCCTGTTCAACAGGGGCATGCAATTACAATTCTTGATCTAATAATTCACAGCAGGGCCCATTGCTGCACCCACCAAGAGTAACTCTGAGGGCTTACAGTGTTGTGGCAACGCCACCACCACCACCACCACCACCACGAAAGGCCCAATTTTTCAGCCCCTGTTCAAAAGGGGCATGTAATTACAATTCTTGATCTAATAATTCACAGCAGGGCCCATTGCTGCACCCACCAAGAGTAACTCTGAGGGCTTACAGTGTTGTGGCAACACCACCACCACCACCACCACCACCACCACGAAAGGCCCAATTTTTCAGCCCCTGTTCAACAGGGGCATGCAATTACAATTCTTGATCTAATAATTCACAGCAGGGCCCATTGCTGCACCCACCAAGAGTAACTCTGAGGGCTTACAGTGTTGTGGCAACGCCACCACCACCACCACCACGAAAGGCCCAATTTTTCAGCCCCTGTTCAAAAGGGGCATGTAATTACAATTCTTGATCTAATAATTCACAGCAGGGCCCATTGCTGCACCCACCAAGAGTAACTCTGAGGGCTTACAGTGTTGTGGCAACACCACCACCACCACCACCACCACGAAAGGCCCAATTTTTCAGCCCCTGTTCAACAGGGGCATGCAATTACAATTCTTGATCTAATAATTCACAGCAGGGCCCATTGCTGCACCCACCAAGAGTAACTCTGAGGGCTTACAGTGTTGTGGCAACGCCACCACCACCACCACCACGAAAGGCCCAATTTTTCAGCCCCTGTTCAACAGGGGCATGCAATTACAATTCTTGATCTAATAATTCACAGCAGGGCCCATTCCTGCACCCACCAAGAGTAACTCTGAGGGCTTACAGTGTTGTGGCAACACCACCACCACCACCACCACCACGAAAGGCCCAATTTTTCAGCCCCTGTTCAACAGGGGCATGCAATTACAATTCTTGATCTAATAATTCACAGCAGGGCCCATTGCTGCACCCACCAAGAGTAACTGTCAGGGCTTACAGTGTTGTGGCACCAGCACCACCATCAAAGGCCCAATTTTTACTACCACTGTTCAACAATTATATGTAATTAAAATTCCTGATATAATAGTTGACAGCAGGGCGTTCCAGCACCAACCAAGAGTAACTGTGAGTGCTTACAGTGTTGTGCCAACACCAACAACTAAGGGGCCTATTTCTGCAGAGTATATACGGCAGGTCCCTACTTTCAAACATCCAACTTACAAACGACTCCTACTTGCAAACGCAAGAAGACAACAGGAAGTGAGAGGAAATCTACCACTAGGAAGGAAAATTCTCTCCTGTAAGAATAAATATGGGAGAAAGGTGTCTCCTCTGTACTGATGCTTTATCAGCAATCCTTGTTTCAAGAAAAACACCACATTTCAAAAACAGTTGTCATTGGGACGGAAAGTGAGGTGAAATGTTCTGAACAGGGGCACAGACAGCAAAACAAATGTTACAGGGGTGATAACCCTTACCTATGTTTTCCAAAAAGTTTAAAAATAGATTTTTGGGCTGGAGCTACACTTCAACAATGTACCTGTTCAAAATTACAAACAGATTCTACATAAGAACAAACCTACAGTCCCTGTCTTGTATGCACCGCCTGTATACGGCTGTTCAGAGTATATAGGGCCTTTTTTATTTTATGTGCGGGGTTCCCCTTAATATCCATACAAGACCCAAAGGGGCTGGTAATGGGCTGGGGTAGGGGGGGGGGTCATGGGGTAGCTATGCCATTTTTCTTAAAGATTTTCATCCATATTACCGGGACCAGACATTACATTAAAGCCGCAAGCAGTTTTAAATGGCTTTTTTTCCCTTTAGAAGTGTCATTTTGTGCAGGGACAGTTCTAAACACGGGAAACACGTGGCACTTCACAGGCATACTTTAGACACCCCCCAGGTACGATATTTAAAGGAATATTTGACTTTTTTTTTTTCACTTTATGCATCATTAAAATGACTGCTCCCGAAAAACGACCGTTTTTAAAACTTATTTTTGCATTGATACATGTCCCCTGGTGCACAACCCGGGTTCCCAAACCCTTTTTAGGACAATAACATGCATAATAGTTGTTATAATTAGCACTTTAGAATTCGAACGTTCGCATCCATTGTATTTAATAGGGTTCTAATGTTCGTACGAACTTTCGGTCCGTTCGCGGGTTCTGGTGCGAACCGAACCCGGGGGTGTTCGGCTCATCACTAATCACTAGTCACTCGGACACTTTTGTGGTTACTCCCACTGGCTTTTATGTTACTATAAGATGTGAACCCCATGGTACAATGGGGAGAGCAGGTATTTGACACGAGCTGAAGTGTTAAATACCTGCTATTCTTTTGTAGTGCAGGCTTCTATTACAAGTGATCTGGTGGTGAAAGCGTCACTTTAAGCCCTGGGAAGATTTATGCCAAAAGAAGTAAGCCAATGATATTTGCAGGAAATGCAACTTATGGGGCTTTGTGCATGCATAGTACTTCAGTACAAACTTCCAGATATTGTGAAAGTGTCTCGTGCATGTTCTAAAAGTGTGCCAAATTGATATGTTTGTCTAGAACTTGTACTTGAATTTGGCATATGCTGCATCACTTTTAGAACACACACCAGGCACTATTGCAAAATCTTTCTGCCCCAGGGTCTCTCTCTGTACGCCAAAAGAGAGTTGGTCATATTTACCTCCACTTTAATAAGATATGAACTGTTGGCATTTTATTTTTAATTTGGCATAGATGTTTCACCACAATGTAAAAGTGGCACATTTTAAAACTACCTAAACTTGACGCACAAGTCGCTGGTGAATTTGGTGCAACACATTAACAAGAGGAATTAACACTGGAAAAGAGGCCAGCAGCTTTATTGAATTTCCTCCAGTACATTCATTTTGTAAATGCGGTTTTGCTTATGATGCATTTTCATATGTGCCCTAACAAAAGGAACCTTATCCTATCTGTACCTGACAGAACATATCAGGGAAAACTGGAAACATTAACCAGCTCCATCTTTCTAGATCATTACACATCCATTGATTAGCACCGAGAAACATCTGAAACTCATTTAGCACTGAGTCACGCTGAGAAAGAATAATTTGTTAGAATAATCTGTTGTTTTTATATCAAGTGCCTAAATCTGTCTCAGTAAAGTGAGTGTGAATTAAATAGTAACAGTTTACAGAATTCCATGTTGTAAAGTGCTGAGCAAACAGTTGGCGCTATATAAATCCTTTATAATATTAATAATAATAATAATAATAATTACCTATTTAGAGGGTAGCCCACTGTGCGCCTTTAGAAATGGCATTTTCCCAGATTTCCAGGGGCAGTCTTAAATTCTAAACTTTTATTTAAGAATGTTTTTTTTTTCAAAAATGAGTGCAGGAAAATACACAGTAAAATCCTTGTTTTCTTCCATTTAAATCCATCTCTTAAAGTGGAACCTGACCCAAAAAGGAGAAGTTATGCTTGTTTGCATCCTTCCCTCTCCAATGCCAAATTTAGCACTTTTTGGGGGAGAGGGGGGAGCGAGTACCTGGTTTTGACTGGTACCCACTCCCACTTCCGGTCAGATACGCCGCAGCGATCTGAACCAGAAGTTCACCCCCCCTCCTACCCGCACAGTCTTCTGGAACACATCACAGGTCCCGGAAGACCAAAAAGGAGAAGTTACGCTTGTTTGCATCCTTCCCTCTCCAATGCCAAATTTAGCACTTTTTGGGGGAGAGGGGGGAGCGAGTACCTGGTTTTGACTGGTACCCGCTCCCACTTCCGGTCAGATACGCTGCAGCGATCTGAACCAGAAGTTCACCCCCCCTCCTACCCGCACAGTCTTCTGGAACACATCACAGGTCCCGGAAGACTACGGGACAATTCACAAGGTGCAATGCGCCTCACGAATGCTTCACTCCCTGTTTCCCCTACTTGAGATGCTGGCGCCTGCACCTGAAGCAGATTGAAGAATCGGCTCAGGTAAGGACATTGCTGGATCCCTGGACAGGTAAGTTTCCTGAAATGAAAAGTCAGCAGCTATTTGTAGCTGCTGGCTTTTTAATTTTTTGGGGGGAGCCTGGAGCTCCTCTTTAATATGTGGAAAGTCTTTAAACCTTTTATGTTATACAAATTCTCTTCTATTGGTGTGCTTTAATTTGTGTAAAAACCTGCTGATTGCTATTAACCTATATGACATTATTATAATTTTTTTTGTAAATTAATTTTTTTTGATTTTTAACACTCACACATTAAACCAACAGCAGCTGACTCAGCACAACACCAAGTCGGTAATAGGCCAACATGGCCCACATAAACATGTACAGGCAATAAACATGTCCTGTCTATCTACCAATAGCGCTACCTAACTAACAGGTAGGAACAAAGAAAACCTTGCCACCCCCTCCCCCCCCGCACTCCTTTTGCATGAGATTATTATTATTATTATATAGGATTTATATAGCGATGTGATAGATGTTTAATTGGACATACAGGGGTAGATTTACTAAAACGGGTGCACTCAGAATCTAGTGCAGTTCTGCATGGTAGCCAATCAATTTCTACCTTCAACTTGTTCAATTAAGCTTGGATATCAAGTCCTGGAAGCTGACTGGTTTCTATGCAGAGCTACACTAGCTTTTGCACACTCCAGTTTTAGTAAGCCTCCCCTACAGGGCCCTATGTAGTACTATAATAAGGAGTGGCTGGTCCATAAGGGACGAAGGTGCTCCGCCCGCCTAGTATGCATGCAGGGATGCATGTGGGGCGTGGGACTCATAGGTTTCTATGAGTTTTTATTTTCAAGCCACATGACTGGAGCCTGAGGCTCTAATTGGCTTGAAAAAGGTTGGGCTCTGCGCCCCAAACCCACCCACTTGTGACACTAGCAAATCAATATTTGCTATTGTCTTCCAGCTTCTCCTCCCAGCCAATCAGGACAGAAGTCAGATCAGGTTGATCGGGAGGAGAAGCTGAGGAAGCCGCGACCGTGGAGGGGTAAGTACGGACTTGGGGGGGGAGTTTGTTTGCCGACCCCCTCAAAAAGATTAGCATCAGCTACCACAAAGGTTTTATTGAAATGTGTTCCTAAAATAGGGTAATAAATGAGAACCTTTGAAATTCCAGTATGGGGTATGTATGGTAAACTCCTAACTGTAGCTTAATGAAGTAAAAGATTTGACCAACTAACTTAATAAATAAAAATTTTCGGAGTAAACCCTCATAAATAAAGGGTAAAGCCTAGTACACGCGGCCGAGAATCTCGTCAGGAAAAAACCCGTCGTTTTTTCTGAAGAGATTCTTGACAAGAATCTTGTGCCGACCGAGTGTACACACATATGATTCAAAAGACCCGCCGTTCTTTTGAATGGCATGAACGCGGTGACGTCATTGACTACGACGAGCATGCGCTCGTCACATTCGATGCTCTCGCCGCCATCTTGCTTCACCCTACCTATGCTTTGGAAGATACTGCGCATGCGTCTAAGTCATTTCGAGCATGCGCGGGTTTCCATGGAGGCAGGTAAGTATACACACGCTCAGGTTTCTCGTCGGGAAACAGGCCGACAAGAATCCCGATGAGAAAATAGAGAGCAGGATCTCTATTTTTCTCGTCGAGATTCTGGGCAGATTTCTCGATGAGAAACCTGAAAGCCTCGTACACACGCACGGTTTTCTCGGCAAGAAAGCTCTGCAAGCAGTTTTCTTGTCGTTTCTTGCAGAGAAAACCAGCCGTGTGTACGAGGCTTAAGAGTTTCTTCTATCACGCCAGGACAAGCAAACCCTTGTGTCCATGCCCATTTCATCTTGTATTGGGTATTTCTGTAGAAAACCCTTATAATGTTCAAAACTAGTGTCCACTATGTCAAATAATGTCCCACAATGTCCGATTATGTACAAAAAACTGTCGCCCACGGTGTCCCAAAATTAATGTCCCAGGATATCCAAAAATGATGTTCCATGATGTCCAAAAAATAATGTCCTACAATGTCCAACAAAAATAATGACCTACGATGTCCAACAAATTATATCCCATCCCAATCATCTGATCCATATTCCCTAGCCAGCAGGTAAATATAAACAAAGGGGAAATGGATGATGGGTGGCTGAAATTGTATGTTTTTGAAACAGGTTAATAAATGAGAACTTTTGATACTCCAGTTTGGGGTATGTACAGTCAGGGCCGTTTGAAGGAATTTGGGGGCCCCAAGCAGATTGAGAATTTGGGGCCCCCAAGCGGGGGGGTGCTACTGATTTTTTTTGGAGAAGCGGGGGGGTGCTAACGTGGGACATCGAAGGGGGGGCCACCAATCGTGGGAGGGGGGGCTGCCAAATCGCGGGAGGAGGGGGCCGCCAATCGCGGGTAGGGGGGGGCCAATCGCGGGAGGGGGGCCGCCAATCGCGGGAGGGGAGGCAGCTCTGCTGGGGCCCCAGGCCAGCTGGGGGCCCCAAGCAGTTTCTTGGTTTGCCTGTCCTGTTCCGACGGCCCTGTGTACAGTGCACTTCTATCTGTAGCTTTATAAAGTAAAAAATTTGACCAATTAAGAGATACGAAAATGCAAACGAATTCTACTGTTAATAAATAAACATTTCAGTAGTAAAGCCTCATAACAAAGGGTAAGAGTTTCCTGTGTAATTCCATCATGCCTGGGCAAGCAAACCCTTGTGTCCCTGCACATTTCATCTTGTGTTGCGCATTTTATGTTGAAGAAAGATTAAGACATAACTGGCAAGATTTATTGTTGCATTATAAAAGGTTCTTTTGTATAAGCATGTTGCAACATAATGGCTAATGGTGAACTGCCCACAGCACATATCAGATCAAACACAAGGCCGGCAGCAAATGCTAAGAAAAAAACGAACATAAAGCATGTAAGAGAAGGATAAAGTATTAATTTCACCTTTTAGTCTGAAGCTGGCCAGAGACATCAGAGGGTGGTTGGATTATGCATTCACTGAAACATTTTTTGTTTGACAGATCTTACTATATACATGTATGCTTGGATTGCCTGAATATGCATGTGCATGACTGAGCAGGTAGGAGTGTGAGTGCAGCTATTTTAGAAAAAGTAAGGTGATTGGTTAATATGATCCAGCACAGCAGGTATTATTTCCCAGAGAACAACTGATGAAATTTGATAGCATCCATGTACAGGAAGATTGTCAAAGGGTTCGCAAGAAATCGGTCGCATCACCCACAATCACATCATGTTTATTTCTTTGCTCACTGTGATGTTATGTTATGTCATTCAGTGTTGCCAGCCCTGCCCAGTTCTTATCTGTGAACTACAGAAGACCTTACTCTATGTAATGGTGGTGAAGAGAGGGGAAAGTATTCTGTAGTCTTAACACACTTCCCAGAGGTGTAACTAGAACCTTCAGGGCCCCGGTGCAAAAAAAACATGAAGGGCCCCCCTGACCCCCCCCCATTCCATCAAAGCCCTGGGCCCCACAGAAGATCACAGGTCATGGTAAAGGGGAAATCACAGCGGTCCTTAACCATGTGATCAACTGATCACCATTTGGGCCACCATTCGTGACATATGATTTTTTGGTTACGGTAACAGCACCTTACGTGAGTGGCCACCTTATTTAGGTGGATACATTTGTGCAAAGCCTGCACTCTTTTTCCTTTATAGCAGCACCATCTTGAATGTAAATGCATTTTTAGGGTGTGCCCCCCAAGTCTGTTGTTTGTATATTGTAAGGGTCCCGACCAGTCGATCCCTTGGGCCGGAGCACATTACCTCTTATTAGTGTCCACCTGTGTTATAGGAGGAGTCCTTATATTTCTCCCATAAAGAGGAGTTTGTCTCCCATGGTTGAGAAGCAGGATCTTTTTATTCTATGAATAGCGTAGGACCCACTGATAATGGGGCGTAAGCACTGTATGGCCATATGGTGTGACCAAATCCCCATATTTTTTAATATGTTCAGGTGTTTTAAATAGCCTTGCAGGATTTAAATGTAATTTTTGTATGTGTGCGCTGTATTCTATTTTGTTCTAATTCCCATGATGACTGCTGATAAAAGAACTCTTGTCACTATCGTATTTCAAATTACCAATGAACAGCAGTGTTAGGGCTCATATAGATGGGCATTTTACTACATTGGACCTGTTTCAAATATGTGTCAAATGCAGGTCAGCAAATTCCCATTACTTGCATTAACTTGTGATCCAAATGAAATTTGCAGTGCTGCTCTAAGCTGAGACAGAGATCTCCCCGCCATTTGCAATAGAGCTGGCGTCAGTGCACCATTCAGAGGTTTAAGAGTAGGGATGAGCTCGGTGTTCGAGTCGAACATAGGTTTGACTCGAACATCGGCTGTTCGCGCGTTCGGCGAACAACGAACGTTTTGGGCCGTTCGCGCCAAATTCGAGTGACGCGAACGGCCCACAATACACTGCGTCATCGCAGTGTAATCCCTACGCTGTGATTGGCCAAGCATGCACTGTGACCCCGCATGCTTGGCCAATCACAGCGCCGGCAGCGAGGAGAGCAATGATTGGCCACAGGCAGGATGCCTGTGGCCAATTATAGCTGAGGGGGTTTAGTACACGCCCCACACTATAAAAGGCCGCCAGCGCGGTGGCCTTGTGTAGTGTGTTCCGGAGCAGGGAAAGTGAAGGATAGGCAGGGACATTGTCAAATCTTGTCAAATCTATTCTTTGCTAAACCTTGTGTGTAGGGACAGAGAAGGATAGGCAGGGAGAGTGTCAGTGTCATATTCTTTGCTAAACCTTGTGTGTAGGGAGAGAGAAGGATAGGCAGGGAGAGTGTCAGTGTCATATACTTTGATAAACCTTGTGTGCAGGGAGAGAGAAGGATAGGCAGGGGACAGTGTCAGTGTCATATACTTTGATAAACCTTGTGTGCAGGGAGAGAGAAGGATAGGCAGGGGACAGTATCAGTGTCATATTCTTTGCTAAACCTTGTGTGCAGGGAGAGAGAAGGATAGGCAGGGAGAGTGTCAGTGTCATTGTTGCTAAGCCTCCTGCACATTATACACCTTAACTTAGCCTTTATTGCTGCTTTTTCCTGGTGTGTTACACCAACAGGATTTTGCGGCACTTACAGCGGGCGGAGTGTACCTCCTGACCATATTACACCTTAACTTGGCCTGTATTGCTGCTTTTTCCTGGTGTGTTACACCAACAGGATTTTGCGGCACTTACAGCGGGCGGAGTGTGCCTCCTGACCATATTACACCTTAACTTAGCCTGTATTGCTGCTTTTTCCTGGTGTGTTACACCAACAGGATTTTGCGGCACTTACAGCGGGCGGAGTGTGCCTTCTGACCATATTACACCTTAACTTAGCCTGTATTGCTGCTTTTTCCTGGTGTGTTACACCAACAGGATTTTGCGGCACTTACAGCGGGCGGAGTGTGCCTCCTGACCATATTACACCTGAACTTAGCCTGTATTGCTGCTTTTTCCTGGTGTGTTACACCAACAGGATTTTGCGGCACTTACAGCGGGCGGAGTGTGCCTCCTGACCATATTACACCTTAACTTAGCCTGTATTGCTGCTTTTCCCATTTCCCTGCAGGCCATTAGAATGTCTGGAAGGCAAACAAGGACTGTTCTGAACAGGTGCACACTGCACAGACAGCAAAACAAATGTTACAGGGGTGATAACCCTTCCCTATGTTTTCCAAAAAGCTTAAAAATAGATTTTTTGCCTGGAGCTACACTTAAACAATGTACCTGTTAAAAATTACAAACAGATTCTACATAAGAACAAACCTACAGTCCCTGTCTTGTATGCACCGCCTGTATACGGCTGTTCAGAGTATATAGGGCCTTTTTTATTTTGTGTGCGGGGTTCCCCTTAATATCCATACAAGACCCAAAGGGGCTGGTAATCGTTATAAGTCGCAAGGCTTCACTTCCTGATTCCCTTACCAAAGATGGCGGCGGCAGCACCCGAGAGCCGAGGGAGAGATCGGGTTCGGATGTTGACATCACGGGCGCCCAGGACAGGTAAGTGTCCTAATATTAAAAGTCAGCAGAATTTGTAGCTGCTGACTTTTAATTTTAAAAAAATCGGCAGAACTCCGCTTTAAGTCTTGTAATTGAATAAAGCAGTTGTAATTTTCCTTACAGCCACCCCAAGCACATAATACTGCACATCCACTGCTCACTATTCCCTACCTGAGCTCCCTGGTCCCCTTTTTTTAAATAAAAAACACCACATACCTACATTTTTCCACTACAGTCTTCTAGGGGGTCTGTGGTCTGATGATGTCTCGGGTCTTCGTCTTCTTCTTATGTGGTCCTTCTTCCTGGACTGAGCAATTCTCCTGTAATGATGTTTCAGCACTCCTCAGTCCTGGAGTACTGTGAGCTCAGGATGCAGGATGATGCACCCCAGAGGGTGTGTCTTTGACAGCCTGGCTCTCATGAAATGGGCTCAATGATGCTGGCTAGCATTCAACCTGGAAGGGGACTAGAGGTGCTGGATGGAGGAAGAAACTGGGGACAGCGCTGCAGCATGGAGAGGGTAAGTAGAGGCACCAAATCACCAGTGCTGTCAAATGAGAGAAAGAAAAGTAAGTCACTTGCTGCTCCATGCCCAAAAATGCCTGCCAATTTATTTGTTCCAGTTGGAAAAACAGAGCAAAGGAATGGTGAATATGCCGTGGTGGTAACGGGGCACCATTAGACAGCTGATCAACCTTCTCAATGCATAGATGCTTGATATCCCACCACCATCATATTAGTAATAGCTATTGGCTGCCAAAGTCAATCAAGTAAAACTACGCTTTTCTTATGCCCCATACACACGACAATTTTTCATGCCGTTAAAAATGCCATTTTTTAAAATGGCCATTAAAACTGATCGTGTGTATGCTCCAGAGCATTTTTAACAATGTGAAAAACGGGCATTAAAAATTTCGAAAATGCTCTATTTTTTCACGTCGTTTTTATGTCGTTTTTTTTAACGACGTGAAAAACTATAGTGTGTATGCTTTAACGACGTGAAAAAAAACGCTCAGAATCAAGTATGAGACGGGAGCGCTCGTTCTGGTAAAACTAGCGTTGGAAATGGAGATGGCACATTCGTCACGGTGGAATTAATAGCATCGTTTTAATGCTGCGCATTCCGTTCTTCTTTTGATAATGCTTAAATAATTACCTTCTTTTGCTAATGACATTGAGAGTTATGCCAAACTAGGTTCTTAAGTAATTCCTAATTGATCTAATGATTGTAAAATATTTTTTTGAAGCCACATCTCCCTCATAAATTCATAACTAAATGTAAAGATCACAATAATTATAATTTTTTTTTTTTTTTTTTTCGTTTTTATTTTAGTAATTAAGTTAGCTTTATTATTTTTGATGGGCTTCTTTGATATATGTAGGCTTTTTTTTTTGTGATTTTGCTTAAATTATTGGTGTGTAAAGTTACCACACCAACCTTCAAAATTTGTCTCATTTTGCCTCAAGGAGGTTTGTGTCCCTTGTTAATAACAATAATGTTATTTGAAATGTCCGTGCCTACTCCCTAGCAAAGTCTCTTTTGAAATACAAAAAAAAAGAATTCTTTATTTAGGTACATTACAAATTAAATGTGAAGGCAGCACTGGAGAGCCTGCTTGCATTTGTGCATCCTTTGGACCCCACAACAACCATCCAAGATGTCAAAACCAAACTATTTAATAAAAAAATTAAAAAAAAGGAGCCGAATCTTGGCTTGAACTCCCAGAGGTCAGGAACAGCAGCAGATAAGTCATATATGTCCCCAGTCTGTGGTACTACAGCAGGCATTATTTTTTTCTCTTCCTTGTAGCCTTCTCTCCAGCCTTCTCTGCAGCCTTCCCTGCAGCCTTCCCTGCAGCCTTTGTTGGTTGCTTCCTCGGAGGCTGGGGATCAGGAGGAGAGGAGGTGGCAGGAGGAGAAGTAGGAGGAGGAGGAGGAGGTGGAGGAGTAGGGACAACCTCAGTGATGTCGGTGAACTTGGTCAGTTCACCGAGCAACCCCTTGTTAATCACCTTCAGCAGAAGGTTCTCACTATAGAGCTTTTTGCCGCAAGTCCATTTGGCCTAACTTATGGGCCAGGACTGCGGCAAAGCCCTCCTCAGCAGAGGGTGCCTCTCTGAGGGCCACAGTAGCCTCTTTTAGAAAGGCTCTTGTTTCCTCCTCCACCTGCCTAGCTCTCCTTGGCCCTCGTTGTTTCATTATCAGGGGAGGCATCTGGGCTCTTGTGCTGGGCCCAGCCTCCTCCTGTGTGCCACTGGGCCCTGCCTCCTCCTGGTCCCCAACATCACCCTCTTCCTGGCTCAGCTCTGGCTGTAAAAAAAGAAAGGGACATTCTTTATTTTTTGCCACCATCAATCACACACATTGTTCACCTCCAGACATTTTTTTATTGAATGTCAAAAGGTATTAATTTTGCATAGATTCCGCCTCCTGATATTGTTGCCTTGTCCCCATCAAATTTGACCACTACTATATCTTGCTCTTTAAATCCTCTTTTTTTTTAACATTAAATACCTAACAATACTAACAACAATTTTAAATCATCACTTTTGTAACATATAAATGGAGATATCAATACTTTACCTGGCTCCATAGATCCAAATCTGCCTCCTCAAGGACCTCATCTTGATCCTCAGGGGAAGCCAGAGCAGGGTTGCTAGGAAGGCTGGAGGGCTGGCTGCAAGGAAGGCTGGAAGGCTGGCTGCAAGGAAGGCTGGAGGGCTGGCTACAAGGAAGGCTGGATTGACCTCTGGGGGGAAGGGTGGACAGAGATTCCCGCACTTCCAGCTGGTCATCCAGGAAAGATAACTTGCTGTAGTACCACAGACTGGGTTTATAAACCTTAGCTACTGCAGCACCTGACCTCTGGGACTTCAGGACCATATTCCTCTGGGTCCTGTATGTCCCCCTGATGGTAGCAATTTTGATTTTCACATCTTGGAGAGTTGTTGTGGGTATCTGTGTTTGCACAAATGCAAGCAGGCTCTCCAGTGCTGCTGTCCTGGCCACTTTATTTTTATTTCCACCACTTTTTGTCTGCCAAAGGATAGGGAGGTCTTTCCATTTATCAATGAACGCCCCCATAAACTCTGGCTTTTTGAAACTATTCATTCTCTCTGTAAAATCAAGCAACAAGAAAATACATATGTTTCAGGCAACATTCACCAAATCAGCATTTTTGACAGATTTTCAAGCCCAAAATCTCCTCCTCTGATGAAACCCAAATCCTTAAAAACTTATGTACCTTGGTCAACATGTTCGTTGCTAACTCCCTCTCCCGCCAAATGAACGTATTTTTGACACATGGATCTTCACTTGATATACACTGCGCATGCGTGAAACTCTGCACGCTTTCCCCACCCCCGACATTCGAGATTGTACTTTCCCCGCCCCTTCTCGCTCGTCATAGTGCTTAACAACATGGCGGAGACACAGGTGGCTGAGATTACCTCTACAGAGGAGGAAATTCCAGAGGAGCCCAAATCCCGTTCCAGGAGATATAAGGCATCCAACATGTCATTCGAGGAAATGGTGGAGATGGTGGCCATTTTGAGGAGGGAGGATTATGATTCCAAGCATGGGCCGTATAAAAGACCTAATCTTGTCAAGACAAAAATTATGGGCAAAGTGGTCAAAACTCTTCACCAAAAATTCGGGGTGTGCAGAACGAAGGAACAGCTCAGAAAACCATGGTCTGATCTGAAGTTGCGGGAGCCCGACCAATACAAAAGAATCAAGAAAGTTATAGGAAAAAGTAAGTACTTTTTCTTCATTTTCCCTGCTAAAGATTATTACTTGTATTAAGTCGTGTATATTTAGATTTGATATAGTACAGTGAAAGATAACAACTTTCAATGTTCGTCCACACACTAAACGGACGTAGTAAACCTCTTTCTCCGTCCAGTTCCTAAAACGATGTTTTTGGATCATCCAGTGTGAACACACAATTGTTTTTTTTTGTTTTGGGGTGCAAATTTGGTAAACAATTTGCTTTATATTTAGAATCCAAATGACATTTTTTTGGGGGAAAAAGGGTAGACATTGTAATGTTAAGGGAGAGAATGCTCAGCAGCTGCTTAAACATCTGAACGCAGTAGTACAAGTGTGGGACAAAACCCCTAAATTTTTAGGGTGTCACACACATGTGATCCTGTGTATATACTTTGAGGTGTTACAATGTGTCAAACTTTGTTTCAAAAAGTATATGCTCTGGTTTTGGCAATGTATCCAATCATGTGTTCCGGTTGTCACTGAGGGTACATTTAAATATGGACCACACTTCCAAATAATATTTAGAAATCTTTTTTTCTTGGTTTTTTGTGGCCCAAAAATTATTAGTTACTAATGAAACTCTACCTTTTATTGCAATCTCCATAGGGCTTCAAAATATAAATCCAACACCTTCAACAATACCCCCAGAACCACATGATGGAGAGGAACGTGAAGTTGTGGAAGTGGAAAGTGGCACCACAAGAGGTCAGTGTCAAACCAGACAGATGCAGGTTAATAGATGTAGGCCTACATATTCTATACTACATGATTTGTTTTTGTTTAGGAGCAGTTCTGGCCGGAGACCCCGAAAAGTTTACACATCACAGTGCCCAGATCCTGATCCAATACCTCATGGTCTGCTGTCGTGACCTTGAAAAAATAAAGGGAGACTTGATAGAGATCAGGCAAAATACCAAGCGGGTTGAGGAAAAGCTACAAAAAATAATGGCTGTGCTTGGGCGTGTATAATGTTTGAACACAAAAGAACGTTGAACTTGCTGTGTTTTGGCAGGTTTCTTTTTGTTTTAAGCTTGATAATGAATAGTACATGTTTACATTTTCACGTTTTTTTATTTGTTATTTTTTTTTATGCATGGCTGTTCATGCGTTTTAACCCCAAAAATATTTTAATAACATCTACACTTCAAAGGAAGTTTCCTCAAAAATTATTAAAAAAGGTATTTTCTTAACCAGAATTTGTGGCTTCATTATGTAAATGTTGTGCAAAGTGAACTAAACAATGTTTTGTATTTACACTGACAATGAAGGCTAATTAAGAATGCAAAATACACATGGCAATACAAGTGCATTAGGTAAACCGACGAGAAACCTAAAAGAATATTAAATGAAAACACCTAAACAATATTTTCTCAAAAAAAGGTTTTATTTAAAAAAATAATAAGGTTAAAATTCATCAGGCATATCAATGGCCCCCCTACCCACAAAATAATCAACATATTGTTGACGGACCTCACGTCCAGTTTGGGGGGCAAAAGCCTGGACGGCCAGCTTCCAGGGCCACAAGATTTTCCGCTTCAAATAATGAGGCCTCAGGCCCAGTCAAAGTCAGATAATTGCTTGAATGCACCCTGAGATAATTATGGAGCACACAACAAGCCATTACAACATGGTTCCATTTGTAAGGGGCAAGGTGGATGGAGGTGAGGAACAGGTGGAATCGGCTGGCCATGATGCCAAAGGCATTTTCCACCACCCTTCTCGCTCTGGCCAGCCGATAGTTGAACACCCTCCTCTCAAGGGTGAGGGTGCGTTGCGGGAATGGCCTCATTAAATGGGGACCCGGGCCAAACGCCTCATCCGCCACAAAGACAAATGGTAGTCCCTCCACATTCTGCTCCGCTGGTGGCAAGGCCAGCTGATCCAAAAGGAGCCGTTCCCCAAACTCCGTCTGTGCAAAGACTCCTCCATCAGACATCCTGCCATTCTTGCCAACGTCCACATAGAGGAATTTGTAGGTGGCCGACACCACTGCCATCATGACGATGCTGTGGAACCCCTTATAGTTATAATAAAAGGATCCCGAATGGGGTGGTGGGACGACCCGAACATGTTTGCCGTCGATGGCCCCTCCACAGTTCGGAAAGTTCCATCGTTGGGCAAACTCAAATGCCATATTCTGCTATTCATGTGGCGTAGAAGGGAACTGTGGAATTAAATAAAAAATAATTAATACTTTGAGACAGAAACATTGAAAGCAGATTTAAGAAAACCATTCATGGCCAACATTGGGAGAAAGCGAAAAATTAAAACATTATTAGTAAGCAACAACAAACCAAAAACAAACCCCCCCAAAAAAATGGGGGGGGTGGGGTTGAAGATGAGTTGGGGAGATCACAAATGTAGGCTGTAGCACTGTGTATGAATTATTGAAAAATTTTACATTCCTAGGCAATCTTTAGGGGGCGTTTAGGGTAAAGCACTACGATGGAGCATAGATTAAAATACATGGAAATGACTAGGCAAGGTGGGTATGGCCCCAGGATAGCATGCTGGAGAGGTTAGGTAAGGCAAATTTAAATGTAGGCCTAATAAAAACATTCCCAAAAATAAATAACCATGTGGAGAAAGGGGACATTCCCTGCAGCTAAAAATCATGGGAATTAGGGACTGCTAATAAACCACAAAAAAAATTAAACAAAGAAATACATACGAAAAATCTGAGGAAAACGCTTGGACAGCCGCACTCCAAAAAAGGTTATTTTATTTAAAATAAAAGCACAAACAACATGCCACAGCAAAAAAACAGCAAGTATGAGCTGACGTTTCGCACTGCGATTCAGTGCTTAATCATTTGGCTATGATTAAGCACTGAATCGCAGTGCGAAACGTCAGCTCATACTTGCTGTTTTTTTGCTGTGGCATGTTGTTTGTGCTTTTATTTTAAATAAAAGAACCATTTTTGGAGTGCGGCTGTCCAAGCGTTTTCCTCAGATTTTTTGCATTGTCATATGCATTGCCTGCACCCACGGCTCTGGATCTTGTGAATGAGTCACCAGTCACATCTGAGCGGTAACTCTCTCCCAAAGATATACATACAATGTGATGTTTGAAATAAGAACACTTACCTTAATATAGTCCTCCTGCAAAACTTGAAGGATGGCAGAACACGTCTCTGGTATAATGATACCCAGAGCCTGGGGGGATATGCCTGTGGAGAACTTTAGGTCCTGCAGGCTTCTCCCAGTCGCCAGGTATCGCAACGTGGCAATGAGCCTCTGCTCAGCACTGATGGCTTCACGCATAATGGTGTCCTGCCTGGTAATGTAGGGGGACACCAAAGCCAACAGATGCTGAAATACGTGGTCAGACATCCTGAGAAAATTCCTGTAGTCCTCAGGATTATTCTCCCTGATCTCCTGCAACAAAGGCATATGACAGAACTGGTGCCATTGGAGCAACCAATTCTTGGTCCATGAACTCCTCCTCACCCTGTTCATGGCCTGGAGTCGGGATACAGTATGAACCCCGGCACCAACTACAGCACGAACTCTACGACGAGTACGTAGCCGCAACATGGCTAGATAATGGTCAGCAGCTCAGAACGAACTAGAAGAACGCACGGAAGAACAGCAAGGCCTATGAAGAACAAGCTGAAAAACAGGAACGAGCAGACAAGAACGCACTGAATAAACAGATACGAACTGACTACAAGCATTGCAAGACACATACGAACCCACAGGCACAAACTGAACTCCACAAAACGATCTTCAAAGCACAAAGACTGAAAAGCGCGAATCGTCTCTCACCAAACTTTTACTAACACGCGGTAACACGAAATTAGCAAAAGCGTCCCAAAGGGTGGCGTCATTCGAAAGGAACTTCCCCTTTATAGTATGGTGTACGTCACTGCGCTTTGCTTGAACGTTTTTTTAAATGATCGTGTGTACGCAAGACAGGCTTAAGAGGAAACATGAAAAAAACGACGTGAAAAACGTCGGTAAAAAAAATGGCATGAAAAACTATCGTGTGTACGCGGCATAAGACTCAAAGATGCTAGCAAGACATTTTGCAAACCTATTTTCAGATGTAATTATGTCTGAAGAGGTGCATACTGCCTACAGGTTTAATATGAAGTCTCTATTAAGTAAATGTAATTATTTACCAGCAGTAAAACACATACATCTTTAGCAGGAAGGAGTCCTAGTTCAGACATGTTCAGGCTTTATATTCATGTTTAGCTTAAGCCTCTCCCTATTCTGAATGAACAGATAATGGACTTTACATTAATGATCTCTTCTCAGATAAACAAGCTTTTCGGAGTCTAATTTTCACGTACAACTCATGTTGTATCTTGTAAATGAGCAAGCGGTCGAATCCAATTCTCTTCCCTAAGATATCAGGCTCTGTATCTTAATCCAGAAACTAAGTTGTATTATTTATTGCAGCATTTTGTTCAGGCTTTTTCCTCTTATTTCAATGTGTACTTCTGCAAATTTATGATTCCTGTCCTAGGATGGCTATGCTCATGCTCTCTACTATATCTATGGAGGTAGCCATAGCTGTCATCCAGGCTAGACTTTGAACATGTCTTTCTTTCTTCATTTCCGTTGCATGGGGAGATTAGTAGTTTATAGTAGGAAGTTCATATTTTGTGTTTTCTTCTTGTTAAAGAAGAATTCCAGGTAAGGATATTCTTATGTAGCGGGGGTTTAAATTTAGGGGGATACACCTGGGTGGTAGTATGACCCAGGTGTGTATAAATCATAAGAGGATTTAGACCATTTAAATCGTGGAGGATTTGGTGGTGTACTATTCTCCTTGGCCTGTGGGTGGCGGTGTTCCCACGTGTCAAGGTAGAATCACTGCCGCAGTGCTGTCCTTTTTGTCCCGTTCCGGTGGTGGTACAGCGGGGGCGGAGAACCTGCTGTGGCGTCACGGGAGGGGATAAAGGGGAGAGACGCCCTCGCCACGAGGTCTTCTTGAGTGCGCGCCAGGCACCTTAGGCCTGGGCGGTCCGGAGTTCCAGCCCAGGCGCCCTAGGCCTGGTCGGAGCAGAGTTGCCGTCCATCCCAGGCACCTTAAGCCTGGGGTGAGGTACTACACCGGAGGCCTGGGGCCCAGTGACTTTGACTGGGCTCCGCAAGGGCGGGTGAGTCCAAGGGATCCTGAGGTGGATGGGGCCCATGTCTGAGGTGAGGAGGCCGGAGAGGTTACCCGTCTGAAGAGTCCGGAGCAGCATCAACCCGGTGACGGAGGGGCCTCTGGTAACTCCCTTGGAGGGACATCTTCCCCCTGACAGGGGCCACAACGCAGCGAAGATACTCCAATTCATATTCTTCAGAGTCGCTGGAAGAGACTCACAAGTTTCAAGTTTCTCTCTCTAGCCAATGGCTATAGCAACCGCTGGTGAAACCACAGTGGTTTAGTTTATCGTTAGGACAGTGCCTCGACCTGCTCACCCCACCGTATTGAACTGTTTATGGGTCTCAACCTATCGGCTGACAAAGAACTGTTTTAATTGTGTGCTACAATAAAACAAGTGTTGGATCCTTATCGGTGTGTGGAACTCTGGTTAATGGGAGTGAAGGGGAGTGTCAGCACAGCAAGACTTGGTTTTTAATAGAAACACACAGGCCCGAGAAGAATAACTGTTACTGGCTTTCACCTCACCTGCTGCAATGGGGAGGACATGGGCCGTAGCGCATCTCACGTGGGGGCTCGTCCGGGATGATGTGTGTTTTAACCATGGAACTGAGAACGGCTGTGTTTGAACTTTGCTGCCCGGAGGAGTTCCGAGTGGGTCGGCCATGAGATCGGCCAGAGTGCATCCCTGCTCAAAGTCGTGGACATGACCCTAAGACGGGAAAGGCCCATGCATAAGAGCGAGAAGAGGGAGAAGTCCAGCCGTGTGACGTACTACATGTGGGGGCTTTTACTGCACTGCGCCATGAGGCACCCCATAGCTGCGCAGTTCGTGGGCGGAGACTGGTGGAAGCCCGCGAAAATGAGCAAGTTGTGGGAGGAGTCTGGCCATGTGAGGAGATACACATGGAGACTTTGGCGCGTGGTCAGTGCGTGATGGAGCAGCAGATAGTCGGGATGACCTCATGTTCCCCGTGGATTTCGGTTCCCTACCCCACGAAGATGACTGCTTTTGCTGCTCCCCTTACAGACACGGGGATAGACTTAGACCCCGAGGGCAGTTGGCACTGTACACCTGCAGAGACACGGAGGCCCTCGGCGTGATCTGTCCTGGGTGCTCAGGACTGGTGGTCAACCTAAAGTCATTCGGGCTTTGCGAGGCATGCAAGGAGTTTCTATTCGACGTGGAGCCATCCACAGTAAGGCCCTTCTCCTCAACTGCCTCACAGGTACCGCTACTCCGGAAGGGGAGATCCAGGCCTTTGCGGAGGTCCCCGTACGCACTGACCAGGGCGACGTGACTGCCCAACCGGAGACTGAGAAAGAAAAATCCGAGGATGCTGCTTCGGTCGCCACAGATTCCCTGCTCTCACCTCCGAAGAGGAAAGTCGGCCTGGTACAGGCGTCCTGTGGTCATGGTCGAGCTTCACCCCGTCGCTTGCCGGGCCTGGATGGATCCGGTTGGAAGAGTCCTGGACATCCCAGTTCTTCGAAAGGTCAAGGTGAGCCAGGGGCTGGGACTGTGGTGGTGGTTGGAGGTCTCGGGAGTCCCCAGCCGGTGGAGCCCGCTAGGGAGGGTAGTTCCACGTCTACTAGGGACTACCTCCACGCAGAGATGTATGACACCTCCGACCTAGAATCGCTGTCGGACTGTGGAGATGACTGTGAAATAGACTAACTTTTTCACCGCAAAGGCTGGGACAAAATGCCATTGCCTGTGTTACGTGCACCACGGGATCTACCTATGTCCACAGGAGACAGCACGCCCCGGGCGGAAGCCCCAGAGCTCACGAGGAAGCCTAGTCCTTCGCTTGTCATTTCACCACCCGCAGCATCGCCCGTTCCGGTGGCGGGGACACAGCGCACATCACTACGGGCACCAAGATTCAAACCGACGGAGGAAGTGAAAGTACCTCGGCATCCAGAGGCCCTTGTTCCGCCAGGAGAAGGTGAGCGGGCCACAATGCCTCCTTTGGCCCGACTGCAGCGGCTCTTCTGACAGAGGGTCGCCCGTGAGTACGGATGGGAATATCCTTACTTGCCTTGGGACTTACTTTTTGAGGTCGAAGTCCTGCGACAGAGATGGTATGATGAGTTTGTTTGGGAGAAGCTTAAAGTGCCGCATGCCCGCCGGTACTTGTCCTGCTCACCATCAGTGTCCAAACAATTCAGTGACTGCAGAGCAGAATGGATGTGGGGCCGTCATATCCACGCAGACAAGGTGCTTATCTGCCGGAAGGATGGAGAGGACATTGATTATTCGGTTGAAACCTTTGATAAAATCGTGGAGGACTTCTTGGTGTACTATTCTCCTTGGCCTGTGGGTGGCGGTGTTCCCACGGGTCAAGGTAGAATCACTGCCGCAGTGCTGTCCTTTTTGTCCCGTTCCGGCGGTGGTACAGCGGGGGCGGAGAGCCTGCTGTGGCGTCACGGGAGGGGATAAAGGGGAGAGACGCCCTCGCCACGAGGTCTTCTCGAGTGCGCGCCCAGGCACCTTAGGCCTGGGTGCGGGCGGTCCAGGGTTCCAGCCCAGGCGCCCTAGGCCTGGTCGGAGCGGAGTTGGCGTCCATCCCAGGCACCTTAAGCCTGGGGTGAGGTACTACACTGGAGGCCTGGGGCCCAGTGACTTCGACTGGGCTCCACAAGGGCGGGTGAGTCCGAGGGACCCTGAGGTGGATGGGGCCCATGTCTGAGGTGAGGAGGCCGGAGAGTTTACCCGTCTGAAAAGTCCGGAGCAGCATCAACCCGGTGACGGAAGGGCCTCTGGTAACTCCCTTGGAGGGACATCTTCCCCCTGACAGGGGCCACAACGCAGCAAAGGTACTCCAATTCATATTCTTCAGAGTCGCTGGAAGAGACTCACAAGTTTCAAGTTTCTCTCTCTAGCCAATGGCTATAGCAACCGCTGGTGAAACCACAGTGGTTTAGTTTATCGTTAGGACAGTGCCTCAACCTGCTCACCCCACCGTATTGAACTGTTTATGGGTCTCAACCTAACGGCTGACAAAGAACTGTTTTAATTGTGTGCTACAATAAAACAAGTGTTGGATCCTTATCGGTGTGTGGAACTCTGGTTAATGGGAGTGAAGGGGAGTGTCAGCACAGCAAGACTTGGTTTTTAATAGAAACACACAGGCCCGAGAAGAATAACTGGTACTGGCTTTCACCTCACCTGCTGCAATGGGGAGGACATGGGCCGTAGCGCATCTCACCCTCACGTACAACATACCCCTAGACCAGAAAGAGGGGGTGAGGCCGCTACACTTACGTAGTTACATTGGTCCAGCTTATACCAATGTAGCTATGCCTATACCATGTCTGTGGGATCCTTGTGGAAGCTGGAAATCACTGTAGTAGACACCCCTACTTTAGTGATCTCCACTAGCTCTCGGGTCCTGTGCTGAGCGGCTGCCCTGCTGCATTGTGAACACAGATGGCCGGCCACTAGGCATGGATGCCATTCAGAGAATGCTTTGCGTCTTCTCAATTGATGCAAAGCATTCCTTGGTTGGACGAGGTGGAGAGTGTGACATCACTGCCCTGCTTCTAGTCAGTAAGGGGCCCTAGGCAAAAAAGATTGTTACCCCCCTTCCCTTTCTCCACTTAGCTTTAATGGCTGTTATTCTGAGTAATGAGGGCTAAAGATTTTGAACATGTCTAGGAAGAAAATTGTCATACGATTAAATAGGAGCATTTGCACTGAACACAAATCCCCCAATATAATGGTGGTCAGTGTTAATGCCCCAGTTGTACTCCTGGCCAGTGTAAATCAGTAGTTCTCAACCTCATTCTTCAAGTACCCCCAACGGGCCAAGTTTTGGGAACTTCCCTTAGATAAAACAGCTCTTACCAATAATGTCATTTATATTGATTTAAAGCAGCTGTGCAAAGTAAAGGAAAACCTGAAAACATGGCCCGTTGGGGGTATGTGAGGACTGAGGTTGAGAACCACTGGTGTAAATGCTTCCAATAATAGGAAAAGGATCCTATAACATTAATGGTCAGTGTAATGCAGTGTAATGCCCCTTATCATTGGTATTCAGTGAAGGAGGGCCCACTATCACTGATGTCAGTGCAAAAAGGACCCCTATTCATTGGTATTACTAAATTGAAGGAACAGTGATTCCCGCTGACTCTTCTTTATGATGTCATCACTAAAGCTACGTATAAGAGAACCCTTGGGATGAATTTGCCCACAGACCCAGAATACAGCTATTTTCTTTCACTGTAAATACCTTGACTATCATCTAGCCTTTTAGTTCCTGGGGCTCATTAGAGGCAGGGTCATCCTCTGTCCATATTGGGCCACAGGACCTCAGAGGAGTCCACCACTAGCCACATATATTAATACTAGAGGAAGTTCAGCATGACCAGCATTCGGCATGACATTTAGCTTCAAGGTGGTCCACCCACCCCAGTCTCTTTAAAGGCAGAGTCATACCATTCAGCAAACTGCTGGTTGCTAGTGCTGGTGAAAAGGCAGTTAGAGAATTGTTATGTCGCCCAACAGATAAATGTGCATTTTAATAGGCCCAGATCCATCCAAATCAGAAGAGGGATAAGCCATATTCGGACTAGTCATGAGAAACTTTTAAGGACAGCCATGAAGCAAGACAACAGTGCTCTAACCATGAGGCTGGTATAAATAGATAGAAATTAAATATCTGTTTAAAATTCCGAAAAAAAAAATGTTGTCATGAAAACCCCCTGAAGACAGAGTATCTTGAGATGGGTTACATTTAAATAGCTGTGAACGCAAATTTAAGCAACAATTATTTTTTTAAAGGCTAAACTATTTATCTTTAGTATTTTCAAAACCACAGGGCAAATTCCCTTATAATTATATAATATGGCAGATATTTTCTTTGATCAGAAACTCAGGCCTTAGGAATTTACAGGTGGTCAACACCTGGCTAAAAGGTAAATATGTTCAAAGCAAGAGATTTCCACTGTCATTAAAAATTCATCAGGGTTCACATTATATCCAAAGCAGTTTATTCAATTGGTATGTGCAAGTACCCCCCAGGTGACCAATTAGAAAAGATCTTTCATTGATCTGATATTGATAACATGAAATTTAATTGGTTGGGGTGGGTACTTGCATTATCCCTAAGCCCGTTTTTAATGTCATTGAAAAAAACGGCATTTTTCTCGACGTGATTCTTCTCAAGCCTGCCTTGCCTACACACTATCGTGGAAAAAAATGCTTGAGTAAAGCACGGTGACGTACAACACGTACAACGGCACTATAAAGGGGAAGTTCCATTCGGATGGCGCCACCCTTCATGTTAGTAAAGTTTGTTGAGAGACAATTCACGCTTTTCAGCCTCTTTCTTTTCAGTCCGTTACAGCGTGACGAATGTGCTATCTCCATTACGAACGCTAGTTTTACCAGAACGAGCGCTCCCGTCTCATACTTGATTCTGAGCATGCGCATTTTTTTTCACGTCGTTAAAGCCTACACACGGCCGTTTTTCATGACGAGAAAAACGACGAGGTGAAAAACGACGAGAAAAATTAGAGCATGTTCCAATTTTTTCATGCCCATTTTTCACATCGTGAAAAATGCTCTGAAGCCCACACACAATCATTTTTAACCACTTAACAACCACCTGCCGACAAATAACGTCGACAAGGTGGTTGCTTAACTCTGGGAGGACGTTATATAACGTCCTCCCAGAATCGCGCTCCCGAGGACCCGGCGGATCACGAATCGCGGTAAATCGCCGCTGATAGCGGCCGTTTACCACGTGATCGCTCCGTCAAATGACGGAGCAATCACTTGTAAACAGACCGGCGTCATTTGATGACGCCGGTTCCTCCCTCCCCTCTCTGTACCGATCGGTACAGTGTGAGAGGGGAGGGGGAGGGAGCGGATGGCAGCAGCAGCACTGTGGGCTGGATCTGTGACAATTGCAGTCACAGATCCAGCCATCCATCCATCCCTGCTCAGCCATCCCTGTACTATACCCTGCCAATACTCTGCAATACACCCTGCCAATACTCTGCAAAATACCCTGCCAATACCCTGGTGCAATACTCTGCAATACCCTGGTGCAATACTCTGCAATACCCTGGTGCAATACTCTGCAATACACTGGTGCAATACTCTACAATACCCTGGTGCAATACTCTGCAATACCCTGCGAAATACTCTGCAATACCCTGCGAAATACTCTGCAATACCCTGGTGCAATACTCTGCAATACCCTGGTGCAATACTCTGCAATACCCTGGTGCAATACTCTGCAATACCCTGGTGCAATACTCTGCAATACCCTGCACAATACTCTGCAATACCCTGCACAATACTCTGCAATACCCTGCAAAATACTCTGCAATACCCTGCAAAATACTCTGCAATACCCTGCGCAATACTCTGCAAAATACTCTGCAATACCCTGCACAATACTCTGCAATACCCTGCACAATACTCTGCAATACCCTGCACAATACTCTGCAATACCCTGCACAATACACTGCAATACCCGCCACAATACTCTGCAATACCCTCCACAATACTCTGCAATACCCTCCACAATACTCTGCAATACCCTCCACAATACCCTGTGCAATACCCTCCACAATACCCTGTGCAATACCCGTGCAATACCCTGCCATACACCGCAATACCCTGCCATACACCGCAATACCCTGCCATAGTCCGCAATACTCCGCAATGCCCTGCAATACTCCGCAATGCCCGGCAATACTCCGCAATGCCCACTTCCCGCCCGCCGGCCGTCATATGACGTCCTTGACTTTGTGCGGAGATATCTGAATGATGGGAGCAGCTACAGGCATCATTCAGATATTAGCTTTTTCAGCCGGCGATTCCCTACACCATAAGAACAATCATAGCGGCTGTTCCGCCGCTTGATCATTCTTACGGGAGGCGAGAGGGGATGTCCCCCCCCCCCGCCGCCGCCCTCCGGTGCTTCTACCGACTCACCGCTACGATCAAAGCCAGGATTGTTGTTTTTTTTTTTTTTTTTTTTCAGGCTTCCCAGCCTAGAGGTGAGATGTGGGGTCTTATTGACACCCCCCCCCCCCATATCTCACTGTAAAGAGGACCTGTCATGCCATATTCCTATTACATGGGATGTTTACGTTCCTTGTAATAGGTATAAAAGTGATCAAAAAAATGTTTAGGGCGGAAAAACATGTCAAACTAAAATAAATAAAGTAAAATGAAGAATAAATTTTTTTTTTTTTTTTTAAAGCGCCCCTGTCCCCGTGAGCTCGCATACGCATACGCATACGTAAGTCCCGCCCACATATGAAAACGGTTTTCAAACCACACATGTGAGGTATCTCTGCGAACGTTAGAGCGAGAGCAATCATTTTGGCCCTAGACCTCCTCTGTAACTCAAAACATGTAACCAGTAAAAATATTTAAAGCGTCGCCTATGGGGATTTTTTAAGTAGCGAAGTTTGGCGCCATTCCACGAGTGTGTGCAATTTTTAAGGGCGACATGTTAGGTATCTATTTACTCGGCGTAACTTCATCTTTCACATTATGCAAAAACATTGGGCTAACTTTACTGTTTTTTTTTTTTTAAGCACAAAACATTTTTTTTCCGTAAAAAACGCGTTAAAAAAATTGCTGCGCAAATATCGTGCGAGATAAAAAGTTGCAACAACCACCATTATATTCTCTAAGGTCTTTGCTAAAAAAACATATATAATGTTTTGGGGTTCTATGTAATTTTCTAGCAAACAAATGATGATTTTTACATGTAGGAGAGAAATGTCAGAATTGGCCTTGGTGCTCCAGAACGCCTGAAGGTGCTCCCTGCATGTCGGGCCTCTGTATGTGGCCACGCTGTGTAAAAGTCTCACACATGTGGTATCGCCATACTCGGGAGTAATAGCAGAATGTGTTTTGGGGTGTAATTTGTGGAATGCATATGCTGTGTGTGAGAAATAACCTGCTAATATGACAATTTTGTGAAAAAAAAAGAGAAAAAAATAATCTTGATTTTGCAAAGAATTGTGGGAAAAAATGACAACTTCAAAAAACTCACAATGCCTCTTTCGGAATACCTTGGAATGTCTTCTTTCCAAAAAGGGGTCATTTGGGGGGTATTTGTACTTTTCTGGCATGTTAGGGTCTCAAGAATTGAGATAGGCCGTCAGTACTTCAGGTGTGATCAATTTTCAGATATTGGCACCATAGCTTGTGGACTCTATAACTTTCACAAAGACCAAATAATATACACCAATTTGTACTTATTTTTACCAAAGATATGTAGCAGTATAAATTTTGGCCAAAATTTATGAAGAAAAAATAGTAATTTGCAAAATTTTATAACAGAAACGAAAAAAAAATATTTTTTTTACAAAATTTTCAGTCTTTTTTCTCTTATAGCGCAAAAAATAAAAAACCCAACAGTGATTAAATACCACCAAAAGAAAGCTCTATTTGTGTGAAAAAAAGGACAAAAATTTCATATGGGTACAGTGTTGTATGACTGAGTAATTGTCATTCAAAATGTGAGAGCACCGAAAGCTGAAAATTGGTCTGGTTATTAAGGGGGTTTAAGTGCCCAGTGGTCAAGTGGTTAATGACCATTTAAAAAAATTGCATTTTTCTCGTCATTAAAAACGGTCGTGTGTACGCGGCATTATAGAAAATGCACAGGTTACAGAGCAAACCATTCTGACACCAATTACCATGTTATTTGTTTTTTTGAGTCTACCATTGTAGTACAGAAAAATGAATGATATACAGGTACGGTATATGAATGCACAAAAGTACTTAAAGCGGACCTTCAGTAATTTTTTCAACTTTCCATCTATTAAGCACTTCAATACCAGGCACTTACACCCCCTTCCTGCTCAAGCCAATTTTCAGCTTTCTGCGCTGTCACTGTTTAAGGCCCCGTTCACACCTATGCAAATTGGTAGTGGCTTAAACGGCATCCAATTCGCATAACATTTTAAAATATATTGATTTCAATTAGGCTGGTTCACATATGTGCGATGCATTCACACTGCGCATTGCCCAAAAAGCTTGTGCGTTTTCTAGGCATTGCGGTGCGAATTGTCTACCCATTATGTTCTATGGGAACGCATATGAATCATGAGGGTGAACTCCACGGCAAATTTTAGATAAAAACCGTCATGGGTTCCCCTCCGGGAGCATACCAGGCCCTTAAGTCTGGTATGGATTTTAAGCGGAACCCCTACGCTGAAAAAACGGCATGGGGGGTCCCCCCAAAATCCATACCAGACCCTTATCTGAGCACGCAGCCCGGCCGGGCAGGAAAGGGGGTGGGGACGAGCAAGCGCCCCCCCTCCTGAAGCGTACCAGGCCACATGCCCTCAACATGGGGGGTGGGTGCTTTGGGGCAGGGGGGCGCCCTGCGGCCCCCCACCCCAAAGCACCTTGCCCCTATGTTGATGGGGACAAGGGCCTCTACCCAACAACCCTGGCCGTTGGTTGTCGGGGTCTGCGGGCGGGGGGCTTATCGGAATCCGGGAGCCCCCTTTAATAAGGGGGCCCCCAGATCCCGGCCCCCCACCCTATGTGAATGAGTATGGGGTACATCGTACCCTTACCCATTCACCTGGTGGAAAAAAAATGTCAATAAAAAAACACACTACACAGGTTTTTAAAGTAATTTATTAGGCAGCTCCGGGGGTCTTCTTCCGACTTCGGGGGTCTCTTCTTCTGCTCTCCGATGTCGTCTCTGCGCTCTCTAGTTCTTCTCCCGCTCTCCAGTGCCTTCTTCCTTCTGCTGGGCACCTCTGCTATCTTCTTACAGCTCTTTTGCTAGCGGCGGCCCGGTCTACTCCGTAGTCTTCTTCCCTCTTCTCTTCTTCGATGTTGACACAGCGCTACCTCCTGCTGTATTGCCGGTGTCTTGCCAAAAAAGTTCCCCCGGCGGATAAGGACCGGCACAGGCGCCTCCGAAAATAGCCGAACATATAGAGCTGAGAGTCAGCTCTAGCCGGCACCTGCGCACACCAAGTTGTACTGCCGAGGCGGTGGTGCTACACTTATTACATCCAGGCTCATTCCTTACTATCCCCGTGGACATGGAGCATGTTAAAAAAAGAGCCATGAGGCTGAGCGAGGTCCTTGTCGCCCTGGACCTGTTGCAATAACTATTTACATCAACATTGCAGAAGCATCCGCCCCTTGCAGAGTAGCACTAGCATCGGGAGCATGCGTAGTCATTGCGCAGGCGCCGTCTAGAGCTGACTCTCAGCTCTACATGTTTGCCTATTTTCAGAGCTCAGGGGGGTGCGCGGTGCGCAGCGATTTATATAGGCATGGGGCGTGGTCACTGGGTGATGACCCCGCCCCCGTATGACGTCACAGTCCCATAATTCCCCGGGACTGTGGCGTCATACGGGGGCGGGGTCACCGGGTGGCATCACCCGGTGACCACACCCCATGCCTATATAAATCGTTGCGCACCCGGCATTACAGCCGGAGGCAGCGTCGTGTCAACATCGAAGAAGAGAAGAGGGAAGAAGACTACGGAGTAGACCGGCCTGCCGCTATCAAAAGAGCTTGGGTGAGGGGCCGGGATCTGGGGGCCCCCCTTATTAAAGGTGGCTCCCGGATTCCGATAAGCCCCCCGCCCGTAGAACCCGACAACCAACGGCCAGGGTTGTTGGGTAGAGGCCCTTGTCCTCATCAACATGGGGCAAGGTGCTTTGGGGTGGGGAGCTGCAGGGCGCCCCCCTGTCCCAAAGCACCCACCCCCCATGTTGAGGGCATGCGGCCTGGTATGGTTCAGGAGGGGGGCGCCGGTTAAGGGCCTGGTATGCTCCTGGAGGGTAACCCATGCCGGTTTTTATTTAAAATTTGGCGTGGAGTTCCCCCTTCATGATAACAGCGGCTTCCCTCCCCTCTCCTCTCCTAGGTCAGCAAATCCGCAGCTAGAACACAGACGAACCACTGAACCACTGATAGATATCTTGCCAAAGACTCCAGGGCTCAAAAAAGGAAAGCACAAGTGTGAATCCAGCCTAAATGACAATTGCGCGGTCATGCTACACTGCACCCAAACATAATTTTTATAATTTTGTTCCCACAAATAGAGCTTTCTTTTGGTGGTATTTGATCAGCTCTACGGTTTTTATTTTTTGCTAAACAAATTTAAAAAAACGAAAAAACAAAACAAAAACGTTTTTCTTTTGTTTCTGTTATAAAATTTTGGAAATAAGTAAGTTTTTTCCTTCACTGATGGGCACTGATAAGGCTTCACTGACGGGAACTGATAAGGCGGCACAGATGAGGTGGCACCAATGAGGTGGCACTGATGGGCACTGACAGGCACTGAAGATGGGCACTGATATGCGGCACTGATGGGCATTGATGGGTAGCACTGATATGCAGCACTGATGGACATTGATAGGCGGCACTGATGGGCACTCATAGGTGGCACTGATGGGCACTGATAGGCAACACTGATGGGCACTAAAAGGCTGCAATGATGGGTACTTATGGGTGGCACTAATAGGCGGCACTGCTGGGCACTGATAGGTGGCACTTCTGGGCACTGATACGTGCCACTGATGGGCACTGATATGCGCACTGATAGATGGCACTGATAGGCATCCCTGGTGGCACTGGTAGGCATTGTGGATGAACAATGATTGGCAGCTGCCTGGGCACAGATTGGCATTTCCCTGGTGGTCTGGGGGGAATACCTGGTGGTCCAGTAGTGTGATGGCCATCCCTGGTGGTCCCGGCGGCATCCTGGTGGTCCTGGGCGGGCATCCAAGGGGGGGCTGCGCTGATAAACAGCAGCCGATCGGCTCTCTTCTACTCGTGTCTGTCAGACGCGAGTGAGGAAAAGCCGATCAACTGCTCTTCCTGTTTACATCGTGATCAGCCGTGATTGGATACGGCTGATCATGTGGTAAAGAGCTTCCATCAGAGGCTCTTTACCGAGATCGGTGTAGCGGTGTGTCAGACTGACACGCCGCACCACCGATCGCTGCGATGTGCGCAGCGGCTGTTATCATATCATATGACGTCCAGTCAGGATAACTGAACCACCGCCCGCCCGTCATTCTGCTATAGGCCGGGCGGGAAGTGGTTAAATGTTTTGCCCTTGTTGTTTTAACTTTGGATAGTAAAACATTTTTTTTCTGCCAGTAAATACCTTATACAGCCCACTCCCTGTTTCTTGTGTGGTCATTAGCCTAGGCTTATGACATCATCTCTATCGTGAGAGTTTGCCAGGAAGGGAGGGGGAATGAGTCATAAGAGGACCAGTGAGAGCTGCAGAGCTGGAGGTGTGTGTCTGTGTAAATCCAGGAAGTGAACAGGCAGCAGCTTCAGCTGCCCACAGTTAAAATGAATGCAGCCAGACTCAGTGGAGGGAGATTTCTGCAGCATATTTGGCAAGTACAGAATCACAGTATATATAAAATAATATGCAAAGTGGTTGGAGGGAAGCTTCAAAATGGCAAAGATGTTTTTATTACAAATTATGTGAGCAGACTGCAGTTCCTCTTTAAGCAGAAAAGCCATACTGAGTTAATTGTCAATAACTATCAAATTGTGAAGCGTTGTGTGGTTTGATACCTTTCTATCAAATCCAGCATTAACTTTTTCAGCAATTTGAGCTACAGTATCTCTTCTATTGGCCGCCCTTGACCCTTTCGCTGGGTTTTCCTTCCTTGGACCAGGTCCAAAGCCTTGGTAGGTGATGACCACTTCAGACCAGGAGTATCCCACAAGAGCTGCAGTTTTGGTTTTGCTCTGACCCAGTCATCTAGCCATTATGCCGCGTACACACGATCGTGATTCACGGCGGTTAAAAAACCGCCGTGAATCATGACATGAAAAACGAGGGAACGGCTTGTTCCCCCACACACGGTCGTTTTTCCCGTAATTTTTTCTCTTGTCGAGAAAAACGACCGTGTGTAGGCTCCGTGGCAGTGTTTCCCTATGGGAAAACTGCAGCGGAAAAAAATTACGGGAAAAACGACGAGAGAAAAATTAGAGCATGTTTTTCTCGTCGTTTTTAATGCCGTTTTTTCACGTCGGGAAAAATGACAAAAAGGCCACACACGGTCGTTTTTCTTGTTGAAAAATAAAAATTCATTTTTCACGACATTACAATTTGGTCCTTCTCAAAATCGCTCAAATCCTTTTGCTTGCCCATTTTTCTACTTTAACCACTTAAGCCCCGGACCAATATGCAGCTAAAGGACCAGGCCCCTTTTTGCGTTTCGGCACTGCGTCAATTTAACTGACAATTGCGCGGTCGTGCAACGTGGCTCCCAAACAAAATTGGCGTCCTTTTTTTTTCCACAAATAGAGCTTTCTTTTGGTGGTATTTGATCACCTCTGCGGTTTTTATTTTTTGCGCTATAAACAAAAATAGAGTGACAATTTTGAAAAAAATTAAATATTTTTTACTTTTTGCTATAATAAAAATATATATATATATATATATATATAAAAAAAAAAATCCACAGTTTAGTCCGATACGTATTCTTCTACACATCGGACACTTTTGGCACCATTTTGGGGACATTGTCATTTTTACAGTGATCAGTGCTATAAAGATGCACTGATTACTGTGAAAATGACACTGGCAGTGAAGGGTTTAACCTCTAAGTGGCGCTGTAGGGGTTAAGTGTTCCCTAGGAAGTGATTCTTACTGTAGGGGGCGTGGCTACACATTACACGTCACTGATCGTCTGTCCTGATGACAGGGAACAGACGATCACTGACATGCCACGGAGAAGAGCGGGGAAAGGTTTGTTTACACTCACCTCTCCCCGTTCTTCAGCTCTGTGACCCGATCGCGGGACACCGTCGGCGATCGGGTCCCGCGGGCGCAGTCACGGAGCTCAGGACCGGGTCGCAAGCGCGCCGCCGGCGGCGCACGCGCGATCCACGGCTGGGCTCTTAAAGGGCAACATACCTGTACGTTGATGTGCCCAGCCGTGCCATTCTGCCGACGTATATCGGCGTGAGGCGGTCCTTAAGTGGTTAAATACATGAACTTCAGGGACGACATGTTTACTCTTGTCTTCCACAACTCCACCTTAGTAGCAGAGATTGGCACAGCTGTTTCTGTTTCAGTTAACGACTCTTTCAACCTACATATAAAGGGTGATGCCGTATACACACGATCGATTTTCTCGACGGTGAAAACACCGTCGAGAAAATCGACGGGAAAAACGAGGAACAGCTTGTTCCCCTACACAGCCGTTTTTCCCGACATTTTTTCTCTCGGTCGAGAAAAACTACCATGTGTGTGCTCCCCGGCAGTGTTTCCCTATGGGAAAACTGCAGCGGAAAAAAATGCCGTGAATCACGACGAGAAAAATTAGAGCATGTTCTAATTTTTCTCATCGTGATTAATGCCGTTTTTCTCGTCGGGAAAAATTACCAAAAGCCCACACACTGTCGTTTTTCTCGTCAAAGAGAAAAAATGTCATTTTTCCCGACGAGAAAAATGGCCGTGTGTACGCGGCATAAGAATCGATGCCAGATTGAAGTCAAAGGGTAGTCACACCAAACATTGATTTGATGTAGATTTTCTTCTGTTTGCTCACTTTGCATTTTGTTAACTGATAAAAATAAACAAAAAACAAGACGTTTCAAGTCCCAGGTCATACACCATGGCAAGACCGAGCACAGCAACAAGCCACAAGGTAGTTCTACTACATAAGCAAGGTCTCTCCCAGCCATAGGCGTGCGCACAGGGTGTGCCGGGTGTGCCTAGGCACACCCTAATCAGCCCATGTGCATTAGCATTATCAAGGAGCAACACCAGGTGGGTGGTTGGGGGTGCCAGTGGCCATTGTAAATGCCCCCATTATATTAAAATCTAGGTTCTAGGGTGTATAGTAATATATGCTCCCAATCAACTGGCTCCCACCACCAGCGCCCCTTCCTATGACAGCAGGTGGCGTTCATGTGTGTTTGAGCTTTGGAGTGCACACCCTAATACAATAGGCTGCGCACACCTATGCTCCCAGCCAAAGCTGACTGGGGTTTCAAGATATGCTGTTCAAGTTTTTTTGAAGGAGCACAAAGAAATGGGCAGTATTCAGGACTGTAGATGCAGTGGTTGGGTAAGGAAACCTAATGCAGCAGATTATTATTATTATTATTATACAGGATTTATATAGCGCCAACAGTTTGCGCAGAGCTTTACAACATCAGGGAAGACAGTACAGTCACAATACAATTCAATACAAAGGGATCAGAGGGCCCTGCTCATTAGAGCTTACAGTCTAGAAGGGGGGTCAAGTGAAACAAAGGGTAGTAGCTGTGGGGGATGATCAGGTGGACAAAATGAAAATACAGTTGTTAGGTGTGGGTAGGATAGGCTTCTCTGAAGAGAAGGGTATGAAAGACACGTCATGCTTGTAGGTGGGGTGCAAAGTGGAATGAAGAACTTGTATTGAAATAGCACAGCAACAGTTCACAACAAACCCAATGGGAAGCTGCCCAGCAGGGTACACTCAAGGTTTACAGTAATGTGAAGAGAGCGGGTATCAGCCAAATTGACATTGTCTGTTAAGAGATCAGAGTTGTGCCTGGCTGTCTAGTGCCCAAGCAACCCTACGCTTTCCCTCCTCATCAGGAACCTTTCCCTTACTGCTAGTACTGTATCTAACAGGAAGGGTAACTGTCCCTACTCTATCAACTCGCAAAATGTGTGCCAAACCTGGGAGTCGGGTACCTAAATAGGCTCTGCCTGACCCAAGATGGCTGATTGAGTCACATAGGGTGGCAGCATCCAAAAGGATAGCCTCCCCAGTGACCCAGGAAACCACAGAGGAACCTCGCTCCTCCCGACTTAAACCCTCTCAAACAACAGCTTTACTGTAGAGAAAGTAGACTGTACTTGCCTACATCCCTTCAACAGCGGAAGATGTCCAGCAGTGTCATCAGCACAGAACTGCCAGAAACGAGTGAGACCCAAGTATACCCATCTACTGTTAGGAGAAGTCTGGCAAGAAGTGGTCTTCATGGAAAAATTGCAAAAGCCATACCTCTGATGTGGAAACAAGGCTAAGTGGCGCAACTATGCACGAAAACATGGGAACTGGGGTGCAGAAAAATGCCAGCAGGTGCTCTGGACTGATGAGTGCAAATTTGAAATATTTGGCTGTAGTGGGAGACAGTTTGTTCGCTGAAGAGAGGTATAAAAAGGAGTGTCTGCAGGAAACAGTGAAGCATGGTGGAGGTTCCCTGCAAGTCTGGGGTTGGTTGCATTTCAGCAAATGGAGTGGGAGATTTGGTCAGGATCAGTGGTGTCCTCCGTGCTGAGGAATACAGGCAGATATTTATCCATCATGCCATACCATCAGGGAGACGCCTTATTGGCCCCAGATATATTCTGCAGCAGGACAATGACCTCAAACATACAGCCATTGTCATTAGGAACTATCTTCAATGAAGAACAAGGAGTCCTGGAAGTAATGATTTGGCCCCACAGAGCCCTGATCTCAACATCTGGGAGTCTGGCATAACATGAAGAGACAGAAGGATGTGAGGCAGCCTACATCCACAGAAGATCTGTGGTTAGTTCTCCAAGATGTTTGGAACAACCTACCTGCCATTCCTGAAACTGTGCACAAGCACTGTGCGTACCTAGAAGAAATTATGCAGTTTTGGTGACAGCAAATATTGATTTGATTTGAATTTCTCTTCTGTTCATTTACTTTCCATGTTTCCATTTTGTTCAATAAAATAAACTATTAACACTTCTATTTCTGAAAGGATTCTTAATTTTTTAGCATTTTTTCAAACCTACCTATTACTTCTGCACAGTAGTGTATGTATATGTATATATATATATATATATATATATATATATATATATATATACTGTATATATATATCTATATATATATATATTAGTGTAGCGTCCCTGCTCCCAATGACTGGGCGCTATGTTTCAATTTAGAGGGTATCTGAGCCAATAGTTAGGCTCAGGCCTCGTACACACGGCCGATTTTCTCGGCAAGAATCAGCAAGAAACTTGCTGGCAGAGATGTCTTGCCAAGTAAATCGGTCGTGTGTACGCTGCTATCGGGTTTCTCGTCGAGAAAACCGACAAGAAACCTCGACGAGAAAATAGAGAACCTGCTCTCTATTTTCTCGTCGAGATTCTCCTCGGCATGTTTCTCGACGAGAAAAGTGAGTGTGTGTACACTTACCTGTCCTCCCAGAGGAATGAATTTGACGCATGCGCGGTAGCTTCCTAGGCATACGTAGGGTATACCAAGATGGCGGCGACGGCATCGAATGTGACGAGCGCATGCTCGTCGTAGTCGATGACGTCACCGCGTACGCTCCATTCAAAGAACCGCGGGTTCTTTGAAACGAGCGTGTGTACACTCGGCCGGGACAAGTTTCTTGTCCAAGAATCTCGTCGAAAAAAACGACATGTTTTTTTCAACGAGAATCTCGGCCGTGTGTACGAGGGCTCAGATGTAATAATTGTTGCTAAATTAGCTTCTGTTCCGGCTATGGCTGTGTTGGGCAGACTTCACACTTTTCGCCTGCAGGTGGCGTTACCACCTAAGGCCAATGTGGAAGACTGACAAGCCAGAGTGTATTGGGTGCCTTCCCTGCGGTAACAGTTCAGTGGGCGTGGTCTACCCACTGAGCATGCTGGGGAAGGGTACTTAAGGGGCAGACGCCATCTTTTGGGGTCCTTCGTCCCCTCGCGGCCCTCCTCGTGTGATTTTGGCCTCGGAGCCGTGCTGGTCCGAGGCTGCAACTCTACCAGGTAGGCCCAGTTATGCTGACTGGGCCTACACTTTGAAGGTGATCCTGTGCTGCCCGTCCTGAGGGAGGAAGCCACTCAATGGAGGAAACAAGGGGAGGACCTGTCCTGGAAAAGACCAAGCGGAAGGCTGGTGTCTTGAGGAGGGTCTGGTAATTCTATTGGAGGATGCACCGCAGTTAAGTTCACTGTACAGTCTGCCGGGTTGGCTTAAAGGCTCTTAACTGTTTGGCTGGATCCCGGATTATCCTGTGGCAGAAGATCCCGGATTATCCAATTTTGTCCACAACCGGTCTGTGGCAGAGGCTGGTCCTGATCATTGTTCGTGCATTATTCCGGCTGCTAGGCCAGGTGAGAGGGGCCTATCCGGGTGAGCAATACCCACTCAGGGAGGAATGGTGACTAACTTTATACGTGAGAAGTTTCCCCAATTATCTGTACTGTGTGCCTGAATCCAGTGGCATAGCGTGGGTTGTCAGCACCCGGGGCAAGGCAAGTAATTTGCGCCCCCTAACCTGTGGACTTTTTGCACTCCCCGAGTCCCTTCCCTTCCTAGAATAGTACTGAACTATTCCTAAACTGACCTACCTTATTCCTAAACTGACCTACCTGACCACTAATCTACCTGATTCCTATACTGACCACTACACTAACCTATATGATTCCTATACCAACAACTACACTGACCTACCTGATTCCTACATCGACCACTACACCCTGACCACTACAATACACACTAACCTACCTGATTCCTATACTGACCACTACACTATACTACTACACAATACACTACACTGACCACTACACACCACACTGACCATTCCTATACTGACCCTTACACTAACCTACCTGATTCCTACATTGACCACTACACTACACACTGACCTACCTGATTCCTATACTGACCACTACACAATCCACTACACTACACAATACACACCACACCAACCTACCTGATTCCTATACTCACCACTACACACCACACTAACCTACCTGATTCCTATACTGACCACTACACTACACACTGACCATTACGCTACATGCCACACTGACCACTACGCTACATGCCACACTGACCACTACGCTACACGCCACACTGACCACTACACTACATGCCACACTGACCACTACGTTACAGCCACACAGACCACTATGCTACACGCCACACAGACCATTACGCTACACACCACACTGACCACTACGCTACACGCCACACAGACCACTACGCTACACACCACACTGACCACTACGCTACACACTACACTGACCACTACACACCACACTGACCACTACACACCACACTGACCACTACGCTACACTGACCACTACACTACATGCCACACTGACCACTACGCTACAAGCCACACTGACCACTACACACCACACTGACCACTACGCTACAAGCCACACTGACCACTACACACCACACTGACCACTACGCTACAAGCCACACTGACCACTACACTACACACCACACTGACCACTACGCTACACGCCACACTGACCACTACGCTACATGCCACACTGACCATTTCGCTACACACCACACTGACCACTACACACCACACTGACCACTACCCTACACTGACCACTACACTACACGCCACACTGACCACTACCCTACAAGCCACACTGACCACTACCCTACACGCCACACTGACCACTACGCTACAAGCCACACTGACCACTACACACCACACTGACCACTACGCTACACTGACCACTACACTACACGCCACACTGACCACTACGCTACACGCCACACTGACCACTACACTACACGCCACACTGACCACTACGCTACACGCCACACTGACTACTACACTACAAGCCACACTGACCACTACGCTACAAGCCACACTGACCACTAAACACCACACTGACCACTACGCTACACTGACCACTACACTACACGCCACACTGACCACTACGCTACACGCCACACTGACCACTACGCTACACGCCACACTGACCACTACGCTACACGCCACACTGAACACTACGCTACACTGACCACTACGCTACACGCCACACTGACCACTACGCTACACGCCACACTGACCACTACGCTACACGCCACACTGACCACTACACACCACACTGACCACTACGCTACACTGACCACTACACTATACGCCACACTGACCACTACGCTACAAGCCACACTGACCACTACACACCACACTGACCACTACACACCACACCGACCACTACGCTACAAGCCACACTGACCACTATGCTACAAGCCACACTGACCACTACGTTACACGCCACACAGACCACTACGCTACATGCCACACAGACCACTACGCTACACACCACACTGACCACTACGCTACACGCCACACAGACCACTACGCTACACACCACACTGACCACTACGCTACACACTACACTGACCACTGCACACCACACTGACCACTGCACACCACACTGACCACTACACACCACACTGAGCACTACATACCACACTGACCACTACATACCACACTGACCACTACGCTACACTGACCACTACACTACATGCCACACTGACCACTACGCTACAAGCCACACTGACCACTACACACCACACTGACCACTACGCTACAAGCCACACTGACCACTACACTACACGCCACACTGACCACTACGCTACACGCCACACTGACCACTACGCTACATGCCACACTGACCATTTCGCTACACACCACACTGACCACTACACACCACACTGACCACTACGCTACACTGACCACTACACTACACGCCACACTGACCACTACCCTACAAGCCACACTGACCACTACGCTACACGCCACACTGACCACTACGCTACAAGCCACACTGACCACTACACACCACACTGACCACTACGCTACACTGACCACTACACTACACGCCACACTGACCACTACGCTACACGCCACACTGACCACTACGCTACACGCCACACTGACCACTACGCTACACGCCACACTGACTACTACACTACAAGCCACACTGACCACTACGCTACAAGCCACACTGACCACTACACACCACACTGACCACTACGCTACACTGACCACTACACTACACGCCACGCTGACCACTACGCTACACGCCACACTGACCACTACGCTACACGCCACACTGACCACTACGCTACACGCCACACTGAACACTACGCTACACTGACCACTACGCTACACGCCACACTGACCACTACGCTACACGCCACACTGACCACTACGCTACACGCCACACTGACCACTACACACCACACTGACCACTACGCTACACTGACCACTACACTATACGCCACACTGACCACTACGCTACAAGCCACACTGACCACTACACACCACACTGACCACTACACACCACACCGACCACTACGCTACAAGCCACACTGACCACTATGCTACAAGCCACACTGACCACTATGCTACACGCCACACTGACCACTACGCTACATGCCACACTGACCACTATGCTACACGCCACACTGTCCACTACGCTACACGCCACACTGACCACTACGCTACAAGCCACACTGACCACTACGCTACAAGCCACACTGACCACTACGCTATAAGCCACACTGACCACTACGCTACAAGCCACACTGACCACTACGCTACACGCCACACTGACCACTATGCTACACGCCACACTGACCACTACGCTACACGCCACACTGACCACTACGCTACAAGCCACACTGACCACTACACCACAAGCCACACTGACCACTATGCTACAAGCCACACTGACCACTACACCACAAGCCACACTGACCACTACGCTACAAGCCACACTGACCACTACGCTACACGCCACACTGACCACTACACTGCAAGCCACACTGACCACTACACTACAAGCCACACTGACCACTACGCTACAAGCCACACTGACCACTACGCTACAAGCCACACTGACCACTACACACCACACTGACCACTACTCTACACTGACCACTATGCTACACGCCACACTGACCACTACGCTAAATGCCACACTGACCACTACGCTAAATGCCACACTGACCACTACGCTACACGCCACACTGACCACTACGCTACACGCCACACTGACCACTACGCTACACGCCACACTGACCACTATGCTACAAGCCACACTGACCACTACACCACAAGCCACACTGACCACTACGCTACACGCCACACTGACCACTACGCTACACTGACCACTACGCTACAAGCCACACTGACCACTACGCTACAAGCCACACTGACCACTACGCTACAAGCCACACTGACCACTACACCACAAGCCACACTGACCACTACGCTACAAGCCACACTGACCACTACGCTACAAGCCACACTGACCACTACGCTACACACCACACTGACCACTACGCTACACGCCACACTGACCACTACACTACTACACAATACACTATACACTACACGCCACACTGACCACTACACTACTACACAATACACTATACACTACCCACAGACCACTACACAATACACTACATACTGACCGCTACACAATACTCTACCCACAGACCAATACACCACACACACACTATACATTACACACAATACACATATACAATCCACAACACATTACACTATACACTGACTTTATGGCTGCTCCCTCTCTCCCCAGACCATATCTACTCCCCCCCCCCTCCCCTCGGCCAGCAACAAAACTCACGAGTGATGAGTCTCTTACCTTTTTTTTTTCTTCCGTGATCTGCTCTGCCTCTGCGCCGCCGCCTGTCACACTGCCTGCCTCGGCGGGGACATGATCGATCGGTGACCCGGAGAGGAGGAGGAGGATGAGAGTAGAAGAACAAGACATCTGTGATCGGGGCGGGCACAGACTGCATGCCCCGGTGCCTGGCGGGCACATGATCGGTGACCCGGAGAGGAGAGAAGGAGAACAACACAAGGGGTTAATCAAGCACACTCGGGATAAGGGTGTGTAAGCAAAACTGAAATAAGGGCAGAGATAAAATGATTAGGAAGATAATAATGAACAAATTAGGTCAGTGTCATATTAGTCCATACTTGTAAAAATGACTAGTCCACAGAGAAGGCTGCCGGCTGACAGATAGAAGGGATCTGAAATAGCACAAGGGAAACAAAAAAGCAGCGCCTTCTAAGCGTAGCAGTCAGTAGAAATTTATTGAAAAATAAAACCAAATACAGGTGATGCACTCACAAAGGGAGAAGTTAAAAGAGCTTATCTGAAGTGGAATCTGAAATGGTAGAGTTCATCCGCTCATCCCGGGAATGTAATGCTGTGTGTCCAGAGGTAGAGGGGAGATGGTGTCTCTAAGCCTCTTCTCAGTAGTCGTTGTTGTACACCGTAGAGCGGAACCACTCACTCGCAATAGCAGAGCGGGGGACGACTTGGCTGGAACAAAACAGCAGAATCCTTCCCACTGACCCCACGACCCGGAAGCATTCTGCTGTTTTGTTCCAGCCCCACCTGCCGCACATGACCCCTTTCGCCCAATCACAGGGCGCCAGGGGCCGGCCTGAGACTGAAAATGTCGGCCGGAGCGCGAGGTCACAGAAAAGTAAAATTAGGAGTACGGAGCGAGGGTGACACATACTGTCGCAGGATTTTTGCCCCCCCAAATGTTGCGCCCGGGGCCTAGGCCCCCCTCACACCCCCCACGCTACGCCACTGCCTAAACCTACCCCTTCCCTTCACCCTTCTACCATTGTTTATCTGTTTATTGCAAAAGGAAAATAAAACCTAACTGCTTAAGGTTTTACATCTTGTGCAGGGATGAGCCGAACACCCCCCTGTTCGGTTGGCACCAGAACCTGCGAACAGACAAAATGTTCGTGTGAACTTTAGAACCCTATTAAATACAATGGACTCGAACGTTCAAAATCTAAAGTGTTAATTATAAAGGCTGATATGCAAGTTATTGTCCTAAAAAGTGTTTGGGGACCCGGGTCCTGCCCCAGGGGACATGTATCAATACAAAAAAAAGTTTTAAAAACGGCCGTTTTTTCGGGAGCAGTGATTTTAATAATGCTTAAAATGAAAAAATAAAAGTGAAATATTCCTTTAAATTTCGTACCTGGGGGGTGTGTATGATATGCATGTGAAGTGGCGCATGTTTCCCGTGCTTAGAACTGTCCCTGCACAAAATGTCATTTTTGAAAGAAAAAAAGTCATTTAAAACTGACTTGCGGCTATTAATGAATTGTCGGCTCCCGGCAATACATTCAAAAGTCATTGATAAAAAAAAAAAAAAAGCGTGGGGGTTCCCCAGAATTCAATTACCAGGCCCTTCAGGTCTGGAATGGATATTAAGGGGAACCCTGCCGCAAATTTAAAAAAAAATTGACGTGGGGTTCCCCCACATATCCATTCCAGGCCCTTCAGATCTGGCATGGATTTTAAGGGGAACTCCACCCCAAATTAAAAAAAAAAATGGTGTGGAGTCCCCCTAAAAATCCATACCAGACCCCTTATCCGAGCACGCAACCTGGCCGGCCGCAGGGGAAAAGGGGGGGACGAGAGAGCGGCCCCCCTCCCTCCTGAACCGTACCAGGCCACATGCCCTCAACATGGGGAGGATGTCCCCATGTTGATGGGGACAAGGGCCTCATCCCCACAACCCTTGCCCAGTGGTTGTGGGGGTCTGCGGGCAGGGGGCTTATCGGAATCTGGAAGACCCCTTTAACAAAGGGGACCCCCAGATCCCGGCCCCCCTATGTGAATTGGTAAGGGGTACATTGTACCCCTACCATTTCACGAAGAAAGCGTAAAAAAATGTTTAAAAAAAACACACAAACACCTTGAAAAAGTCCTTTATTTAAAAAAAAAAAAAAAACATTCCAGCGGTGAAATCCAGTGTCCCGCGGCGATCCCGATGTCCAGCGCTGTCCTTCATTGGTTGTGCCTGAGCGGACCTGATGGGGAACTCCCTCTCAGTATTTTAAATGTATAGACCCGCCCCTTCTAAAGTTCCCCATCAGGTCCGCTCAGCGGACCAGATGCGGAACATGAGAAGGGGCGGGTCTATACATGTATTGCCAAAGTGAGAGCAGTTCCCCATCAGGTCCGCCCCCTCGGTATGTCAGACCCGCCTACGTCATTGGCTTGAGCGGGGAACTTCCTTCACTATGTAAATTTAAATTACACAGTGAAGGAAGTTCCCCGCTCAAGCCAATGACGTAGGCGGGTCCGACATACCGAGGGAGCGGACCTGATGGGGAACTTTAGAAGGGGCGGGTCTATACATTTAAAATACTGAGAGGGAGTTCCCCATCAGGTCCGCTCAGGCACAACCAATGAAGGACAGCGCTGGACATCGGGATCGCCGCGGGACACTGGATTTCACCGCTGGAATGTTTTTGTTTTTTTATTATTTTAAATAAAGGACTTTTTCAAGGTGTTTGTGTGTTTTTTTTAAACATTTTTTTACGCTTTCTTCATGAAATGGTAGGGGTACAATGTACCCCTTACCAATTCACATAGGGGGGGGGCCGGGATCTGGGGGTCCCCTTTGTTAAAGGGGTCTTCCAGATTCCGATAAGCCCCCCGCCCGCAGACCCCCACAACCACCGGGCAAGGGTTGTGGGGATGAGGCCCTTGTCCCCATCAACATGGGGACATCCTCCCCATGTTGAGGGCATGTGGCCTGGTACGGTTCAGGAGGGAGGGGGGGCCGCTCTCTCGTCCCCCCCTTTTCCCCTGCGGCCGGCCAGGTTATGTGCTCGGATAAGGGGTCTGGTATGGATTTTTAGGGGGACTCCACGCCATTTTTTTAAAATTTGGGGTGGAGTTCCCCTTAAAATCCATGCCAGATCTGAAGGGCCTGGAATGGATATTTGGGGGAACCCCACGTCAATTTTTTTTTTAATTTGCGGCGGGGTTCCCCTTAATATCCATTCCAGACCTGAAGGGCCTGGTAATTGAATTCTGGGGAACCCCCACGCTTTTTTTTTTTTTTATCAATGACTTTTGTATGTATTGCCGGGAGCCGACAATTCATTAATAGCCGCGAGTGAATTTTAAAAGACTTTTTTCTTTCAAAAATGACATTTTTTGCAGGGACAGTTCTAAGCACGGGAAACATGCGCCACTTTACATGCATATCATACACACCCCCCAGGTACGAAATTTAAAGGAATATTTCACTTTTATTTTTTCATTTTAAGCATTATTAAAATCACTGCTCCCGAAAAAACGGCCGTTTTTAAAACTTCTTTTTGCATTGATACATGTCCCCTGGGGCAGGACCCCGGTCCCCAAACACTTTTTAGGACAATAACTTGCATATAAGCCTTTATAATTAGCACTTTAGATTTCTCCCATAGATTTTTCGAATTTGCCGCGAACACCCCAATTTGTTCGCTGTTCGGCGAACGGGCGAACAGGCAATGTTCGAGTCGAACATGAGTTCGACTCGAACTCGAAGCTCATCCCTAATCTTGTGTGGATATTGGAGTTTCTACAGACAACGAATACTGAGGTAACGTACAAGGCCCAAAACTAAAACCAGCAACTCCTGTGGGGGTGTGCTACATTAGGAAGCCTGTTGACGTGTTGTTGAAGGCCTTCATGCTCTAACTCAAAATAGACCTTAAATTTTAAAAAAAAAACTTTACAAGAGTACAACCTATATTGCTTTGTCAGCTTTAAAATTTAAATTGCATTTCCCACCAATTGAATGTTTGTGTTTGTAGCTCAGCATGCATTTATGCTGACAAGACAGCCAACACTTCCTAGAATGCTATTCTTGTCATGTCTCTTGCTGAGAAATTTCTGGGAAGATAGTAGTCATTTTCATTGGTGAGATCTCTGTGGTGTCCTCCAATCTTATTATAGACAGCTGTGCAATTCTATAACTGTAAATTAGAATAATAACTGTTTCCATAGCAGTTGGAGAGAGGTGTATGATCTGTAAGTATCCCCCGTATGATAAGATGACCAGATTTTTAAAATGAAATCCGGGGACATTTTTTTTTACTAGTAATGGCGGCAATCAGCGACTCTCTGCCCGTCGCCGCCCACCTCACAGCCTGTCAAGTCTTACTCTCCAGGCCCCGGCTACTACTGGGTGGGGAGCGGAGGAAGATCACTCTGCCAGGTAAGGCAAGGAGATAAGCAGGCAGACGGCTGGCCGGGACTTGAGCCAAGGCAGAAGAACATGCGAGCGGAGCTGAATGGGCATGCTCCCGAAACTGAAGAAATATTCCCTCCGCTCCGACCAGCACATCATCATCAGAAACGGGCACAGATAATGAAAAAAAATACACCCCCTAAGCTAGTAGGAGTGGCGGAGCGGGGGGGGGGGTGTAATTCAGATTTTAATTCTGCACTGACTGTCTTTGAAATTGCCCCAGCCCCTGTTCAAATCCAATCCGGGGACAAAACCGGGGACAGACTTGGTCCGGGGACAGTGTCCTCAATCCGGGGACTGTCCCCTGAAACCGGGGATGTTTGGTCACCCAACTGTATGATAAAAAATTATTTTACAAATGTAATTGCTTCCCAAACAAAGCAGTATATGGACACTTGCCTGTTGCTAGGGCCATAATCACAGGTTGTTCCCCTGTCTAATGCTGCGTACACACGGTCGGATTTTCCGACAACAAATGTTTGATGTGAGCTTTTCATCGTCCGTGTGTAGGCTCCATCGGACCTTTGCTGTCGGAATTTCCGTCAAGAAATGATTGAGAGCTGGTTCTCTATTTTTCCGGCGGAAAAAGTTCTTATCTGAAGTTCCAACCATGTGTAGCCATTTCCGACGCACAAAAGTGCTGCGCATGCTCGGAATCAATTTGACGCATGCTCGGATTTATTGTACTTCATTTTTCTCGGCTCGTCGTAGTGTTGTACGTCTCTGCGTTCTTGCCATCGGAATTTGCGAGCAACATTTGTGCGACCGTGTGTGTGCAAGAAAAGTTTGACCCAACATCCGACGGAAAAACCAACCACGGTTTTGTTGTCGGAAACTCCGATCGTGTGTATGCGGCATTAGTATGTGCTAAGTGCTGAGGACAGTGCAATAAATGATCCAAGGTCAAATAATGCATATATAAAATCTAATGGGTACTGTTTGGCTCTCTAACTGGAGTGAATGTATTTAGCTACTCTATTGGCAAGAATCATGGGGGGGGTGTGGCTTAACATCTGTTGGGTTATGTCTAAGCACACTTTACAGATAGAGTCCTTTGACATTCCTGGTCCTTTAAGTGTTACTAAACCCAGGACCCTGCATTCACTATATCTGGTCTCCCACAGTACACAGAACATGGAAATGCAATCATTTTAGTAAATATAAACTGATAAATGTCTTTTCTCATCAGCAGTATATAGCAGTCTTGTGACTTCTATCAGTGCCTGATTAAAGCTTGTAGGAGGGATTTTCATTCTCCTCTGACTGTCCTTTGAGCCTGCAGGACCACTGACTCACTGTCTGGACAGTGCTGATTAGCCCTGTGCTCATCACATGCACCCTCCCCAGAAAAAAAAACCAATAATAATAATAACAAAAATAATAATAAAAGCAATACACACCAAACTGAGCATGTGCAAAGTGACTCCAAAGGCTCTGTCATATCAGAAGATGGATTGAGGACTGTGGAAGAAGGGGAGGATCAGGGAAGACAGGATCAAACAGCCTTTTTTTACGCAATGTGGAGGATTTACCCCTTAGGTTCCACAGTGAGTATAACAAGCATGCTTTACTGCATTTACAGACTGATTTTACTGTTGTGGGTTTAGTAACACTTTTAAAGATTTACCTTATCAGTACAAATCATGGACCTCACTGACTCTGCTTGTCAAATGTGCTTTAGCTCTATCCTAAAAATTGCAGGTTTCTGGTAAGAATAATGTCTTCTATTCATACTGTTTTGCCCCAGGTATATGTATTTCTTTCTGTTGTATTGAACAGTATCAAGTTACTATTGTTCTGTTGTATAATGATATCTAGTGATGGTTTGGGCCACTACAACTGATTTGGCTTCTCCCTCTGTCCCTCCCTCTAGTTGAGTGCTAGTTAGTTCAGCCCTAGCTAGACCCTAGCTGTTTCTTTCATGTTCGCTCAGTCAGTGTTAGTTCTTTGCAGAGAAAAGGCTTTGAAAGATATTGGGGCTGATTTACTAATAACAGTGCGCTGCGCTGGTTCTAACCTTAATTGGTGCGCCTGATAACTCCTTCACTGGGCGCAGGAAGCAGCGGCGCACTGTTATAGTAAATAGAAATGTCAGCGGCGCTCTATTGAAAATGAATGGTTCCCTATGGGAGCCCATTGATTTGAATAGAGGTCGCCGGGAAGTCGGATCCGACTTGCAGGCGACTCGTGTGCCGGCTGACACAGGGACAGCGCGACTTTGCGAGGCGATCTGGACATGATCTGAGCGTGCAGTAGCCGCTCAAGTCGTGTCCTAGAGGCGACTAGCTGGCCGAGAATGTGTCCAGCGCGATGTCATCACGCTGGTCCTCGGCAGCCTCGCTGTCCCATGTTTTGGTATGAATCATGAAGGGGAACTCCAGGCCAAATTTTAATGAAAAAACCGGCATGGGTTCCCCTTCAGGAGCATACCAGGCCCTTAGGTCTGGTCTGGATTCTAAGGTGAACCCCCTAAGCCGAAAAACGGCGTGGGGGTCCCCCCAAAATCCAAACCAGACCCTTATCCGAGCACGCAACCTGGCAGGCCGCAGGGGAAAAGGGGGGGACGAGAGCGGCCCCCCCTCCCTCCTGAACCGTACCAGGCTGCATGCCCTCAACATGGGGGGTTTGGTGCTTCGGGGCAGGGGGACAACCTGCAGCCCCCCCACCCCAAAGCACCCTGCCCCCATGTTGATGAGGACAAGGGCCTCTTCCCGACAACCCTGGCCGTTGGTTGTCGGGGTATGCGGGCGGGGGGCTTTTCGGAATCAGGGCGCCCCCTTTAAAAAGGGGGCCCCCAGATGCCGGCCCCCCACCCTATGTGAATGAGTATGGGGTACATCGTACCCCTACCCATTCACCTGGTGGAAAAAAATTGCAATAAAAAAACCACACAGCTTTTTAAAGTATTTTATTGCACAGCTCCGGGGGTCTTCTTCCGACTTCGGGGGTCTCCGGTGTCGTCGCCGCCGCTCTCCGGTTTTCTTCAGCCGGGCCACCGCTAACTTCTTTAGCTCTTTTGCTAGCGGAGGCCCGGTCTTCTCCGTCGCCTTCTCCCCTCTTCTCCTCTCCGGTTCTTCCTTTCTTCTGCCGGGCCTCCGCTAACTTCTTTTAGCTCTTTTGCTAGCGGAGGCTCCGGTCTTCTCCGTCGCCTTCTTCTTCTCCCGCTATCCGGTTCTTCTCCCGGTTCTTCTCCCGCTTCTTTCTTCTGCCGGCCCCTCCACTAACTTCTTTAGCTCTTTTGCTAGTGGAGGGGCCGGTCTTCTCCGTCGTCGGCGTCTTCTTCTCTCTTCTCCTCCTCGATGTTGACTCGTCGCTTCCTCTCGCAGTAATGCTAAATTTTCGGTCCGCAGAGATTTATATAGGCTTCTCATGACGTCACAGTCACATGTTCCGGGGCACATGGCCCCGGAGCATGTGAGTGTGACGTCATGCGAACATGTGACTGTGACGTCATGAGAAGCCTATATTAATCTCTGCGGACCGAAAATTTAGCATTACTGCGAGAGGAAGCGACGAGTCAACATCGAGGAGGAGAAGAGAGAAGAAGACGCCGACGGCGACGACGGAGAAGACCGGCCCCTCCACTAGCAAAAGAGCTAAAGAAGTTAGTGGAGGGGCCGGCAGAAGAAAGAAGCGGGAGAAGAACCGGGAGAAGAACCGGATAGCGGGAGAAGAAGAAGGCGACGGAGAAGACCGGGCCCTCCACTAGCAAAAGAGCTAAAGAAGTTAGTGCAGGGGCCAGCAGAAGAAAGAAGCGGGAGAAGAACCGGGAGAAGAACCGGATAGCGGGAGAAGAAGAAGGCGACGGAGAAGACCGGAGCCTCCGCTAGCAAAAGAGCTAAAAGAAGTTAGCGGAGGCCCGGCAGAAGAAAGGAAGAACCGGAGAGGAGAAGAGGGGAGAAGGCGACGGAGAAGACCGGGCCTCCGCTAGCAAAAGAGCTAAAGAAGTTAGCGGTGGCCCGGCAGAAGAAAACCGGAGAGCGGCGGCGACGACACCGGAGACCCCCGAAGTCGGAAGAAGACCCCCGGAGCTGTGCAATAAAATACTTAAAAAGCTGTGTGGTTTTTTTATTGCAATTTTTTTCCACCAGGTGAATGGGTAGGGGTACGATGTACCCCATACTCATTCACATAGGGTGGGGGGTCGGCATCTGGGGCCCCCTTTTTAAAGGGGGCGCCCTGATTCCGATAGCCCCCCGCCTGCAGACCCCGACAACCAACGGCCAGGGTTGTCGGGAAGAGGCCCTTGTCCTCATCAACATGCGGGCAGGGTGCTCTGGGGTGGGGGGGCCGCAGGTCGCCCCCCTGCCCCAGAGCACCAAACCCCCCATGTTGAGGGCATGCGGCCTGGTACGGTTCAGGAGGGAGGGGGCTGCGCTCTCGTCCCCCCCTCTTCCCCTGCGGCCTGCCAGGTTGTGTGCTCGGATAAGGGTCTGGTTTGAATTTTGGGGGGGACCCCCACGCCGTTTTTTCGGCGTAGGGGTTCCTCTCCAAATCCAGACCAGACCCAAGGGCCTGGTATGCTCCTGGAGGGGGAACCCATGCCGTTTTTTTATTTAAAATTTGGCCTGGAGTTCCCCCTCAAGATTCATACCAAACACAGTACCTGCTATTGGCGGGGATCCAAGTCGTATCCCCGTTCATTGAAAGTCGGACATATGTCGGCTTCATGTCGCGGGGCAAAGTCGGATCCAAAGTAGGACAGATGTCGTGTCGCACTAGTGTGAACCCAGCCTAAATACAACTACACTGCTGCTCTCAGCTGCTCATATCACTCTGGTCTCACTAAATAGCTAAAATCGTAAATAATACTGTTTTTGGAGCTTAGGGCGGCTCCTTATCATATACATGCAAATGTGGTAAAACACGGCATGCAAACGCCACAAAGCGCGCCTTTCTAAACGCCACTTTCAACCTTAGTTCAGAACACTTTGCACCAGCGTCCCGTCTACATGGGGCCTAAAAACGCCTATGCCATTTACAGCTCCAAAACGCCATGGTGGCCATGAGGCCATAGGCTAACATGGAGAGATGTTTTTAAGCTGCAAAAAACGCTCAAACAAGCGGTTGGGAAAACGTCCGTGTGCATGTAGCCTTATATTAACCACTTGCGCACTGCCCAGAGCAAGTTTCACATTTCAGCGCTGATGCACTTTTAATGACAATTGGGCGCTCATACAACACTGTAACCCAATGAAAATGTTTTATTTGTTGGCACACAAATAGAGCTTGCTTTTGGTGCTATTCGATCTCCTTTGTGTTTTATTTTTTATTTTTTTTTCTATAAATACAAAAGACCGAGTTTAAAAAAAAAAAAAAATGGATATTTTACCCACTTCAGCACTGGGCCTATTCTGGCACTTCTCTCCTTCATGTAAAAATCATAAATGTATGGCTATAAAATTACTTCAAAACACCAAACATTATATACTTTTTTGGAGCAGACACCCTAGGGAATAAGATGGCGGTCATTGCAAATTTTTATCTCGCTCGGTATTTGCGCAATAAATTTTCAAACGCCTTTTGTTTGCTAAAAATATTACAAAACAGTAAAGTTATGGCCAATTTTTTGGTATAATGTGAAAGATGTTGTTATGCTGAGTAAATAGATACCTAACACGTCACGCTTTAAAATTGCGCACACACATGGCATGACACCAAACTTCAGTAATTAAAAATCTCCCTAGGCGATGCTTAATTTTTTTTTACACGTTACCATTTTGGCATTACAGAGGAGGTCTAGTGCTAGAATTGCTGCACTCGTTCTAACGCACGCAGCAATAACTCACATGTGTGGTTTGAACGGCATTTACATATGTGGGCGGGACTTACGTGTGTGTTCGCTTCTGAGCGCGAGCTACCGGGGACATGGGCGTTTTTTCTTATTTATTTTTAATTTTTTGTTTTTGTTTTTTGACTTTTTTTGTATTTCTTACTCTTTTTAAATTTTTTTAATTTTTTGGGATCTCTTTTATTCCTGTTACAAGGAATGTAAACATCCCTTGTAATAGGAATGTGTGTGACAGGTCCTCTTTATGGAGAGATGCGGGGTCAATAAGACCCCGCATCTCTCCTCCAGGCTGGAAAGCATGATATTGTTCCAAAAAAATCACCAATCTCATGCTGACAGCCGAGATCACGGCTTGGTTAACATACGGAAACACGGCGTGATGTCATAACGTCGTGCCCGCGCCTCCGACGGTCATAGAGATGACTGATGACCATCTGGTCACCAGTCATCTCCAAATCGTTCTCCGAGCCCCAGATGGCACGGGAGAGCCCGGAGAAGCACCGGATGGCGGCAAGAGAGGGGGGGGGACGTCCCCTCCCCCCGCCTATAAGAACAATCAAGCGGCGGAACTGCCACTATGATCGTTTTTATTGTGCACAGAATCGCCGGCTGAAAAGAATGATCTCTGAATGATGCCTGCAACTGCAGGCATCATTCAGATGTCACCGCCCAAAGCCAAGGATGTAATTTGACGGTGGGCGGTAGGAAACTGGTTAATATTTTTAAAAAAGGTAATTTTTCTTCTTCATTGATGTACACTGATGAGACTGCACTGATGGGCACGATAAGGTGGCAAGGGTGGGCACTGAGAGGTGGCATTGCTATTTGGCACTGGTGGGCAGTGATAAGTAGCACTGCTAGGTGGCAATGATAGTTGGCAGTGATGGGCACTGATAGGCACTGGCAGCACTGCTAGGTGGCACTGATTGGCACCAGTGGTGGGCATTGATAGGTGGCACTGGCAGGGGCTAATAATTGTCACAGATGATGCAGAATTGCCTCTTCCTCTTCGGGCCCCATGTCCCTTGCACATAAGCCGGTGATTGCCTTTTTTTTATGCTCACGCTGTCAGCACAAGGAGAAAACAAAAACCATTACCCAGCTTTTGTTTACATCACGTGATCAGCTGTCATTTGCTGACAGCTGATCACATGGTAAAGGGCAAGGACCGGCCCCTTACTCGGATCTGTCATCACCCGAGTCACAGTGACTCTGTGACCACAGCGCGCGCAAAGGGGAGGACGTTTATTGACGGACTCCCGGCAATTGAGGACCATGCTGTGGCCGTCGATCAGTTATAGCGCTGATCTCAAGTGATTAAAGAGGGTCAAAATGGGCCATTGACATGCATCACAATTCAACTTAGGAATGAGTCTTTGAAAAGTTAAACTAAATAATTTGGCCACTTTATCCTTCCAAATAATTCACTTCCTGTCACATAGCCACACAGGAAGTGAGGGAAAATCCCTAACAATGTCTTTCCTTGGGGACACACAGGTCAGTCTAAATACTTTCCCCATTATGCACATTGCACTCCAGCATATTGCGGGGTACACCCCAAATTATTAGGTAGTTTGGACTGTGGGGTTTATTTACTAAAGGCAAATCTACTTTGCACTACAAGTGCACTTGCTGTATATCTGAGGGGGACATGCAAGCCAAAAAAAAAAACCTCTTTGCTTTTACATGATTGTAACATCCAATCACCAGTACTTTCCCTCAGATTTTCAGCAGCTACACTTTTACTGCAGAGTGGATTTGTCTTTACTAAACCCCAAACTACCCAATGATTTGGGGTGTACACAACAAAGTGCTAGAGTGCAATTTGCTTAATGGGGACACTAGTTAGATTGATCTGTGTGTCCCCAAGAAAAGCCATTGGTAGGGTTTTACCTTCACTTCCTGTTTAGCTGTGTGACAGGAAGTGAAGCCAATGTTAAGAAAAGGAGACAAAGGCCAAACTACAAAAAAAAAAAAAAAAATTCTAAAAAAAAAAAAAAAACACACACGCAGGGGTTCTAACACTTATTTTGTTTCCCTCAAAATGCCCACAATTAGAATTGTATGGCCTTGAGCTATTTTTAAGTGCAGTGCTCTAAATCAGTGCTTCTCAAGTACCCCCAACAGGCCATGTTTGCAGGTTTTCCTTCATCTTGCACATGTGCTTTAAATCACAGTCAATGGTTTTGATTTTTGGACAGCAATTCTCGATAAGATAAATTCACAAAACATGTCCTGTTGGGGGTACTTTAGGACTGAGGCTGAGAACCACTGCAGTAAAAAAGGAAAATTGAATACTTACCGCTCTGTATTTTTCATTTCCTGGTGACGCTCCATGGCAGCACACAATCCATGCATATACTACCATGAAGGCACCAGGGTAGACAAATCACACCTGTTCTGTTTTGACATGCCAATCAGCTGTCACATTTGTTGCAAAGAAAACACAAAACAAACATCAAAATTTTGCATCTAATTTTATTGTTTAACAAAACAAAAGGGAAGGCAAAATAAAAAACATGGTAAAAAAACAGGGGAAAAGGGGGGGATGAGAGCGGCCCCCCCTCCCTCCTGAACGTACCAGGCCACATGCCCTCAACATGGGGAGGATGTCCCCATGTTGATGGGGACAAGGGCCTCATCCCCACAACCCTTGCCCGGTGGTTGTGGGGGTCTGCGGGCGGGGGGCTTATCGGAATCTGGAAGACCCCTTTAACAAAGGGGACCCCCAGATCCCGCCCCCCCCTGTGTGAAATGGTAATGGGGTACAAATGTACCCCTACCATTTCACGAAGAAAGTGTCAAAATGTAAAAAATGACAAGAGCCGGTTTTTGACAATTCCTTTATTAATGTCTTTTCTTTTCTTCCATCTTCTTCCTTCTTCTTCTTCCATCTTCTTCTTCCATCTTCTTCTTTTCTCCATTCAGGTTTCTTCCTCCATCTTCATCTTCCTCTTCATCTTTATCTTCATCTTTATCTTCCTTCTTCCTTCGGTGTTCTCGTCCAGCATCTTGCTCCGGCGTCTTCCCTTCTTCTTTCTTCTCTGGCCGCTCCGTTTGAATTGGAGGTTCCCGCTGTGCGACGCTTCAGTTCGCCTCTGGGTCCGCTTACACCCGTGACCCCGCCCCCCTCTGACGCACATGGATTTCACAGGGACTTTCCCCGTGGTGACAGAGGGGGGCGAAGCCACCGGGTGTAAGCGGACCAAGTGGAGAACTGAAGCGTCGCACAGCGGGAACCTCCAATTCAAACGGAGCGGCCGGAGAAGAAAGAAGAAGGGAAGACGCCGGAGTAAGATGCGGACGAGAACACCGAAGGAAGAAGGAAGATGAAGATGAAGATGAAGAGGAAGATGGAGGAAGAAACCCGAATGGAGAAAAGAAGAAGATGGAAGAAGGAAGAAGATGGAAGAAGGAAGAAGAAGAAGGAAGAAGATGGAAGAAAAGAAAAGACATTAATAAAGGAATTGTCTAAAACCGGCTCTTGTCATTTTTTACATTTTTGACACTTTCTTCGTGAAATGGTAGGGGTACATTTGTACCCCATTACCATTTCACACAGGGGAGGGCCGGGATCTGGGGGTCCCCTTTGTTAAAGGGGTATTCCAGATTCCGATAAGCCCCCCGCCCGCAGACCCCCACAACCACCGGGCAAGGGTTGTGGGGATGAGGCCCTTGTCCCCATCAACATGGGGACATCCTCCCCATGTTGAGGGCATGTGGCCTGGTACGTTCAGGAGGGAGGGGGGGCCGCTCTCGTCCCCCCCTTTTCCCCTGCGGCCGGCCAGGTTATGTGCTCGGATAAGGGTCTGGTGTGGATTTTTGGGGGGACTCCAAGCCATTTTTTTAGAAAATTTGGGGTGGAGTTCCCCTTAATCCATGCCAGATCTGAAGGGCCTGGTTTGGATATATGGGGGGAACCCGCACGTCATTTTTTTTTTTTATTTGCAGCGGGGTTCCCCTTAATATTCATTCCAGACCTGAAGGGCCTGGTTATGGAATTTGGGGGAACCCCCACGCTTTTTTTTTTTGGTTAGCAAAGACTTTCTATAACTTTTCTCTATATTGCCGGGAGCCGACAATTCATTATAGCCGCGGCTGCTTTTAAATGTTTTTTTTTTCCTTTAGAAATGTCATTTTGCTGGCGCACTGGCAAGTTCAGAGCTGCGCCTGTTCAACTTATGCAAATTGACTTAGGTGACTTGACATTTACTAAGATTTTGCCGGCGCAGTGTCCCGGCGCGTTTAAACCATTGAAATTCCCGCGCTGAGCTCAAAAAGAACTCCCACAGCACGAATCGGAATTGCCGGCGCAGCGGGCTGGTTTTGAAAAACTTACTTTCCCACTCTATTTTAGGCATGTTTGTTATTTGGGCAGGTGTCACTAAACTTCCTCACATCACCCCACATCACCCCCATTATATTCTCACTTCCAGCTTCTTTATATTTAGATTTTAACATGCCCTGCGCCAGGTCCATAGTAGCACACTGAGCGCCTCCTCCTGGGCTCAGAGAACACTATAGTAAATGGGAAATAGGGCTGCGCTACAGGCGCTAATGTTTTGTAAATACAAAAACAGCCATTGCGCACGCAGATGCGCCAATACTCATGGCGCAAACGTTTGGTAAATCAGCCCCATTGTCTTTTTACACTTTGACCACTTGCCGACTGCCTCACGACTATATACGTCGGCAGAATGGCACAGGCAGGCAAAGCAACATACCTGTACATTGCTTTGAATCTGCCGCCTAGCGGGCGCGCACCCTCCGTGAGCTCCGTGACCGTGCCTGTGCCCGTGGGACCCACGGACTCGATGTCTGCCGGTGTCCTGCGATCGTATCACGGAGCTGCAGAATGGGGAGATGCCTATGTAAACAAGGCATTTCCCTGTTCTGCCTAGTGACAGGACACTGATCTACTGCTCCCTGTCATCGGGAGCAGTGATCACTGTCGTGTCACTTGTAGCCCAGCCCCCTCACAGTTAGAATCACTCCCTAGGACACACTTAACCCCTTCCTCGCCCCCTAGTGGTTAACCCCTTCCCTGCCAGTGGCATTTTTATAGCACTGATCGCTGTATAAATGACAATGGCCCCAAACTAGTGTCAAAAGCGTCCGATGTGTCAGCCGAAATGTAGAAGAATACATATCAGCCTAAACTGAGGAAAAAAAACGTTTTTTTATATATTTTTGGGGGAAATTTATTATAGCAAAAAGTTAAAAATATTGAATTTTTTTCGAAATTGTCGCTCTATTTTTGTTTATAGCGCAAAAAATAAAAACCGCAGAGGTGATCAAATACCACCAAAAGAAAGCTCTATTTGTGGGAAAAAAACTACATCAATTTTGTTTGGGAGCCACGTCGCACGACCGCGCAATTGTCAGTTAAAGCAACGCAGTGCCGAATCGCAAAAAGTGGCCTGGTCTTTAACCAGTCAAAATGGTCCGGGGCTTAAGTGGTTTAAAGCATATATCAGATTTTAGTGATTGTATTAAGCGACGCAGTGCTGAATCGCAAAAAATCGCCCGGTCATTGGGCAGCCAATTCTTCCGGGGCTGAAGTGGTTAAAAAAGACCAGAAAAACATCCTCTGCACTTCACTTATTTAAAGTAAAATTGCATTGGATTCAACTTCTGCGTCTTATTGAAGAGTGAAGTTGCCTGTGGTTGGTGCCAAGTCAACGAGTGACCATAGTGCCTATACAAACTTGGTCTATGGAGATAAATAAATGCATACAGTGACATTTACATTGGAAAACACAGACAGTATACCTGGTTTATAGCTGCACTTCTTCCTCAACCTGTTGACTGGTGTGAATGTTACTCAGCTCCTCCAGCAGAGACCAATGCAATGGGCTATGAAACAGCATTTCGACTAATACTAAAGCAGATTTTAAAGAATTTTCAATCAAATAACATTCACAAACCTTAACATGTGGAAATACATGACTATAAGGACATAAAAGGCGTAAGACCGGGTTCACATATGTGTAACGAAGGTTCCCAGCATGCGGTGCATTCCTGTTCAGGTGCGATTCAGGTCCGAATTTTTGCCTGACTTCGCACCTGAACCAGACCCAAAGACGCTCAGGACCTTATTTGAATGTGGACCAGGGCCGCCCCAGAAATGTGTGAACTGGTGTTCTGTCGAGAAGTGCCCGGCTATCAAATAGTGCCCTAGTGGAACTGTGCATGCGCCGCACTGAGCCACAGAACAGCTGAGTTTACGATCAGCTGTTGTCTCGAATGGCCGTGGCACGTTCATGTAGGTGAGGGGCGGATATTTACTTGAAGGGGTCGCATTCTTCAATGATGGGCAGTGCTGGGGGGCGGAATTGTTATCGATGGGCAAAGAAATCAGCAAAATAAATCTTTATCTAATATTAATTTTGAATGCTTGTGGGGCGTGTTTAGTGAATTGAAGGGGGGCTTTTTCTATATTAGATAAATATTTCTTTATTAGATTTGTTTGGCCATCGATAAAAAGTCCGCCCCCAGCACTGCCTATCATATCCACCCCCTTCATGTAAATATCCGCCCCTCTTCTACATGAACGTGCCTCGGCCACACGAGACAACTCAGATCGTAAACTCGGCTGTACTGAGGGTCCGTTCTGCGCATGCGCAGTTTCGGCCGGGTATTTTTCGATAGGGGGCATTTCTCGACAGGACATTGTGAGCCTGCATGCAAATTGGATGCGGGGAAGCCCGCATCCAAGTCGCGCATATGTGAACTCGGCCTAAGACATCAATGTGGCCTTAAAGTGATTGTAAAGTCTCAGTTCTTTTTCTATTAAAATAATAAACATGTTATACTTACCTACCCTGTGTAGTGGTTTTGCACAGAGCAGCCCGGATCCTCCTCTTCTCAGGCCCCTCTGTGCTCCTGGCCCCTCCCTCCTGTTCAGTGCCCCCCACAGCAAGCAGCTTGCTATGGGGCACCTGAGCCGAGCCACAGCTTTGTGTCCATTCAAAAACAGAGCTGTGGTTCGGCCCTGCCCCGCCCCTCTCTCTCCTAACTGAGTTTGATTGACAGCAGCTGTGTCTCAGCCAATCAGAAGGGAGAGTCCCGATGGCCGAGGCACTCGGGGACGTCACTGAATAGAGAGGGGGCTCAGGTAAGTATTAGGGTGGCTGCTGCACACAGAAGGCTTTTTATCTTAATTCATAGAATGCATTAAGTTAAAAAACCTTCTGACTTTACAACCACTTTAAGTAAGCCTGTTTGTGTCTAAAAATGTGTTTGTTTTTTTGTCTTAATCCATACACCTTTAGTGCACATACAGCATAATCCTATCTTCATTATTCCCACATGATGCATTTGTCACTGTACACGCAGATATAAAGTTGCATATAAAGAAATATGTCACAATAAAAAAGTCCACCCTTGAATCATATTTGTATCAGTGTCTTGGTCTGTATTTGTATTATCTGTCTGGGAAATGTTGCAGAACACAAGAAAACTCTACAATTAATTTGAGAAACCAAAGCAATTAGATGCTCTGGCTGACATAAATTATTCCAGGACGCAAAGTATCCTGGCGTCGTTTATTTTATTCTCTAATGGGATCCAGCTGTATTTTTTCCTTTCCTATCCACAAATATGCTTTAATGTTCCTCAGTGACAACACAAGATTAGCGCAGACTTTTCTGGTGGATTCTACTAGATAGGTGTAATCCCTTTAACTAGTTTCATACAAAAACTGTTTACATCCTCACAGCCTTTAAGATATTTACACCCTGTCTAGTCACAAAGGGCCGCATTCATAAAAGCATCTGAAGTAGTAATCGTTTTTGTTTCCCATAACATTCTACAATGACGAGGGAGATTTAGTAAGGCGTTTGCACCTCATTTTTGGTGGTGTGGATGTAGTCAGATGCCTTGCTCCAAACTCATGAAAACCCTGTGACGCTTTCATTGACGCGTGCAACAAATTCAAAGTACCGGTAGATCTTATTTTCAAAACGTTGGCTGTATATGCAGCAATTTTTGTGACTAATTCACAATAGCACCATGTGATTGATAAGGAAATTGGAAATAAATAATAAATTATTGATTGTGTCGCATCTTTGATACAATTCGGCGACAAAACATTTCTTTATGTACCTCTAGAAGTGATATTTCAAGGCCTTCAAATAACTTCTCTGTCTGTAAAACTCCATTACTTTGAGAGACGCTTGAAACCATAGGTGTGCACAGTTTATTGCATTAGGGTGTGCACCCCAAAGCTCAAACACATATGCGTCTGTGTGCATATGTACAGTATATATACTGACGGTGTCAGTAGAGCAATGGACGGTGTCAGTAGGGCAGAGATTGGCATCAATAAGGCAGTGGCTGGTCAAAGTAGTTTTTATTTTTATTATTTTACTTTTTATTATTTTGTATATTTTTCTGTCTTCTATAACTTTTAATCTTTTTTGCAATTATTTTGGAGCACTGTTAAGGGGCTTTGGTGAAATATCAGGGGTCTAAACAGGGGGAATTTGCGCCACACTGGGCGATTAGGGTGTGCCCTGGCACACCTGGCACACCCTGTGCACGCGCCTATGCTTGCCACAGTTTTTGCAGATTTGCAACAGTTTTATATGCAGCCTAACTATATATACATCAGTCTATCTATCTGCCACTTGATGCACTAATTGGTTGCTGTAGGTGTAGGCAACAAGAATAGTTCCTCATTCATACACTTTTATACTGCTATAGACCATCACAGTCTTTTCCAGGGGCACTTTTGACAGGGTGACAATGCCGGACCACAACTGGGAAAGGGTTGTCAACCCATTTGTTCATTCATTTAATGAAAGCTGCATATTCACAAAGATTGAAAACCGCTTTTAAAAATACATTATTGTTAACCACTTGCCGACCGCCTCCTGTACATTTACGTCGGCAGAATGGCACGGACAGGCACATCAACGTACCTGTACGTCCCTTTTAAGTGCCTGTCCGTGTGGTCGCGCGTGCGCCGCCGCCGGCACGCTCGCGACCCTGCTGCCATCCCCGTGAGTCAGACCGCGGCTCCCACGGACTTGATCGCCGTGGGGATCCCCGCAATCGTCTCACGGAGGTATAGAAAGGGGAGATGCTTGTGTAAACAAGTATCTCCCGGCTCTGCCTAGTGACAATAACACGGATCTCGGCTCCGTGTACTTGGAGCAGAGATCAGTGTCATGTGACACACAGCCCATCCCCCCTACAGTTAGAAACACTAGGCAGGGAACACTTAACCCCTACAGCGCCACTGCCAGTGTCATTTTCACAGTAATCAGTGCATTTTTATAGCACTGATCGCTGTGAATCTGACAATGGTCCCAAAAATGTGTCAAAAGTGTCTGATGTGTCCACCATAATGGCGCAGTCACGAAAAAAATCGCTGATCGCCGCCATTACTAGTAAAAAAAATAATTATAAAAATGCCATAAAACTATCCCCTATTTTGTAAACGCTATAACTTTTGCGCAAACCAATCAATAAACGCTGATTGCGTTTTTTTTACCAAAAATATGTAGAAGAATACGTATCGGCCTAAACTGAGAAAAAAAACATTTTTTATATATATTTTTGGGGGAAATTTATTATAGCAAAAAGTAAAAAATATTGCATTTTTTTCAAAATTGTCGCTCTTTTTTTGTTTATAGCGCAAAAAATAAAAACCGCAGAGGTGATCAGATACCACCAAAAGACAGCTCTATTTGTGGGGAAAAAAGTACGTCAATTTTCTTTGGGAGCCACGTCGCACGACCGCGCAATTGTCAGTTAAAACGACGCAGTGCCGAATCGCAAAAAGTGGCCTGGTATTTAACCAGCCAAAATGGTCCGGGGGTTAAGTGGTTTAAAGCATATATCAGATTTTAGTGATTGTATTAAGATCAACCTAAAATAAATGATAACCTGCACCATCTTTTAGTTTTTATCATACTGTGTATTCTTAGCTGTCAGGCTAGTTATCAACCAGTTTGCTACCTTAGGTGATCTCCATGGCATAATGCTGTCTTATAATTAAAGAATTAAAATAGATTATAGATTACAGTAATATTCCCTATAATGAGGAGAGCACAGCAGGAAGTAGAACATTTAGCCATACACCTGCAATTAAACAAATTATATGAAAATAATCATTGCTACAAAAATATTAAATATTCAACATTTCAGGTGAATTGGAATATTTGCCACAGTTAAAAAGCCCCTGAAATTTAGTCTTAAATGCAATAGCATAAAGGATTAAACAAATGGTCTGTGCACACGATTAGAAAAGCGTATGAAAAAATTTACGATAATCTGATCATTAGTACACAGCTTTCGAGAGCTGATCATGACAATTCATGAAAAATTATCTGATGGAACAAGCACAAAAAAAAATTCTCTTACGATACCAGATCATACGATTTTCGTTTAATCTGTACATTTGTCGTTCGAATACAATACAAATAAACTAGAACACATTACATCAAATCCGAATTTTAATTCTGTCATACAAGAATTTTCGTAACTTCTTCTTTTTCAATGAGACTAGCATGCAAAAAAAAAAAAAAACAGACGATCATTCGTCTGATAATCTTATTGTGTGTACTGTACCAGGCATAAAGGGGGTAGACATTGTCAATGGTTTGCATATATTTTATACAGTGCCTTGAAAAAGTGTTCATACCCCTTGAAATTTTCCACATTTTGTCATGCTACAACCGAAAACGTAAATGTATTTTATTTTATGTGATAGACCAACACAAAGTGGCACATAATAGTGAAGTGGAAGGAAAATAATAATTGTTTTTCATTTTTTTCTACAAATAAATATCTGAAAAGTGTATTTGTATGCATTTGTATTCAGCCCCCCTTACTCTGATACCCCCTAACTAAAATCTGGTGGAACCAATTGCCTTCAGAAGTCACCTAATTAGGAAATAAAGTCCACCTGTGTGTAATTTAATCTCAGTATAAATACAGCTGTTCTGTTCCGTGAAGCCATCAGATGTTTGTTAGAGAACCTTAGTGAACAAACAGCAGCATTAAGGCCAAGGAACACACCAGACAGGTCAGGGATAAAGTTGTGGAGAAGTTTGAAGCAGGGTTAGTTTTTTAAGTAATATCCCAAGCTTTGAACATCTCACAGAGCACTGTTCAATACATCATCCGAAAATGGAAAGAGTATATCACAACTGCAAACCTACCAAGACATGGCCGTCCACCTAAACTGACAGGCCAGGCAAGGAGAGCATTAATCAGAGAAGCAGCCAAGAGGCCCATGGTAACTCTGGAGGAGCTGCAGAGATCCACAGCTCAGGTGGGAGAATCTGTCCACAGGACAACTATTAGTCGTGCACTCCACAAATCTGGCCTTTATGGAAGAGTGACAAGAAGAAAGACATTGTTGAAAGAAAGCCATAAGAAGTTTTGTTTGCAGTTTGCGAGAAGCCATGTGGGGACACAGCAAACATGTGAAAGAAGGTGCTCTGGTCAGATGAGACCAAAATTTAACTTTCTGGCTTAAAAGCAAAACACTGTATGTGCCAGAAAACGAACACTGCACATCACCCTGAACACACCATCCCCACCGTGAAACATGGTGGCGGCAGCATCATGTTGTGGGGTAGCAGTTCATCAGCAAGTACAGGGAAGCTGGTCAGAGTTGATGGGAAGATGGATGGAGCCAAATACAGGGCAATCTTAAAAAAAACAGTTTACAGTCTGCAAAAGACTTAAGACTGGGACAGAGGTTCGCCTTCAAGCAGGACATTGACCCTAAAGATATAGCCAGAGCTAAAATGGAATGGTTTAGATCAAAACATTTTCATGTGTTAGAATGGCAAAGTCAAAGTGTAAACCTAAATCCAATTGAGAATCTGTGGCAAGACCTGAAAATTGCTTTTCACAGACACTCTCCATCCAATCTGACAGAGCTTGAGCTACTTTGCAAAGAAAAATGGGCAAAATGTCACTCCCAAAAAGACTTGCAGTTGTAATTGCAGCGAAAGGTGGTTCTACTAAGTATTGACCCAGGGGGGCTGAATACAAATGCATGTCACACTTTTCAGATATTTGTTTGTAAAAAAAAATTGAAAACTATTTATTATTTTCCTTCCATATTACAATACATTGATGTTTTTGGTTGTAACAAGGCAAAATGTGGAAAATTTCAAGGGGTATAAATGCTTTTTCAAGGCACTGTATATATATATGAATATATGTAGCATTTACCCCCAAAGGAGTCACTGTGTTGATCGGGTTCTTCTTTCCTGCTCCAGCAATGATCCACCCAGAACTGTAGAACTGACCCAAGACATACACCTTGTGGTATGGGCTTTAATACAATGCAACAGAAAAAAAGCCCTGGAGGGAGGTAATTAGTTAGAACAACCCCTGCAGTAACAAACACATAGGTTGGACTTGATGGACTTGTGTCTTTTTTCAACCTCACCTACTATGTAACTATTTATGTAACCCAATAGCAGCGAAACAGTATATGTCAAATCAAAAATTATCACAAGGCCTTACTAAGGGAGACCAAAGTCTCTGGCTGCCCTACTGGCCAGTAGAATTACACACAGGCCTTCCAGAGTTGGAGCTTAGAGTGCTTGGTGGACCACATTATTTTACAAGTGTTTTTTCATACCAAATCCCATGTCACCATGACAGTGTATTTAGGTTGCAGCAAAGTTATTGGACTTTGTCACTGATGTTCTAAGGAATAGAACAAAAGAATGTAACTCCCCACAGTTTTAGGCAAAGGTGAAGCTTGACCAGGGTGGGCTAATTATGTGGTCAGGCAAGCTAATTGTTTTTAAAACAGGCAAAATAATGGGATGTAGTTATGTCAGGGAACAGGAGCTGGGGAGTATAAGATAAGGGATTTCTAGCTGATGGGTCAGAGTTCTAGGAGGTAAGGGTTGCATTGAGTGTTAGGCAGCAACCATTTTAACTTTGGAAGAACATCGTAACAGAAAAATAGGAGGATCAGCAACATGTGGGAGCTAGCGACTTTCTCTCTGGAGCTCTGTCCTCACTTGCTGTGCATTCATTACCAAACCCTCCGCCAACCTAAGCTCCACATACTACCAACTTTCCCTGACTCTTTCATTTAGCCCAACTTCATCTATTCTGGCCAGTTAGGACCAGTTACCAGTTAGGACTCAAATTGCAGAATATTTTTTAGAATAACATTGCTACTGTTATTTTTTATACTATTAGTATCATGATTATTATATTACTGTCACATAGGCGTAGCACATCGGAATGTCTGTCTGAAGTTAGTGAAGCTCTTTGAGTCAAAGGGCTTCCCACTTTGAGGATTGTGTGTCTTATGTTGCTGAAGATGGAGCTTAATGTTACCTGTGAATTTACCCATGTACTGTATGTACTCATATCAGTGTCTATTACTGTCAGTCTACTGCAGTCTGCAAGGGTGTCATTGACATTAGAGGACAATCTTATTGTCTTCAAGATTGGAAATCTATGTCAGGGCTCAACCAGGGGCAATAGGAGGTGCTAGTAGCTTGTTCTGACCTTTTCCAATCAGCTTCTAAACAATTGGGGCCAAAGTAATTAACCATAAACGTCATCAAACCTAACAAACTTATGTGAAAGGAGATGGGCAGCATAGGCAAACACTTCCAGTGACAATGATCTTAGAGAAAAGTGAGTAGGACAGAGCTTTCTAAGTTGCCCAAATAATTGTTAAACCTTAACCATGACCAGCAGTTTTTTTTAGAACACATAGACATTAGATCATCAGGCAATTGCTACTTTGGGGTTAATTTGCTAAAACTGGAGAGTGAAAAATCTGATGCAGCTCTGCATTCAAACCAATCAGCTTCCAGGTTTCTTGTCAAAGCTTAACTGAACAAGTTGAAGTTAGAAGCTGATTGGCTCCATGCACAGCTGCACTATATTTTGCACAAATCAACCCTACTATGTCTCAGTATAACTTTTGTGTCCATCTCTCACAGTTTGTGTCCTTAAAATCTTGCTCCGGCCTATTCTTTTTTTTTGATTTTACACATAGTGGGGAAAGGTTAGAACTTCTCTTGGGTTTTTATTGCTGAGGACATTTTCTTCACTTTCTGTCCCATGAGCACGTTGTGACCAGGCAAGAAAATAGTAGGATTTTTAAAACAGCTTACCTGTAAAATCCTTTTCTTGGAGTACATCACGGGACACAGAGCAGCATAGTCATTACTATGTGGGTTATATAGAATTACCTTCAGGTGCTGGCACTGGCAACTTCCAAAACAGGAAGTACCCTCCCCTATATAAGCCCCTCCCATCCGGGAGTACCTCAGTTTTGTAGCAAAGCAATACGTGTCCCCAAAAGAGGGGTGGGAGCTCTGTGTCCCGTGATGTACTCCAAGAAAAGGATTTTACAGGTAAGCTGTTTTAAAAATCCTACTTTCTTGTTCATACATCACGGGACACAGAGCAGCATAGTCATTACTATGTGGGACGTCCCAAAGCAATGCCACATGAGGGGGGGGATACACCATACATAAGCTGGGCGCCATCAGGCATGAGGATCTTTTGCGGCCTGCAACACACTGCGCCCAAAGGCGACATCCTCCTGACTTCTAACGTCCACCTGGTAGAACCTAGTAAACGTGTGTACTGAAGACCATGTTGCGGCCTTACAAATTTGCGCCAGGGAGGCCTGGTGATGCACTGCCCATGAAGTTCCAACTGCTCTCGTGGAGTGCGCCCTAACTTTGAACGGAGGCGGTCTACTTCTCAAGCCATAGGCTTGTATTATGACCTGTCGAATCCACTTGGCTAAAGTAGATTTTGATGCTGCCTGACCCTTTCTGGGGCCTTCCGGCAGAACAAACAAAGAATCCGTTCTACGAATCTGAGCAGTGGCTTTTAGATAAGCTTTAACTGCTCTTACTACATCCAAAGAATGCAATAACTTTTCCTCTACCGAGCTTGGTTTGGGGAAAAAAGAAGGAAGAACCACATCCTGGTTCAAGTGAAACCTCGATACCACCTTAGGAAGAAAGGCTGGGTGAGGACGTAATACTACTCTGTCCTTATGGATAACCAGATATGGCTCTTTACAGGACATGGCGGCTAATTCCGAAACTCTTCTAGCCGAGCATATGGCTACTAAAAATATCAATTTCCTGGTGAGTAGAACCAAGGAAATGTGCCGCAAAGGTTCAAATGGCTGCTTCTGCAGAACCGACAGAACCAAATTTAGATCCCATGGGCATATGGGAGCCTTAATCGGTGGAATAATACGAGTCACACCTTGCATAAAGGATTTGACAAGTGAATGCATAGCCAGGGGCCTTTGAAATAGTATTGACAAGGCCGAAACCTGGCCCTTGATAGTACTTAAGGCAAACTTCCTGTCTACAGCCCACTGCAGGAAGTCCAGAATTCTGCCTATAACGTACTTACGTGGATGCCATTTTCTGGCCTCGCACCAAGTGATGTACGCCTTCCAAACTCTATAGTAGATCTGCCTGGATACAGGCTTCCTGGCATTGATTATAGTTGATACCACAGAGTTAGAGAGACCTCTCTTCTTTAGGATGTGGGATTCAATAGCCAGGCCGTTAAACTTAGAGTTAGTAAGGAAGGGTGGTATATCGGTCCTTGCGAAAGCAGGTCCGGACGACGTGGAAGGGTCCAAGGACTCCCCACAGACATTTTGATGATCTCCGCGTACCAGGCCCTTCGGGGCCACGCTGGAGCCACCAGGATTACCGGCTTCTTCTCCAACCTGACTCTGCGAAGGAGTCGAGGCAACAATTGTAGCGGAGGGAATGCATATATCAGTCTGAACTGATCCCAAGGGAACACCAGAGCATCCGAGCCGCAAGCGAGGGGATCCCTTGTCCGGGAGACAAATCTGTCCACCTTTGCGTTGAATCTGGATGCTAGCAGATCTACATCCGGTGTTCCCCACCGCTGACATATTGCTCGGAAGACCTCGGGATGAAGGGACCATTCCCCTGGGCATAACTGTTGGCGACTCAGAAAGTCCGCCTTCCAATTCTCCACCCCTGGAATGAAGACAGCTGATATACATGGGACATGCTTTTCTGCCCATTCCAGGATGTGACTTACTTCCCTCTGGGCTGCACGACTCCTGGTGCCTCCCTGATGATTGATATATGCCACTGCTGTGGCATTGTCTGATTGAATTCTGACAGGGGACCCTTGGAGTCTGGATGTCCAGGCTACTAGGGCGTACCGGGCTGCTCGTATCTCTAAGAGATTGATGGGCAGGGTTTTTACTACATTTGACCATCTGCCCTGGAGAGACCATTGCTCCAGCACTGCCCCCCAGCCTATAAGGCTGGCATCTGTAGTGACCACCTTCCAAGATATCGGGCTGAAGGGTTTTCCCTTCTGGAGATTCTGGGGGATCAACCACCAGCAGAGACTCTTCCGAACGGAAGGGGACAAAGCCATCGGGAAGTCTAGAGCCTGAACTTTTCCGTTCCAGGCTGACAATATGGCCCTTTGTAAATTCCTTGAGTGGAATTGGGCGTATGGCACAGCTTCGAATGATGCTACCATCTTTCCTAGCAGCCTCATGCACAGGCGTATGGACGGCTGTCTTTTTGCACAAAGCAGACGGACCAAGGCCCTCAAAGAGGATACCTTGTCTAGAGGTAAGAAAATCTTCCTCTGGTCTGAATCCAGCTGTAGCCCTAGATATACCAGGTTTTTCACTGGCTGTAGGGCTGACTTGTCCAGGTTGATGACCCAACCGTGAGACTCTAGATACTTGATTGTATCGACAATTACCACTTCTAGCTTGGCAACTGAGTGGTCCATCAACAACAGGTCGTCTAGGTATGCCATTATCGTTACACCCCGTGTTCTTAGATCGGCCAACAGTGGGGCCAGAATTTTTGTGAACAGTCGTGGTGCTGTGGCCAGACCGAATGGTAAGGCTCTGAACTGAAAATGGCGCCCTTCTACTGCAAAGCATAGGAATTTTTGATGACCTGGAAAGATGGGAACATGCAAGTAAGCATCTTTGATGTCGATCGAGGCTAACCATTCCTCCCCTTGTAGGGCAGCGGTGACCGATCGGATCGACTCCATCCGGAAAGACCGGACGTTTAGAAATTTGTTTAGACTCTTTAGGTCCAATATGGGTCTTATGTCCCCGTTTGGCTTCGGGACTGTGAAAAGGTTTGAGTAGAAACCCAACCCCCACTCTTCCATAGGAACCTCCATAATTACTCCTTGGAGCAATAGTTGTTCTAACGCCAATAGGAGAGACCCTCTTTTCAGAGGGTCTCTTGGCATGCCTGACCACATAAAATGGGACGGAGGAGACTCTTTTAACTCCAACTTGTATCCCAGAGTTACTGCGGAGAGCACCCATCTGTCTTTGATCGTCTCCCGCCAGGTCTCTGCGAACAACTGAAGTCTTCCCCCCACCCGTTTGAGTGGGGGCAGCCCTTCATAGGCTTGACTTGGAGGCTGGTTTAGTACCTCTTCGGATCCAGGGCTTTTTATTACCCTGTGGCTGTCCCTGATTTTTACCTCCTGAGTTTGACCGAGGAGGCCGTCGGAACTGCTTAGTAGCAGACGTCGCAGGGATAGGAGAGGTAGTCCTCTTAAAAGATGGACCCCTAGACCTCTTTTTACTCGGTAAGAGAGTACTTTTACCACTGGAAATCTTCTGGATATACTTATCCAGGTCTTCGCCAAAAAGGCGTTCCCCATGAAATGGGAAGCTAACTAAGAGCTTCTTACAGGGAGCTTCAGCAGACCAGTTTTTGAGCCACAGAAGCCTACGCATATGTACCAAAGACAGCGTGAGGCGGGAGGCCTGATGGATAGAATCCTTGATGGCGTCAACCGCAAAGCATAATGCTCTAGGCAGATCAGCCAGAGCCTGGGCCTGCTGGTCTGGCAAATCCCTCAGGACCATTTTCATTTGATCCTTTAAAGCTTGGCAGATCCCAATAGCTGCCACTGCTGGCTGTGTAACAGCCCCTGCTGTGGAAAAAGCAGATTTTAATAAAGATTCCAATTTTTTATCCACTGGATCTTTGAACATTTGAACATTATCTACTGGACATGTCAGTGATTTGTTCACAGAAGAGATGGCTGCATCCACCGTAGGAACATTCCATCTCTGGGTGAACTTTTCCTCCATGGGATAGATCACCGGAAACCTTTTAGGCCAAACAAATAGTTTATCAGGATGTTCCCAGTCCTGGTATATAAGTCCTTCCAATAATGGATGTATTGGAAAGGAGCAATTAACCTGGGGAGCTTTTAGCGACCCCAATGAGGAGACAGCAGTAGTTGATGGTTCAACAAGAGGCATTTTAAATGCAGATCGAACCATGTCAGTTAGGGTCTGGACCCACAATCTTTCAGTCTGTGATGCTGAAAATGGTTCATCTACTGTCGATTCCTCAAAAACAGAGCTAACCTCCTCCTGATCCCCTTCAGGTAGGTCGGTCCCTTCCTGGGACTGTTGCTCTGCCAACAGGCACTCTAATGGAGGTGATGGAGATCTGGCGCGCTTTCTTTCCTGTAGAGAAGAAGCGATCAATGCAGCCAATCTCTGCTCCAATCCTTCCAGAGTTGAGGAAAAAACCTCCTCTGTTATATATGCAGGAGCAGGTGGACTGAGGACAGCCGCAGTACCTGGCACTCCCGGGGGTTCCTTATGGGTATTAACCTCTGATTTCTCAGGGGAGGAGGGTGCAGATGACTGCTCCAGATCCTCAGAGCCCGATGGAGACCCCCTACACTTCCTGAGAGGTATATCTCGAAGTTTTTTAGGCGGCATATTCCTTAGTTCAAAGCTGAGGTATTCCAGCCGCAATACACCCCTTACTGAAATAGTCTAATGCAATTTGCTGCTATGTACATCAGTGGGTGTCTACTAATGCGTCTTTCTGGGGATGCCTGTATCAACCGCCCGCTGTAAGCCCCTATACCATGCTACCAGCTCCTTTTCATGCTCTGTGTCCATAGCAAGCAGCGTGGACTGAGTCCTTTTATCTTGCTGGGACGCCCGCACATGCGCAGAAGCACTGGGCGCACAGAGCGCGTCATCCGCCAGGCTCCGCCCCCTTTTTTGAAGCTAAACCTTATAAAAGGAAAGCATGTGTGCGCGCGCGCGCGCGTGCACGTGTGCGCTCTTGGCGCCATGTAGGGAGAGGAGCCAGGGTCCCTGTTTCACCAGGACTCGGGGATGGAAGGAAACTACTTGGCAGCATGACAGAGGAATGCAGCTTCCCTGATAGAGAGCTCACTCATCTGCCTGGACTTTCACCATGGAAGGAATAGTCCCAAGAAAAAAGACGTTCCACAGCGGCCTCTAGTGGACAAACACAGGTACCGCACCTTTGTCTTTTTTTTTTTTTTTTTTTTTTAAAACCTCCTTTATGAAAAAACATTTCCAGGTTTACAGTTTTTTTAAAACTTCCCTTATGAAAAAAACATTTCTAGGATTACTTAGGCATATACAGCTATTAGCGGGAATACCCTTTAGGTAACAGGCAGAAAGACATATTAGGCTTGGGGGTCCCCTCAATAGAACCAAGTTCCTGAGGGGCCCCCACTTACCTTTTCCCCGCCGCAGGACTTTGTTTGGTCCACAGAAGCCCAAACTTCACCTCTCACGGCAGGCATTGTACTAGACCTTCAGGGACCGGGTTCCCAAGGATTCCACTCCCCTGGACCTGTATAGCACCCTGCACAGATAGCCTCTTGGTTTTGGGTATGACCAGAGCTCTGGATCCCAGGGTCCAGCCCTCCTAAGAGAGGCATTACAGGCAAAACCCTGCTCTTCTCTGCAAGGCCCGGGTACCGACCGTTTAGCTATGAAGCTTTTTTTGGTCGGATCCGGAATAGCTTGCTAAGGCCCAGAGAACCTGTACACAAGCCCAGATGAATACATGTTAACCTTGGCCAACACCTTAGACACTGGCAAAAAACTGAGGTACTCCCGGATGGGAGGGGCTTATATAGGGGAGGGTACTTCCTGTTTTGGAAGTTGCCAGTGCCAGCACCTGAAGGTAATTCTATATAACCCACATAGTAATGACTATGCTGCTCTGTGTCCCGTGATGTATGAACAAGAAAAAGGAAAACCTCTGAGTAGGAAAACAGACAAAAAAAAAACAATCTGCCATGGGTTCAAGTTTTTCCCTTCTCTATTTAAAAAGTGTGTGTTTATTGCTGTTTTTATCACTGCTGGGGATTCCACCTCATTCATGGAAATCCCCTCAATGAAAACCCACAGAGGTTTTCAATTTTCCCTGCTTTATCCAAAACAATAAAAATAAAAAAAGATTTTCATCTTGGAGAACACTTAATAGCTGCAATACGGACCAAACAAATACTGCCCACCGTGGGTGGACTTGGTGGCTGGACAGGGTGGTGGGACTGGGTTGGTGGACCCCTCTTTACAGTACTTTGTATAGCACAGTGAATCTTGACCAAATAAATATTGTCTAAATATGAGAACTAAGTATAGTCTTTGTGTCCTCTGTGTATTTTTTTCAGATATGCGCAGTAATCCAGCATGAAACAAACTGAAATTTTGATCTAGGCAGGAGTTTTCTGTAATAAAGACTAGGGATGAACTTCAAGTTCGAGTCGAACCCATGTTCGACTCGAACATCGTCTGTTCGGCCGTTCGCCAAATTTCGAACATTATGGGCCGTTCGCGCCAAATTCGAGTAGCGCGTCACGGCCCATAATTCACTGCGGCATCGCAGTGCATTGCTGGCTGATGATTGGTCAAGCATGCACTATGACCCGCATGCTTTGGCCAATCACAGTGTGGAAAAAACGGAGATCCATGGGTGGCTTTGGCCAATTATGCCTCAGGGGGTTTAGTACACGCCCCACACTATATAAGGCCGCCTGCATGGCGGCCTTGTGTAGTGTGTTGCGGCGGTGGTTAAAGACAGAGAGAGATAGTGTCATTTAATGTGAGTTAGATAGAGCAGGCAGGCAAGTCAGTTAGCTTCAGTTACAGTGTGTAGAGGATATATATGCATCCTAGGTGTTGTATATATGTTTACACACTGTATTCAGTTTAGCTAGATCCGTTCCTGTTATTCTCTATACTGACAGGCAGGCAGGTGATTGTGCTAGCTGCAGTATTTTCACTTAGTGTACTGTGTCCTTTGCACAGTCTGCACCTAAAGCTTGACTGAATACAATTGCTGGTGTTCTGATACAAATACAGGCAGGGAACTGCAGTATTTTGCTTTAGTGTCCTTGTCATGGATATGCATTAATGTCTGTCTGCCATCTTACCTTCCTCCTCATGTGTTCATCTAGAGACCAGACCTCCTTCACCTGGCTTCCTTTATAATCTCCTCCCAGCCTGACTCCACCCCAGGCCCTATCACTGAACACTATATTAACCTGTGCACTGCAAGCCTGCTTTGCTGATCAACGTGTTTGTTAGGCATTGTGTGTTTGGGTTCCTGCCTGCCGTGTGCTACGTCTGTCTCTCTGTTACGTTATTGGCTTGTCCCCGACTATCCCTGTCTGCTCGTGACCCTTGACCTTCGGCTCGTTCTTCGTTATCCTTGTCTGCTTGTGGCCCCTGACCTTCAGCTTGTTATTCGGTTCTCTCTATCGTGTGCTGCTGCTTCCCCTCTTTTCCCCTTATCCTACGGGGCGTGAGCTAGGAAACTCCAGGGGCCGCGACCTGGTCCCAGCCTGCAGCGTAACATCCTCACCACTAGAGGCCCTGGAGAAGACCAGCTGGGTCTTAGACTCCGCGCCCTGGGGAATCTTGGCTCTCGCTTCCGTTGGGATCCCGGTTGTGCTCCTCTGGTCCCGCTTTCCACAACCACCCAGTTTCCTATCCGCAGAAGCCAGCCATAGGGTTCACTACCTCGCGGTGCACTCCTGTCCCCCTACGGTGTGCATCTGTCACCTGGCCACAGGTGACCCTGACAGTTTGATCAGCCATGAACCCGGCTGACATCCCGCTTCCCGCGGATGATCCATTGCAGGGCATAGTTCACAGACTTGAGACCCAGGAATCAAATCAGACCCAGGTGATGCGATTCCTCCAGGATCTGGCTTCTCGATTCGAGCAGCTTCAGGTCTCCTTGGGAACCCCGAATCCGCAACCCCAAGTACAACCAGCGGCTGTACCTATCGCACCAGTCGCAGCCTCACACTCACTAAGATTGCCAGCTCCGTTCCGTTTCTCTGGGGACTCCAAGGCCTGCAGGGGGTTTCTCAGCCAATGCACTATTCATTTTGAGCTTCAGCCTCAAAGCTTCCTGTCTGACCGGGCTAAGGTAGCCTATATCATTTCCCTCCTCTCCGGTGAAGCTTTGGCCTGGGCTGCCCCCCTGTGGGAGAGGAACGATCCGGTGGTTTCCAGTCTGTCCAAATTCTTGAAGCTCTTTCGTAATATCTTCGAAGAGCCGGCTCGGGCTTCTTCAGCGGCTAGTGCTGTCTTACGTCTTCGCCAAGAATCTAGTTCAGTGGGGCAATATGCTCTTCAGTTCCGTATCCACACAGCTGAATTGAGCTGGAATAATGAGGCCCTGGTCGCTACCTTTTTACATGGCCTCTCTGACCGAGTGAAAGACGAATTAGCGGGAAGAGCCATTCCCGTCGGTCTGGACGATGTAATTTCATTATGCAACCAGATCGACATTCGTTTTCAAGAGAGGTCCTTAGAAAAAAGACGCCAGCACTCTCTGGGTCATAGCCAGTCTGAGCTCCCCTCCCTTCATTCCGTGGAGCATCCTCTACCTGCTGAAGAACCTATGCAGCTGGGCCGGACCAGACTAACCCCCGAAGAACGTGCTAGGCGCAGAACTCTGGGCTTGTGCCTCTATTGTGGGGGCAAGGGTCATTTTCGTGACTCCTGCTCGCTTCGTCCGGGAAACGCTCGGGTCTAATACATTTGGAAGGTGGAGTATTGGACCCAGAAACATCACCTTCTCGCCTGCTCTTGCCGGTGTTCCTTCATGTAGGCACTTCTCCTCAGTCAACCCTTGCATACCTGGATTCCGGGGCTGCCGGCAATTTCATGGATTGGAGAACTGCTTCTTCTATGAAGCTTACCCTTTCACCTCTCACTACCCCATTGGTAGTCTCGGCAATTGATGGCACTGTTCTCCCAGGGGGCCCTATTCGCTTCCAGACGCTACCCATTAGGATGTCGGTAGGGATTCTCCACCAGGAGTGGATATCCTTTCTTATTCTACCCAAGGCCTCTACCCCAGTTGTATTGGGCCTCCCTTGGCTACAGCTCCACTCTCCACATGTGGACTGGGTCTCTGGGCAGATCCTGGCCTGGGGTTCCTCATGTTTCTTGTCGTGTCTTCTCAAGGTGACCCCCAAGGAGAGTCTTCCGGTTGCTGCCACTTCTGTTTCTTCTGATCTTCCCGCCGCATACAGCGATTACCGGGATGTGTTCTGTAAAAAATCAGCTGAGGTGCTTCCTCCCCACAGGTCTTTTGACTGTGCTATTGATCTTGTCCCGGGAGCAACTCTACCCAGGGGTCGTACCTACCCTCTGTCCATCCCAGAGACCCAGGCCATGTCGGAGTATGTAGCAGAGAAACTGGAGAGAGGTTTCATCCGGAAATCCTCATCGCCTGCAGGGGCAGGGTTCTTTTTTGTTGCCAAAAAGGATGGTACCTTAAGACCCTGCATCGATTATCAGGGTTTAAATGCGGTTACTATTAAAAATCGATACCCCTTACCCTTAATATCTGAGCTATTCGATAGGTTGAAGGGTGCCTCCATTTTCACCAAGTTGGATCTCAGAGGCGCGTACAATCTCATTCGAATACGGGAGGGTGACGAATGGAAGACTGCATTCAACACTAGAGACGGGCATTACGAATATCTGGTGATGCCTTTTGGTCTGTGTAATGCTCCAGCCGTGTTTCAAAACTTTGTCAATGAAATCTTCAGAGATCTGCTGTACCAGTTTGTTGTCATCTATCTGGATGACATTCTGATCTTTTCTGAAAATCTGCTCGTCCACAGAAACCATGTCCGCACTGTACTTCAACGTCTTAGAGAGAACAATCTCTATGCCAAGCTGGAGAAATGTTCCTTTGAATGTTCTGAGGTCCTGTTTTTGGGGTGCTTCGTCTCATGTTCGGGGCTTCGTATGGACCCTGGGAAGGTCTTGGCTATCACCAACTGGCCTCTTCCTGCTAGCCTCAAGGCCACACAGCGCTTTCTTGGCTTCACTAATTATTATAGGCAGTTCATAAGGAATTACTCTTCCATTGCCGCGCCTATTATCGCTTTGACCAAGAAGGGTGTGAATGCCAGAGACTGGCCTCCCGAAGCTGTCTCTGCATTTCACAACCTGAAACAGGCCTTTGTTTCTGGCCCCCTCTTGAGGAGACCAAATCCTGGGAATGCATTTTTTATTGAAGTGGACGCTTCCTCAATGGGGGTGGGAGCTGTGCTTCTTCAAATCTTTGAGAAAAGACGCCACCCATGTGCGTTCTTCTCCAAAAAAAATTCTCAGGCAGAGAGGAATTATGCCATCGGTGATCGGGAACTTCTCGCAATTAAATTGGCGTTAGAGGAGTGGCGTCATCTCTTGGAGGGTTCCCCTCACTCCATAACGATCTTTACCGATCACAAGAATTTACAGTATCTACAGAATGCTAAACGTCTGAATCCTAGACAGGCCAGGTGGAGTCTCTTCTTTGCCCGTTTTAATTTCACGATTACCTACAAACCTGGTTCCTGCAACGGTCGGGCTGATGCGCTCTCTAGGTCATTTGACACTTTGGACGAGGAGTCCGCCCCTGAACCTGAGCCGATCATTCCCACCTCATGCATTGTTGCCCACTCTACCACCCTGAAGTCTAAAATTCCGCCTGGTAAGACCTTTGTCCCCACTGAGCTAAGAGCTAAGATCCTTCGTTGGGGACATGATTCCAAGGTGGCAGGGCATTCTGGATTCCTCCGATCCTTCCTACTCATCAGTCGTCACTACTGGTGGCCTAATCTCCGCTCAGACGTCAAAGACTACGTTAAAGCTTGTCATGTCTGTGCTCAGTCCAAATCCTCCACACAAGCTCCTGCTGGTCTCCTCATGCCCTTGCCCATTCCTAAGGAACCCTGGGTCCATATTGCCATGGATTTTATCACCGATCTCCCACTGTCTGAGAATAATACAGTCATTTGGGTGGTAATCGATCGATTCTCCAAGATGGCTCATTTTGTTCCTCTTCCTGGTCTTCCTTCTGCCCCTGCCTTGGTTCCCATTTTCATTCGGGAAATTCTCCGCCTACATGGGGTCCCTTCTCATATTGTTTCCGACAGGGGAGTCCAATCACGTCTCGTTTTTGGAGAGCCTTTTGCAAATCCCTCAATATTGTCTTGGATTTTTCTTCTTCTTACCATCCCCAATCCAATGGACAGACTGAGAGGGTTAATCAGGAGTTAGAGGTCTTTCTTCGCACCTTTGTGTCTTCTCACCATGACAATTGGTCCTCTCTACTCCCGTGGGCAGAATTCTCCCATAACAATCATGTGAATACCAGTTCGCAGAAGACACCCTTTTTCACAGTTTATGGAAAACACCCTCAACTTCCTCTTCCCATGATCTGTTCTCCAGACATTCCAGCTTTGGCTTCGGTTCAGGAGTCTCTCAATTCCGTTTGGGGTCACGTTCATGATTCCCTCCGGGCAGCTGCTGAAAAATTCAAAGGCTTTGCCGACCGCCGCAGGCGTAAACCGCCTTCTCTTCAGCCAGGGGACAAAGTCTGGCTCTCTACCAGGAACATCAAGCTCCGAGTTCCTTCTCTGAAGTTTGCTCCACGATTCATCGGTCCATACACGGTAACTGCTAAACTGAATCCGGTTTGTTTCAAACTCCAGATTCCTAAGAGCCTTAAAATCACTAACTCCTTTCATGTTGCTCTTCTAAAGCCTTTAGTCCTCAATAAATTCTCTCGTCCTCTCCCTACCGTGGCGCCTGTCTCTGAGGATAATCAGGAGTACGAGATCAGTCAAATTCTGGACTCCCGACTCTGTAAAGGCGTTCTTCAGTACCTCGTTCATTGGAAAGGGTTTGGTCCTGAGGAGAGGTCTTGGATCACTGCATCTGAGGTCTTTGCACCTCGTCTGTTAAAGGAGTTTCATCTGAAGTTTCCCTCTAAACCTGGGCCCAGGCGGGGAAGGGGGAGGCCTCGTAAGAGGGAGGGTACTGTCATGGATATGCATTAATGTCTGTCTGCCATCTTACCTTCCTCCTCATGTGTTCATCTAGAGACCATACCTCCTTCACCTGGCTTCCTTTATAATCTCCTCCCAGCCTGACTCCACCCCAGGCCCTATCACTGAACACTATATTAACCTGTGCACTGCAAGCCTGCTTTGCTGATCAACGTGTTTGTTAGGCATTGTGTGTTTGGGTTCCTGCCTGCCGTGTGCTACGTCTGTCTCTCTGTTACGTTATTGGCTTGTCCCCGACTATCCCTGTCTGCTCGTGACCCTTGACCTTCGGCTCGTTCTTCGTTATCCTTGTCTGCTTGTGGCCCCTGACCTTCAGCTTGTTATTCGGTTCTCTCTATCGTGTGCTGCTGCTTCCCCTCTTTTCCCCTTATCCTACGGGGCGTGAGCTAGGAAACTCCAGGGGCCGCGACCTGGTCCCAGCCTGCAGCGTAACATCCTCACCACTAGAGGCCCTGGAGAAGACCAGCTGGGTCTTAGACTCCGCGCCCTCGGGAATCTTGGCTCTCGCTTCCGTTGGGATCCCGGTTGTGCTCCTCTGGTCCCGCTTTCCACAACCACCCAGTTTCCTATCCGCAGAAGCCAGCCATAGGGTTCACTACCTCGCGGTGCACTCCTGTCCCCCTACGGTGTGCATCTGTCACCTGGCCACAGGTGACCCTGACAGTCCTTTGCACAGTGTGCACCTAAAGCTTACCTCAATACAATTGCTGGTGTTCTGACACAAATACAGGCAGGGAGCTGCAGTATTTTGCTTTAGTGTCCTTTGATCAGTGTGCACCTAAAGCTTACCTCAATACAATTGCTGGTGTTCTGATACAAATACAGGCAGGGAACTGCAGTATTTTGCTTTAGTGTCCTTTGCACAGTGTGCACCTAAAGCTTACCTCAATACAATTGCTGGTGTTCTGACACAAATACAGGCAGGGAGCTGCAGTATTTTGCTTTAGTGTCCTTTGTTCAGTGTGCACCTAAAGCTTACCTCAATACAATTGATGGTGTTCTGACACAAATACAGGCAGGGAGCTGCAGTATTTTGCTTTAGTGTCCTTTGCACAGTGTGCACCTAAAGCTTACCTCAATACAATTGCTGGTGTTCTGATACAAATACAGGCAGGGAGCTGCAGTATTTTGCTTTAGTGTCCTTTGCACAGTGTGCACCTAAAGCTTACCTCAATACAATTGCTGGTGTTCTCATACAAATACAGGCAGGAAGCTGCAGTATTTTGTTTAAGTGTCCTTTGCACAGTGTGCACCTAAAGCTTACCTCAATACAATTGCTGGTGTTCTCATACAAATACCACAGGCAGGGAGCTGAAGTATTTTCAGTTAGTGTACGGTGTCCTCTGCACAGTGTGCAACTAAAGCTAACTGAAGACAATTGCTGGTGTTCTCATACTAATAATACTACAGGCAGGCAGTTGATTCTGTTAGCTGCAGTATAATCAGTATATATATACATCCCAGCTTTGTGCAGCTACATCTCCCTGCAGGCCATTAGTATGTCTGGAAGGACAACAAGGAGAGGCAGACAGTCACGAGCCAATAAAAGAGGGCAAGCAGGCTCTGTGTCTAGAGGCAACAGTGCTGGTCATGGACACGGTGCATCCTCATCAGCACGTGGCCGTGGGACCCGCTTGTCCTTCTTTTCGGCAGCTGGCCGTGTTGAGCCACAACATGCCGAAGACTTGGTAGAGTGGATTACCAAGCCGTCCTCATCCGCCTCATCCTCTCTTACCCAGGCTCAGGGTACTTTGTCTGGCAAAGCAGCTGCAAAGCGGCCTCTTCCCTCGGCTCAATGCATCAGTCACTCCTTCCCTAGCCCCACCATGTCCTCCTGAGGGGTCACCCGAACTGTTTGACCACAGTGTTGGGTACATGCTCAAGGAGGATGCCTAGCGTTTCAAGGCTCCGATGATGGTACCCAGCTTGAGGTAGGCAGTAACGTGAGCCCAGAGAGAGGGGGAGCAGTCTGGCAGTCATGTTCCCCCAGCTGCAGCATACTGCCAGGTTTGCTACAGTGATGAGGAGGGAGGGGATGATAAGGTCACAGACTCTACGTGGGTGCCTGATAGGAGAGAGGAGGAGGAGGAGGACGAGGCACATCTCCAATGAGGCAGAATGCCCTCCAGGGGCCAGCTTAAGGGCAGCACACCGACAGCATCACACCGCAGAGCCCCGCATGTGCAGGCCGCTGCTGTCTCTGCGCAGTATTCCAAAAGTTCTTTGGTGTGGGCCTTTTTTGAGACGAGTGCATTAGATCGCAGCGCTGCTATTTGCAACATATGTCTCAGGCGTAACTCACGTGGCCAAAACATCACCCGCTTGTGCACCACATGCTTGATCAGACATATGTCGACCTGCCATGCAGTTCGTTGGCAAGCACACCTAAAAAACCCACACCAAAGAACAAAGTGGACCTCTCCTTGCTCCTCATCAGCTGGGATCTCCAACCCCACTATACCTTCAGTCCTCTCTGAAACCTGCACTGAGAGGAATGAAGGTGTAGAATTAGGTGTGTCACAGCCAAGTACTTGCAGGCAATCTGCTATCGGTACACCAACGTCAGATTGTACCAGGCAAATTTCCCTGCCCCAGCTGCTGCACCGTCGAAAGAAGTTCGCTCCCAGCCATCCACATGCCCAGTGGTTGAATGCTAGTTTGGCTAAATTGCTAGCACTTCAACTGCTGCCTTTTCAGTTGGTAGACTCTGCCCCCTTCCATGAGTTTTTGGAATGTGCGGTTCCTCAGTGGCAGGTTCCCAAACGCCACTTTTTCTCACAGAAGGCAATTCCGGCTCTCTACCGGCATGTGGAAGGCAATGTCTTGGCCTCGCTGGACAGGGCGGTCAGCGGTAAGGTGCATATTACCGCTGACTCATGGTCCAGCAGGCATGGACAGGGACGTTACGTATCTTTCACTGTGCATTGGGTGACTCTGCTGGCAGCTGGGAAGGATGCAGGACAAGGTGCAGTAGTGTTGGAGGTTGTTCCGCCACCACGCCTCCAAAATGCTACTACTGGTGATTCTGACACACCTGTCTCCTCCACCCCCTCCTCTTCTTCGTCCATGGCCTCTTCCTGTGCTTTGTCCTCGGAACCAGCGGTGCTCCATAGGCGTTCAAGGGGCTATGCAAGTACGCAGGCAAAGAGATGCCATGCGGTGCTTGAGCTGGTGTGCTTGGGGGACAGGAGCCACACTGGGGCAGAGATTCTGTCAGGTCTGCAGGGGCAGGCTCAGAGGTGGTTGATGCCACGCCAGCTTAAGCCAGGAATGGTGGTTTCCGACAATGGCACCAACCTCCTCTCCGCCCTCCGACAGGGACACCTGACCAATGTGCCCTGTTTGGCTCACGTCCTTAACTTGGTGGTGCAGCGGTTCTTGGGCAGGTACCCAGGCTTACAGGATGTCCTGAGGCAGGCCAGGAAAGTCTGTGTGCATTTCTGCCGGTCATATAATGCCAGTGCTCGGCTGGCTGACCTGCAAAAGGAATTTAACCTGCCCAAGAACCGCCTAATCTGTGACATGCCCACCAGGTGAAACTCAACATTGGCCATGCTGCAGCGGCTGCACACGCAGCAGAGGGCCATCAATGAGTATCTGTGCCAATATGGCACCAGGACAGGGTCAGAGGAGCTTGTTTTTTTTTTGCCCACGCCAGTGGGTCATGATCAGGGATGCATGCACTGTCCTGGCACCATTTGAGGAGGCCACGAGGATTGTGAGCAGTGACAGTGCATGCATCAGTGACACTGTCCCTCTTGTCCACCTGTTGGAGCACACGCTGCGTGGAATAATGGACAGGGCACTTGAGGCAGAACAGAGGGAGGAAGAGGAGGACTTCCTTACCTCTCAAGGCCCCCTTTATCCTCTCAGTGTTCCTGCTGGCCCGCCTATTACACAGGAAGAGGATGAGGAGGAGGAGGAGGAGGATTGTGTCAGCATGGAGGTGGAACCTAGCACTCAGCATCAGCAGCAGTCTTCAAGGGATCAATTACAGTCCCAAGACACCCATGGACTTGTACATGGCTGGGAGGAGGTGGCTGCGCGGATCATGTCGTGCTGAGTGAACCAGAGGACTCCGGACCAAATGCCTCAGCAAACCTACGCTGCATGGCCTCCCTGATCCTGCAAAGCCTGCGGAAGGATCCTCGTATTCGTGCTATCAAGGAGAGGGATCATTACTGGCTGGCAACCCTTCTTGATCCACGTTACAAGGGTAAGGTTGCGGACCTTATCTTGCTGTCGCAGAGGGAGCAGAGGACGAAACATCTTCGGGAGGCCTTGCAGAAAGGTCTGTGCAACGCAGTCCCAGAGACTGGGAGGTTACAAATTCCTGGTCCTGGACAACGTGTTGCTGAGGCTTCGGTCAGTCAAAGAAGGAGCGATGGAGAAGGTGGCCGTCTGACCAATGCGTCTGGTTTAAATGGTACAGGAAAACCTAGGGGCAAGATCACACTTGAAAACCTTTCCCACCGAAAATCCTCTAGGTAACTGGGTCTTGAGGATGGATCACTGGCCAGAGCTTGCACAGTATGCAATTGAGGTACTGGCCCGTCCTGCATCCAGTGTTCTTTCGGATAGCACATTCAGTGTTGCTGGAGGCTTTGTAACTGATCACAGGGTGCGCCTGTCCACCGACTCTGTCGATCGACTGACCTTCATAAAAATGAATCAGTCTTGGATCACCACCAGCTACCAAGCACCTGATGCTGATTTAACCGAATATTTTTTTTTGAAATGTCAGATCCCTTCAAGACTGCCTATGCTGATGCTGAGTGACTATCCTGTTATGCTGAGTGACTATCCTCTTCCTCCTCAATGATCATGCTGATAGCTTGTAAGAACATTTTTGGTTCTGGGCACCGCCACCAGTGGCTAAGGCCCAATTTTTCAGCCCCTGTTTAACAAGGGCGTGTAATTACAATTTTTGATGCAATACTTTGCAGCAGGGCTCATTCTTGCGCTCCAACTAGAGTATCTGTGAGGGTTTGCATTGTTGTGGCACCAGCACCAGTGCCTAAGGCCCAATTTTTCTGCCCCTGTTCAACAGGGGCGTGTAATTACAATTTTTGATGCAATACTTTGCAGCAGGGCTCATTCCTGCGCTCCAACTAGAGTATCTGTGAGGGGTTATAGTGTTGTAGCACCAGCACCAGTGCCTAAGGCCCAATTTTTCAGTCCCTGTTTAACAGGGGCGTGTAAATAAAATTTTTGATGCAATACTTTGCAGCAGGGCTCATACCTGCGCTCCAACTAGAGAATCAGTGAGGGGTTGCAGTGTTGTGGCACCAGTGTCTAAGGTCCAATTTTTATGCCCCTGTTCAACAGGGGCATGTAATTACAATTCTCAATCTAATATTTCACAGCTGGGCCCATTCCTGCGCACACCAAGAGTAACTGTGAGGACTTACAGTGTTGTGGCACCAGCACCACCACCACCATCAAAGGCCCAATTTTTCCTACCACTGTTCAACAATGGCATGTAATTACAATTCTTGATATAATAGTTCACAGCAGGGCGTTCCAGCGCCCACCAAGAGTAACTGTGAGGGCTTACAGTGTTGTGGCAACACCAACACCTAAGGGCCAAATTTCTGCAGAGTATATATGGCAGGCCCCTACTTTCAAACATCCAACTTACAAACGACTCCTGCTAGCAAACGGAAGGAGACAACAGGAAGTGAGAGGAAATCTACCCCTAGGAAGGGAAATTCTCTCCTGTAAAAGTTAATATGGGAAAAAGGTGTCTCCTCTCCACTGATGCTTTATCACCAATCCTTGTTTCATTAAAAAACCAAATTTTCAAAAAACATTTGTCATTGGGACAGAAAGTGAGGTGAAATGTTCTGAACAGGTGCACAGACAGCAAAACAAATGTTACAGGGGTGATAACCCTTCCCTATGTTTTCCAAAAAGCTTAAAAATAGATTTTTTGGCTGGAGCTACACTTTAAAAATGTACCAGTTCAAAATTACAAACAGATTCTACATAACAACAAACCTACAGTCCCTGTGTCAGGAAGATCCTGCCAGTAACAGGCGCTCTGAACTTACTGGTGCACGATCGCAAGCGCCAATGCGCATGCGCGTTCACGCACGCGCACGGGAGTGCGCGCACCCACTAACACCAGGCGGGGTATTTAAACCAGAATGACACACTAGGACTTTGCTGTCTGCTCTACAGCGTTACGTGTGTTCCTGATTCCTGAACTCTGTTCCAGTTCCTTCCAGTGCTAAACTCGGCTTGCTCCTGACCATTCCTGCCAACTGCCTGCATCTGACCCCGGCCTGTCTGACTTCTCTTCTGCCTGCTCCTCTGGTCCTTCTACTGTCCGCCTGATAACCGACCCGGCTTGCTTGACCTACCAGTTCCAGTCTGCTGCACCTGTCTGCTGATCCAGCCTGTTCCAGGTTCAAGTCTGCTGTCCATTCCAGCCTGCTGTCCAGCTCCGGTCTGCTATCCAGTTCCAGTCTGCTGCACCTGTCTGCTGATCCAGCCTGTTCCAGGTTCCAGTCTACTGTCCATTCCAGCCTCCTGACTCCTGTGCTTTCTGTTCACCTTACCAGGGCAGGGCCTCGAGACGGAGCCGCAAGAGAGGCCATCCCCTGCAGTTCGGGCTCGACCACAAGGTACGTGACACCCTGTCTTGTTTGCACCGCCTGTATACTGCTGTTCAGAGTATATAGGGCCTGGGGGCCCCACGCCTTTCCATTTTTTAATTTGGGTGCGGGATTCCCCTTAATATCCATACAAGACCCAAAGGGGCTGGTAATGGGCTGGGGGGGGGGAGTACCCATGCCATTTTTCTCAATGATTTTTATCCATATTGTCGGGACCAGACATTACATTAAAGCCGCAAGCAGTTTTAAATGACTTTTTTTCCTTTAGAAATGTCATTTTGTGCAGGGACAGTTCTAAACACGGGAAACACGTGCCACTTCACAAGCATACTATAGACACCCCCCAGGTACGATATTTAAAGGAATATTTCACTTTATTTTTTTTCACTTTAAGCATCATTAAAATCACTGCTCCCGAAAAAAATGCAGTTTTTAAAACTTTTTTTGCATTGATACATGTCCCCTGGGGCAGGACCCGGGTCCCCAAACCCTTTTTAGGACAATAACTTGCATATTAGCCTTTATAATTAGCACTTTTTTAGATTTCAAACGTTCAAGTCCCATAGACTTTAACGGGGTTCTAAAGTTCACGCAAACTTTCGGTCCGTTCGCAGGTTCTGGTGCGAACCAAACCGGGGGGTGTTCGGCTCATCCCTAATAAAGACTGGTCTTTCTTGCTCCCTCTTCTTGTGCAAGGTGATTGGTCATACATGTGTCCCCCTGTAGTTTTCTGCAGGTAGCCTGTTGTGGGTAGACCAGATGGGTGAATTTGGTAGGTGGACTGGAAGGGTGGACTTGGTGGCTAGATGAGGTGGGTGGACTGGCTGTCTTCACAGACTATGTACAACACAGTGATGATGGGTTTAATACTTTTGCAAGCTAATATGTAAGACATTTGGTACACACAAACTAAATGTATATCATTTGGGGTTTTTGAGAAATTTATACAGGTTTTGTGCTTTGCTTTTAGCTTTAAATTCCTGACTGCAACCTCCTTAACTTTTGATATTTTATTAACAGCAATATCCTTATAATTTCCGTATATATTTATTTATATATAAAGTCGATATGTGGATTTTTTATATTCCAGACTACTCTAATAGAAGCTACCCATGTCATGGTTAAATTAATCTCAAATCGTTGTAAACTTGGCATATGTTTCAGAAGAGCGTTTCATATTGCCAGACAAGACTTTTTTGTTAGGCAAGATGATTTTGCCCTTTAGCTTTCATGCTTCATTGAAATCCTTCTAGCTTCTAGAGCCACATTCTGGCATATGATTAGGCATTAATGTGCTGTCCCCTGCTTGCACTGACTGCGGCTGCGATTGTGATACCATGGCTGTGGCTGTAAAAATAAGAGAGTTCGCAACCCTTCCGCACACACACACACCCACTCCGCAGCTGATATCAAATAGCTTTGGTGGGAAAAAGTAGACCTTTAAACTCTACTAGACTCAATATGCTCAGAATCTCATTTATCCATTTGTTTTATAATGCATTCAGAAACTGCAGCCCAAGTGGAAAAATAAAGTTATCTATTTATTTGTATGAAAATTACAGATGTCACTCCCAAAAAGCACTGTCCTGCTAGTATATTTAAAATAAGAGTTAAGATGACCACACACCAAAATTTTACTTTTTGGAACGTTCATTCGATTTCCAAATAGTTAGTGGGGTCAATTTGATATTCATTTTCAAACTTAGCAATGAAAAAAATTAGGGCTGTGGAAATTAACTATCAATTCCTCGATTAATCGATTACGTTTTTTGATCGATCAAAATTATTTTCATGGGTACTCGCCTCTCCGCCGGCTTCCGGGTCTTCAGGAAATTCCGTCAGATATCCAGTGACGCCACGGACAACGGCGGGGCTTGCCGTGTCCATCTGAAGGGCTCCTTTGCTGTGCCTTCATATCTGCATGCCGGCGGGACCTTACTATCTGCCACACGCAAGGGCTATTACACTTCCCTCTATCACTTCCCTCTATCAACCTGGGATTCTACAGCCATCCACTGGGAGTTGTGATAGTTCCCTTCACGGAACATCTACATGCCGACGGACTGATGTTAACCCCTCCTCATCTGGATTCAGCAGTGGTATTGTTGTACACATTTTTATACCAGTATCATACTTAGCTACATGTTTTTATGACTGCTTTTGCTACCGTTTGGTATTACTCGCACCATTTTTACAGTTTATGTAGCTACATCGATTTTATCTCCAGTGCAATATTTATTTTGTTACCTACTTGAAGACTATAAAAGTTTTAATGCTATTCCCATCGAGCGCTGCCTTTGTGTGTTTTTTTGTATCCTGCTATCCATTTTCCAGTGGTTGGTAGCTGCACTGGGAATCAGCCTGCAAGGAGATCAGCTAAAAGTAGTTGGATCTGTGTGTGCGTTATAATTAATCGAAATTAGTCGATTAATCGATTTAAAAAAAATCGATTAATCGAACACGAAAATTTTAATCAGTAACAGCCCTAAAAAAAATAGAAGGAGCAAGATGGAAAATAAATTCTTAGAGGATTGGGATGAATATAAAATATAATTTAAAAAGGGAACAGCAGACTACTAAGAGAACATCTTTGTGGTGGCTTATAGAAAATGACCCTGAGATATTTGTGTTAAATCACACTTACTTCAAAGCTCATACACTACAAAAGATATAAGCGGAAAGTATATGCAAGCTCAGAGATGAAACGTTGGGACCCCAGTGTGTGTCTCATGGGTGGGCAAAGTTCTGCAGTACAGATGTCACCAAACTCAATGTCCTATATTTCTTGTAGCTCCCGTGCCAATAGACACAATAGACCAGTGATGTTGGCAGTTCTTCTTGCATATTTTTCATGCGCTTCCTATGTCCATCTGTTTTGGGGGAAGAAATAAGTTGTTGAGGTTGGATTCTCCAAGTCAGTTCCAGTTTCCCAGCAATAGACTAACAAATAAGGTGTCTGTCAGAACTTCCTCTCTTATATCCATAGACATAAACATGTACGCAAAGGTAGATGCAAGGATGCATTATTATAGAAAGATCCTTTGTGACAGATTATCTTTTTGTGCCTTCTGATTCATCTGGCATAAAATGTCTATGGCCAGTTTTAGGTTCAAACCACTCCAAGGAAACATATTTATTATTTTATATATACTTTTTTCTCTCTTCACAAATTCTGCAAGAATAATAATTAGGTGCTGGGTATTGCTTCTACTATGGGGAAACAATTTATTTCTTAAAGCGGATATGATAAAAAAGAATGTTCTTTAGCAAGGATTATACATTCCACATTAATAATTATGCTACCAAAATGAGTGTGTGCTGTAAATTGCTTCCAGCATTGCTCCTATTTCTTCTTGCCGGAGGAGGCCATTTTGCTGAAGCCCAAAGTCCCTGAACAGCAGTAATTCATAAAGCAGAGCTGAACCCATTGATTTAATGATTTGAAAAAATAGTTACATTCCTGGAATGGCCTGATTGCTAACTGTCACAATTGCTTGTGTCCTCAACCAAACATCAAATGGCTAGTGTCATAACTGATCACATGTGCAGCACCATGGCAGTTGCAGATCAAACAGAAGCAGCTTCCTTGGCTGTAAAGGATAGGAAGGTTTCATTTATCTTTAATGCCGCGTACACACGATAATTTTTCCCGTCGAGAAAAATTAAATTTTTTCCTTTGGACGAGAAAAACAATCGTCTGTGGGCTTTTTGTCGTTTTTCTCGACGGGAAAAGCGGCATTAATCACGACGAGAAAAATTAGAACATGCTCTAATTTTTCTCGTCGTGATTCCCGTTGTTTTTTTCCACTGCAGTTTTCCCATAGGGAAACACTGCCGGGGAGCCCACACACGGTCGTTTTTTTTTTACCAAAAAAAAAATGTCATTTAAAACGGCCGTGTGTGGGGGGAACAAGCTGTTCCTCGTTTTTCACGTTGATTTTCTCGACGGTGTTTTCACCGTTGAAAAAATCGATCGTGTGTACGCGGCATAAGGCTATCAGCAGATACAAACTCACCAGTGCCTAAAAATAGAGAGCAACTGAGCATGTGAAGAGCAGGGTAAGACAGTGTATTACTGGATTTTAAACAGTAGACACTTATTTTTAATGTTTTACATAGCTATACCTGCAAAAGGGGCCAGCCTGAAGTGATCCAGCAAGACTTCATTTTCTGACTGAAGTTCCACTTTAACTGCTTGAGGACCAGCCGCCGCAGTTGTACTGCGGCATGTTGGCTCTGCTGGGCAAATCGTCATTATTGTACTTCGGCCAGTTTAAGAGCTCTAGGGGGCGCGAGCGCCTGCTGAGCGTCGCCAGAGCCGATGCGCGGGGTAGGCGGCCACACGCGATTGCTCCACAGAGAGTCAGAACAGGGATCTGTCAATGTAAACAGACAAATCCCCATTCTGACAGGTGAGAAGAAACAGATCTGCTGTTCCTATTGATTAGGAACAGCAATCTCTCTCCTCCCCCAGTCAGCCCCATCCCCCCACAGTTAGAAACACCTCCCAGGGAACACATTTAAATATTTTTTAGGTTGGTAATTGATGGATTGGTAAGAGACTCTAAAGCTGACTATACACCAGTAGAATTTCAGTCAAAAAATTATTTGGTATGTTCCTTCGATTTTTACTTGGTCGGGAATAATTGTACATATTGTAATGAAACCTGTTTAATACATCTGGGATTACATTCAAATATCAGGTCTGGATAAAATTTTAAGGTATTTAGAATGAAAAATTACTTGACTCAACGATGGCAAGAAAGAATGATCTGATGAACAAATTTTCTGAATTTTCGTACAGACATCCAACCAAAAATCTAGGTCAATAACCTTTTTTTTTTTTTGCATTTAAGAGAAACTGTGACCTTGTCTATTCAGTGTCTTTGCAAATAGGAATTCCTGACCCACTGATGCTCACCTTACAAAGCGCTCCCTCGCTTTTCCTTCCTCCATTGTATCCAGCTACAATAACCAGTACTTAGGGCTATGGAGGAGCATGCAACCTTCTCCCATGTTGGTTCAAATCTGCACACATGCATTGTGGTGCACTAGCAAGATAGGTTGTGAGGCATTCATTGCAGTCAGTTTTGTGTGATACTGTATGTGTTTTGGTAACACAGAGTAAAATGCCGGGTTTACTGCATGTAACCACTTATATTGACAGCCCAGAAATTGTCATTTCAGGAGAATGTCAGCAATTGCAGACAACATATTTCGCTTGTGGGGTTTCTTTAAAAAGCTGTTGAATGGATGAGAGCCTATATATTAGTGGAAGCATAAAAGATATTTGAAGCTAAGTCGTAATAATAATATCTACATAATCCACTTTCTTTATGAGTGCTGCTGTTGACTTTGACACTCTTGTCTTTTTGCCATTGATCCTTGCTCATTATGTTGAACCGCGTCCACAAAGATCAAAGTCTGCAGCCTCCTTATCTCCCAGCCAGAGTCCCAAATTCCCTCACCAGTGACATTTATTAAAAAAGGGCTAAATGCTAAGGAAAGCTCACAAGGAATAAGAACAGCAGTCCTGGCCTGAATAAATACAATTATCTAGAGACCCAACATAAAAGGCAAAAGGGGACTGATGAGGGCAGATATGGTTACTTAGAGGATAAATTGGGATGAATACAAAATATGATTAAAAAGGGAGAGGCAGACTGCCAGGAGAACATCTTTGTGGTGGTTTACAGAAAATGACCCTGGGATATTTGTGTTAGAGCACACTTACTTCAAAGCTCATACACCACAAAAAGATAAAAGCGTAAAGTTTATGCAGGCTCGGAGATGAAAAGTTGGAACTCCAGCGGGTGTTTCATGGGTGGGCAAAGTTCTGTCATACAGATGTCACCAAACTACATGTCCCATACCCTCAGCAAAATTGATGCTCATTGGAGATTTCAACTCAGTAATGTCCGCTGAACTGAACAGGCCGAAGCTTACAAAAAATCATTCAGACGATTTATATAATTGGGCACAAACCATGGGGGTAACGGAAATATGGAGATGGAAAAATCCAGAAAAAAAAATGTACTCCTGTTACTCTACATCATATAAAACAGCATCCAGGATAGATCTGGCATTTGTAGATTCTGCAATGTTAACAGATATAGTTGATGCTAAATATCTGCCAAGTGGACTATCAGACCATGCTCCCCTACAGGTGGTAATACGTATCCATACCTCGAAAGACACAACAATGTGGAGGCTGTCCCCACAATGGGTGATGTACCCAGAAATATCAGAAAAAATGGTAACCATAATAAATGAATATTGGGAAAACAATGAGGGAACATCCTCAGTAGGCATAGTGTGGGATGCATTTAAAGCATATTTACGGGGTCAATATATATCAAATATTGTAGCAATAAATAAAAAGCAGAAGGTTAAGGTGCAGCAGTTACAGATACAGATAGAGGGTAGTAAAGAACAATACAGCCGAGACCCAAGTAACTCCAACTTCGATTTAATGATGGCTGCACAAAGAGAACTACAACTACATATGGAGGAGATAACAAGACTAGACGTACATAAAAAGAAACAAAATATCTTTGAAATGGGAGATAAAAGCGGGAGGTTCCTAGCAAGATTGGCGCAAAAACAGGAATACCAACCAACAAACATAGCAGAAATAGAAACATCAGAAGGAATAAGAATAAATGAACCAGATGAAATATTGAAGGTCTTCGGCGATTACTATGAAAGGTTATATACCTCCTCTCTCCCCTCTGGCTCCCATCCAGGGGCTATGTCGGACCTACTGGACCGGATAGCCCTAGGGTGGCTGCCAGACAGGGAGAGGGAGGCACTGGTTAAACCAATTACAAGTGAGGAAATAAAAAAAGCCATAAATACATTCCCAGGGGAAAAAACACCAGGGCCAGATGGAATTCCAATTGAATTCTATAAAAAATATAAGGATATATTAGCTTCAAAATTAGAAAAGGTATATTCTGAAGGATTGCTGAAGGAGATGTTGCCGGACTCAATGAGAAAAGCACATATAATTCTGATATATAAAGAGGGCAAAGATCCAAAACTGTGCCCCTCATATAGGCAGATAGCATTACTAAATACAGATGTAAAAATATTAACAAAAATATTAACCTCTAGACTACAACCCCTATTAAAAACTATAATAGACCTAGACCAGACGGGATTTATGCCGCAAAGGACGACAGATGTAAATCTGCGTAGATTATTTACGAATATACATGCGCACCATAACTGCGAAGAGTCTAGGACGATAGTCTCCTTAGACATAGAAAAGGCCTTTGACTCTATAGAATGGCCCTTTCTATGGGAAATACTTAGGAGAATGGGGTTTCCCTCAAAATGTATTAGTTGGATTCAAACAATATACAGGAAACCTACATCAGCAGTCAAACTTAGGGGAAAGCTATCAACGTACTTTGAGTTGTACAGAGGTACAAGACAGGGCTGCCCTCTCTCTCCAACACTATTTGCGATAGCAATAGAGCCAGTGGCAGAGGCTCTGAGGATGTCACAAGAAATTCAGGGACTCCGAATAGGAGAGCTGGAAGAGAGGGTAGCCCTATATGCGGATGATATGCTGTTATTTCTAAAGGACGCGGGTCCGTCACTGAATGGGGCATTGAAGTTATTAAATATCTTCTCACTATATACAGGACTTAAGGTAAACTGGGGTAAATCACTACTATTTGGTATAGACCCAGGAGCACAAGACACAGCGACCCCAAATATCCCATTAAAATAGGTAGCAGAATTTTAATATTTAGATATAGTTATATCATGACAGGTTGATAAATTTAAAAGTTTAAATTTGGACCCAGTATTACAGGAAAATAGGAAAAAATAAAAAATGTGGGAAAAACTACCCCTATCCTTACTAGGACGTATATATTTGGTAAAAATGAGGATTCTCCCCCAGTTGTTATACCTGTTTAGAAACTCACCACAATGGTTACCAAAAAGTTTCTTTACACAGATACATGGTGAATTATCTTCATTTATATGGCAAAATAAAGTGGCTAGAATAAAATTAAATACACTTATGCGCCCGGTGTCACAAGGAGGGTTGGCCTTCCCAGATTTATATAGGTACTATCTAGCAGCACAGCTGGTAACAGTAGGAAGGTGGCTGAGCCCTGACGGACACGACCCTGCTACAGTAGTAGAGGCTGCGGTGGTACAGTCTTTGGAGACATTGCAGGCACTGCCATTTCGTGGGATAAAAAGTAGCCGAGATCTAACTCCATCTATGATAACGACAGTAAAAGCATGGAAGGCGGGCATGATAAGGGAGAGTAATTCAAAAATAGATATATCTCCAAATACCCCATTGTGGAGAAATCCGCAGCTTAGACACTTAGCTTCTATTCCAGATGCGGGAGTATGGACAAAATTTAAAATCAAGAAAATATCTCAGGTAATACATGAGGGGAAAATAATTTCATTTGTAGATATGAGAAAAAACTGTAACATCCCTGAGAGCTATCTATTTAGATATATTCCGCTAACACATGCACTGTCAGCCCAGTTCTCACAGGGCATCCCTCAGCTAAAAGAGACAGGCTTAGAAAAGATGATGCGAAAAAAAAGAGAAAGGGGGATGATTTCAAAATTATATAACCATTTATTAAAGATAGAACAATCAGATATGAATAAATTAAATGAGTGCTGGTTAAGAGATATCCCAGGACTATCCGCAGAAAACTGGGAAAAGATATACAAATCTCCATTTCAAATTCTAATTTCACTTAGGGATAAACTAATTCAATTTAAAATAACACATAGAAGTTATTTTACACCATATAAATTATTTAAAATATCACCATCCAATTCTCAAAACTGCTGGAGATGTGCAGATATCCCTGGAAACTTTATGCATATCTTCTGGACTTGTCCAAAGATAGTGATGTTTTGGAGAGAAATCCTGAGAATAATTGATGAAGTGACGTCAGTTAAACTAGACTTAGGCTGCATCCACACCTGAGCGTAGCGCTTCGAGCGTTTTTACCGTAGTTTTTACCATCGTTTTGACCGTCGTTTTGACGCGCGAATTTGCGCCCGTCGAAACGCTTGTTGTCGCGGTAGACGCTTGAATCGGGCGTTTCCATTACATTATATGAATCCTGAAAACGCCCAATCTGCCCGATTCGCGCGACAAAAAAGGGTCCGGAACTTGTTTGAGCTTCAGGCGTTCGGCTTCAGGCGTTTTTGAGTGGAGATGTGAACCATCTCCATAGAGAATAATGTATTTTTTCCCCTCTAGCGTTTTGTAGCTTCAGGCTTAGGGCTACAAAACGCTCAGGTGTGAATGCAGCCTTAGAGGCAGAAATCTGTCTACTCGGGCTAGATGGGAAAAGCACACTGTCTATAGAAAAAAGAACACAGATCGGCCTCCTTCTTTTCTATGCAAGAAAGGTAATAGTATTGAATTGGAAGAAGGCCGAAGATCCCCCAATGGCACAATGGAAAAACTTAATAAATAACAATCTAGCATTGTATAAAGAGACATATTATAATAGAGGAAAAGAAGAGAAATATGAGAAAATCTGGGCAAATTGGCTAGAAAACCCTACGACAGCTGCAGGGGAGAGGGGGGCGGAATCGGGATGAATTACACCAAGGGATGAAAGGGTGAATTTGATTGATGGATTAAATTTCCTTTTTTTTTTATAATCTAAAATAATGTATGATGAAGGATAAATGATGTGTAGCGGGGTCTCTTCTAAGGCCCCAGGACTACGTTACCCAGAACCCCATTCGGCCCCAGGGCGGAGGTTCCACCGCAGAGACTCATGGGAGGGGTTACTTAAGTGGGAGGCGAGGCGGAGCTCGCTCTTTTGGGACACGGCGCGTCAAGTGACAAGTCATCCTATGCGGATCGGCTGTGAAGCAAGGCCTGAAGCCTGAGGCCTTGCTTGAAGTCCAAAGAGCCTTCCACCATACTGCGGAGCCTGGGTGGATCCTGACCCGTCGTGATAGGACGCGAGTTGGATCGAGGACTCGATTGGAGCAGTCCCTGTGTGCGACACACAGGAGGTGGAGGTCTTAGGCTGGGAACGCGCCTGGAGTGGTGAGCGGGCACCTGCCCATATCAATAGACTGAGTTGTGTTCAGGCCTATAGACTGCCTAGGCCCACTGTTCGCTCACCAGTGTTTATTGGGGGGTCCGGTAGCGGGACAGAGTTGAAGAATCTACCCCCCCCCCATTTTGCCCTGTTATTTCAAGTTAACACCCAATGTGGATTACAAATGGTTATTCCTTTAAGTGCACCAATGAAAGCTGGCCGGTGAAGAAACCTTCATCCCTTAGGGGAAAGAGACTTATGCCTCGTACACACGGCCGAGATTCTCGTCGAAAAAAACATGTCGTTTTTTTCGACGAGATTCTTGGACAAGAAACTTGTCCCGGCCGAGTGTACACACGCTCCTTTCAAAGAACCCGCGGTTCTTTGAATGGAGCGAACGCGGTGACGTCATTGAATACGATGAGCATGCGCTCGTCACATTCGATGCCGTCGCCGCCATCTTGGTTCACCCTACCTATGCCTAGGAAGCGGCAAAAAGGTAAGTGTACACACACACCATTTTCTCGTCGAGAAACAGGCTGATGAGAATCTCGACGAGAAAATAGAGAGCAGGTTCTCTATTTTCTCGTCGAGATTCTTGTCGCTTTTCTTGACAAGAAACCATACACACGAACGAATTTCTCGGCAAGAAATCTCTGCCAGCAAGTTTCTTGCTGGTTCTTGCCGAGAAACTCGTTCGTGTGTACGAGGCTTTAGTTCCATTCCATGTCAGGCCTGACTTAGGTGGGGAGTTTAGAAAGTTTGTGTTACTACGCCATAGGCGAGCACATGCTATAATAGCACCGCGTGGTGGACACTGCGCGGCGCCATATTACTGTACTGCACCTAGTACATTGATTGATGCAGGGCTCTGTAGGCCCATGTATATGTTGCATGTTATACCTTGAATCCTTCATTACCAGTAAAGCTGATATATATATTTTATGTTCTTGCCTCAGTGTGTTGTCTGACTGTTTAGAGATTATTAAGTATAATACACCTGAGAGTGATAGGGGTTTAACCCTAGACTGACTGTGCCAGAGTGGGTCGAGTAAGATTGCCGGGGGTTGGCGGTGCTGCATGCAGGGCCCGAAATCAAATCAGCGGCTCTCTTAATTGGGGGTAGCGCTACACGTGGGGGCTCGTGAGTCCGGGATCCTGTTGCAGCAAATAGCAGCCAAAAAGTACCAGCATGGACCCACTAGAAATAGTGAAGTGGTGCGCAGCAGCCAACGTAGATGAAAATGGGGCAGTGATTATAGAACTCCCAGGGATCTGGCAAGAAGATGCAGTGAAACAGTTAGTGATGTCCCTGTCCCCACAACAGAAAGCATGGATAGTGGATGTAAGATCAGAACCTCCTTCGACATATGTACTGGTTAAATGGAAGGATGGAGTCCCAGAAGACTTCAAGAAGCCAAGCATAGAGACGGTGGATAAACAAACTTATAAGTTAATACGTGTCCCACCCAACCTAAAAAATGTAAAGAAAGAAGAGAGTCCCGGGTCGCCACAGGGCACCCTCAGCACAGAATTATGCGCGGTTCTAGGAGAAATCATAGCACAATGCAAGAAAGACCCGGCGGATTATCAAATAGCAGGATACCGGAAACTCAGAATGTTTTCAGGAAAGAAACCTGTACCTTCAGGCGAAGAAGGATTTGAGGAGTGGTTAGACGGTGCAACTCAGGCTCTGGAGGAGTGGGAAGTCCCAGACCACAGGAAGAAGCAGAGAATTGCTGAGAGCTTGAAGGGGCCTGCTTTAGAGGCCGTACGCAACCTCAAGATGAGCAAAACAGACTGTACTGCGCAGGACTATCTAGACATTCTGCAGAATGTGTTCGGTGGAACAGAGAAGATCACTGAACTCACCTACCAATTGGAGCATTGTTATCAAAAGGCAGGTGAGAAGCTATCAGAGTTCATGATGCGCCTAGGTAAAATACTGCACAAGATGATCTTAAAGAAAGGGATTGACCCGAAGAAGGTGGATGGGGCCCGGGTCCAACAGGTGATGAGAGGATCTCAACCACTGGATCCCATCGCACTGGCGTTACGTACAAGACAGGACGGGAAGAGCCTGGAGTACCCTGACTTGATCCGAGTAGTCAGAGAGGAAGAAGCTGTGCTGGAGGAGAAAAAAAGGAGCCAACCAGTTGAGACGGTGAACCCTCCTCCGGTGATGGTCAGGACGGCCATGACCTTAGAAAGAGATGCAGAGGTGGATACCTTGAAGTCGCAGATGTCCCAAGTGCTGGGAATGTTGACCTCCCTGATGGAAAAGGAGTCAAGGGTACCAGAGAGGGAAAGTCCGAGGAAGGAATTGTTCCCAAATACCTCAGCACCCGCATCCCTGGAAAATTGGGGAAATGTGATCTGCTTCAATTGTGGGGGAGCTGGGCATCTTGCCAAAGTATGTGCCAGTCCCAAGAAGAAGAGACTGAATAACCGAAAACTTCAACGGGCCCCGGTAAAGGAGTCAACCGGGCGCCCATCATCATCAAGGAACTCCATACTGAATAAGAAGCACATGAGAGAAGGGGCCAGGGCCCCACAGAAGAAACCAAGGGTTCCTCAGAAGGAACGTACTCCAAAGAAACACAATAAAGTCCCTCAGCGGGTAGTTACATCCATACAGAGGAGAGAGATTAATGCATACCAGGCTCAGGAGAGACTTAGGTCCAAAGACAAAAAGAGCAAGGAAAGTCAAGAAGGGAAATGCAAAGATCTAAGGAAAGAGACCCCTTCGAAGCAGTACCCAGAGAAACTGGTTGGTCCCTCCCCAATTGTATCCATTCAAGTAGAGGGGATATACACAAGAGCCCTGTTGGATACTGGAGCACAGGTGACCCTGTTGTATCGAGACTTCTACGATAGGCACCTGAGTCACTTACCCATCCAGAAGATTGAAGACTTGGAGATATGGGGAATTGGAACGGAGAAGTTTCCTTATGATGGATATCTACCCATAAGATTGACGTTTGACCCATCCATAACTGGGAAGGGGGAAGTGTTCGACACCTTGGCTGTGGTGTGCCCCCGGCCACCTGGAGCCAACAGGAGTTCATTAATAATAGGAACCAACATGGATCTGGTCCGAAGACTTTTGTTCCCACTAACAAGAAGGAAGAACCTCCCAGTCACAAAGATTCATCCCATGTTGAAGACCGCCTTCCAACGGCTGATCTTGGAGCAGAAGGCCCCGGAAGAGGGGGTAGGAAAGGTCTGGAGACTGGGAAAAAAAGGGATAGTGCTACAACCCGGTGAAGTAACCCGTCTGAAGGCCACAGTGAAACTCACTTGGGAGCAGCCGGGCCCTTTTGTGATGTTGGAACCCGACCCAAGAGAAGAACCTTCAGGCTTGGAGGTAGTCCCGGAAATGGTCCCGGTGAGGGCCCTGAAGAAGGCCCACTGCAAGGTGCCTGTGAGTGTCAGAAACACCACGGATGGCCCCATGGAAGTCCCTGCCAGGCTGTTATTGGGCCGGGTGAGCCCAGCCACACTGGTTGCCTCATCAGATGTGGCGAAGACAGATGGAGAGAGTACAGTTTGGGAGAAGCTTTCCATGGAGAACCCAAACCTGCCCAGGGCTTGGAGAGAGAGAGCCCAGAACCAGTTGACTCGGTGGGAGAGGATCTTCTCACATGATGAGTTTGATGTGGGGTGTGCTAGGAGTGCCACCCATCGAATCCGCCTCCAGGAAGACAAGCCCTTCAGAGAAAGGGTTAGGCGGGTTCCATTGGCAGACCTCGAGGATTTGAGGGAGCAGCTTGCTGAGCTCAAGCGAACAGGTGTGATCCAGGAATCTAGAAGTCCGTATGCTTCCCCCATAGTAGTGGTCCGGAAGAAGAACGGGTCACTAAGGTTGTGTATTGACTACAGGACCCTCAACAGGAGAACCACTCCGGATCAGTATACCGGAGCCAAGTGGTTCAGTGTTATGGACTTAAAGAGTGGGTATTATCAGATCCCGATGCACCCAGAAGACAAAGAAAAGACGGCTTTCATAACCCCAGTGGGATTCTTTGAATTCAATCGGATGCCTCAAGGTCTGTCCGGAGCTCCAGCCACATTCCAAAGACTGATGGAGAAGACTGTAGGAGACATGAACCTCATCGAGGTCCTTGTATACTTGGATGACATCATAGTCTTTGGCAGAACTCTGGAGGAGCATGAAGAAAGGCTGGAGAAGGTCTTGAAGAGGCTGAGTGAAGAAGGACTCAAGCTCTCGCCTGAAAAATGCCAATTTTATCAATCTTCAGTCAACTATCTGGGACACATAGTGTCTGAAAATGGGGTGTCCACAGACCCTGAAAAACTGGAGGCTGTCACCTCCTGGCCAAGACCTACCACTGTAACAGAACTCAGGTCCTTCCTAGGATTCTGTTCCTATTACAGGAGGTTCGTGGATGGGTTTGCTCGAATAGCAAGACCCTTGAATGAGTTGCTGAAGACGGAGGGGGAAGAGGATGACTCGGGCCCCAGGAAGTCAGGGGAGTCAGTCAAGGACCAGTGGACTGACAAGTGTGAAGGCGCCTTCCAGATGCTGAAAAAGAGCTTGACCACCGCCCCTGTTCTGGCTTATGCAGACCCAAAGACGCCTTACGAACTCCATGTGGATGCCAGTCATGATGGTCTGGGAGGAGTACTCTACCAGGAGCATGAAGGGCTACAGAGACCTGTTGCGTACGTGAGCAGAAGTTTGACCCCCTCTGAAAAGTACTATCCCACCCATAAGTTGGAGTTCCTGGCCCTCAAGTGGGCCGTAGTAGACAAACTTCGAGATTACCTATATTCAGCAGATTTCACTGTAAAAACGGATAACAATCCCCTTACCTACCTGTTTACCACAGCAAAGCTGGAGGCCACAGGACATAGATGGCTGGCGGCGCTGTCTGCCTTCAATTTCAGCTTGAAATATAGACCTGGGGCGGGAAACCGAGATGCGGACGCCCTGTCCAGAAGGTCTCATGTTCCCACCCACAGTAGTGAGGACTGGACCCAAGTGGCACCCGACGGGGTGCGGGCCCTTTGCCAAGGGGCTGAACTCCAAGCCAAGGGAGGTTCAAGAGCAGAAGAGATAGGGGTCACTATTGTAGGAGTCCCTAAGCAGTACTGTGGAGCAACCTTACTGGGGGACGACAACCTACCCAGACTGACCAAAAATGAGTTGAGATCCGACCAACAGGAGGACCCTATGGGGAGATTGGTCCTAGAAGCATTGGAAAATCAGAACCCAAACATACTTTTACGTCACCCCTCGAAGGAAGCTCGCCTGTTAAAAAAAGAGTGGGACAGGCTACAGGTGCATCAGGGAGTGGTCTACCAAAGGGGCCCCTCTGATGACCAAGAAGACAAATGGCAGTTGTTCCTGCCAGAGAAACACAGGGAGACGGTCATGATCGCCTTACATGACAACCATGGCCACCTGGGAGCGGAAAGGACTTTCCAACTTATTAGGGACCGTTTCTATTGGCCCTGCATGAGGGCTGAAGTTGAGGAATACTGCCATTCATGTGCACGATGCATACAGAGAAAGACTCTACCCCATCAAGCTGCCCCAATGGGCCATTTACAAAGTGAGGGCCCGCTTGACCTGGTGTGCATTGATTTCCTCTGCCTCGAACCCGACCTGAGGGGACTAGGAAATGTTCTGGTAGTAACCAACCATTTCACCCGGTATGCACAGGCTTTTCCAGCCAAGGACCAGAAGGCCTCTACTGTGGCCAAAATACTTGTAGAGAAGTACTTTATACATTATGGACTACCACAAAGGCTCCACTCAGATCAGGGGAGGGATTTTGAGAGCAAACTGATACGAAAACTCCTAGATGCCTTAGGGATCAAGAAGACCAGGACTACTCCTTATCATCCTCAAGGTGATGCTCAACCGGAGAGGTTCAACCGAACCCTGCTCAACATGCTGGGAACTTTAAATGGTGAAAAAAGCAACATTGGAGTAGCAACATAGCGGCCCTTATGCACGCTTACAACAGCACTGTCAGCGATGCTACTGGATGTTCACCTTACAGACTTATGTTCGGGAGAGAAGCAAGATTGCCAGTGGATCTGGCCTACGGCACCTCCATAGATCATTGTTCTGCTGCCTCCCACAAGGGATATGTAGATAGACTTAGACACAACTTGAAGACGGCTTATGAGCAAGCTCAGGTGGCCTCGGAACAGAGAGGGGCTCGCAACAAGAGGAATTTTGATCTAAAGGTTAGGATTCAAGACTTACAACCAGGAGACAGGGTGTTATTGCGGAACCTGGGGGTCCCTGGAAAACATAAACTCGCAGATAGATGGAGACCAGAACCTTATGTCATTTGTAGAAAATTACCGGGCCTACCCGTTTACAGACTTAAACCCGAGGGGAAGTTAGGGCCCTTGAAGACTTGGCATCGAAACCACCTACTTCCGCTCGCTGAAGCAGTTCGGTTTGCCTCCTAGGATGGATTCTCCTGAACCCATGTCCATTCCGAACACCCCTAGACCCAACACTTGGTCTCAGACCCCTCGGATGGAGGATACAGAAGATTCAGAAATGAGTGAAGGCGAGGGGGAAGAAATTGGCTGGCTTTGGCCTTCCCAGGGCCCAACGACTTCTGCTATTGATCTTCCACCTGACGAAGATACCGAGGATCACACACTGAATGCAGAAGCTACGGAGTTCATTCCATCTAGTCACTGGTCAGATGCTTGGGAGAGTGTCGGTGAACTATCACCTGAAGAGGACCCAAGGGAAGCCATGTATCTTCCTGCTCCGGAGCCAGATGCTCCTGAATTAGAAGGAACTCCCGAGTTGGTCACAGAAGAAGAATCTGTTTCCACAGAAAGTCCCAGAGGACAGAGGAAGCGGAGGGCCATAAAACCTCCCAGGAGATTAACCTACCCACAAATGGGGAAGAGTGCGGAAGACACTGTATTCACTGCCAGAAGGAGTATGGAAGACCCTGACCCTCCCACTGTTCATTTGGTGGGAGGCAACCCCAGCTCACTCTCTGGCACAGTTAGGCAGGATACTGTTGTTAATGTGTCCTGTGGGCAGAGGAGTTCACCGCCTTGTTTCTGGTGGGAATTTCCTCTGCCGACATCATATGGAGAATTGATGGATGTTGTTAAATGTGTAGCTTGAAGTTATGTTATCTTTGGGGACCAAAGAGTTCAAGTGGGGGGAGTGTGTAGCGGGGTCTCTTCTAAGGCCCCAGGACTACGTTACCCAGAACCCCATTCGGCCCCAGGGCGGAGGTTCCACCGCAGAGACTCATGGGAGGGGTTACTTAAGTGGGAGGCGAGGCAGGGCTCGCTCTCTTGGGACACGGCGCGTCAAGTGACAAGTCATCCTATGCGGATCGGCTGTGAAGCAAGGCCTGAAGCCTGAGGCCTTGCTTGAACTCCGAAGAGCCTTCCACCATACTGCGGAGCCTGGGTGGATCCTGACCCGTCGTGATAGGACGTGAGCTGGATCGAAGACTCGATCGGAGCAGACGCTGTGTGCGACACACAGGAGGTGGAAGTCCCAGGCTGGGATCGCGCCTGGAGTGGTGAGCGGGCACCTGCCCATATCAATAGACTGAGTTGTGTTCAGGCCTATAGACTGCCTAGGCCCACTGTTCGCTCACCAGTGTTTATTGGGGGTCCGGTAGCGGGACAGAGTTGAAGAATCTACCCCCCCCCCCGTTTTGCCCTGTTATTTCAAGTTAACACCCAATGTGGATTACAAATGGTTATTCCTTTAAGTGCACCAACGAAAGCTGGCCGGTGAAGAAACCTTCATCCCTTAGGGGAAAGAGACTTAGTTCCATTCCATGTCAGGCCTGACTTAGGTGGGGAGTTTAGAAAGTTTGTGTTACTATGCCATAGGCGAGCACATGCTATAATAGCACCGCGTGGTGGACACTGCGCGGCGCCATATTACTGTGCTGCACCTAGTACATTCATTGATGCAGGGCTCTGTAGGCCCATGTATATGTTGCATTTATACCTTGAATCCTTCATTACCAGTAAAGCTGATATATATATTTTATGTTCTTGCCTCAGTGTGTTGTCTGACTGACACCTGAGAGTGATAGGGGTTTAACCCTAGACTGACTGTGCCAGAGTGGGTCGAGTAAGATTGCCGGGGGTTGGCGGTGCTGCGTGCAGGGCCAGAAATCAAATCAGCGGCTCTCTTAATTGGGGGTAGCGCTACAGATGTATAAATTAATCTAATTTAAGATAACAAAGATGTATAATATTTTGTATGGAATAATATGTGAAGGAAAAAAGTGAAAATTTAATAAAGAGATTGGGAAAAAAAACTACATGTCCCATAAGCAGGGCTTTTTTTCTCAAACAATAGGTGCTGGGACTCAACCACGAACCCCCCCCCCCAAACTTCTGCCCCCACACACACCCCACAAACAGAAGGAGGGTCTTAAAGGGGCATTAAATACCAGTATTGCATTACATACAGAGTGCAGAGTTCAGGAGAGATGCACACAAAGTGCAGAGCTTCTGTGTTTACAAGTGATTGTGGTGAGCAGGCACCAGAGGGTCTGAGCCAAAGGTGGTAGAACTGAGTTCCACCAGGTTCCACCTGAAAAAAAGCCCTGCCCATAAGTCTTGGTGCTCGTTTGCCAACAGACACAATAGACCAGTTATGTTGGCAGCTCTTCTGGCATATCCTTGATACGTTTCCTCCTATGGCCTCTGTTTTGAGAGAAGAAATCAGTTGCTGGGTTGTGATTCTCCCAGTCAATTCCAGTTTTCAACAATAGACTAACAAATAACGTGTCTGTCAGCACTTTCTTATGTCTATAGACATAAACATGAACAGGTAGATGCAAATGTGCATGTTTGTGGAATTTTTTTTTTTTTTTTGGCATAATGTCTTTTTTGCCTGTTGATCAAATTCACGGTGACTGTCTATGGCCACCTTTTATTTCAGACAAATCCAGCGCAAAATATTTATCATATTATATATTCTATTATTTTTTCTTTCTTCACAAATTTTGCAAGAATAATGCAATTCCTCAGGATAAATAATTATTATTATTATTATTATTATATTATTATACAGGATTTATATAACGCCAACAGTTTGTGCAGCGCTTTACAACATCAGGGAAGACAGTACAGTTACAATACAATTCAATAATGTAAAGTTCTAATAGTAAAGCGGACCTCAGTCATTTTTTCAACTTTCCATCTATTAAATCCTCTGCCCTTGTTGTTTTAACTTTAGATAGTAAAACTTTTTTTTCTACCAGTAAATGCCTTATACAGCCCACTTCCTCTTTTTTGTCTGGTCATTAGCCTAGGCTTATGACATCATGCACAGCTCTCTCTCTCACTCTCCTGAGAGTTTTCCAGGAATGGAGGGGGGATGAGTCATAAGAGGGCCAATAAAAGCTGCAGGGCTGCAGAGCTGGAGGTGTGCCTCTGTGTGTCTGTGTGAATCCAGGAAGTGAACAGGCAGCAGCTTCAGCTGCCCACAGTTAAAATTATTGAAGCCAGACTCAGTGGAGGGAGATTTCTGAAGCATATTTGGCAAGTACAGAATCACAGTATATATAAAATAATATGCAAAGTGGTTGGAGGGAAGCTTCAGAGTGGCAAAGATGTTTTTATTACAAATTATGTGAGCAGACTGCAGTTCCTCTTTAATATGAAAGAAAGTATCTTCATATGCCTGTTATAAATCTAAAATCTAAAATATATAAAATATATAAAATATAATTATAAAATATGCCTGTTCATAACGGGGTAATTTTGTAAATCAGTGTTTAGGCTCTGGCAGTTTGTATTCTCTACTGCAGGTGGCGCTTGACCATAGCGGCAATGCAGGCGGGGTAGAAAGTCGAGAGGAACTTGGAACCCCTCCCTTTTGGATGTGGACCGACCAGGCCGCATTCCACTCTTCATGGCAGATGCTGTCGGCATCTTCCATTCTGCATCTTGTGGGTTCACCGCTGTCTCAGTTGTAAGTGGCTCCGGTCAGGTGTGCTCTCCTGCTGGGCCTGTTGTACTAGCTGGACTTTTCTACAATATATTATTACTGCCAAACTCAGACTCTGTGGGGTTGACTTACTAAATTCAAACAGACTGTGCACTTTGCAAAGTGCAGTTGCTCCAAAGCGTAATAAAGCAGGTAAAGCTTTACTCTGCAACAAAATACCCAAACACATGCCAAGGAATATAAAACAACTGCATTTTTGCTTGCACATGATTGGATGATGAAAGTCAGCAGAGCTTCTGCTCATTTACTAAGCTCTGGAGTAACTGCTCTTGCAGAGTGCACAGTCTATTTGCTTTTAGTAAATCAGCCTAGTGTGTTCACTGCCTGCTGCATAACGCTGCACCTAACCCACAAGTGCAGGAGCTTTTTAAGGTTTATTATGATTATGCATGTGTGTGGAGGTGGGCATTTGAGATTTATTATCATATAATATAAACAAAAGTAAAAAAAAAAAAAGCAGAAGGTGTACGGCGGCCGCTTTCAAGCCTCGTACACACGGCCGAGATTCTCGTCAGGAAAAAAACGTTGTTTTTCCTGACGAGAATCTTGACAAGAAACTTGTCCCAGCCAAGTGTACACACGTACGATTCAAAAGAACCGCCGTTCTTTTGAATGGCACGCACGCGGTGACGTCATCGACTATGACAAGTCTGCGCTCGTCACAATCGATGCCGTCGCCGCCATCTTGCTTCACCCTATGCCTAGGAAGCTACCGCGCATGCGTCAAAGTCATTTCGAGCATGCGCAGGTTTCCATGGCGACAGGTAAGTGTACACACGCTCGGGTTTCTCGTCGAGAAACAGGCCGACGAGATTCTCGACGAGAAAAAAGACCGCAGGTCGTCTTTTTTCTCGTCGGGGAATCTGGGCAGTTTTCTTGACGAGAAAACTGAAATCCGCGTACACACAGCCGGTTTTCTCGGCAAGAAAGCTCTCCCGGCAGTTTTCTTGTTGTTTTTTGCCGAGAAAACCGGTGGTGTGTACGCGGCCTAAGAGCTTTAGGAGGCACGTGTGTGCGCCCGAGGCTCAACACTGGGGCCGATGCGCGTAGCCGGCGGGCGCGATGTAAACAGACAGATCCACGTTCTGTCAGGGAAGTAGAGCGAGATCTGCTATTCCTATTAATCAGGAACAGCGATTTTTGTGGGGAAAAAAAGGACGTCAATTTTGTTTGGGTACAGCGTCGAACGACCGCGCAATTGTCAGTTAAAGCGACGCAGTGTCGTATCGCAAAAAAATGGCCTGGTCATTGGGCAGCCAATTCTTCCGGGGCTGAAGTGGTTAAGGGGGTAAATCCTTCTGGGGCTGAAGTGGTTTTAAACCTACATACAATGGAAGCCTCAGCAACTCCAGGATGTCCTTATAACATGTTCGTAAAACTTAAAGTGGTTGTAAACCCATATAATTTTTTTTTCTTTTAAGCCAACCTGCAAGACAAAGCTATATTGAGCTAGTATGACTAGCATACTAGCTCATTATGTACCACTTACCTAAGATCGGGGCCCCCAAAGCCGTCCGTGTCCCTCTCTCCAGTCGCAGCCATCGCTGCGGCGATAGCCGGAATGTTACTTCCGGGTATCGCCGCTCCAACCAATCACAGCGCCGCTCCGGCGCTGTGATTGGCTGGAGCGGCGAAGACGTGACTCCGCGCATGCGCGGCGCGGGAGCCGTCAAATTCGGCTAAGCCCAAGCGTTGCTGGGACTTAGCCGAATTTGTAAATGGGATTAACCCCATGAATGCGCCGTTATCTACGGCGCGCATGCGCCGTAGACAGCGGCGCCTGTGATTTTAGTAAATATCTCCTAAACCGTGTGGGTTTAGGAGATATTTCTTGCACCTACAGGTAAGCCTTAATCTAGGTTTACCTGTAGGTGCAAGTTGCAAAAGTGGGTTTACAACCACTTTAATGAAAAGTAAAAAAATATCTTAATCGAAAATAAACAGGGGAAATTACTTTTTGGCAATTGTATTATTTTTTCTTTTGGAGGTAGCGATGTTCATTCATTTCACAGGAAGTCTTACCTGTAGTCTCCCTGTCCTTATCTTCTAATCCAATGAGACCTCATATTTTGCTATTTCCCACATCAGACTCCATCAACACTCCTATAATCTAAAATCTGGCTACTCCCAACATTGTCTCATTTTCAAACCACACTCATATGAAGGTTTCTATGATCCCCCTGGATTCTTTTGACACAGGTGGTTTTCATTTTCTCTAGATTTTTCTCTCTCATGACCTCCTTTACGATGAACTCCCTGCCAGTTGTGAATTTATCTGCTACCACAGAAGGGATGTTTAACTTCACACTTGTTAGAACTGATACAGTATTTGTCATCATCTGGAAGGTCACAGCATAAGCCCTCAAGCACTTTGCATTAAAAGGCTAATGAAAAGAGAATGAAAAAAAAAGCTTGAAAGGTTAAGAGTGCCAAATAGTTTACTTCTGTAGCGTCACTTATCTTAAAATAAGTGTGAAATGTGTACACTCCTTTTTAGCTTTAGCAAAACAAATTTTTGCAAATTTACTTTTATACAATTTGCGTTGATTTATACAGAAGAAAAACCAAAGTTATTTTAGCAAGAAAAGGTGGCTGTAATAGCGGAGGAAGCATTACCTGGGTCCAGTGATGGGAGCTGTATGTTAGCTACAAGACCCACAAGTCCGCTGAAATCTTTCATAGTGTTCCTGCATATGCATAAGATTACTGATTTCCCCAGTTACAGAAACACTTGGGCAGTCCTTTTCATTTTGTCCTATAAATGCTAAGTTAGAATGAGATCTGAAAACTTAGCAGTGCAGACCATAAGTAGGCCATTAAATCCATTTCACCTATTGTACTGCATGTCACTGGTTCTCAACCTGGGGTATCCATACCCGCGTGAATACCTTGATACATGAATGATGGCTACTTCCAATATGGTGGATCATCAGGTTACTTTTGACATCCTACATACTACCACTGAGGTAGTTCGCATAACTCCAAGCTGTTCCTCTTTTGGAGCCAAATCCATTTGTTCTTTTTTCCAACTCAGTTGTCTATTGTTTTTGTATAGGAAGAGTAATAGTGCTTGTTGGTTTAACCAATACATGTTTGCATGTTAATTCTTCATGGTTTGAGGAACTATGGAGGCCCTCTTTCTCAATTAGGAAAGTTGGGAGGTATGACCTCTCTATCCTTTGTATTTAATAAAAAGGAAGTTCGAGACTTTGAATGAGGCACATAAGTGTAACAATGGATACGTTTTAGAAAAAAGCAAGTTTAATAAAGTTACACAAGTTATACAAATATCCAGGCCAGCAGGCTCCATATAAAGATATGAGTTAACAACAAATATTAAAATTAGCTAAATCACAACATGTTTTGGTAACATAATGCATCTAGGATAGCCTATAGATACTGAAAGGCTCGTTGGCTTGACGCGTTTCGGCGACTGTATCGCCTCATCAGGAGCAGATGCATTTAGTCTGAAAGAACATTATACATAAGTATGAGGGCCAGTGGAATGGATCTTAGAAACTTCAAATGGGTTAGGTGTATGAGAGAAAAGAGGAGATGGGGAGAAATAAGAGAAGAAAAGGAGTGTGATGTGGGAAATTAACAAAAAGTAAATAATGATGAAAAAATGTATTGAAAAAGGAACCAAGGGCTCACACTGGGGTCTACAAAAATTACCTGGTATGTGTGGATACAAGAATCAAAATGGTGAGGTGTGAGGAGGATCATTATTTCATCATTATTTACTTTTTGTTCATTTACCACATCACACTCATTTTCTTCTCACTATTTCTCCCAATCACCTCTTTTCTCTCATACACCTAAATCAAGTCTAACACCTTTTGTTATTTCACTCCCATTCACTCCTCTACCACAATGCTCATCACCATGAGCCCCCATACATGCATATCATCATTCACATTCCCCACCATTTTTCTTCCCCCCCCTTTTTTTCCTCCAGACACTTGTCAGTTCATCCCCCGGCGTCGTCACCAGGGCCAGTGTGGGTGTTACCATCGTGTTGGGGGTCCGGTATTCGGTGTCTGGTTGCCTTGAGGCTCCTCCTCCCCTCAGCTCCCGGGAGGGATACTTGACGACTGCCACCATTATGGCGCCACCAGCACACTCTGTGTTGCAATGTGTAAGTAGGAGGGTGGATTTTTTCCTTCCTCCTTATCTCTATTTGCCCCTTTTTCCTCCTATTCCCCCTCATCCCATTTGGAGTTTCTAAGATCCATTCCACTGGCCCTCATACTTATGATTAATGTTCTTTCAGACTAAATGCATATGCTCCTGATGAGGCGATACAGTCGCCGAAACGCGTCAAGCCAACGAGCCTTTCAGTATCTATAAGGCTATCCTAGATGCATTATGTTACCCCAACATGTTGTGATTTAGCTAATGTTAATATTTGTTGTTAACTCATATCTTTATATGGAGCCTGCTGGCCAAGATATTTGTATAACTTGTGCAACTTTATTAAACTTGCTTTTTTCTAAAACGTATCCATTGTACCACTTATGTGCCTTATGCAAAGTACCGAACTTCCTTTTTATTAAATACATTGATTAGGGATGGAGACATTTAAAGTCCCGCATTTTCCCTTTCTCTCCCCCCACACTCTCTATACTTTGTTTATTTAGTACCAGACCTTTAAAAAATATGATGATGAATTGTCCTAATAATACTTGTACAAAATCGAAATGCTTACATAAGCAGATTTTTTTGTATTATGTGTTTTTCTTTTTACTGAATGTTTTGAATATGATGTCTTTCAGGTTCCTGGAATTATCTTTTCTAACATGCCCAAACCAGCAAATGACAACTGTAGTTTGAAGCAGCTGTTTGCTCTCAATTCCCTATAAATGGACAATTCCCTATAAATGTGAGTTCTTTTTAGGAAGGTCAGTTGAGTGAAGGGACACCTTACTGTCTGGTAATAGAGAAGACAGCTGGCCTTGTAACAGATGGAAGTGAATTCATACTGAAAATAAAGTCCGATCTCAGTATTTCTTTACAAATGAAACACAGGCAGTGTGTACATAAGAATTTCTGTCATGTTTTTCCTTTCCCAATGTGGAGAAATACATAAGATATGGGATTTTTTTTGTATTATTTTCTGTATTCATATAGTAGCATCATATTTCCAAGAGCTTCACAGAGTATACAGAAGCACATGAGTATCCATATATGTAGGAGCTTGCTGTGTAATGTCACTGACTAGCTGCTGACAATGGTGTTAAAGTGGTTGGCAATTACCCACTTTAGCCCCGGACCATTTGTCAGCCTAAGGACCAGAGGTCTTTTTACAATTTCGCACTGCGCTGTTTTAACTGGTAATTGCGCGGTCATGCAATGTTGTACCCAAACCAAATTTGCGTCCTTTTTTCCCCACAAATAGAGATTTCTTTTGGTGGTATTTGATCACCTCTGCGGTTTTTATTTTTTGTGCTATAAACAAAAATAGAGCGACAATTTTGAAAAAATTGCAATATTTTTAACTTTTTGCTATAATAAATATCCCCAAAAAATATATAAAAAAACAGTTTTTTCCACAGTTTAGGCTGATACGTATTCTTCTACATATTTTTGGTAAAAAAAATTGCAATAAGCGTTTATTGATTGGTTTGCTCAAAAGTTATAGCTTCTACAAAATATGGGACTGTTTTATGGCATTTTTATTAATATTTTTTTTTTTTACTAGTTATGGCGGCGATCAGCGATTTTTATCATGACTGCAACATTATGGCGGACACATAGGACACTTTTGACACATTTTTGGGACCATTGTCATTTTTACAGCGATCAGTGCTATAAAAATGCACTGATTACTGTGAAAATGACACTGGCAGTGAAGGGGTTAACCAGTAGGTGGCACTGTAGGTGTTAAGTGTGCCCTGATGAGTGTTTCTAACTGTAGGGGGGATGGACTGTGTGTGACATGACACTGATCTCCGCTCCGATTACACGGAGCGGAGATCAGTGTAATTGTCACTAGGCAGAGTGGGGAGATGCTTGTTTACATAAGCATCTCCCCGCTGTATCTCTCCGTGAGACGATCGCGGGTGTCCTCGCGGTGAACGAGTCCGCAGGACCCAAGGTTGGGTTCACGGAGAAAGCAGCATCTTATAGGGGACGTACAGGTATGTGGTTATGCCTGTCCGTGCCGCTCTGCTGACGTATATGTACAGGCGGCAGTCCTTATGCGGTTAAACATCCATCTCAGTACCCATTGTTTTAAATATTTAAAGGGTAACTCCACTTACGTTACCACTTACATTAGTGTATTTTCTGGCAGGGGGGTAGACCCCCTGTCTGAACGTAAAGGCACTGCTGAGGAGATCGCCACACTAACATTGCTTGTGTTAGTTGCCGATCTGTCAGTGTCTGTCAGATCTTATAGTGTACCTAGCTTAAGTTTCAATCAAAGAGAGAGCCTGAAGGAAAACAGTGTATGTTGTGTTCACTTTTGGGTGCTCCCTGTGACAAATGTTTGTTTGTTTGGAAATAAAAAAAAATATAAATATTATTAAGAAGAAAAAAAAAATAAGAATTCTAAAAAGGGATGTAGATTGGGTGAAAAACTTCTAAAGGGTTTGTTAGCGCTCCAAACCGCAGTGGCATTGCAGAGGGAGAGGAAGTCAAGAGGACCATTGTTCTGGGAGTCACTGGGGCAGCTATCCATTTTTATGCTGGCACCCCATGTGACTCCGGTGACCATCTTGGGTCAGGCAGAGTCTATTTAAAAGCCTGGCTCTTGGGCTTGGCACGCATATCGCGTGTGGGTTGTGTAGGGACAGGTCACTCGTCTATCAGGGACAGTGGTTAGCAGCAGGGAAATGTTCCAGACGAGTAGAGAAAGTGCAGACACATGTCATCCTTCCTGAAAGTCTTGGGTACAGACAGGCCAGGCTGCAATCCGCCCCTCAAGACAGATGCTGTTGGTGTATCTGAGATTGTGATGTTTGTGCTGGAGCACTGTGTGACCCTTCACCTTTTTTTCCTGATGCATGCTGGGGAAGGGGCTGTACCAGGAAGTAGTGAGAGTGGTGTGTGGAACTGGGAAGCAGCAGCATGATGCACAGAAGGGATTACATCTGGTGAAGACAGAATCCTGTTGTATTAGGACTCTATGTAACAAATAGGGATGAGCTTCGTGTTCGAGTCGAACATACGTTCGACTCGAACATTGGCTGTTCGATCGTTCGACGAAGATCGAACGATTTGGGCCGTTCGCGCCAAATTCGAGTGACGCGAACGGCCCACAATGCACTACGCCATCGCAGTGTCATCCAGGCGCTGTGATTGGCCAAGCATGCACTGTGACCCCGCATGCTTGGCCAATCACAGCGCCGGCAGCGAGGAGAGCAATGATTGGCCACAGGCAGGATGCCTGTGGCCAATTATTGCTGAGGGTGTTTAGTACACGCCCCACACTATAAAAGGCCGCCAGCACGGCGGCCTAGTGTAGTGTGTTCCGGAGCAGGGATAGAGTAGCATAGGCAGGGACAGTGACTGTTATTTCTTTCTTGCTTAACCTGGATTCCTTTAGTTTAGGGAAAGAGAAGGATAGGTAGGGAGAGTGTCAGTGTGTTTTGTGCTTCTGCTATAGTGTGCTTAAAAAAAAACATTTATTCTAGGGACAGAAAACTCTAGGTAGGGACAGTGTCAGTTTCTTTCACTCTGCAAGTCCTTGTTTCCAGGGACCTGGAAGGACAGTGAGTGAATTGTCCTTTTGCTATATTGTGATTAAAAAAAACATTTATTCTAGGGACAGAAAACTCTAGGTAGGGACAGTGTCAGTTTCTTTCACTCTGCAAGTCCTTGTTTCCAGGGACCTGGAAGGACAGTGAGTGAATTGTCCTTTTGCTATATTGTGATTAAAAAAAACATTTATTCTAGGGACAGAAAACTCTAGGTAGGGACAGTGTCAGTTTCTTTCACTCTGCAAGTCCTTGTTTCCAGGGACCTGGAAGGACAGTGAGTGAATTGTCCTTTTGCTATATTGTGATTAAAAAAAACATTTATTCTAGGGACAGAAAACTCTAGGTAGGGACAGTGTCAGTTTCTTTCACTCTGCAAGTCCTTGTTTCCAGGGACCTGGAAGGACAGTGAGTGAATTGTCCTTTTGCTATATTGTGATTAAAAAAAACATTTATTCTAGGGACAGAAAACTCTAGGTAGGGACAGTGTCAGTTTCTTTCACTCTGCAAGTCCTTGTTTCCAGGGACCTGGAAGGACAGTGAGTGAATTGTCCTTTTGCTATATTGTGATTAAAAAAAACATTTATTCTAGGGACAGAAAACTCTAGGTAGGGACAGTGTCAGTTTCTTTCACTCTGCAAGTCCTTGTTTCCAGGGACCTGGAAGGACAGTGAGTGAATTGTCCTTTTGCTATATTGTGATTAAAAAAAACATTTATTCTAGGGACAGAAAACTCTAGGTAGGGACAGTGTCAGTTTCTTTCACTCTGCAAGTCCTTGTTTCCAGGGACCTGGAAGGACAGTGAGTGAATTGTCCTTTTGCTATATTGTGATTAAAAAAAACATTTATTCTAGGGACAGAAAACTCTAGGTAGGGACAGTGTCAGTTTCTTTCACTCTGCAAGTCCTTGTTTCCAGGGACCTGGAAGGACAGTGAGTGAATTGTCCTTTTGCTATATTGTGATTAAAAAAAACATTTATTCTAGGGACAGAAAACTCTAGGTAGGGACAGTGTCAGTTTCTTTCACTCTGCAAGTCCTTGTTTCCAGGGACCTGGAAGGACAGTGAGTGAATTGTCCTTTTGCTATATTGTGATTAAAAAAAACATTTATTCTAGGGACAGAAAACTCTAGGTAGGGACAGTGTCAGTTTCTTTCACTCTGCAAGTCCTTGTTTCCAGGGACCTGGAAGGACAGTGAGTGAATTGTCCTTTTGCTATATTGTGATTAAAAAAAACATTTATTCTAGGGACAGAAAACTCTAGGTAGGGACAGTGTCAGTTTCTTTCACTCTGCAAGTCCTTGTTTCCAGGGACCTGGAAGGACAGTGAGTGAATTGTCCTTTTGCTATATTGTGATTAAAAAAAACATTTATTCTAGGGACAGAAAACTCTAGGTAGGGACAGTGTCAGTTTCTTTCACTCTGCAAGTCCTTGTTTCCAGGGACCTGGAAGGACAGTGAGTGAATTGTCCTTTTGCTATATTGTGATTAAAAAAAACATTTATTCTAGGGACAGAAAACTCTAGGTAGGGACAGTGTCAGTTTCTTTCACTCTGCAAGTCCTTGTTTCCAGGGACCTGGAAGGACAGTGAGTGAATTGTCCTTTTGCTATATTGTGATTAAAAAAAACATTTATTCTAGGGACAGAAAACTCTAGGTAGGGACAGTGTCAGTTTCTTTCACTCTGCAAGTCCTTGTTTCCAGGGACCTGGAAGGACAGTGAGTGAATTGTCCTTTTGCTATATTGTGATTAAAAAAAACATTTATTCTAGGGACAGAAAACTCTAGGTAGGGACAGTGTCAGTTTCTTTCACTCTGCAAGTCCTTGTTTCCAGGGACCTGGAAGGACAGTGAGTGAATTGTCCTTTTGCTATATTGTGATTAAAAAAAACATTTATTCTAGGGACAGAAAACTCTAGGTAGGGACAGTGTCAGTTTCTTTCACTCTGCAAGTCCTTGTTTCCAGGGACCTGGAAGGACAGTGAGTGAATTGTCCTTTTGCTATATTGTGATTAAAAAAAACATTTATTCTAGGGACAGAAAACTCTAGGTAGGGACAGTGTCAGTTTCTTTCACTCTGCAAGTCCTTGTTTCCAGGGACCTGGAAGGACAGTGAGTGAATTGTCCTTTTGCTATATTGTGATTAAAAAAAACATTTATTCTAGGGACAGAAAACTCTAGGTAGGGACAGTGTCAGTTTCTTTCACTCTGCAAGTCCTTGTTTCCAGGGACCTGGAAGGACAGTGAGTGAATTGTCCTTTTGCTATATTGTGATTAAAAAAAACATTTATTCTAGGGACAGAAAACTCTAGGTAGGGACAGTGTCAGTTTCTTTCACTCTGCAAGTCCTTGTTTCCAGGGACCTGGAAGGACAGTGAGTGAATTGTCCTTTTGCTATATTGTGATTAAAAAAAACATTTATTCTAGGGACAGAAAACTCTAGGTAGGGACAGTGTCAGTTTCTTTCACTCTGCAAGTCCTTGTTTCCAGGGACCTGGAAGGACAGTGAGTGAATTGTCCTTTTGCTATATTGTGATTAAAAAAAACATTTATTCTAGGGACAGAAAACTCTAGGTAGGGACAGTGTCAGTTTCTTTCACTCTGCAAGTCCTTGTTTCCAGGGACCTGTAAGGACAGTGAGTTAATTTTCCTTGTGCTATATTGTGATTAAAAAAAACATTTTTTCTAGGGACAGAAAACTGTAGGTAGGGAGAGTGTTTTTTTTCTTTCACTCTGCAAGTCCTTGTTTCCAGGGACAGAGAAGGACACCTGAAGGTAGCCCTTATTGCTTTTTTCCCATCTCCCTGCAGGCCATCTATTAGAATGTCTGGAAGGCAAACAAGGAGAGGCAGACAGTCAGGAGGCAATAAAAGAGGGCAAGCAGGCTCTGTGTCTGGGGGCAACAGTGCTGGTCGTGGACGCGGTGCATTGTCATCAGCACATGGCCATGGGACACGCTTGTCCTTCTTTTCGGCAGCTGGACATGTTGAGCCACATCATGCCGAAGACTTGGTAGAGTGGATGACCAAGCCCTCCTCCTCCTCCTCATCCTCTCTCACCCAGGCTCAGGGTACTGGAAAAGCAGCTGCCAAAGCGTCGTCTTCCCTGGTATCAATGTCAGACAAATCATCAGTCACTCCTTCCCTAGACCCACCATGTCCTCCTCCTGAGGAGTCCCCCGAACTGTTTCAGCACAGTGTTGGGTACATGCTCCAGGAGGATGCCCAGCGTTTCGAAGGGTCTGATGATGAAACCCAGCTAGAGGAAGGCAGTAGCGTGAGAGCAGACAGAGGGGATGCTCAAGAAGGACACCAATCTGGCAGTCATGTTCCAGCAGCTGCAGCATACTGCCAGATTGGCTCCAGTGATGAGGAGGGAGGGGATGATGAGGTCAATGACTCCACGTGGGTGCCTAATAGGAGAGAGGAGGAGGAGGAGGATGAGGAGGAGGCACATCTCCAACGAGGCAGGATGCCCTTTGGTGGCCAGCGTAAGGGCAGTACACCGACGGAATCACACCGCAGAGCTCCGCCTGTGCAGGGCGCTGCCTCTGCCCGTCATTCAAAAAGTTCTTTGGTGTGGGCCTTTTTTGAGGCTAGTGCATCAGATCGCACAGCTGCTGTTTGCAACATATGTCTCAAGCGTATATCGCGTGGCCAAAACATCAGCCGCTTGGGTACCACATGCCTGACCAGACATATGTTGACCTGCCATGCAGCTCGTTGGCAAGCCTACCTCAAAGACCCACACCAAAGAACAAAGCGGACCTCTCCTTGCACCGCATCAGCTGGGATCTCCAACCCCACTATAACTTCAGTCCTCTCTGAAACATGCACTGAGAGGAATGAAGGTGTAGAATTAGGTGTGTCACAGCCAAGTACTTGCGCCCACTCTGCTAGCAGTACACCGACGTCCGATTCTAGCAGGCAAATTTCCCTGCCCCAGCTGCTGGACCGTCGAAAGAAGTTCACTCCCAGCCATCCACATGCCCAGCGGTTGAATGCTAGCTTGGCTAAATTGCTAGCGCTTCAACTGCTGCCTTTTCAGTTGGTAGACTCGGCCCCCTTCCGTGAGTTTGTGCAATGTGCGGTTCCTCAGTGGCAGGTTCCCAAACGCCACTTTTTCTCACGGAAGGCTATTCCGGCTCTCTACCGGCATGTGGAAGGCAATGTCTTGGCCTCGCTGGACAGGGCGGTCAGCGGTAAGGTGCATATTACCGCTGACTCATGGTCCAGCAGGCATGGACAGGGACGTTACCTTTCTTTCACGGCCCATTGGGTCACTCTTTTGGCAGCTGGGAAGGATTCAGGACAAGGTGCAGTAGTGTTGGAGGTTGTCCCACCGCCACGCCTCCAAAATGCTACTACTGGTTGTGACACACCTCTCTCCTCCACCCCCTCCTCTTCTTCTTCCTCCATGGCCTCTTCCTGTGGTTTGTCCTATGAACCAGCGGTGCTCCGTAGCCGTTCACGGGGCTACGCAAGTACGCAGGCAAAAAGATGCCATGCCGTGCTTGCGCTGGTGTGTTTGGGGGACAGAAGCCACACTGGGGCAGAGGTCCTGTCTGCTCTGCAGGGCCAGGCCGAGAGGTGGTTGACGCCACGCCAGCTTAAGCCAGGAATGGTGGTTTGCGACAATGGCACCAACCTCCTCTCCGCCCTCCGACAGGGACAACTGACCCATGTGCCCTGTGTGGCTCACGTCCTTAACCTGGTGGTGCAGCGGTTCTTGGGCAGGTACCCGGGCTTACAGGATGTCCTGAGGCAGGCCAGGAAAGTCTGTGTGCATTTCCGCAGATCTTATAATGCCAGTGCTCGCCTGGCTGAGCTGCAAAAGGAGTTGAACCTGCCCAAGAACCGCCTTATATGTGACATGCCCACCAGGTGGAACTCAACGTTGGCCATGCTGCAGCGGCTGCACACGCAGCAGAGGGCCATCAATGAGTACCTGTGCGACTACGGCACCAGGACAGGGTCAGGGGAGCTTGGTTTTTTTTCTCCACGCCAGTGGGGCATGATCAGGGATGCATGCACTGTCCTGGCACCATTTGAGGAGGCCACGAGGATGGTGAGCAGTGACAGTGCATGCATCAGTGACACTGTACCTCTTGTCCACCTGTTGGAGCACACGCTGCGTGGAATAATGGACAGGGCACTTGAGGCAGAACAGAGGCAGGAAGAGGAGGACTTCCTTGCCTCTCAAGGCCCCCTTTACCCAGACAGTGTTCCTTCTGTCCCACCCATCGCACAGGAAGAGGAGGAGGAGGAGGAGGAGGAGGAGGAGGATTGTGTCAGCATGGAGGTGGAGGCTGGCACTCAGCATCATCAGCAGCAGTCTTTTAGGGATGATTTACAGTCCCAAGAAACCAGTGGACTTGTACGTGGCTGGGAGGAGGTGGCTGCGGATCATGTCGTCCTTAGTGACCCAGAGGACTCCGGAGCGAATGCCTCAGCAAACCTACGCTGCATGGCCTCCCTGATCCTGCAAAGTCTGCGGAAGGATCCTCGTATTCTTCGGATCAAGGAGAGGGACCATTACTGGCTGGCCACTCTCCTTGATCCACGGTACAAGGGTAAGGTTGCGGACCTTATGTTACCGTCGCAGAGGGAGCAGAGGATGAGACAACTCCGGGAGGCCTTGCAGAAAGGTCTGTGCAACGCGTTCCCAGAGACTGGGAGGTTGCAAACTCCTGGTCCTGGACAACGAGTTGCTGAGGCTTCGGCCAGTCAAAGAAGGAGCGGTGGGGAAGGTGGCCGTCTGACCGATGCGTTCAGACAATTCTTTAGTCCGCAGCCCCAAAGTATGATTGGTTCCAGCAACCATCGCCAGCGTCTGATAAACATGGTGCAGGAATATCTAGGGGCAAGGTCAGACTTGGACACCTTCCCCACCGAAAATCCTCTGGCTTACTGGGTCTTGAGGATGGATCACTGGCCAGAGCTTGCACAGTATGCAATTGAGCTACTGGCCTGTCCTGCATCCAGCGTTCTTTCGGAACGCACATTCAGTGCTGCTGGAGGATTTGTCACGGATCACAGGGTGCGCCTGTCCACCGACTCGGTTGATCGACTGACTTTCATCAAGATGAACCAGTCTTGGATCACCACCAGCTACCACACACCTGATGCTGATATAACAGACTAATTGATTTTAAAATGTCACATCCCTTCAAGACTGATGCTGATGCTGAGTGCCTGTGCTGTTATGTTGACTGGCTATCCTCCTCCTCCGAGTCCTCAATGATACGATTGATGATGATAGCTTGGAAGATCATTTTTGTTTATGGGTGCCGCCACCAGTGCCTAACGCCCAATTTTTCAGCCCCTGTTTAACAGGGGCGTGTAATTACAATTTTTGAAGCAATACTTTGCAACAGGGCTCATTGCTGTGCTCCAAGTACAGTATCTGTGAGGAGTTGCAGTGTTGTGCCACCAGTGCCTAAGGCCCAATTTTTCAGCCCCTGTTTAACAGGGGCGTGTCATTACAATTTTTGAAGCAATACTTTGCAACAGGGCTCATTGCTGTGCTCCAAGTACAGTATCTGTGAGGGGTTGCAGTGTTGTGCCACCAGTGCCTAAGGCCCAATTTTTCAGCCCCTGTTCAACAGGGGCATGTAATTACAATTCTTGATCTAATAATTCACAGCAGGGCCCATTGCTGCACCCACCAAGAGTAACTGTCAGGGCTTACAGTGTTGTGGCACCAGCACCACCATCAAAGGCCCAATTTTTACTACCACTGTTCAACAATTATATGTAATTAAAATTCCTGATATAATAGTTGACAGCAGGGCGTTCCAGCACCAACCAAGAGTAACTGTGAGTGCTTACAGTGTTGTGCCAACACCAACAACTAAGGGGCCTATTTCTGCAGAGTATATACGGCAGGTCCCTACTTTCAAACATCCAACTTACAAACGACTCCTACTTGCAAACGCAAGAAGACAACAGGAAGTGAGAGGAAATCTACCACTAGGAAGGAAAATTCTCTCCTGTAAGAATAAATATGGGAGAAAGGTGTCTCCTCTGTACTGATGCTTTATCAGCAATCCTTGTTTCAAGAAAAACACCACATTTCAAAAACAGTTGTCATTGGGACGGAAAGTGAGGTGAAATGTTCTGAACAGGGGCACAGACAGCAAAACAAATGTTACAGGGGTGATAACCCTTACCTATGTTTTCCAAAAAGTTTAAAAATAGATTTTTGGGCTGGAGCTACACTTCAACAATGTACCTGTTCAAAATTACAAACAGATTCTACATAAGAACAAACCTACAGTCCCTGTCTTGTATGCACCGCCTGTATACGGCTGTTCAGAGTATATAGGGCCTTTTTTATTTTATGTGCGGGGTTCCCCTTAATATCCATACAAGACCCAAAGGGGCTGGTAATGGGCTGGGGTAGGGGGGGGGGTCATGGGGTAGCTATGCCATTTTTCTTAAAGAATTTCATCCATATTACCGGGACCAGACATTACATTAAAGCCGCAAGCAGTTTTAAATGGCTTTTTTTTCCTTTAGAAGTGTCATTTTGTGCAGGGACAGTTCTAAACACGGGAAACACGTGGCACTTCACAGGCATACTTTAGACACCCCCCAGGTACGATATTTAAAGGAATATTTGACTTTTTTTTTTTCACTTTATGCATCATTAAAATGACTGCTCCCGAAAAACGACCGTTTTTAAAACTTCTTTTTGCATTGATACATGTCCCCTGGTGCAGAACCCGGGTTCCCAAACCCTTTTTAGGACAATAACATGCATAATAGTTGTTATAATTAGCACTTTAGAATTCGAACGTTCGCATCCATTGTATTTAATAGGGTTCTAATGTTCGTTCGAACTTCCGGTCCGTTCGCGGGTTCTGGTGCGAACCGAACCCGGGGGTGTTCGGCTCATCACTAGTAACAAAGTCATCATGTTCTGAGTGAGTAATAAACCCTTCCATGGTTAAGAAGTTCATCTGGCCTGTGTGTAACTTGCTGAGAAGATACCGGCAGCATTGCTAGCAACACTCTGAGAGACCCCGTGTCTAAGGGACATAACAGGGGCGACGAGGATTGTGGATTTTAGCACACATGGCCTTCATAGGGTTTATTCAACCATTTGATCCTGCTGCTGAATCATGGAGCTCCTGGGTAGAGAGGCTGGAGCAGTATATGGAAGCAAATAGTGTGGCTGCAGAAAAGAAGGTTGCAGTTTTCCTCACAATATTGGGTCAAGCTGCATATGGAACTCTCAGAGACCTCATTTCTCCAGACAAGCCAGCCTCTAAGCCCCTGCCTGAGTTAATTCAGAAGCTACATGAGCACTACAACCCAAAGCCATTAGAGATTGCAGAGCGGTTTAAATTCTACAGTAGAAGGCAGCATGCCGGGGAGGACATAAAGACTTATATCATTGCTGTACGTAAACTAGCTGGCACTTGCCAGTTTGGAGACTACCTGCAGACGGCTCTCCGTGACATGTTTGTCATGGGACTCTGCGACCCAGCCATACAGAAACGCTTACTCACAGAACCCGACTTGACTCTGACGAAAGCCACTGACCTTGCTACGGTCATGGAGTTGGCTACACGGGACGCCACCCTACTGAAGGCACCACCTGAAACTCCTGCAAGCCAGGGAGAGGAAATATTCCACTCTGCTATCACCCGACACCCAAGACGGTCGTCCCCAAATCTGCCTAAACCTTCTTCTGTCTCTAGGACACCAACTTGCTACCGTTGTGGTAACACTACTCACAGTGCACCTGCTTGCAAGTTCAAGGATGTTGTTTGTTTTCTTTGTGGAAAGACTGGCCATATTGGGCGTGTTTGCCGCAGCTCACGCTCTCCGAACACTACCACAGAAGTTAGACGTAAACAGACATTTCATATGGATACTGACAATCACGGCTCCAGCTCTGATGAGGAAACCTGTGTCTAGCATGTTGGACTGTTTCGGGTAGCTGAGAGTACTCCTGCGATTAAAGTGGATGTCACACTCAATGGCTGTCCTGTCTCCATTGATGTTGATACAGGGGCGGCAGTGTCTGTCATTTCATGGACTGATTTAAAGGCATCGGGTCTGTCCCTACCGCTCCAACCTACAAATCTCACACTACAAACCTACAGCAAGGAACTACTACAGCCCTTGGGTTATGTGAAACCCCTTGTTACATTAGGCAACCGCAGTCAAACTCTACGCCTTTATGTTGTCAATAAAGGAGGTCCTCTGCTGTACGGTAGGGACTGGATCAAAGCCCTGGGCATGCCTCCTCTTGCCATTGCCCAATGTACATTGCTTTCTGAGGTAGACCATTGGGTGGAATCCCTGAAGTCACGCTTTAAGGGGGTTTTTGAGGACTCTTTGGGCACAGTAAAAGGAAAAATGGCCCACCTCCTACTGAAGCCAGGTGCTACACCTCGTTTTTGTAAGGCAAGATCAGTACCCTTTGCCTTGAGAAAGAAAGCAGAGCTGGACCATCTATTGGCTGAAAAGATCATAACTAAAGTTGATAGGCACAATTGGCGATGCCCATTCACTTCTGTCAAGAAAAAGAATGGAGACATTAGAATTTGTGGAGATTTCAGGGTTGCCCTGAACAACCAATTTCTTGTGGATCAATACCCATTGCCTCGACTTGAAGATCTATTTAGCTCATTGGCTGGGGGGAAAAAGTTTACAAAAATAGACTTAAAGCAAGCTTACCTGCAACTGCAAGTACACCCAGATTCACGCCATCTGTTGACCATTAACACCCATAAAAGATTATTCCAATATAACCGCATGGTTTTTGGCATAGCCCCAGCTCCAGCCATCTGGCAGCGAATCATGGATGAGGTCCTGGCAGGCATACCTTTTACTCAATGTCTACTAGATGACATGCTCATCACTGGTCCCACTGATGAAGAACACAGAAAGAATGTTGAAGCTATGCTAGAGAGACTTCAAAGGTATGATTTACGTGTCAATCTTTAAAAATGCGAATTTCTAAAGTCTCGACTGGAATTTTGTGCCCACACTGTGGACCGACATGGGTTACACACTACTGAAGAAAAGGTTAAAGCCCTTACCCATGCCCCTACTCCCCAGAATGTCACACAGCTCAGGTCCTACCTTGGCCTTCTAAATTACTACCACCGTTTCTTGCCGAACCTAGCACACCAGCTTTACCCATTACATCGCTTACTGGATGCAAGAGCTAAATGGATATGGACAGCCAAATGTGAAGAAGCTTTTCGGCTTTCTAAAGAACTCATTCTGTCTTCTCGAGTTCTGGTCCACTATGATTTAAAGAAACACGTCACCTTGGCTTGTGACGCCTCGCCTTATGGACTGGGTGCTGTGCTTTCCCATGTCATGCCAGATGGCACAGAGCGCCCCATTTCTTTTGCCTCCAGGTCTTTAACCTCAGCAGAGCAAAACTACTCCCAGATAGACAAGGAAGCTTTGGCCATTGTATGGGCCACAAAAAAAATTCATACGTACATCTATGGTCGGGAGTTCACACTTATCACTGACCACAAACCTCTGTTGTCAATACTTAACCCTCAGAAAGGAATTTCTACAACAACCGCATCTCGCTTACAAAGGTAAAGGTACGCTTTATTCTTGGGAGCTTATACTTATTCTATCAGATACCGCTCCCATGATGCCCATGGCAATGCAGATGCGTTTTCCAGATTGCCAATTGGAGACCACTCACCAAGAGACGTACGCATAGTGGAAATACACAGGCCGAAATCCTGCATGTCCACCTCCTTAATTGCCGGACATACAGTCACAGATCCTTTCCTGTCTCAGATATTCTCATATGTTCAGGCTGGATGGCCAGAGAAAGTCCCAGGTAAATTTCGTCCATACTTTGCCAGAAAATGTGAGCTTGTGACTTATGCTGGTTGCCTACAGTGGGGCAACAGAGTGATCATACCTCAGTATTTGCAACCAACCATGCTAAGGATACTGCACGAGGGCCATCCTGGCGTGGTGCGCATGAAGCAACGAGCCCGGAGCTATGTTTGGTGGCCACAAATGGACACAGCAATTGAAGATTATGTGGCTCAATGTCCTGGGTGCTGTCAAGCTCAGCGACCCCAAAAGAAAGGAACCCTGCTACCTTGGCCATGGCTGACAGAACCGTGGTCAAGACTCCATCTTGATTTTGCTGGCCCAATCCAGGGTAAAATGTATTTGATCGTGGTAGATGCACATTCAAAATGGCCAGAGGTTTTTCAAATGCCTTCTGTTACCTCAGCTGCTACCATTCTAGTCTTAAGGAAGCTCTTTGCTCAATATGGCTTGCCAACAGCCATAGTATCGGACAATGGGACTCAATTTACATCGCATGAGTTTCAATCCTTCCTCAGTGGCTTGGGCATCCAACACTACAAAACAGCTCCTTATCATCCAGCCTCAAATGGTTTGGCAGAACGGTTTGTGCAGACGTTTAAGAAGCACTTACTGTGCACTCTGTACCAGGTCGGAATGTCAGACGAGAAGCTTCTGGAGTTCTTGACCATGTACCGAAACACAAAACACGCTACTACTGGGCTGTCACCAGCTTTTCTTATGTTTGGCAGGCATCTCCGCACCAAACTGGATTTAGTTCGTCCACAGGAACAGTCACCGACACCTCCTCCGCCAGGCCATCCTGGATTCCGTGCTGGTGATCTTGTATGGTTTCGGAATTACAGAGTTTTGCCTCATTGGCTTCCTGGCAATATTGATGGACCTCTTGGACAACGAATGTACCTTGTTCGCCTGGAGAATGGCGTTTGTGTTCGAAGACACCTTTTGCAATTGAGAAAGCGCATTTGCCTGCCAGTAGAAACAAACCCGACCTCTCTTTCTACCCAACCACCAGAGTCTACTCAGGGCTCTACTGGTGACATATGGCATGGTATCTGGCATGATCCCACAAGTTTACAACCAACCCCTGAAGCGGTTGGTGACCATATTCCTGAGGAGCCCGGACATGTGCCTGGAGTTGCAGAGACTGATTTGTCTGTTGGACACCCACTGACACCTCCAGAACCTTTGACAGCCTCTACCCCTCCTGGTGCTGTGCCACTTCGTAAGTCTGCCCGCCAAAGACATCAAACTCCTCGTTGGCAAAGCACTGAAATCTTACGGGACACTTTGGAGGTCAGGAAACAGAGACAAAGGGCTCATAACGTGATGCGGGGGCCACAGAACTGAGTTGGAGATACTACTTGCTGAACTGATCCTGCTTGCCTTGTTATTTTATGTGTTGAGTATTTTGTTCTCTTGTTATGTTTATTTATTTTATTTATTTTTTCCTATTGTTTTTTTTTTTTATGGGAAAAAGAGGAGATGTGATGTTTGTGCTGGAGCACTGTGTGACCCTTCACCTTTTTCTCCTGATGCATGCTGGGGAAGGGGCCGTACCAGGAAGTAGTGAGAGTGGTGTGTGGACCTGGGAAGCAGCAGCATGATGCACAGAAGGGATTACATCTGGTAATGACAGAGTCCTGTTGTATTAGGACTCTATGTAACAAAGTCATCATGTTCTGAGTGAGTAATAAACCCTTCCATGGTTAAGAAGTTCATCTGGCCTGTGTGTAACTTGCTGAGCAGATACCGGCAGCATTGCTAGCAACACTCTGAGAGACCCCGTGTCTAAGGGACATAACAGAGATCTACTACCATAGTCATTGCATTTACGTCCTGTGAGTGCACCCATTCGGGTTGTCTTCCCACTGGGTAAGTTGTGTTTTCCTAAACTTTAACTTCAGTACAGTTCTGTTTCTGCAATTGGACTCAGCACAAGAACTTATGAATCTCCTCAGCAATTCACTACTTCTCTGCTCCTAGGAAGCCAAAATAACAGATACACAACTATAACATTTTCAAGAAATGGTCTACCTGTAAGACTCCATTCACACAGGGGCAACACGACTTCCAGTGTGACTTTGGGAGGCAACTTGGACACGACTTGAGTATGAATCACAGCGCGACATGAGGCAAGTTACAAGGCAACTTCAAGTTGCCTCCAGGACAGGAGACATTCCAGTGGCCAATCAAACAAGAATCAGCTTTGTGGGAGAGAGGGGGAAGGGAGGGGTTTGCCTGAGAAATGTATGTTCTCTTCCTGTATTGTTGCTTCTGTTAAGACAGTGATCCGACTTCTGAGGCGACTTCCATTGAAATCAATGGGTACAAGTTGCCTACAAGTCGCCTACAAGTCGGATTGAAGTAGTACAGGAACCTTTTCTGAAGTCGGAGTGACTGCTGTAGTGTGCATTAAGACGGCTCCATTCACTTACATTGATTTTCTCATGCAGCGCGACTTGAGGCGACTTGGGGCGACTTGAAGTCGGATCCAAAGTTGTCCCTGTGTGAATGGGCTCTAAAAATAATGTAGCTACAGTAGTTACCTGTCCTGACACCCACATTTCTAAAAAAAACACTCTGTTGCTGAGTACTGGTCCCATTAAGTCTTCTGGCATTTTTTAGCAGAGTCCTCTTCCTCCTCTTCTGACTTGTAGCGATGTGTAAGCTTTTTTCTGGGCAGCATTACTTTTAAGACAAATTATAATCCTCAGGGAGGGTTTGTCCTTGGCGTACTAGGCATCAAACCAGAAAAGGAATAACAATGGACTATGAAATGGAGGGGTGGGCAACAGAATGAAGGGAAGTATTACAGAAAAAGTTGCATTTTTTCTTTGATTTGACAGATGTATTTTTAACTAGATATGGAGTTGACTCACCTGTCTGAGCCTTAGGGAAAGTTTATGTCTACTGCTGGGGACACAGATGCTCCACTATTATTAGTGACAACAACTTTGCTCAATTTTAATAAGCCACCACACAGGATATATGTTATGGAAAAAACAAAGATAAATATGCTGGGATTCTTCCCATTAACATTAAAAAACCTTTGCAATGTAAAAAACATATAGACACATAGGGATGCTCTAATCAGGATGCCCAAAGCTATGGCACGATGGATCTAAACATGTCAAACTGTCCCACAAAAAAAACAGATCCTAGCCATTGTAGTCAGTGCTGTATTCTGGCCTAGGCCCAGGCCTAGGGCGTCACTTTGCAGGGGGCGGCCGGCCGCCCCCCCACACGAAAATTGCACCCGAGCCCTCCTCCCGCACGCAGGGCCACTATCAGGGGAGTACTGCTAAGCAGTGCAGTGACTCGCGCCGGGTGCGAAGGGGGCCAGGAAGCAGTTGAAAGAGGAGCCGTCAAGCCGCCGCTCCCCCCACAGCCGTGATTCTGTTGTGGCCAATGATGGGGAGGGAAAGAGCAGGCAGAAAGCTGGGCGGCGGGCGGCGGCGAGTCCTATTAGAGCCGCTCTCTCTCTCTTCTCTCTTCGGGTTACAGAAAGGGAAGGGGGGCGGCGGGGGAGATACAGACAGCCCGCAGCTCTCCTCTCCCTGTCACAGCACCGCTGCCGAGTTCTCTGGCAAATAGAGTAGCGGCGCTGTGACAGGGAGAGGAGAGCTGCGGGCTGCCTGTATCTCCCCTGCCGCCCCCCTTCCCTTTCTGTAACCCGAAGAGAGAGAGAGCGGCTCTAATTGGATTCACTGCACCCTCCCCATGATTGGCCACAGCAGAGGGTCAATCAGAAGACTCTGGGGCATCATGGGAAATGTAGTTCCGGCCCCAGTGTGTCCATAAACACCAAGCTACAGCCCCCAGCATGCAAGCACTCTGCAGAAGGGGAGAGAGGGGGTGTTAGACGAGGAGCAAAAGAGAATACTGTGCTGGGGGAAACCAGAGAGGGAGCCACGTTGTACCCACACCACCAGAGAGCCACGCTGTACCCGCACCACCAGAGAGCCACGCTGTACCCGCACCACCAGAGAGTCACGCTGTACCCGCACCACCAGAGAGCAACACTGTACCCCGCACCACCAGAGAGCCACGTTGTACCCGCACCACCAGAGAGCCACGCTGTACCCCACACCACCAGAGAGTCACGCTGTACTCCGCACCACCAGAGAGCCACGCTGTACCCGCACCACCAGAGAGCCACGCTGTACCCGCACTACCAGAGAGCCACGCTGTACCTGCACCACCAGAGAGGGAGAAAGACCGAGCCACTGCCAGGATACAGACATGCTACACTACTGACTAGAGTCACCCCGTGCAACCTAGAGTGAGCGAACGTCCACCCAGAGGGATCATTGTTGCGATTTCGCTGGGACTGGTAAGAGGGCCTGTTGGCCATTATCCATTACTATTCCCAGGGACTGAGCCATTAGGAAGTGCCTAGCCTGCTATTCTCTAGGCCTTATTGACCGCCACAACATCCCTCTCTGTCCTCTTCCCACGGCGTCCCTCTGTCCTCTTCCCACGGCGTCCCTCTGTCCTCTTCCCACGGCGTCCTTCTCCCACGGCGTCCCTCTGTCCTCTTCCCACCGCGTCCCTCTGTCCTCTTCCCACGGCGTCCCTCTGTCCTTCTCATGCGGCGTCCCTCTGTCCTCTTCCCCCGGCGTCCCTCTGTCCTTCTAATGCGGCGTCCCTCTGTCCTCTTCCCACGGCGTCCCTCTGTCTTCCTCCCATGAAGATGACAGGGTGGGTCTTAAAAAGGAAGGGGTGTGGCTTTGACAGGAAGGGGTGTGTCATATTTAAATTAGGGGGTGCGCAAGTTTAGTCAGGCCTAGGGCAGCACAAAACCTAAATACACCACTGACTGTAGTACTGATCATATGACACAGGCTTGTAAGCAGGATCAAGTTAGTCGTGTTGCTCAACTGGTATCACTGCTTCAGAAAAATAGACCCGTGGGTGGGTAATACAAAAGTTAATGCCTGAAGTAATAACAGCATGCAACAATCTTTGTTAACAACAGTTTTTTGGTGTTGAACTCTAGTGATTATCTGTGCTGTGTACTTACAGTGCCTTGAAAAGGTATTTATACCCCTTTAAATTTTCCATATTTTGTCCCCCCATATGTACACATGTATAGGGATGGCCATGGACATTAATGAGGCCCCCCTCTCCCCATATGTACACGTGTATAGGGATGTCCATGGACATTGATGAGGGGTCACCCCCCCATATGTACACATGTACAGTATAGGGATGGCCATGGACATTGATGAGGTCCCCCCATATGTACACATGTATAGGGATGTCCATGGACATTGATGAGGAGTCACCCCCCCCCATATGTACACATGTATAGGGATGGCCATGAACATTGATGAGGTCCCCCCATATGTACACATGTATAGGGATGGCCATGGACATTGATGAGGGGTCACCCCCCCCATATGTACACATATATAGGGATGGCCATGGACAATGATGAGAGGTCCCCCCCCCATATGTACACATGTATAGGGATGACCATGAACATTGATGAGGCCCCCCCATATGTACATATGTAAAGGGATGGCCATGGACATTGCTGGCTTTTGTCCTGTAAACAGCAATCTGATGATTTTTAAAGCAAACAGTAATTATTGGCGCCGTATACAGGGTGCCAATTCCACCCTCCCCCACCTGACAGTTGCCAACCATATTTTGTTTTTAAAACAAGCTTTGCACTCCCCTTATTACAGGATGGGATTATTTAATGTCTTTAGGGTGCAGGTGGCGTAATCTGCAGTGCTGCATTCCCCAACAATTACAATTCCGGCCTGTCCCTAATTGGTTGATATAGAAGAGGCCAGAGCTTACATTTAATTATTTGGAACTGCAGTGCAGAAGATCACTTTATCACAGGCATTAAATAGACCCTTTATACCCACCTGCTGAACAAATGCCTGATATGTTGGTGGTAAACAGCCTGCCAGGCCCGGGGGAACCGGAAGTCCTCCAAAAGCTACCTCATATCCAAGAGTCGCCAAGAGTGTAAATGTAGACATTAATATTTAAGTTTCATCAAAAATATCACATTCTAAAGGGAAAGGTAGAACAAGGGGGAGGGGGAGAGGAGGAGGGGAAGGGAAGAGGGAGGCAGGGAAGGAGGAGAAGAAGGGGAGGTTGGAGGAAAGAAAGGAGGTGAGGGTTGGGTGGAGCCCCCACACCCCTTCCTTTCACCTAACCCCCCCTCCTTTCCTCCCTCTCTCTTCCACACACCCCCCTGTTCTACCTTGCCCTTTCCAATGTGATATTTTTGATTAACCTTAAATCTTAATATCTACATTTACACTCTTGGCAACTCTTGGATATGAGGCAGCTTTTGGAGGCCTTTGTTCGGTTCTCCCTGGGCCTAGCAGGCTGTTTAACACCAACATCTCAGGATTTTTTTTATAGGTGATTATATTTGATTGATGTATTGTCGATCGACATTAAGTAGTTGATTATGTTGTGAAGTTTGGAGGAGGTTGGAGGCCAGTATGTTTTTGAGGCATGTGTTGGGCCGGCTATAAGGGGAGGTTGGAGGTCGGTATGATTTTGAGGCACGTGTTGGACCGGCTGTGAGGGGAGGTTGGAGGTCGGTAGGCTTTTGAGGCGTGTGTTTGACAAGCTATTAGTTGAGTTTGGAGGCCGGTATGTTTTTCAGGCGTGTGTTGGACTGCCTATGAGGAGAGGTTGGAGGCCAGTATGTTTTTGAGGCACGTGTTGGACCAGCTATGAGGGGAGGTTAGGTTAGGTTCTTTTTAAAGTGTTACTAAACCCACAAGAGCAAAATTAGTCTATATATGCAGTAAAGCATGCTTGTTATACTCACTGTAGAGCTTAAGGGGTTAATCCTCTGCATTGTGTAAAAAGGCTGTTTGATCCTGTTATCTCTGTTCCTCCCTTTCTTCCACTGTCCCCAAACCATCTCCTGATAGAACAGGGTAAATGGGGACAAGCTGCACATGCTCAGTTTGGTGTGTATTGCTAGAGAGTTCTTTTTTCTTGGAAGAGTGCATGCGATCAGCACAGGGTCAATCAGCACTGTCCAGACAGAGGGTCAGGGATCCTGCAGCCTCATAGGACAGCCAGAGTAGAATGAAAACTCCTCCTACAAGCTTTAACCAGACACTGATAGAAGTCACAAGACTGCTCTAACTGCTGATAAAAAAAGGTATTTATCAGTTTATATTTACTAAAATAATTGCATTTCCATGTTCTGTGTATTGTGGGAGACCAGATATAGTGAATTCAGGGTCCTGGGTTTAGTAACGCTTTAAGACTTTGTTCAGACATGTGGTTAGAGGGCAGTAAAATCAGGCGGTTTTGTTATTAGTGGAGGATGTACCTTTTCTTGTGTCATGTGCTCCCACTTCCTCTATTCTCTCCTAGGCAAGGATAACATAGTCTTTAGTATCTGCAGCCTCCTGTTATATGTGCCACACATCCCAGGAGGCTACAGAACCAGCCTCCCCACAGTCCGCCATCTTGACCATGCGCTCCCACTTCCTCTATTCTCTCCTAGGCAAGGATAACATAGCCTTTAGTATCTGCAGCCTCCTGTTATACGTGCCATACATCCCAGGAGGCTACAGAACCAGCCTCCCCACAGTCCGCCATCTTGGCCATGGACAGCATCAGGTGCAAGGAAGATAGCGCTGGACTTTATGGGCTGGTAAGTTAGTGTTCAGAACTCCTAACTGTCCCTGATTTTGAGGGACTGTCCCTGATTTGGAAAAAAGTCCCTCTGTCCCTCTTACCTTCTCATTTGTCCCTCATTTTGGTCTGATCGATATAGTTCTATATAAAATGCACTTTTACATCTTTTAAAACGTGTTTCCCAGTGTTAAATCTTTCATCCAGTTTCTAAATTTCTGCATTTGTAAATTTCAAAAGCCAGTATATAGGAATAGTAGTGGTAAAAAAAAAAGCATGTGTGGGTGTACCCAATATTTTTTTTGTGTAATTCTCCTTTTAAGGGGCGTGGCAGGGGGTGTGTCCTATGCCTACATACTTTTGCTAATAGGTGTCCCTCATTCCCATGTCAAAAAGTTGGGAGGCATGTGTGTTTTTTAAAAGTCAGCAGCTAAGTACTTGTAACTGCATTGCAAAACATATGTGTAATTGGTCACATAAAAAGTGGTATACACAACAATCAGCAGAGATGTAGGTGTGGTTTAAAGCAAATTGGAATCACTTATCAAAAATTTCGTATTGAGTGAACATAGGCCCATTTGTAGTTCCTATTTCCTGCTACAATACCATACTTTTGAGTCACTGTTTCCTCAATGTGAGAAAGGTATTTTATTGCAGTAAGACCTTATCTCCTATTATTGCTTACTTCAAAAGCCACCTACTACAAGAACCTGTATTCACAAAGAAACCTTTGTCTCCCCAACACCTGATCTATCAGTCAGCAAGTAGATGAAAGTGAACAAGTCTCGGCATAGAGTTGGGCTTGGCTTGGGGCATCTACAACTGAGCATTTCTCTCTGGTGTCAGCATAAAAACTTGTGTTTCAAGGATTTATATTACATGTTACACATCTGAAAAAGTTACAACCTCTGTTTGTTAGCAGATTTTGGTGGTAATATATTGACAAAATGGATGTATATAATATTTTATGGTTTCGCTTTTGTTTTTATATTCAGTATAATGTTATGACAAATTTAAAGCTACAATGCACCATACTAACGGTTTCCCTAGAACAGTGGTTCTTAAAGCAGAGTTCCAGTCCCCCAAAATTTTTGGGGGAAATACTGCTCTGTAAATGTCCAAACCTGTACATGAACATTTCTGACATGTCATATTTTTTGCGCATTTACTTTCTTTCAAAATAGTTTGTTACTTACAGATCTCGGAAGCAGGCAGGTTCCATTTTAGCTGTGGGCATCTGAAGCCCTCATGTGTTAATTTCCCGGATTTCTGTGCAGCTGGCTACCCAGCATGCATCTTCTGATCTCGCACATGTGCAGTAATGCCGCTCCGCGTCTCTCCTTCTTCCAATAAGGCAAGATTTCGGCAGTAGGCGATTCGAAAGGACTCCTGGGATACATGATGCCGCTATCCCCGGAACCCTTGCGAATCGCCTAGGTGGTGACGGGCGGAAGTAAAAAATAACACAAAAAAAGGTGTTTCCAAGCAAAAAAAAAACAAAACACAAAAAAGGCATTTCCAAGCAAAAAAAAAAAGCCATTGGGAAAAGGATGAGCTAAGGGGATACAATACAGAGAAAGTGCAGAAAATGGGTGGAACTCCGCTTTAACTTTTTAAGTCTTGGACCCCTTTAAGCATCTGATTAACGCTGGAGCGTACACACGGTCGGATTGTTGGTCCAACTTGCTCAAAATGAAGTTTGTTGGCCAAAAGTCCGACCTTGTGTACGGGGCTTATGGTTTACTACTCCCCATCTTCAACTCTTATAAGGGTCTAGGACACATCGCACATACCAAGACCAAACAGAAACAAGAAGAGAAAAAAAAAAGGAAAATTCAATTAAACCAGGATTAGGCTCATGGACAGACATCGCCTCACTCATCTCAACTCTAGACTGGGTTTGAGTCTTGCGGTCGACCCGTATATATATATATTCAGAGGATTCCCTGAGCAATTTTCAGGGGTACCAGATTTGTCAACATTGTTTGTATGTGTCCAATTCACATGACAGGAGTGTCTCCATCGTCTCAAAATGGTCCATCTCTATAACCCACTCTATCAGAGGTGGAGCCTGTGCCGATCTCCAATGGTGTGGTATAACTGCTCTTGTTGTCGTCAGACAATGCCTAAGAAGGCCTTTTTTTATGCTTTTATACGAGCCAGGTAAAATAAATAGCAGAGTATTTTTAATTTGTGGTGTATTGGGGATAGTCACCCCAGTTTCACGGGTATGGAGCTGTAAAATCGCCCCCCAGAAATAATTTTCTTAAATGTCTTTCAGGGCTGGTTCACACTGGTCTGACATACGCTCTGACTTCCAGAGCACAAGTCACATGACATGTAAAAATCAATGGTTCCCTATGAGAGCCATCTTAACTGGTCCGACTTTAGTCGGTCCGACTTTGAAAATGCTCCCTGCACTACTTTGGTCCGACTTGGGCACAATGTCAGCCCATTGATTTGAATTTAAGTCGCATCCAAGTCGAATCATCATCTTAACTGATCCGACTTGTGGCATGCGACTTGTGCTCTGACTCTGAGGATATTGAAGGGAAACCCCACGCCATTTTTTTTTTTTTAAATGGCGAGGGGTTCCCCTCGATTCCATACCAGGGCCTTTGAGTCTGGTATGGTCTTGGGGGGGAACACCACGCTGTTTTTTTGCTTTGTTTTTTCCGGTGTGGTGTTCCCTTAGAAGATCCATACCAGACCCAAAGTTGGATCAAAGTCAAGTCCCATTCATTGAAGTCGCATGGAAGTCAGACATGAAGTTGTAGGGCAAAGTCGGATCAAAAGTCGTGCAACTTCTGTGTCGGAACATTATGAACATAGCCTCAATGAGAAACCATTGATTAGGCCAAGGGGAGGACTGTATAGTGAATGTAAATGTTATTTTTTTATCTCATCCTCACAGACCCCTTAAAACCTATACATGGAGCACTTAGGGGTCCATGGATCCAGATTAAAAATCCCTGGACTAGAACATGTGTTATATAGTTTTATATATATATGTAGCGGCCTCACCACTCTCTCTAGTTTTATTGGTTATGTGGCTGTTGTCTAGGGGTACCTTGGAGAGAGAGATGAGATACACCACGGCCCATGTCCTCCATAGCTGAGAGGTGAAGGCCAGAAGATTGGGTTTTGTGTAGGTGTCCTAGAGTCAAGTCCAGTACTTCGTCCCTGACTCCTTTGCTCCTAGTAACCAGAGTTCCACACAGTGAATAGGTCCAACTCAGTTTTATTCTTCTTGGCGTACAAACAGTTTCTTCTACTGAGTAATAATGGGGAATAGATCGAGGCACAATCCCTTCCCTTCTGATGCTAATCACTGTGGTATCACCAGTGGCGGGTAGTCACTGCCACTGACTATATTGAGTAGAATGTGAATTACCTTCGCTAGCACGGCCCCTGTCAGGGGAAGGAAATCCATCCAAGGGAGAAACCGGAGGCCTCTCTGTCACCAGCAATGTTGCACCGGACTCTTCAGAGAAGTTCCGCACACCAGCTCTCACGAACTCAGACAAGGGCACCCAAGGAGTTAGCGCCCCCTCAGATTCCTCCACCCTCACAGAACTCAGTCGAAGGTACTGAGCCCCAGGCCTCCGCCATAGTACCTCACCCCAGGCTAAAGGTGCCTGAGATGGACTCCATCTCTCGCTCCGGCTAGGTCAAGGCACCTAGGCCTGGAACACTGGAACGCCAGCACCCAAGCTGAAGGTGCCTGGGTGCGGCCGAGTCCTCCCACTCCCACTCCGGACTCTGAACTCTGAACTCTGAACCCCGAGGTAAGGGCGTCCGCCCCTTTTATCCCCTCTCCCTTTGCGCCACAGCGGGTTCCCCGCCCCGCTGCACCAACTCCAAGGGAGGACAAAAAGGTACAGTCTTGCGGTGTGAGTTCAGCTCCGGCCCAGGCAACAGCGCCACCTGTGGACCACAAGGAACCTGACACCACCAGAGTCCTCCAAGAACCAGAAAAAGGTCCCGGATCCCCTAGCAATTAGTGCATCTGGGTTACACTACCACCCAGATGCTTCCCCTAAATTCAAATACCCGCTACTTATATATATATATATATATATATATATATATTCATCTCAAAATATTAATGATATTAGTAGCATTCTATCTACAAATAATATGCGATCATAGATTTGCTGGGGAAGGGTTACGCAACCAGGTTTGATAGATAGTAAGCTTAATTAAAGCACTTCTGCCTCTTTGAGGAAGCTATCATAGTTTAAATTCTGTTACATTCCTGCCTGGGCATGGCAGCAAGTGATATAGACATTTTCTTTTTAATGTCAGAATTGTAACAGCAGATGCTTTCAACAGCGCATGTTTCTGCCAAAACGCGTGGTGGCAGCTACCGTTTGTGTCTGTGCGTAAAGAGTTAACTACTCAGGTAATCTGCTCCAGTAATGATCACTTTCAGTCTGCTGGTACCTATAAATTGATGTCTGAGCAGGAAAATCTCTACACAGGGCGAGGCTGAGGGTGTACATCACATTTTGTCACAGTAGTGGGATCTGAGAGTGTGATCCTCACATTCTGCCCTAAAAGACAGGAGATCCCATCATCCAGAGCCCTAACTATGCCTGACCAGATTATAGGCGATTGGTATCTTCAGTCTCCATATTATAGAACAGTGATGGCGAACCTTGGCACCCCAGATGTTTTGAAACTACATTTCCCATGATGCTCATCCACTCTGCAGTGTAGTTGAGCATCATGGGAAATCATGGTTCCAAACAGAGCTGGACTGGCCATCGGGACTACCAGGAGATTCCCGGTGGGCCGATGGCTCAGTGGGCCGGTTTCGTTTCAGTGACAGCCATCAAATTAATGGCTGCGTGAAACACGCAGCCATTAATTTGAGCACCGCTGTACTGCTAGGTATCGAGCTTCCAGATGTAGCACGGCTCTTTCCATCCCCCGCTCGGCTCTTTCCGGACACGACACATCTTCGGCCACCTCCGGCCCGCGTTCGTCCTTTTCCGTCCCCGATCGACTTCCCCCCCGCCCCCCCCCCCCTCTCTGACTTCGGCTTCGTCCAGCAAAACTCTGCTATCTCCGGCGGCCCACGCGGTAATGGTTGCTATGAATTTAAATGAGCCAGAGCCACCCATGTGATGTCTGGAGAGAAACCCACAGGCAGAGAGGTCCCCGGAGCGGACGAGGGAGGCCGGAGGATGACGATGCTGCAGGAACCTGTCCAGGTAAAAGTGTCAATAAATATTGAAATGTGCCAAAAATAAGCGCATATAAATATTTTCAGCAAAAAAATCACATACTGTAACTGTATAAACCATGCTTAAAATTAACACCATTATATCCAAACTATGTCCAAGGTATGAAAGTGCATAGAGTGCAAAAAAAATGTGCAAATTGGTCTCTTCGAATGTGCAGAGGAAAAAAAACGGAGCAAAATATGCAATCAAAGCAATGACAGTAATGTGTCCCAGTGCAAGAAAAAAAACGCTGGGTAGTGTGATCCCACTTGTGCAAGGTGGGATCACACTACCCAGAGATGTCTTCTTGCACTGGGACACATTACTCTTAGGCTACTTTCACACTGGGGCGCTGTGCCATCAGTGGAGAAGCGCGGCTATTTTTTGCCGCGCTTTACCGTCGTTTTTGAGGCGCCATTAACCCCCGCTAGTGACTGAAAAAGGGTTAAAAGCGCCTGCAAAGTGACGCTGCAGTGGTGCTTTGCTGGCGGTTCGGCAGCGCTGCCCATTGATTTCAATGGGCAGGGGCACTTAGGAGCGGTGTATACACCACTCCTACAGAGCCTCAAAGATGCGGCTGGCAGGACATTTTTGAGCGTCCTGCCAGCGCACGGCTCCAGTGTGAAAGCCTTTGCATTGTGGATAGCTGGGCCATGATGACGTCACTCACATGCAAGTGCACAGGATACTGTTTTTGTGCGTTCGCAAAATTAGAGTGGGCCGGTCTGGATGAAGTCCAGGACCAAATTTTTGTCCCAGTCCAGCCCTGGTTCCAAAACATCTGGGGTGCCAAGGTTCACCATCACTGCTATAGAATATTCCTCTAGTAACTGTAGAGAGGTTCCCAGAATCTATATACCTTTATTTAGACCAAATATATTTGCCAAATGAAATTGCTCCCTGCATTATTCACTGCGCTGTCAGACAGCTCTGGACAATATAGAAACTCCACAGTTTAGCATTGCTATAGGTAGGTGCTAGTTGCTGGAGTCTACAGTTTCTTTAATATAAAATATCCTTTGCAATATTTCATATAAAATTTTCAAATGTAATTTTCAATGTTTTTAAATCTGCATATTTTATTGTATTAATACCTGGTGATCCTGCCATGGGGTCCTTGTTCAGGCACTTTTTGTTATTGTATGACAACACTCTGTCCCTGTCTCCAAATTGTGCTTCTGTGTTGTCACCCTATCATAAAGTGACCATATTTTTTAACCACTTAAGGACCGCCTCACGCCGATATACGTCGGCAGAATGGCACGGCTGGGCACATCAACGTACAAGTACGTTGCCCTTTAAGAGCCCAGCCGTGGGTCGTTAGCGCGGTCCTGAGCTCCGTGACCGCGCCCGCGGGACCCGCAGACCCGATCGCCGCCGGTGTCCCGAGATCGGGTCACAGAGCTGAAGAACGGGGAGAGGTGAGTGTAAACAAACCTTTCCCCATTCTTCTCCGTGGCATGTCAGTGTTCGTCTGTTCCCTGTCATCGGAACAGACGATCAGTGACGTGTTACGTGTAGCCACGCCCCCCTACAGTAAGAATCACTTCTTAGGGTACACTTAACCCCTACAGTGCCACCTAGTGGTTAACCCCTTCACTGCCAGTGTCATTTTCACAGCAACAAGTGCATTTTTATAGCACTGATCGCTGTGAAAATGACAATGGTCCCAAAAATGTGTCAAAAGTGTCCGATGTGTCCGCCATAATGTCGCAGTCACAAAAAAAAATCGCTGATCGCTGCCATAACTAGTAAAAAAATAATAATGAATAAAAATGCCATAAAACGACCCCCTATTTTGTAAACGCTATAACTTTTGCGCAAACCAATCAATAAGCGCCGATAGCGATTTATTTTTACCAAAAATAATTACGAAGAATATGTATCGGCCTAAACTGAGGAAAAATTAATTTTTTATATAGTTTTGGGGGATATTTATTACAGCAAAAAGTAAAAAATATTGTTTTTTTTTCAAAATTGTTGCTCTATTTTTGTTTATAGCGCAAAAAATAAAAACCACAGAGGTGACAAATACCACCAAAAGAAAGCTCTATTTGTGGGAAAAAAAGGACGCCAATTTTGTTTGGGAGCCACGTCGCACGACCGGGCAATTGTCAGTTAAAGCGACGCAGTGCCGAATCGCAAAAAGGGGCCTGGTCCTTTAGCTGCATATTGGTCCGGGGCTTAAGTGGTTAAATGTAATCCGGGGGCATCTTTTTTTTTTACTAGTAATGGCGGCAATCAGCGACTCTCTGCCCGTCGCCCCCTGCCGCCCGGCTCAAAGCCTGTCAAGTCTTACTCTCCGGGCCCCGGCTACTACTGGGTGGTGAGCAGAGGAAGATCACTCTGCCAGGGAAGGCAAGGAGATAAGCAGGCGGCTGGCCGGAATTTGAGCCAAGGCCGAAGAACATGCAAGCGGAGAGGAACGGGCATGCACCCGAAACTGAAGAAATATTCCCTCCGCTCAGACCAGCAGATGATCATCAGAAAGGGGCAAAGATAATGAAGAAAATACACCCCCCAAGCTAGTAGGAGTGGCAGAGAGAGGGGGTGTAATTCAGATTTTTTATTTTTTTTTATTCTGCACGGACTGTCTTTGAAATTGCCCCAGCCCCTGTTCAAATTAAATCCAGGGACAAAACCGGGGACAGACTTGGTCCGGGGACAGTGTCCTCAATCCGGGAACTGTCCCCAGAAACCGGGGATGTCTGGTCACCCTACCCTATCATGCAGGTTTCTGCTGGAGAATATTAGACTTGTTCTTTCACCACCAAGAATTTCTGCCATGAAATATGCCATACAGCCATCACTAGAATGCAGGCAGACAGGAAACTACTGCAAAGAGGCTGCAGGAAGAGGTACTAAGACAATAGATGAAAACAAGTGTTTTAAAAAATATATAAATGTTTATAATACACAATACTTTACTAAAATAAATGTCATTCAGTTAGGTTTTAGATCAACTTTATAATTATATAGAATTTTGACAAAAATACTAGCTAACTGCCCTTCAGTCATTAGTATAGGAGTGACAGTTTAGTGCCTGGCAATGACTACCCAGGGCTGGATAGTAACGGGATTTAAACAGTCATTCAGAGGCTCATTAAAAATGAGGAGCGTGTTTGTGACTGTAAGGGAGAGAATCTCTAGTGAATGAGAGACTTTAGTTTGTCTGCCAACTGGCATTCTTTCAGAAGAGCAGCTATCAATAATCACATGTTGTACAACATCTGATAGGAAATCAACTACCGGTCTCTGCAATGCCAGCGTCCCCTCTCTGTCCTGTTTTCCCAGTTGTCTGCTCTGCTTATAAATTGTCCATTTATAGCAAATGTAGCACCTGCTATGATAGCTGCCGAGTGCCAACTGCATTTTACATAACCAAACAGTCCCTGTTTCATTAACTCTCTCGTATTAATTATGAGTTCTGTACTTGGCCTAATTTTTTAAGAGCCGACTTTGGGCAAAATTTTTTTTTTTTATGTTGGATAGAGAGCAATGGTTGGAACTTTTGACAGGTTTTAAATAATCTCTGTGTCCCATTGAGGAGATATTTGAGTGAGATTTTTTTTTTCCTTTTGTTTCTCTGTTGAGGAGATTTCCCCTCACTTCCTGTTCCAACTGACACTAATCATCTGGATAGGAAGTGAGTGAATGAAAAAAATACTTACAGATCGACTCACTCTGTTAGTATTTTTTTTTTTTTTACTGATCACTGTGTAGATTTCCTCTGCCTTTTTGGTTTGGTTGACACCAGATGAGCTTGGGTTCAGTCCAAATCTGGAAGTCATGGAGCTGTTGAACGGGTGATTTTCCATATAAAAGGGATGCTCGTGACATGACATCAACCTAATATGGCCATGTGCTCATAGGTCAAAGATGTCACAAGCAGGGCCGATGCAAGGATTTCTGTCTACACAGTTGAAGGTGCATTTTGCTATAACCCCCTCCCACCGTTCTCCAGCCACCCCCCTCTCACGCTGGTACCTCCTTCACATTGAGCTTGTAATGTGATGAGGACTTCACACAAAATTTGAGTTGTGATGAACTGCCACTAAACAGCAGTGTGTAATGCACATGAGTGCACATAGGGGTGTGCCTGGGCACACCCTAATTACTATGTGTGGTGCCGATTCCCCCTATTGTCTGAGTTTCCCCCCCTTGTTTCAGGGTGGAGAGCGGGGAAGGGGCTAGTAAATATGTATCTAATATATCTAATGAAATAGGCTGCACACATCTATGGTGTTATGAGGGGGTAGGGTTACACATTCTCCGCTTTCCCTCACTGACTATGGGCAGCTGTCAGGTGAGGCAAACTAAAACTTCCGCATTGCACCCTCTCTCCTAACAGGCTCATCGTGGAAATTTTATTTTGCCTCACCGGGCAGCTGCCACCCAATAGGAGAGCGGGCACAGCATTAGGGAACAGAAGACAGATATTTTAACCCCTTTGTGATGGACGTTAATACAAATCTTAAGGCAATGTTTTATTCCATCAATAAGCAGGGTCATGGGTAGACAATTGAAGATAAAAATGAAATTAAAAGAGCCAACGGTACCACCCAGGATCCCGCGGGCATCAAGGGGTCAACACCACCCGAAGAGCCAGCTGACGGAACACGGAGGGGCGCCAACGTCCACGCTGTGGAAGATGGAAACCCGGTCCGAGGGAGAGGCACCTGATGGCTGGAGGCAAGTACACAGCCCCGTCCGGGGAGCGGTAGCGCCACGGGATGCCGGAGGACGTGCGACCGTCCTGGACCAAGCCGAAACATCCAGTGTCCCCGCCAGAAATAGCCCCGCGGATCACAAAGGGAAGCCAACCAGGAAGCGGAACCAGAGACCAGGGGAGTCAAACCAAACCGTAGTGTCAGGCGTGCCTGGATGACGTGCAGCACCAAGCCGGATGTGTGGAGATAGAATGTAAGCCCATGAACCAGTGTGGAACGCAGGCTCATCTGTTGCCATGATGACGCGTTTTGCACAAATGTGCTTTTTCAAAGTCTGACACTTTGGCTCGGCTCCCCTGGTCTCCGGCTCCGCCTCCTGGTAGGCTTCCCTGTACGATCAGCAAGGCCCTTTCTGGCAGGGACACTGGACCCCCCGGCCTGGTCTTGGATGGCCACACATCCCTCCGCATCCCACGGCACCACCACTCCCCTGGATACGGCCGTGCCCCCGCCTCCAGCCACCAAGTGTCTCTCCCCCAGACCGGGCCTCACTCCCCCACAGCATGGACACCGGCGCCCCTCCATGCTCCACCAGCCGGCCAACCGCCCACGTCCCGCAGGATCCCAAGTGGCACCGTCGGCTCCCCCAATTTTCCCTTAATTTTTCTCTTGTCAAAAGATTTTTATTGAGCAAAAAAATGTCTATTATATAGTAGGTACAATAAATAATACAAATTTAACATAAAAGGTAAAACTCAATGGTTTGCTATTCATCTACAGATAGGTAACCTGTACAATCTCTTCAAAATAACATTTGGTTAATGACTGATCAGAGATGAAATGGAAATTAAATGACCGTATAGGTTGTCTTTTATTGAACCAGAGCTGTTGAAGAAATTGTTTAGATAATAAATTACTATTACTGGTATATGGAAAAAGATGAGTTTTAAGAAGTAAAAGGAAGGAAAGGAAAGAATAGTAGGAAAGATAGAGGTAGAAGAGAAAGAGTCCACTGGATTGACTTGACACAGGTAACAGGGCATGCCATCTGAAGGTGCTAAGAACATTATGATTGTCATACTAATGGGTAAGGTGTCTCCCAGGGTTTTGGAAGTTTGGGTTTATAAGTTACTTTTATCTGTGTAGGACTATCAGCTACCATGGCTTGATAATTGAATTGTCACAAAATGGTGATAAGTGATAATTAATCCATGGACTCCAAGTTTTTTCAAATACGGGAATTTGGTCCCTTTCTATTGCCAACATTTTGGCATGAGTCATGAAATTATTTAGTCTTTGTTTGGTCTCGGGTATCTCTAGGTTAGGGGTCCTCCATACCTTTGCGATCGTTTGCTTTGCCGCCGTGAGAAGTTGAATAAGGAGTTTAAATTGGTTATATGTGAGATTATGCGGTTTTAGGTTGAGCAAGGCTGAGGCAGGATCTGGTTGCAAGTTTAGTTCAAACATTCTGGAAGCAATTCCAAATATCTTTTTACAATACGTTTGTAATGTCGGACAGGTCCACCATACACAGCATGTAAATTGGTGCCTGGATCTGGACAGCCACGGAAGCATTGAGCTGCTTGGGATGGTGCAAATATGGCCAACCTGGATGGAACAAGGTACCAACGAGTTAAAACCTTATAGTTAGTTTCTTCCGCCAGGATGTTTGGTGAGGAAGATTTAGTTGCAGACCAGATTTTAGACCAATCAGCCATATCCAATGTTCTATCCAGGTCCTACTCTTAAGTGAGGATCTTTCAGGCAGGCTGATTCAAAATTAGTAATTTGGGACAGGGGGGTATTAATGTTTAGCAATGGTGAGTAGAAGTTTTTAATTTGGAGGCACCTGAATAGTTTGGAATTTGGTAAGTTATAGGTGTCGCAAAGGGTAGGAAAAGTGAGGAAGGATGTGGAGGAAATTAATTTATTTAGCCGTATAATGTTCAGTGAAGTCCAGGCTTTGAATGATTTGGGGGAAACCCATGCCGGTAGAAAACAGGATTTTTGAGAAATGATAATAGAGGGTTATGGGGAGATTGTAGTTGGTGTTTAAATCTGAGCTTGTCCCATACGGATAAAAAGTACTTGGTGATGGGATTGCGCAAATTTTTACGTTCCTTGGGGTGAAGCCATAACACATTCTGAAGCTTCAATTATTACCCATAAAGGTATTTCTTGTGTTGCGTGATATTTATGGAGGCTGGCAATATGTCCAGCTCTGTAATAGTTTGCAAAGTTCGGAAAGCCGAGTCCTGCTTTGAGTTTTGGTAGGTGCAGTGTATGTAAGGATATGCAGGGTTTAGTGGAGCCCCAGATAAAAGTTGTTGCTCTTTTTTGAATTATTCTTAGGTAATAAGACGGGATTGGGATTGGCAAGACTCTAAATAAGTAAAGTAGTTTTGGCAGAATTGTCATTCTGATTGCATTGATTTTACCTATCCATGAAATTGGAAGGTGCGTTCATTGCTGTAGAAGTTTTGTGATTTGTTTCAAAATTGGGGGGTAGTTTGCTGCGAAGAGGTCTGAATATGCTGCCGTTAAGTTCATTCCTAGGTAGGGAATTGACTTCCCTACCTAGGGAAGTCAATGGAAGTGCATGTTTTGCCGAATCTAACTCCACTTTGGAGTGAGATATATCTAGGGCTCTGGATTTTTTAGGATTTGAGAGACCTGAAATCATCGCAAAGTTTTTGAGGATGGGCAAGAGGTTGGGTCCTGAAACTTGTTGGGATGACAGAAATAGTAGTATGTCATCTGCGAATAGACATAGTTTGTGTTGGTATCCAGCGGTTTCTATACCAGTGATTGTCGGGTCTGATCTGATTCGTTGGGCTAATGGTTCCACTAGGAGGGCGAATAAAAGGGGGGAGAGTGGGCATCCCTGGCGAGTTCCCCTTTCTATATTGAATGAGTTCGATTTGTAGCCGGCATACTTGATGTATGCTATAGGTTTATTATAAAGTGCTTCGACCCATGTCAGAAAGTGGGGGCCGAAGCCCCATTTTTGTAACGTGTAGCGTAGGTAAGGCCATGATACAGAATCAAATGCCCTTTTTATGTCAAGGGATAGAAAACAAGAAGGTATATGACGAGCTTTAGCTATCTGTGCCAATAATACTGCCCAACGTACATTGTCGCCAGCTTGGCGTGTTGGCATGAAACCTACTTGGTCCTTGTGGATAAGATTTCCTATAATTTTGATTAGTTTTTTAGCTAAAATTTTAGCAAGTATTTTGATGTCTAGGTTTAAAAGTGAGATTGGGCGGTAATTTGTGTATGAAGTGTCGTCAGTGAGAGGTTTGGGGATCATACAAACAATGGCCGTTAGTGTTTCTTGTCTAAAGGATTTTCCTTCTAGCAATACATTAAAAGCATCAGCTAAAATCGGTGATAGGGTATCTGTATACGCTCTATAATATAAAGCGGAGTAACCATCCGGGCCCGGCAGGGGTCAAGTCCTGGGGAAAAAAGTGTGGGAACTCCCACCCAAGATCCACTCCCCCACCAAAAAAAAAATAAAAAATTATACGCTCATATGCATATATATTTCACAGAAAATACAGTGCAACATTTATTGTAAAGTGCCACTTTACAAAAACAAAATAAGTTAACGTGTCAAACTAACAGAATAATCACACACACCTCGGGGTACTCGGTTTTGGCCTGGCTGGCCTCAGGGTACTCGGTCCCCCATCCACCTCTGTACCCCCCCATGTCCACCTCTGTGTTCACCTCTGTACCCCCTCCACCTCTGTTCCCCCCCGTCCACCTGTGTTCACCTCTGTACCCCCATGTCCACCTTTGTACTCCCTCGACCTCTGTACCCCCCATGTCCATCTCTGTACCCCCTATGTCCATCTCTGTACCCCCTCCACGTCCACCTCTGTACCCCCCCATGTCCACCTCTGTACCCCCCCATGTCCACCTCTGGGTTCATCTCTGTACCCCCCATGTCCACCTCTGTACCCCCTAATGTTCACCTCTGTACCCCCCATGTTAACCTCTGTACCCACGTCCACCTCTGTGTTCATCTCTGTACCCCCCATGTCCACCTCTGTGTTCACCTCTGTACCCCCCAATTCCACCTCTGTACCCCCTATGTCCATCTCTGTACCCCCTCCATGTCCATCTCTGTACCCCCTCCACGTCCACCTCTTTACCCCCCCATGTCCACCTCTGTACCCCCCCATATCCACCTCTGTACATCCCCATGTCCACCTCTGGGTTCATCTCTGTACCCCCCCATGTCCACCTCTGTACATCCCCATGTCCACCTCTGTGTTCACCTCTGTACCCCCCCATGTCCACCTCTCTGTTCACTTCTGTACCCCCTCCACCTCTATTCCTCCTGTCCACCTGTGTCCACCTCTGCACCCCCCATGTCCACCTCTGTAACCCCTTCACCTCTGTACCCCCCATGTCCACCTCTCACTTCTGTACCCCCCCCCTCCATGTCCACCTCTGTACCAGCAATTCTCTGCAGTCTGCACATATGAATCCCCTTCCCCTTCTCTCCAGCGTGTTCTTTTTTACCTGATCACACGGAGGACGTGCAACACAGTCTCCGCCTATTAGACTCAGCACACAGCCAGAAAACTTCACTCGGCTGTGTGCTACACAGGTCTGCCAGGCAGGAGTGGGGGCGGGAGGAAAACAGAGTGCAGCTCTCGCTTTGTCATTGACTCCGGTCCGCAGCTCCTGACAGAGGCTGCTCTAGTCCTGCAAAGGGAACGGCGTTGCTGCTGTGAAATAAGTGCAGGGACGCCGTTCCCACGCGTTCCCGCAGGACTCGAGCCCTGGGGCCCGGTCTCTTGTTTATCTTTAATTCTTTGATGGTATTGGTGACATCTTCTGGTGTGATATTTTCATTTAATAAATTCTTTTGGTTTAGGGAAAGTTCTGGTAAGTTTATGTCAGAAAAAAAGGCACCTGCTGCATCTGAATCAAAGTTGTTAGATGATGTACCGTATATACTCGAGTATAAGCCGACCATAGGCGTGCGCAGTCTATTGCATTAGGGTGTGCACCTCAAACCAAAGCTTAAAAACACGTGCATCTGTGTGTGTATATGTGTATATATAGATATATATATATATATATCCCTATATATATATAGAGAGAGAGAGAGAGAGAGAGAGAGAGAGAGAGATATAGAGAGAGATATAGAGAGAGAGATAGAGATATACACACACACACACACACACACTCTTAGGCCCGGTTCACATAGGGGCAACTCCTCAGGCGACTCGGTCGCCTGAGGAGTCGCGTCCCGGTCTGTGCTATGGAACCGTTCTAATAGGAGCGACCTGAGTCGCTCCGACTTAGAAAAAGGTTCCTGTACTACTTTTGGGGGGCGACGCAGGGCGACTTGCATTGACTTCTATACAGAAGTCATTATGCAAATCGCCTCAGCGGGCGTCTCAAGTCGTCTTGAGATCGCGCCGCCGAGGTCACCCCCGAAGTCGTGCCGCCCCTGTGTGAACCGGGCCTGATAAATAAATGTTAACAAACATTTTAAAATGTATTAAAACATTTTTATTAAAAAAACATTTATCAATGTAAACAAACATAATTTTTTTAACTTATTAACCACTTGAGACCCGCGCTATAGACAAAAGACGTCTGCAGCGCGGCTCTCAAGTGCTGAGTGGACGTCCATAGACGTCCTGCTGTTTCTCTCCCCCTGCGCGCCGCCGAGGGCGCGCGATGGGGGAACAGCTGTGCCCGCCGCGGTCACGTGATGCCGATGCGCGTGCCTGGTGGCCGCGATGTCCACCAGGCACCCGCGATCGGCTGTGACAGAGGCAGGACGTGGATCTCTGTGTGTAAACACAGAGATCCATGTCCTGTCAGGGAGAGAGGATACCGATGCTGTGTCCCTTGTACATAGGGACACAGATCGGTCACCTCCCCCAGTCAGTCCCCTCCCCCCACAGTAAGAATCACAAATAGGGAACATAGTTAACCCCTTCCTCGCCCCCTAGTGTTAACCCCTTCCCTGCCAGTCACATTTATACAGTAATCAGTGCATTTTTATAGCACTGTTCGCTGTATAAATGTGAATGGTCCCAAAATGGTGTCAAAAGTGTCCGATATGTCTGCTGCAATATTGCAGGCCTGACAAAAATCGCAGATCGCCGCCATTACTAGTAAAAAAAAAAAAATATAATAAAAATGTCATAATTCTATCCCCTATTTTGTAGGCGCTATAACTTTTTCGCAAACCAATCACTATACGCTTATTGCAATTTTTTTTAACAAAAAAATATAGAAGAATACGTATCGGGCCTAAACTGTGAAAAAAAAATGTTTTTTAAAAAAAATTGGGATATTATTATAACAAAAAGTAAAAAAATATTGTGTTTTTTTTCAAAATTTTCTGTCTTTTTTTTGTTTATAGCGCAAAAAATAAAAACCGCAGAGGTGATCAAATACCACAAAAAGAAAGCTCTATTTGTGGGGAAAAAATGATAAAAATATCATTTGGGTACAGCGTTGTATGACCGCGCAATTGTCATTCAAAGTGCGTCAGCACTGAAAGCTAAAAATTGGTCCGGGCACGAAGGGGGTTTAGTGCCCAGTTGTCAAGTGGTTAATTAAATAATCTTTTAACATAAACAAAGCCTTTAAATAAATCTCTAAATCAAATAAGCAATTTAAAAAACTGAACGGTAAGTAGGATTTTTTAATATCTTGAATTGTATTTACTGCTTTAAATAAATTTGTTAGATTCCCCCAGCAACAATAGATTCCCTCAGCAACAATAGATCCCCCAAGAACAAGACATCTCCCCAGCAACAATAGATCCCTCACGGCAACTATAGCTTCACAAGCAACAATAGATCCCTCCCAGCAACAATAGACACCCCCAGCAACAATAGATCCCTCCCATTAACAATAGATCTCCCCGCAACAATAGATCACCCCCAGCAACAATAGATCACCCCACAAGAAAATACCCCCCAGCAACAATAGATCTCCCAGCATCCAGTATCAATATATTTTCCAGCAGCCAACAACATAAGCCCCCTCCCTCAACAGTAGTATTCTCCCATCAACAATTGACCCTCCAGAAACAATAGATCCCACCAGCAGTAACAGACTTCCCCAACATCAATAGATCACCCAGTGATAATAGAGACCCCATCAGCCAACATCAATAGACACTCCAGCAAATCCCGCCACCACTTGGCATATACATTCAGTGCTGAGGTGCCGAAACTGTGTTCTCCCGCATTCCTGCTGAAAAAAAGCCCCCGAAATATGTATTTAGACATCAACTTGGCATCAGAAAAGTGGTTAGCACACTACAGATTATTATGGCTTCCTCAACATGTTTTAGAGAAGAAGACGTTGCACAGAGGAAGCCATAATAATCTGTATTGTGCTAACCACTTTTCTGACTATTCAGGTGCCTGGCCCCTTTTCGGGAGCCTGAATTACAGTGGTGGAGTATTTTTTGGAAGCACCTGATTATAGGCGTAGGCTCTAATAGGCGTCCAAAAAGGTGAACAGCGGGCGCCATGCTGGGCGCTCGCAGTTTACTCAGCGTTATGTTAGGAAAGGGAATGATTATTCCCTTTCCTAACACTGAACACTGAATGACGGGAGAAGACATTGAGGAGCGTGCAGGACACCGCCGCCGTGACCCGCTGCCCCACCAAGACAGGTAAATGCCTGGCGGGTGGGGGATGCACACTGGCAGCATTTGATGGGCACAGTAGCGGCAATTGATGGGCACAGTGTCAGCAATTGATGGGCACACTGGCAGCAATTGATGGGCACAGTAGCGGCAATTGATGGGCACAGTAGCGGCAATTGGTGGGAACACTGGCAGCAAACGATGGGCACACTGGCAGCAATTGATAAGCACACTGGCAGCAATTGATGGGCACAGTAGCGGCAATTGATAGGCACACTGGTGGCAATTGATGGGAACACTGGCAGCAAATGATGGGCACACTGGCAGCAATTGATGGTACAGTAGCTGCGTTTAATGGCACAGTGGCGGCAATTTATGGGCACAGTGGCAGCAATTATTGGGCACAGTGGCTGCGTTTGATGGGAACAGTGGCTGCAATTGATGTGTTTTTTTTTTCAGCTTGTTTGCGCCCTCCCAAAAATGTTTGAGCACCAGCCACCATTGCTCCAATGTGGGCTGAAGTACAGGTACGATAACACACATTTGGCACTGCTTTCCTTACGCCATATATTGGGGCTGTGGGCATATGGGACGCAGTTAATATACAGTCACTTGGGATATTTTTTTTTATACCAAAGACATGTAGTATATGTGTGTGTGTGTGTGTGTGTATGTGTATGTGTATGTGTATGTGTATGTGTATATATATATATATTTATTACATACTTTTTCGCTGACAGGCCAATTGTATATGTGAGATATATATATATATATATATATATATATATATATATATATTTACACAGTATATATCTATAATATTATATATATATATATATATATATATATATATATATATATATATATTGTGTAAATGGATATTGTCAGCGAAAAAATATGTAATATATATATATTATATATATATATATATATATATAGCTAGTTAGTGACAAGCCAGGGTAAGGTAAGGTTTATCAATTCAATTCCAATTGGTTGGCTATTTTGGCAGATTTTTTAATATTCTTTTTTGCACGATCATTTGTGCACAGAGACAGACCACAGTGCTGTCTCTCTCACTCGCTCTGTCATGCTCACCTTGATTACAGGCCGCCTGCCTAAAGCCGCTCGTCTTCCGCTGCCGTTAATCAGGCCACTCCGCTGCTTCTGATGGAGTCAGGAGGGGAAAGGCCGGAGGGGGGGGCGGAGTGCAGATTTAGATCACTCCGCCGGCGCCTGCGGAACCTGCAGAGCCGGAACTATAGAAGCTGCATTGGCTTATGCGGCTCCCGGCGGTGTTACTCCACGCTAGTTCCCCCCTTGCTCCCTTCTCCCACTCGCAGCATTTAGCAGCAATAAGCTGTATTTGCCAGCCGGCGGCCGAACATTACCCCAGGCAGTGCCAGTGACTGTTACACACAGCAAGGAGGACATAAATTGCAGGCACAGCAGGGATGATTAGGGTGTGCCTGGGCACATCCGGCACACCCCGTGGGCACGCCTATGAAGCCGACCCGGATATAAGCCGAGGCACCTAATTTTACCACAAAGAATGGAAAAACGTATTGACTCGAGTATAAGCCTAGGGTGTCTATCTGCATGCCTCACTGTGCCTCACTTTGCTTCACTTTGTCCATGTGCATGCCTCACTGTACCCATGCCTCACTGTGTCCATGCCACACTGTGTCCATGCCTCACTGTGCCCATGCCTCACTGTGCCCATGCCTCACTGTGCCCATGCCTCACTGTGCCCATGACTAGACTGATGTTTAACATGGGAGTCTATGGAAGGGGTGCCCTGCTTTGAAAAATCGGTGCTCCCCGGCCATAGGTCTCCCAGAGAAAAAACTTTGCATACTTGTAGAAGAGAAATGGGGCTACATGTGTTTCGGGTCCAGAGGACCTACGACCGGCCGGTTCCGGGTCCCCAAAATCACCGGTGAAATTACCGTTTAACATGGGAGTCTATGGAAGGGGTGCCCGGCTTTGAAAAATCTCCCCGGTCGTAGGTCCTCCGGACAACAAACTTTGCACACTTGTATAAGAAGAGTGGGGCTACATGTGTGCCAAGCTTGGGGTCCGGGGGACCTACGGCCGGCCGGTAACGGGTCCCCAAAATCCGGGAGATCAGGCGCAAAAAGGTGACTCGAGTAGAAGCTGAAAATCTCGGCTTATACTCGAGTATATACGGTATATAAGGAGGTTAAGTGGGAATGAAATGTCTGAACTATTTTGATAGGGGTGCTCGTGCATATGTCTTTCGCTAGTTTCAAGCAAATTGGTTTAAAGGGTTTGTTTAATGAGTTAAGTGTACGTGCTAGGTATGTACCCGACTTATTGGATTTCATAAAATAGTTGTGTCTTGATCGTTTATAAGATTTCTCAACTGATTTGGTTAGGAATAAGTCAAATGCAACACAAGTTTTATCTAAGTGGGATTTTGTTAGTGGGGATGGATTGTCTTGGTGGGATATAAAGGCAGTATTAAATTCAGATTCTAATTTGCGAGCAAGAGTTATTCGTTCGTGTTTGAATATAGCAAATTGTTTCTGAATTATATTGTGTATCACGGGTTTATGAGCTTCCCAAAGTGTTAATGTGGTTATCTCTGGGCTGGTATTGAGCGATAGATATTATTTTATGGCTTGTTCGATGGTTTGACGGTGAGATGGGTGTTTGAGCATGATAACTGGGAGGTTCCAGGTGGGGTCATGGCCTTTGGGTATTGCGGATTTAATAGAACTGATTACTGCATTATGGTCAGACCATGGGATGGGATGGGAATTATATCAGCTGTGATTATTTCAGGAATCATATCAATTGTTAGGAGTATGTGGTCAATCCGTGAGAAGGCTTGATGGGGGTGGGAGAAGTGTGTGTACCTACGTTTTGTTGGATTACATTCTCTCCATGAGTCCACTAGATTAAATTTAGTAAGTGTATTGTGAGTTAGAGAATACAGGGATTTGTCTAGAAATGGGAGGAGGACCTGGTTGGAGTCTCCACACAAAATAACTGTTCCTATTTTATGGCCGTTAACGACTTGTAGTAAATGTGACAGGAACGGGTTTGGTTGTTTGTTGGGCGCATAATATGAAATTACAGTAATTGCTGTATCCATAATATGTTCTGAAAGAATAATGTAACGCCCTTCTGGGTCTTTAATTTGAGATTGGTGGGTGAATGGGATTGAGCGAAGAAAGGCTATGAGGGTGCCTCGTTGTTTAGAGGTAGCCGAGGCTGTAAAAGTTTGCGGATAGAAATGAGACATAAATTTGGGTGTAGAATTGTTTGTGAAATGCATCTCTTGTAAACAGATTATATGTGCCTTTCTGGCATGAAATGCAGGAAGGCCTTGGTTTGTTTCTGGGGGATGTTGAGTCCCTGGACATTCAGGGATAGAATGTAGGCTTGTGCAATTCGTTTCGTAACGAATCGAAATTCGTCTGAATTTAGCAACTTTCGGACATTCGGAAGCATTCGAATTTCCGAACAGAGCAATTACGAATAAAACCGAATCCGAAATAAATTATACCGCAAAATAGCGAATGCCCGAATGTCTTCGGCATAATTCGTTATGAAAAAAGTTACGAATGTACGAATCCATTCGAAGCACAATAACACTCACTCTGCTCTCTGCTTCTCCCTCACCATGCTGAACTCCCTCTCAAAATGGTGTACAGGGGCGGAGGCTATAGCCGCATGAAAAAACGAAAGTAAAATACGAGATTTCGAATCCATTCGAAGCACAATAACACTCTGCTCTGCTCTCTGCTTCTCCCTCACCGTGCTGAACCCTCTCAAAATGGTGTACAGGGGCGGAGCCTATAGCCGCATGTAAAAAACGAAAGTAAAATACGAGATTTCGAATCGTTACAAATAACCGCAATGTATTTAGAAAAGTACAAATCCATTCGAAGCACATTAGGCATAATAGGCAGCGTCGTTGTGAGAGAGACACGGAAAATTACGAATCAACGAACCCAAAAGAAGTTACGAAAGTAGGAGTGTTGTCCAGAATCAAAGAAAAACAACATACCCTACCGAAAGTACGAATTATAAATCAACTAAAAATTCAACGAAAAATGACGCTTGCGAAAATACGAATTAGTCCGAACACGAAAAATCCCGTCTAGCAAAATTACGAATGATTACGAATCAACAGGACCGAAAAGAAACAAACCGAAACTAAACTAATTTTTCCGTTGTGCACAAAAAACGAACCGAAACTAAACAAATTTTTCCGTTGTGCACAAGTCTAATAGAATGTTTAGTGGTGCCATGGTAACTGAGTAGATAAATAGAACTTACCCAGTTGCGAGTTGTTCAGGTCAGGTAAGTCAATCCAGGTGGACATGGAGGATGAGAAGAGGGAAAGGGTAGAGATGAATACTAAGGTGGAGAAAATGAATAAGACAGAAATGGTTAGAGAATATAATATACAAGTCAGCATAGAGAAACATTCAGATATTTCCAGTGAGGGGGGATAAAAAACTCCCTCAGGGGAAAGGGTGCTTCCGCCAGACTTCCACATATTATATGTGGGCGAATGAGGGAGGCGGAGTAGGGCACACGGATTTCCCGTACCTGGGAGAAGAGCCTTCCAATAAGAACATCACAATGGTGTTCATAGGGTAATACAAATCTTAATGCCTGAACAAAATTTTGCAACTTTGACATGTTAGTAAAATTGTACATATCATTGCAACTACAAGGTGCGTTTATATAATGAAAGAACAAATTTCAATGAGTGGATACTGCATTTATTTTTCAACATACTCCCCTGCTACATTTATACACATATCTCATCATTAACTAATGCTTGTTAATCTTCGGCATAGAAACATTTGTCAGTACGCCTTGAACCATCCTAACCATCCAGCCTGCTTCCCTTTGTCATCATTGCTGAATTGCTGACGAGGAACTCTTTTAGGGGTCCAAACAAGTGGAAATCACTCTGAGTGAGGTCCAGGCTGTAAGGGGGATGTGGCAATACCTCTGTAGGCTGGGAACCAACGCGTCCGGGATCGTTACTGTTGGACATACGGACATCTTTAAAACGTTTACACCACTTAATTGTCTTACTGTGGCTGAGTGTCTCATTGCCATACTGTGTTTGAAGTCTTTTGTAGATATCCACGGGTTTTATGCCTTTGTTCACAAGAAACTTCATCACCACACGCTGTTCCATACATGCACCAACACTGTTGTCTGACATCTTGATTAACGGTCTCTGGACTGGCTCGTGACATGTGTGCTGCCTATAAACGATAGGACACTTTTGCCACTTGCTACTGCGTGCAGTTCCACCACGCTAGCATCCCTTTTTATACCTGTAAAATTAAAAGTCCTGGTTTGATTTGATGTAATGTATCCAGGTAGATTTTACCTTGTTTACTGTATTTTTTAGGACAAATCTGGCTTTCATTTGCTGCTAAATGGTCATGGATAGCTCCTGATTTTTTATTTTATTATCAAAGGAAACCTGGACAAAATAGTGGAAAAAAAAAAACATAATTTTTTTTAAAAGTAAGTGACTATTTCTTGGTATTACTTCAGGAACAATAAAAAAAAAAAAACTTCCGCTCCTGATGATCGCAGCAATACCACATATGTGTATGTTATTTGTTGTTTGAACCCTTAGTAGGGCCCAGAAACAAAAGTGTGCATTTTGCTTTTTTTATCCTACCTAAAACACACTGATGCTAATTTAAATAAAAGTAAAAAAAAAAAAAAATCCTACCCAAAATATATTGACCCTTGCCTTGACATTGGACCCTTACCTTGACCTTAAAGTGGTTGTTAAACCTTTTTTACAACTTTTTGATACAGGTAAGCCTGTATTATGGCTTACCTGTAGCTACCTAGGATATCTCCTAAACCTGCACGGTTTAGGAGATATCCCCTGTCCACTGCAGGTGCCGATGTCATTGGCACATGCGCACTAGGGCAAACTGAAGCAATGGTACCTATGTGCTGTTGCTTCAGTCTGTGTGTCATTACCTCATCGCAGCTCCAGCCAATCACAGCGCCGGAGCCGCGATACCCGGAAGTAACTCCGGGACGACATGTCAGCGGCCGGAGGGGGAGACGTGGACCGGTGCGGGGGCTTTCGATCTGAGGTAAGTAATACATAATGAGCTAGTATGCTATGCCAGCCCTCAAAAATTTCACTCGCCTGCTCGCAATTTGCAAATGGAATTTAATGCAGGGCGAGTGAGGAGCGGGGGTGGACCAGGCTGATCTTTTTCCTAGCTGAAGCGATCAGCCAGGAAACTGTCAGCCGGAGGACACAGAGCGGCAGGACCGGACAGCCCTGGCGCCTCTTTGAGCTGAGGTGAGGAGGTTACAGCACTCCCCTCCCTCTCTCTCTCTCCTCCTCTTGTCTTGTTGTGTATCGCACACACAGCGTGGATGTCCCGCTGTGTATCATGAAACTGGCGGTGTCTGTGTTCGGCGGGCGGTGTGACAAGGTCCCACCCCCCCCAGCCCAGCTTGTGTGATAGTATCAGTGTTCCGCCTATGAAACGAGCCATCTAGGGGGCGGGACCTTGTTACACCGCGCGCCAAACACAGACACAACCAGCTCCATGAAACACAGCGGGACATAGTGAGGCTGCGTTCACAGGCACAGAGAGGCTGCGGGCAGAGTGAGGCTGTGTTTACAGGCACAGAGAGGCTGCATTCACAGGCACAGAGAGGCTGCGTTCACAGGCACAGAGAGGCTGCGGGCACAGGCACAGAGAGGCTACAGGCACAGGCATAGAGAGGCTGCGTTCACAGGCACATAGAGGCTGCGGGCACAGTGAGGCTGCATTCATGGGCACAGTGAGGCTGCTTTCACAGGCACAAAGAGGCTGCGGGCACAGTGAGGCTGCGTTCACGGGCACAGTGAGGCTCCATTAACGGGCAGTGAGGCTGCATTAACGGGCAGTGAGGCTGCATTAATGGGCAGTGAGGCTGCAATGATGGGCACAGTGAGAGTGCATTGATGGGCACAGTGAGAGTGCATTGATGGGCACAGTGAGGCTGCATTCATTGGCACCGTAAAGCTGCATTTGATGGGCACAGTGAGGCTGCATTGATGGGCACAGTGAGGCTGCATTGATGGGCATAGTGAGGATGCATTGATGGGCACAGTGAGGCTGCATTGATGGGCACAGTGCGGCTGCATTGATGGGCATAGTGAGGCTGCAATCATGGGCACCATAAAGCTGCATTTGATGGGCACAGTGAGTCTGTATTGATGGGTGCAGTGAGTGTGCATTCATGGGCACTGTAAAGCTGCATTTAATGGGCACAGTGAGGCTGCATTTGATGGGTACTGATATGCTTTATGTTAATATTGTTAAAGTTGTTGTTATTTATTTTTGGAACTTAATTCTGCTGAAAACATTTAACAGTGTAATTTCATGAGATAATTTACAAGGGCGTGTTTAGGGGCGGACTTAGGGGTGGGGCAGGGGAGAGGTTGGGTGGGGCAACTGGTGGCGAGTAACTCTTAAAGCCTGGCTAGTGGCTCAGGACTTGAAATTTTGAGCCCTGTGCTATGCATACTAGCTCATTATGCCATTGTCTTGCAGGGTTTTTTGTTTTGTTTTGTTTTATTTTTTTTACGAGGGTTTACTTTCTCTTTAACACTAACCCTGATACTGACCTAGATCAAGCTTTGAGCTTTGAGCTAGCTATTGTTTTCTATATTTTTAATATTATTTATTTTAATTGTTTTACACACTTTTGTTTGTTTACATATGTAGCGGGGTCTTTAAATTTAGTTGGGGTACACCTGGGGGTAGTGTGACCCAGATGTATAATTATGAAAGGTTCTGGACCCCTTTTTGTAATTCGTGGAGGATTGAGTGGTGTATTACTCACCTTGGCCTGTGGGTGGCGGGGTACCTACAGGCTCAGGGTGGAATCACTGCCGCAGTGCTACCCTTTTTGTCCCTTTCCGGAGATGGTACGGCTGGGGCGGGGAACCCACCGTGGTGTAGATGGGAGGAGATAAAAGGGGGAGACGCCCTCGCCACGAGTTGTTCTTTCTTGGAGGAGTTCTCTTCACGCACCCAGGCACCTTAGGCCTGGGTGCGGGCGGTTCAAGGTTCCGGCCCAGGCGCCCTAGGCCTGACCGGAGTGAAGTTGGGGTCCATCCCAGGCACCTTCAGCCTGGGGTGAGGTACTATATCGTAGGCCTGGGGCCCGGTAACTTCGACTGGGTCCCGCAAGGGCGAAGTGATCTCAGGGTGCCGCCTTGCGAGGGGACCCGCATCTGAGGTGAGGAGGCCGGGGAGGTCACCCGTCCGGAGACCCGGAGCAGCATCAACCCGGTGACGGATGGGCCTTCGGTAACTCCCTTGGAGGGACGTCTTCCCCTGATAGGGGCCGCAGCGCAGCGAAGGTACTCCCATCTATGTTCTATGGAGTTGCTGGTAGAGACTCACAAGTTCTATGTTCTATGCCAGTCAACATTGCTATAACCCCTGGTCAAAGCACAGGGGTTTAGATTGAAATCAGGATAGTGCCTCGGCCTGCTCATCCCACCGTTTGCTCTATGTTATGGGTCGCAACTAATCGGCTGTGAAAGAACTGTTTGTTGTGGAGATATAATAAACAAGTGTTGGACCCTGCATCGGTGTATGGACTCTGGTTAATGGGAGCAAGGGAGATTCCAGCATAGCAGGACTGAGTTTTAAGACTAATGCACATTGGCCCGAGGAAGATACTGATACTGGCCTTCACCTCACCCACAGCTATGGGGAGGACATGGGCCGTAGCGCATCTCACCCTGTCATGTGACATACCCCTAGCAAAAGGAGATGGGGTGAGGCCGCTACACATCTTTCTCCCCAAGCAAGGAGAGAAAGATACAATGCATCATTCTCTCCATTCAGAGGAGAAAGAAAACACAGGGGCGGGCTGCACAGTGACTGATCACTGTGATAGCCAATCAGAGGCTATCACAGTGATCAGGAAACGGGAGTCCTGGTTGCTGATCGTTAATAGAAGACCCAGGGCTCTCGGTGTGAGAACCCAATCTGTTTGCTGGGAGGGCGCATTATGCCTCTTTGTGTGTGAATCGACTACCTGCAGCTCATTGGCCTTGCAATAACAGCTAACTTTGGTGTTCAGATGAATTTAGGTTCAGTCTGAAACTAAGCTCAATTAGACAAAAAGTGGGGAGATTTTTCTTTATTTTCCATTCTGTCTGAATGAGCAGAATAGCCCCAAACTGGAAAGAAGAAATAAACTAAAACCTGACAGATGTAGATAATCCCTCCACACTCTGTGCCATATTAAACTGGTTGGATTTGTGCTCCAGTTTCAACTTTCAGGCCTCATGCCCACGGACGTTTTTACAGCCGTGGTTTTGAGCGTTTTTTACAGCTTAAAAACGCCTGTCCATGTTAGTCTATAGCTTCATACCCACCTAGGCGTTTTTGAGCTGTAAATAGCATAGGCGTTTTTAAGCTGTAAAAAAAAAAACAGGACCAGTGCGTTCCGTGGCGTTGGCGTTAAAAACGCGCAAAAACGTGCAAAAGCATGCAAAAACGCTGCAGCAGCGTTTTTGAGCTCCTTTTTTTTTTTTTTTTTTCGAAAAAAATACGGTCAAAACATTTATACAATAACATGGACAGGCATTTTTAAGCTGTAAAAAGCGCTCAAAAACGCGGCTGTAAAAACGTCCGTTGGCATGAGGCCTTAAGGTGAAGCAACACCTGTCTCAGCTTTCTAAAAATTGTCAAAGGTCTGGTGGCAAGATAATTAAGTCTACAAAATTACACTTTGCCTATTATGTTCCTTCATCCATATACAGGCATGCAAATACAAGATTTTGGATTTACTAACGTCAAATAGACTTCACTTTACAAAGGAAGTTGCACTTTGCATGGGGATTTTCCCCAGAGTTTGAGGAGAGGCTTTGATGACTTCCATCATCCACCCATGTTCATATTTTTTTTTTACATTTTCCTTGCATATGATTGGGTATTCTTTTACAAAATGACATTTCACTACTTTAACTAAGCTCTGGGGGAAATTCCCATGCAAAGTCCAATTTCCCTTGCAAAGTAAAGAGCCTATTTGCATTTAGTTATAACCTTTTACCCCACTCTATTAATATATCTTTTTTTTACTGTTTGTGCCCCCATTTGAAGGGATTTCCCAGCACATCCTGTCCCCTGTCCGGGCCGCCCCCAAATCCCTTTAACTGGGACAGGAATTGAGAGTAAATCTCCCTGCTGGGGGCAGCATTAAAGTTCTGGCAGATTAAATCCACTTTCTACTGAATTTAGACTTTAAAATTTGGCAAGTTATTAGGATAAAAGTAGAATTTCTTTCACAGAAAAAATGTGTATCCTTCACAGTGGTTTAGATTCAATACCTAAACTGGATCTCCAACATATTTCAGAGATTTTTGCTTATTAGAATATTTTACTGAAATCTGAAAATTTCCTGTATTTCAGGCTAAGTTTCTTTCTGTAGGTTTGCATTTATGACTCTCAGTAATCTGCATGTAAATCTTATCTTTCTCCTCTCTTCTACCTTGCCCCTGGTTTCTCAAAGTTCATCTCACTTTTCTTTTTTTTTAGATCCTACCTCTGACATTTCCTGCTATTATCTACAAAGCTTTTAGTGTATTCCTCCCTTTATATTAGCCTGAGAAACATTTTTAGTCTTGACAGCCTGTGCCTTGAGGGCCTCTGCAAGGTGTGTGAGAATCGGCAGAGCAATAGACAACTTTATATCTGGTTTAAGGAGCAGTTGTTCCATTATGAGAACCAGTTTAAAGGTTGGTACACACTGGGCAAATATCGGACAGTATCGGCCCCTTCAACAGAAACCGTCCAACATTCGGCCGATGTGTACAGCTGCCGGTCCAGCTTTGTAAAACTGCTATAAGGTGGTCTGCACGTGGTTAAGATATACTTGCTGAAGACTCTTCAGCATTCAGTAAAAATCCAGATGTGTCAGATGCCTGGTTTTCCTATGTGCTCATTGTTTTTTTCTCACCAGCCCCAATGTGGAAGGAACCACCAAGCTCAGCAGGGGATGTGGGTATTTGACACTTTCAGAGGTGTCAAGTACCTTTCATCATGTTTTTTTAAAGGATTGACTTGTGTATATTTTTCACATTGTGGCAGAGTTGCTTTAACAACTGTTGAGATATCAGTCACACAAGGGGTGAATTGTTTTTAATAGGTTACATTACTCATAGACTTGCATTGTGAGGAGAAGCAGTAAAGCACAACCATTGTATAGCACTGCAAAGCTCAAAACACAGCCTGAACTGCCCTTTGATTTCTGTTTTTAAGCCAGTGTCCCTGTCATGGCCTTGCGTTAAATTTTCAGTGAAGGTGGGTCTGAGACCTCCAAACCATCCCTCTGATTCACTACTTTTTCAGATTCCTTGCTAATCTCGGCTCTCTGACCATATCAGGGATCATTGACTTGCACACCTTTGAGAAGCCTCTTAATTCCCAGCAGTTCTAGGCCTAGCCTGGAGGGGGTCCCACCAAACATCCAAGGTCCATGAGATATGCAGGCCCAGGTTGTTGTGCACATGCACTCAGGGAACCTTTCCTACCATGCCAAGCAAGCAGACTCTCCTTCACTAGGTCACCACTCATTCCTGACCAGAACCTCCACACTCGCAACCATAGGTTATATTTCCAGCTTCTTAAAGCGGAGGTCCACACAAAAATGGAACCTCCGCTTTTCGGAACCCTCTGGTGTCACATTTGGCACATTTCAGGGGGGAGGGGGGGTGCAGAAACCTGTATAATTCAGGTATTTGCACCCACTTCCGGGCATAGACTCCCGCGGGAGTCACACCCCTTCCCATCCCCCCCCCCCCGCTGTCTTCTGGGAAACACACAGGTCCCAAAACACAGTGGGGGCCAGTTAGGACGCGCATCGCGACTCGTGCATGCATAGTAGGAAACTGGGAAGTGAAGCCACCAGGCCTCATTTTCTGATTCCCTCACCGAGGATGGCAGCGGGGGCAGCCGAGAGCCGAACAATTGATCAGCCTCGGCTGCCGACATCGCGGGCACCCAGGACAGGTAAGTGTCCACTTATTAAAAGTCAGCAGCTGCAGTATTTGTAGCTGCTGGCTTTTAATAAAAAAAAAATCAGCAGACCTCCACTTTAAAAAGAGTAAATGACCACATACCTCCCAACATTTTGAGATGGGAATGAGGGACACCTACTAGCAAATATATTTAGGCATGGGATACGCCCCCTGCCACACCCCCTTAAAGGAGAATTGACCAAAAAAAAAGGTTAATTAAACCCACAAGTGCTTTTTTTATCACTACTATTCCTTTATATTGGCTTTTGAAATGTACAAATGCATCAATTTAGGAATCGGATGAAAGGTTTAGCACCGGGAAACACTTTTTGAAAGAAAAAAGTGAATTTTATATACAACTATTCAGATCAGACCAAAATGAGGGACAAATGAGGAGGAAAGAGGGACAGAGGGACATTGGTCCAAATCAGGGACAGTCCCTCGAGGGACAGCTGGGAGCTATGTGACCAGTTTAGCACATATAGTAGCTGAAAAAACATTACCTTACAGCTGGGTTTAGATTCTCACCAAGCCAAACTTTGCTTACTTCTGCTGCTAGTCCCCACCAAACACATTACAGATGCACCATTAAATTAAAACATTTACTAAACTTTTTGGTACAGGTTTACACATTAATAGTCAATTTTATCCACATTTGTTTTCCAAAAATGTAATAAGGTGCAGAATAAACATTAGAGCTTGAGCATAACTTGTCCCAAAGTTGGGTGTTACAGGAGGAGTACTCACAGAATTGTACTGGACATATCCTGCTGTAATTTTTAACTGTATTCCCATCTAAGGGGTTCAACGCATTTCCAGCTTTTCCATGAAGGGGAAGACATACGTGCCAACTCGGTGCCCTATGTCCTTCTCCTTGTGGTTAGAGATGAGCTTGGGAGTCCTCTGAACTTCAGTAACATTAACTAAAGTTGGGCATGTGTCCACATAAGAGTGCTCATGTCACCAGCATCCCACCATTTTGTTTACATGTGCTGTGGGGTGGTGAATGAGCTTGCCTGCAGCTAATTGGACCAAAAAAGAGCGCAACTTTGACTGCACTGCTTTGCTGTGATCTTTCAATAAAAACCTTTTAGACTCTATCTGAAGATCTCTGGTGTGTTGACAAATATTTACATTGTTCTATGCATGGTTCCAGTCTCCTGCTGGTTGTTGCTGCAGCACCCATTATTTTTAAGCCTATTTCAGGAGTGTGTGTGTGATGGGAATGTTGACAATTAATTTGAAGTTCAGATAATGGTGACTTGGGAGGAGCAAGCTCTTCTCCAGTCTCTGTGAGTGATATAGACCATCTCTCATAAATGCAGGAAAACTGGCTAACAGGGGACTCCTTTCTGCCACCTAGCCTGCATATAGTGCATAATGAACAAACATATGTGCCATTATATATTATATATTAAAGTGGTTGTAAGCCTCAGATATGAAATATGAATAAAGCATATCCCTCTATAGTGTGTACTTGTCTCAATGAAAAGCACTAAGTGTCATTTCTGTCTGCTGCTTCATTCCTCTGCTATCAGCATGAATCGCTTCTGACAAGTTTTCCTGACCCCTAGAAAAAACAGGTGACCTCCAGTAGATTGAGAGCCTCAGCTCTGTTCCTGTGAGCTGTGTGAAGGGAGGTGTGTCTCTTGCCTCCAATCATCTCTCAGAGATCTCCACACTGGGCTTTGCAGTGTAATTTTAGTGCTCCACCCCCTTTTTTCTGAACTCTTGGACAAGCTTATAAATTCAGCACTTTGAACAGATGTAAAGGAGAGAAGACTGCAGATAAACAGGTACAAGTTACATAGGAGGATTTGTTTCATCTCTCTGTATCACCACCATGACCCCCTTCACTGTGTATATTTAAGGGTTTACAACCACTTTAACCGCTTGCCAACTGTATACTGTATATATATGGTGGCAAGACAGCTCTCCTGGGCAGGATCACTTACCTGTATGTAGTCCAAATAACACAACACTCGCAGATTGCATCAAGTGCATATATCAAACAGTGCAAAAAAACTGCCTTCACTCTCCAGCAAGTGCAATGCTGAGAAATCTACGGGGGAGCTGATTTGGTGGATATCCCAGTTGCCCTAAAGTGTACAGTTTGGAGACCCAATTGAGGACGCCTAGAAGCTGTTTACTCCTATCACCAGATATAAGTGTGTCTGACCCCCAGACTGAAAAGCTAAGGGTTAATTTTCTCTGGTGAGTGGGGAGGCAAGAGGGGAGTGTGACACATTGCACAGCATGCCTTTATGAAGCACTTCAGCACTTTTTGTATGGAATTTAGAGCACCGAGCACTTTATTGAAGATTTCTGAAAATACTTTTTCATATGTGTAATATAAAAAAAAATGTTTGATATATGCACTTTGTAGCAAAATACTGAAACTGTCAGGAAAGACGTTTCCATACTCTGCCTGGCAACAGTGTTGCCAGGAGAACACCTGTGCGTGGAAGGGCCATCCGGCGCATGTGCGTGCGCAATAGCGCAATCAGCGTGCGCAATCGGCGCGTGCGGTGACAGCGTTTGGCGCCAGAGATGGCATTTAAACCCCTCTGACATTCTGCTCCTTGCTGTCTGGTCTACAGCGTTCCTGAGACCCCTGCTGTTTGGCTTCTGATCCTGAATACCAGTTATCTGACCCGGCTTGCCTCTGTTACCTCCGTTTGCTGCCTGCCCTGACCTCGGCTTGTCTTGACTACTCTCCCGGTTTCCCCCGAACCTGCTTATCCGCACCTACCTGTTGTTGCAGTACTACCCGGACTACAAGTACCTTCCCTGCTGTTGCAGTTCAGCCCGGACTACAGTACACCTCCTTGCTGTTGCAGAGCTACCTGGATTACAAGTACCTTCCCTGCTGTTGCAGTTCAGCCCGGACTACAGTACACCTCCTTGTTGTTGCAGACTAGTTCTGGACTCTGATATTTCAACCCGCTGTTGTATCCAGTTTAGCTTCCCCGTGCACCTCCCAGCTGCCGTAGGCCTGCTCCAGTCCGCTGTGCACCACCTGCCGCTGCATCTGCCTTCTACCCTGCTCACCAACCAGGCACTTGTGCCCTCTGTTCTCCGGAGCCCCTGTCTGCTCTACCAGGGGCTCTCGAGCCAGGGGATTACGAGAGGTCACTCCCTGCACGTTGGGCTCCCTCACCAGGTACGTGACAGTACCAGACAGCCATGTCTGAGCCCACGCAGGGAGCCTCTCCCATGGAGGAGTTGTGCCGCCACTTGGATGGTCTCACCACAGCAGTCAGAAACCTGCAGGAAGGTTACACCCGTTTGGAAGAGCGGGTCCAGACCTTGTCTTCTTCAGGCCCTGGATCTTCCGGAGCCTCCTCTGCACCCTCAGTGGTCATGTTGCCACCTGAACCCAGGGTCCCCACTCTGGAGAGGTTTTCTGGGGATCGCAGCAAGCATAGGGCCTTCCGCAACGCGTGTGAACTTTTCTTTGCGCTTCAGCCCAGGACTTTTTCTCTTGAATCCACCAAGGTGGGCTTTGTCATAGCCCTGTTGTCTGGCGAACCCCAGACGTGGGCCCATCGCCTTCTTGAACAGAAAGACACTTGCCTTGACCTTCTGAGTACTTTCTTTCAGGCCATGGACCTCCTCTATGAGGACCCACAACTGGCCGCCACCGCTGAAGCAGCACTATGCTCCCTACAGCAGGGTCGCAGGGCCGCAGAGGACTATGTGTCAGATTTCAGGCGCTGGAGTTCCGATACCAGCTGGAACGACGCCGACCTGCGACACCAATTCCGTTTGGGACTATCTGAATCCCTAAAGGACGAGCTGGCCCGGGTCGGCATACCTAACACGCTCGACGCCTTGATCCTCCAGTCCATCCAGATCGATAGGCGGTTGAGAGAGCGAAGAGCTGAATGGACAGCAGGACCTTCCCGCCCGGTATGGATGCTTCCACGGGTACCCAACTCTCCTCATTACGCACCTTCGACTTCCTTGCGCTCCGCTGTCGACACCTCTGAGCCTATGCAACTAGGATTGATCCGACCCTCACTCACTCCTGAGGAGCGCCAACGCCGCCGGGCTCACAATCTTTACCTCTACTGTGGGGAACCAGGACACTATATGAGGATGTGCCCCGCCAAGCTTCATAAGTGCTCCTATCTCTCCTCTTCTGTCTCGCCTGCTCAGTCTAACAATACCACTCACCTGACAATTTCCGTCTCTCTGCAGCTTCCAGGAAGGAACATCCGGGCTTCCGCAATTATTGATTCCGGTGCTTGCAGCGGCTTCATGGACCGCTCCTTCGCCTTGAAACATCAAATCCCTCTAAGGCCTAGGTCCAAGGAGCTTGCGGTCCATCTAGCCGACGGATCGGCCATCAGATCCGGCCCTGTTACGCAGGAAACTGTCCCCTTGAGTACTACCATCGCTGATAATCACCGAGAACTCCTTTGCCTGGACGTTATAGAATCTCCTCTCTTTCCAATCATCTTGGGGATGCCATGGTTGAGGGCCCACAACCCACAGATCGATTGGAATTCCAGGAAAGTTCATTTTCCATCTTCTTACTGCCGCCAACACTGCTTCCCAGAACCTCTCGAGACCCCGTCTCCACTACTATGCCTGGAAAGTGACATGGAGAACCGTCAACTAGTCCCAGAAGCCTATCACAGTTTTCTGGATGTCTTCAGTAAAAAGGGCGCGGAGACTCTGCCCCCACACCGGCCCTATGACTGCCCTATTGAACTCCTTCCTGGGGCAGAGGTTCCTTTTGGTAGGATCTTCCCCTTGTCTGAACTGGAGCTCGGGACTCTAAAAACATATCTGGACGACAACCTAGAGAAGGGATTCATACGTCCTTCAACCTCACCCGCAGGAGCCGGTATATTCTTCGTAGAGAAGAAAGACCATTCTCTACGCCCCTGCGTGGACTACAGAGACTTAAACAAGATAACTATTAAAAACAGATATCCCCTTCCACTGGTACCTGAACTATTCCAAAGACTTGGAACGGCAGTCATCTTTACTAAGTTGGACCTCCGTGGGGCCTACAACTTGGTCCGCATTCGGAGTGGCGACGAGTGGAAGACAGCGTTCCGCACCAGATTCGGGCACTTCGAATATCTGGTCATGCCCTTCGGCCTCTGCAACGCCCCCCGCCACTTTCCAACACTTCGTAAACAGCATCTTTAGAGACTATCTAGACTTATTCGTCATAATCTACCTAGACGACATCCTGATCTTCTCCTCTTCCTTGTCCAACCATCGTGAACATGTCTGGAAGGTATTGGCCCGGCTTCGCCAACATGGCTTGTATGCCAAACCTGAGAAATGTGAATTCGAACGACAGCATATTCAGTTCCTAGGAATGATCATCTCGGTGGAGGGCATTAAAATGGACCCCCAGAAGAACACGGCAATTCTCGATTGGCCAGCCCCCACCGATAAGAAGGGAATCCAACGCTTCGTAGGATTTGCGAACTTCTACCGGAAGTTTATCAAGGGATTCTCCTCAATCATTTCCCCTATCACCAGTTTAACCAGACAAGGTATCCGGTTCCACTGGTCTCCCGAAGCTCAGGCCGCCTTCACTACTCTCAAAAACCTGTTTACCTCAGCCTCTGTCCTGAAGCACCCCGATCCGGCCTTACCGTATATTCTGGAAGTGGATGCCTCTGAGGTGGCAGTTGGAGCCGTACTTTCCCAGAGACAGGGCCCAAAGGCCTTGCTGCACTCGGTTGCATTTTTCTCCCGTAAGCTAACGGAGGCTGAGAGGAACTACGATGTCGGGGACAGGGAACTTCTGGCCATAAAATCTGCACTCGAGGAGTGGCGCTATCTCCTGGAGGGAGCGGTACATCCTATCCTGATTTATACTGACCATAAGAACCTGGAGTACTTGAAAATTGCCAAGAGACTCAGACCACGCCAGGCCAGGTGGGCACTTTTTTTCACCCGATTTTCATTTCACATCACTTACCGACCAGGATCCAAGAACACCAAACCGGACGCTCTTTCTCGGATGTTTGCCGAACCTGAAGTTCTTGCACCTCCAGATACCATCTTATATCGGTATATGTGAGCGCCACACAGGAGATGACATCACTTCCTCCTGCTTTCTCTGTCTGTGTTTACATTCCACAGACAGAGGGGGCATTTCTATTCGCCGGGAGCGATCGCGGGGGGGTGGCCAGAATCGAACGGCCGTCCCCTCATGTCGGATCGCTCCCCAACGAATTCCGACCGCTCACTGTACAGAAGGGGGGTCCGATTGGACCCCCCAACTGTACAAAGGCAATCACGTACACACGTGATTGTGCCTGTCGGTGCCATTGTGCCGACGTATATATACAGTGAGCGGTCGTTAAGTGGTTAACCTTACTTTTTACATTGACAAATCTGAAATTTCCTATCAATGAAAAACCGACACCTGTCTACACACACTTTCCTCCTTTTGAACGGTGCCTGGAATTCCTCTGTCCCGTCACAGGTTACCGTACTTTGTTTCTGTGCAGCCCTCATTAATAATTTAACAACTCTCTCCTGCTCAGCTATTTTGATATCCCCTTGCCATGTAAACACATTAGTAGAAGCTAATACTTTAATAATGACCGAGAAAGGCCTGTCCTGTGATTAATGAGGAGATAGAAAATGTTTTAATCATTACAATTATCCAGATGTTTACTTGAAAGGAGACATTTAGGAGAATAATATCTGTAGATGGTTTTATGGAAGCTTGCAGAAGATGATGGGAAGTCTTTGCATGAAGTCTAGAGAAATAAAGAGCAGGGTGCTGCAGCCTGGATCAGCAAAATAAAACAGCTAAAAGTGGGAAAATTTGCTGACATTTTCAAATGTAGGCATTTACTTGGTTATCCTTGAAATGCAACTGAGGCCTCATGAACCCTGGACGTTAAAATAACGTTATTAAAACGTCAGTAGCTTTGCAGTGATTTTTTCAATGTTTTTCAATGTTTTTACAATAGCATTTTTTAGCGTCTATTAACGTTTTACCGCATAAGCGTTTTTTTTTTCCAATGGATCAAAAATGTCCAAAAACGCTTGTGAGCCACGTTTTTGAGCGTTTATCAACGTTTATCAGCGTTAGAGTGTTTTTACAGCTAAAAAACGTCTCTCAGAAGCCACTAGTTTTTTTTTTTTTTTTACTGCTCAAAAACACCACTGCCCAAAACTGCTGATAACAGCCTATGTGTGCATGAACACATAGGATAACATGATGGAGAGTTTAATGACTGTAGAAAAAAACATCTACAGCCAAAAACAGCTGCTGTGAAAACGTCAAAAAACGTCCAATGTGCATGAGGCCTGAAAGTAATATGTGAATTAGCATTCAACAACCTCCAGATTATCAGGGACGTGCGGTGAGGTCAGTGGCTGGTGAGGCACTAGCTAGTATCAGAGCCAGATCCACACAGGTTAAATACGCCGCAAACGCTAGAGCGAGAGCAATAATTCTAGCACTAGACCTCCTCTGTAACATGTAACCTGTAAAAAAAATTAAAATGTCGCCTATGGAGATTTTTAGGTACCTAAGTTTGACGCTATTCCACGAGTGTGCGCAATTTTAAAACGTGACATGTTAGGTATCTATTTACTTAATGCGTAAAATCATCTTTCACATTATACAAAAAAATCGGGCTAACTTTAGTATTTTTTTATTTTTTATTCATGAAACAATTTTTTCCAAAAAAACGCGTTTGAAAAATTGCTCCGCAAATACCGTGTAACATAAAAAGTTGCAACGACCACCATTTTATTCCATAGGGTGTCTGCTAAAAATATATATGTAATGTGTAATGTTTGGGGGTTCTGAGTAATTAGCTAGCAAAAACAAATTAAGATTTTTACATGCAGGAGAGAAGTGTCAGAATTGGCCTGGGTGGCAAGGGGTTAATTACCATAAATAAGTAATATACAAATAATTATTATATATTGTTTTTACTATATGATCAAAAACTGTACTCAAACAGGTGGCTTAACGGACAAATTACTGAAGTTTGAAGTTATAACTTTACACCAGTAATTTCACAGTAAATAGATAAATAATAAATGATTATGTTATAACATGTAGCGGGGTCTCTAAATTTAGGTGGGACACTCAGGTGTGTAAGTACAGGAATAGTGGACCACTTGTGTTCATAGAGGATTGGATGGTGTAATAATCTCCTTGGCCTCTGGGTGGCGGGGTACCTGGAGGCTCAAGGTAGATTTGCCATTACAGTGCTACCCTTTTTGTCCCTTTCCGGAGATGGTACGGCGAGGGCGGGGAACCTGCCGTGGTGTCGATGGGAGGAGATAAAAGGGGGAGACGCCCTAACCACGAGGTCTTCTGGAGAAAGTTCTTCACGCGCCCAGGCACCTTAGGCCTGGGTGCGGGCGGTTCCGGATTCCGGCCCAGGCGCCCTAGGCCTGACCGGAATGGAGTTGGAGTCCATCCCAGGCACCTTCAGCCTGGGGTGAGGTACTAAACTAGGAGGCCTGGGGTCCAGTGACTTCGACTGGATCCCGCGAGGGTGAAGATGTCCGAGGGTCCCTGAGTTGGACGGGGCCCATGTCTGAGGTGAGGAGGCCGGGGAGGTTACCCATTCGGAGAGTCTGGAGCAGCATCAACCCAGTGACGGATGGGCCTCTGGTAACTCCCTTGGAGGGACATCTTCCCCTGACGGGGGCCGCAGCGCAGCGAAGGTGCTCCTATCTACGTTCTCTTGAGTTGCTGGTAAAGACTCTCAAGTTCTAAGTCCTTTCTAGCTAATGCTATAGTAACCGCTGGCGAGATCGCAGTGGTTTAGTTAAATAACCAGGATAGTGCCTCGACCTGCTCATTCCCCGTATCACAATGTTATCAAGTCGCAACCAGATGGCTACTGAAGCGCTGTTTATTGTGAGATGTACAATAAAGCAAGAGTTGGACTGTGATCGGTGTGTGGAACTCTGGTTAATGGGAGCAAAGGGAAGTGTTGACACAGCGGGACTTGATTCTAGACAAAAGCACATAGGCCCGAGGAAATATCTGGTACTGGCCTTCACCTCACCCACAGCTATGGGGAGGACATGGGCCGTATCGCATCTCACCCTGTCGTGTGACATACCCCTAGACAAAGGAGATGGGGTGAGGCCGCTACACGTGGGGGCTCGTGAGTCCGGGATGATATGTGACTTAACTTTGGAAGAAAGAATGGCTGTGTCTGGACTTTGCTGCCCGGAGGAGTTCCGAACAGGTTGGCCATGTGATTAGCCAAAGTGCATCCCTGCTCAAAGTCGTGGAAATGACCCCAAGACGGGAAAGGCCCATGCAGAGGAGCGGGAAGAGGGAAGAGTCCAGCCGTGTAAAGTACTACATGTGGGGGCTTTTATTGCACTGCGCCACGAGGCACCCCGTGACTGTACAGTTTGTGGGCGGAGCTTGATGGAGGCCCGCGAAAACGTGCAAGTCATGGGAGGAGTCTGGCCATGTGGAGGAACTCACGTGGAGACTTGGTCAGCGCGTGATGGGGCAGCAGACAGTCGGGATGGCCTCAAGCTCCCCGTGGATTCCGGTTCCCTACCCCACGAAGATGACTACGTTCACTGCTCCCCTTACAGACACGGGGATAAGACTCAGGCCCCGAGGACAGTTGGCTTTGTACTCATGCAGAGACACGGAGGCCCTCGGTGTGATCTGTCCCGGATGCTCGGGACTGGTGGTCCACCTGAAGCCATTTGGGCGTTGCGAGGCATGCAAAGAGTTCTTGTTCGAGGTGGAGCCATCCACAGTAAGGCCCCGGGCCCTTCGCCTCAACAGCCTCACAGGTACCGCTACTCTGGAAGGAGAGATCCAGGCCTTTGCGGAGGTTCCCGTACGCGCTGACCAGGGCGACGTGACTGCCCAATCAGAGACAGAGAGAGAAAAATCCGAGGATGCTGCTTCGGTCACCACAGATTCTCTACTCCCACCTCCGAAGAGGAAGGTTGGCCTGGTGCAGGCCTCCTGTGGTCGTGGTCGAGTTTCACCCCGTCGCTTGCCTAGCCTGGATGGATCCGGTTGGAAGAGTCTTGGACATCCCAGTTCTACAAAAGGTCAAGGTGAGCCAGGGGCTGGGACTGTGGTGGTGGTTGGAGGTGTCGGGGGTCCACAGTCGGTGGAGCCCGCAAGGGAGGGTAGTACCACGTCTACCAGAGACTACCTTCCCGCCGAGATGTATGACACTTCCGACCTAGAGTCGCTGTCAGATTGTGGAGATGATGGGGAGATTGATGAACTGTTTCATCGGAAGGGCTGGGACAAACGCCCATTGCCTGTGTTACGTGTACCGCAGGATTCCCCTATGTCAATAGGAGACAGCACGCCTCGGGTACAAGCCCCGGCGTCTACGAGGAAGTCTAGTCCTCAAAGTGCCTTTCCACAATCTACAACATAGCCCGTCTTGGTGGCGGGGATGCAGCGAGCCTCACTACGAGCACCGAGAGAAAAGCCATCAGAGGTAGTGAAAGTACCTCGGCACCCGGAGGCCATCGTTCAACCCGGAGAAGGATAGCGGGGAGCCATGCCTCCTTTGGCGAGATTGCAACGACTTTTCTCACAGAGAGTCGCCCGTGAGTATGGGTGGGAATATCCTTACTTGCCTCGGGACTTACTTTTTGAAGTTGAGGTCATACGCCAGAGATGGTATGACGAATTTGTTTGGGAAAAGCTCAAAGTACCCCATACACGAAGATATTTGTCTTGTTCACCACCTGTGTCGAAAAAGTTTCGGGACTGCAGAGCAGACTGGATGTGGGGGCGCCATATCCACGCAGAAAAGGTGCGCATCTGCAGGAAAGATGGAGAGGATGCTGACTATTCAATTGAGGTTTTTGATAAACATCTGAAGCCCTTGTTCTTGCCTGACCCGAAGTTCTACTTGTGAGAAGAGACTCACTTGTTTCCTTTCCTACAATCTTCTAGAAGTGTTCTTGCCGGAGCATTCGAACTATGCCCTAGTTTATTATTTGGGCTTTTGTTTTCTACTCAGTCTTTAGGAGGAATGAGAGCAGTTTTTTTGTTTGTTCTCTCTTCCTCACAGTTCAAAGACAGACTTTGGGGGTAGAATTAGTGTAGTGATGCAGGAAGAATGAAGATTGCACCAAGTGTCATTACCGCGGCACTGTCACCAGGTTGCAGTGTTGTGCAACGGCTGTTTGTTTTTTTCACACACATCACTTTACTCATTGGAGCGAGTGGGTCTATTGGTTGATGGACCCATTCATTCCAAATTAACACAAAAATGTCAGGATGTGGCTTTTCTTGTGTGTTGTTTTTTTTTTCCCTTCTGCAGGAGATTCGTCAGTCAAGACTGCTGAGTATGGGGTGGTTCTTAGACAGTGAAGGGAGGAATTGTATATGTGTACATGATAGATGTTTTTAGGGAAAAGTTTTATTGTTTTATGTTCCCTTTCCCCTTTGAGCAGGTCTTGGTATGGTTGAGGTTCAAAAATTTAGGGATAGCCTCTGGGGCTAAGCTTGTGTCATCACTCCATGGGAGACATGGGTTTGCACCAGACGCTGGGGACCAGCGTCAAATCACAGAGGGGAGTATGTAGCGGGGTCTCTAAATTTAGGTGGGACACTCAGGTGTGTAAGTACAGGAATAGTGGACCACTTGTGTTCGTGGAGGATTAAATGGTGTAATAATCTCCTTGGCCTCTGGGTGGCGGGGTACCTGGAGGCTCAAGTTAGATTTGCCATTACAGTGCTACCCTTTTTGTCCCTTTCCGGAGATGGTACGGTGAGGGCGGGGAACCTGCCGTGGTGTCGATGGGAGGAGATAAAAGGGGGAGATGCCCTAACCACGAGGTCTTCTGGAGGAAGTTCTTCACGCGCCCAGGCACCTTAGGCCTGGGTGCGGGCGGTTCCGGATTCCGGTCCAGGCGCCCTAGGCCTGACCGGAATGGAGTTGGAGTCCATCCCAGGCACCTTCAGCCTGGGGTGAGGTACTAAACTAGGAGGCCTGGGGTCCAGTGACTTCGACTGGATCCCGCGAGGGTGGAGACGTCCGTGGGTCCCTGAGGCGGACGGGGCCCATGTCTGAGGTGAGGAGGCCGGGGAGGTTACCCAATCGGAGAGTCTGGAGCAGCATCAACCCAGTGACGGATGGGCCTCTGGTAACTCCCTTGGAGGGACATCTTCCCCTGAAGGTACTCCTATCTACGTTCTCTTGAGTTGCTGGTAGAGACTCTCAAGTTCTAAGTCCTTTCTAGCTAATGCTATAGTAACCGCTGGCGAGATCGCAGTGGTTTAGTTAAATAACCAGGATAGTGCCTCGACCTGCTCATTCCCCGTATCACAATGTTATCAAGTCTCAACCAGATGGCTACTGAAGCACTGTTTATTGTGAGATGTACAATAAAGCAAGAGTTGGACTGTGATCGGTGTGTGGAACTCTGGTTAATGGGAGCAAAGGGAAGTGTTGACACAGCGGGACTTGATTCTAGACAAAAGCACACAGGCCCGAGGAAATATCTGGTACTGGCCTTCACCTCACCCACAGCTATGGGGAGGACATGGGCCGTAGCGCATCTCACCCTGTCGTGTGACATACCCCTAGACAAAGGAGATGGGGTGAGGCCGCTACAAACATATAGGATAATAATATATGATTTAGTTTGATTAAAACAGTACCTTTTCAGCAGTAGAAGATTCTCATTCTCCCTCTTAACTGAGTGAGAAAAACATGGGTTTATGGGTTAATCTTATACCCATATACCCGTTTTTTTTCCTACTAGTTAGGAAGGCTGGGCTTGAAGGTAGTATTTGTCTTTTAGACACGTGCCCCCTTCTATGACACAGCAGAGAGAGGACAGCCTCCACTGCAGCATTATTGGACAGCTTATTCCAATGGAGCTTTACCATTGGCCCAAGGCTCCAAGCTGTCCATTAAGCTCAGTGCTTCTGACAAGAAGTGAGAGGCACTGCGAGCTCATCCTCTCAGTCTGCTGCAAACAGAGTGTGCCAGCTTGTATTTAAACTGGCCGTTCTGTATGTAGTTTCTGACAGGCTGCGCAAGGAGCCCCTTATCTCCAGAACCCCAAATTTGACTAGTGGTGGGGTAGGACTTCAGCTACCCACCCCCCAAATTTGGGGTCTCTGTGACCCCAGGTCCCTGAGCTACGACCTTCAAAGCTCGATCAATTTGTTTTTATATGTTCATGGCAGGTGAGGCTCTGCCTCACCTGCCTCCCCTGACTGCACGTCCCTGCAGATTATGTATCGGCGTCTGCTATATGATAGGGATTTTTGGAGCAAAACTCATGTAGGACCAGGTGAGCTTTGTAGTTTAGCTATCAAGTCTTGAGGCTAACATTTTTGTATGTGATATGTCATGTAATTAAAGCATATCTAAACACAAAAGCAAAATTTTTTATACACTGCAGCTTACCAATCCTTAGATATGGTAGCTGCATTTGTTTTCTGTTTTTGTGTTTTTTATTAGGGTGGGGGGGGTAAAGGGGTTGTAAAGGTTTGTTTTTTATTTTCTAAATAGGTTCCTTTAAGCTAGTGCATTGTTGGTTCACTTACCGTTTCCTTCGATTTCCCTTCTAAATGTTTTTTTTCTTTGTCTGAATTTCTCACTTCCTGTTTCTCCTCAGTAAACTTCACACCATCATCCGAGCGGTGTTTAGTCAGCCAGAACAGCTTACTGAACAGCTTACTGGGGAGGAACAGGAAGTGAGAAATTCACACAATGAAAACAAAGAAAAAAAACATTCAGAAGGGAAATCGAAGGAAAAGGTAAGTGAACCAACAATGCACTAGCTTAAAGGAACCTATTTAGAAAATAAAAAACAAACCTTTACAACCCCTTTAAGTCATTTTCCCACAGTCACCAACCAGTTTCAGGCTCTTGGGGAAGGTGAGATACAGTAGTTGTCATAGTTTGCACTTCTCCCCCAGCAACCTAATGATAAGTGAGCAACAGCAATCCAAAATTTAGTTGGGTAGGAGCAAAAGCAACACATTTTTGTAATAGACTATATTGTCAAAAGTACTGGGACACCTGCCATTACACGCACATGAACTTTAATGGCATCCCAGTCTTCGTCCGTAGGGTTCAATAATGAGTTGGCCCACCCTTTGCAGCTATAACAGCTTCAACTCCTCTGGGAATGTTGTCCACATGGTTTAGGAGTGTGTCCATGGGAATGTTTGACCATTCATACAGAAGCGCATTTGTGAGGTCAGGCACTGATGTTGATCAAGAAGGCCTGGCTCGCAGTCTCCGCTCTAATTCATCCCAAAGGTGTTCTGTCGGGTTGAGGTCAGGACTCTGTGCAGGCCAGTCAAGTTTCTCCACCCCAAATTTGCTCATCCTTGTCTTTATGGACCCTGCTTTGTGCACTGGTCCGAATCATCTGGTGGAGGGGGGATTATGGTGTGGGATTGTTTTTCAGGGGTTGGGCTTGGCCTCATAGTTCAAGTGGAGGGAACTCTTAAGTCATCAGCATGCCAAGACATTTTGGACAATTTCATGCTCCCAACTTTTTGAAAACAGTTTGGGATGGCCCCTTCCTGCTCCAACACGACTGCACACCAGTGCACAAAGCACTGACTTGCACAGAGTCCTGACCTCAACATGATAGAACACTTTTGGGATGAATTGGAGGGAAGACTGTGAGCCAGGCTTTCTTGTCTAACATCACTGCCTGACCTCACAAATGTGCTTCTGGAAGAATGGTCAAACATTCCCATAGACACACTCCTACACCTTGTGGACAGCCTTCCCAGAAGAGTTGAAGCTGTTATAGCTGAAAAGGGTGGGCCAACTCAATATTGAACCCTGCAGACGAAGACTAGGATTGCCATTAAAGGTCATGTACGTGTAAAGGCAGGCGTCCCAATACTTTTTTCAATATAGTGTATATTCGCACACCGATAATTAGCTACATGGTCTGGTAAATTCTTCCTGCTTAAATGTGTAATTGGTGTGCATGTGTGTGTAACCAAACATATAATGAGCATGCATCTGCTCTCAGCTTGTTCACTATAGGACCGCTTTCACACTGACGGACCGATCAGGTCCGCCTGTCATTATTTCAGGCGGAAAAAGAGTTTATTGCTCTCTATGGAGCGGCAGATGTCAGCGGACATACTTTATGCCAGTCGACATCCAATTAAAAACAGACAGATGGGGATCCATTCCCCATCCATCCGGAGGATCGACAGTTGGATAGAAACGGACAGGCAGGCCGTTTATGGAAAAGGACCTGGGGGTCCTAGTAGATGATAGGCTCAGCAATGGCATGCAATGCCATGCTGCTGCTAACAAAGCAAACAGAATATTGGCATGCATTAAAAAACTCCAGAGAAAAAACGATAATTCTCCCGTTCTACAAGACTCTGGTCCGGCCGCACCTAGAGTATGCTGTCCAGTTCTGGGCCAGTTCTGGGCACCAGTCCTCAGGAAGGATGTACTGGAAATGGAGTGAGTACAAAGAAGAGCAACAAAGCTAATAAAGGATATTATCCAAAGTCTGGAGGATATTAGTTATGAGGAAAGGTTGCGAGCACTGAACTTATTCTCTCTGGAGAAGAGATGCTTGGGAGGGGAGCCCACAATGATTTGACTGATGACCCCGCAATAGGGATAAAACTTTTTCGGGGAAGGGAGTTTAATAAGACATGTGGCCACTCATTAAAATTAGAAGAAAAGAGGTTTAACCTTAAACTACGTAGAGGGTTCTTTACTGTAAGGATGTGTAATTCCCTTCCACATGCGGTGGTCTCAGCAGGGAGCATCGATAGTTTAAAAAAACTATTAGATAAGCACCTGAACGACCACAACCTACAGGGATATACAGTGTAATACTGACATATAATCACACACATAGGTTGGACTTGATGGACTTGTATCTTTTTTTAACCTCACCTACTATGTAACTATACTAAGTAAATCCAAGGTGGCTGCACCCAGCAGCAATCTCAGGGCTTTTGGATTTCTGCACAAGGGAGTTTTTTTTTTTTTTTTTTACTATATAACAGCTCCCTAGAGAACAGCGGGCTGTGTCCGTGTCCACTGTGCATCAGCGGAGCAGACATAGACCGGTCATCTTCCTGCTCTATGAAGATCAGCGGAGAGATCCCCTACTGAGCGGGCGAATCCGCTGGCAAACTTTGCCAGTGTGAAAGTTGCCTTTAACATGTCAGCCATGCATTGAAACAACAAGATAAGGGTTAGGAGGGGTCTGCTCATGAGCGCTTACAATCTAAATGGAAGGGCAAGTGACACAAAGGTAGTAAGTAGAATTATGGCCTTCCATTACAAAAAAAAAGGCTGAAGCTTAATCATAAGTGCACCTACATTTACAGTCTTCTCTTAGCCCCCTGCAAAGTCCCACAAATACCTGTTGATCCAGCCAGTAAAGCCCATCTAGTGCAGCTTCCTGTAATGGTGTGGCAACAATGCTACACTGCTCCTTAATTCCGACTAGAGTTGCCACTCTCATGTAGGCTGGGCCTGCTTGCACTACAGAGGGATGAGAATATATTGTAGGGGGCGTGGCTATGAGCATTGTCACTGCTGGTTCACAAAACTGGCCACACCCAGTTTTGTCCACTACTTTCTGGATTGACAACACTGCCTCTGTTGCTGAAATTCTTCCACTGTGAGCTGCAGTGTCGGGGAGGGGAGCGAGTAAGACACAAATGAGGGAGTATTAACTTCAGTCAGGGGAGGTAAAGGAAGTTTTTTTTTTCACTTTGAGGCTTGTGCATCACATAGTAACTGGATTCGGCCCTTATTTAGACTGTCATACAGGAAGCTTTAGATGTACTTTTATTTGAGCATATTAGTTAACTACTAATCTTAACCTTAAAGCGGATGTAAACCCTCACATATACCCAGTGAAGTGAACACCCTCAGATGATACATAGAGAGGAAACAAATCTCCCTATATAAGTTTTACATGTATATCTGCTGTCTTCAGCTTTATCTATCCTTTAGAAAGTGCACATCGTGTTACAAATTTTCTCTTCCTGTTCAGCACTATGTGTGAAGTCTGGGCCTACAGCCAACAGGGCCGGACTGGGAATAAAATCCAGCCCTGGAAAAAAATTTCATACCAGCCCCACAGCATTTTAATACCAGCGTAACAGCATAACGTCATTATTTTCTTGTTCATGAAAGGGAAAACCATACATTTTAAAGCACATTTGAAGAGTGTATAATATATAGAGAAGACAGATATGAAATCCCATAGGGCTTTATATATATATGAACGCAAATTCCAGTTAAAAGTGGTCAATCATCAAGTGCCCCCTTACATTATTGTATTCACTCCCCCCTTACATCAGTGACCCCCCTCAGGTGCACCGTGCCTAGCGGTGCTGTCACTGACCCCCTCTCAGGTGCGCCGTGCATGGCTCAGTCAGTCGGCTCCAGCTCGGTGGCTCTGGTTTTATCCTATATAGTCTCTACAGTCCACACACATCTGACTTCTCCCATGACCCCCATCCCTGCGGTGCTCCCACTCTTGACTCCTCTCCAGACTCCCTCAGAGACTGCAGACATAATACAGGAGATGGTCAGAGGCTGCAGACACAAGAGCTCAATGCAGCCTCACCAGTGCCCATCAAATGCAGCCTCATCAGTGCCCATCAAATGCAGCCTCACTGTGCCCATCAATGCAGCTTCACTGTGCCCATCAATGCAGCCTTACTGTGCCCATCAATGCAGCCTCACTGTGCCCATCAATGCAGCCTCACTGTGCCCATCATTGCAGCCTTACTGTGCCCACCATTGCAGCCTCACTGTGCCCACCATTGCAGCCTCACTGTGCCCACCATTGCAGCCTCACTGTGCCCATAAATGCAGCCTCACTGTGCTCATGAATGCAGCCTCACTGTGCCCACCATTGCAGCCTCACTGTGCCAATCATTGCAGCCTCACTGTGCCCATCATTGCAGCCTCACTGTGCCCATAAATGCAGCCTCACTGTGCCCATATATGCAGCCTCACTGTGCCCATAAATGCAGCCTCACTGTGCTCATCAAATGCAGCTTTACTGTGTCCATGAATGCAGCCTCACTGTGCCCACCATTGCAGCCTCACTGTGCCCATCAATGCAGCATCACTGTGCCCATTAAATGCAGCTTTACTGTGCCTATGAATGCAGTCTCACTGTACACACAAATTCAGCCTCACTGTGCCCATCATTGCAGTCTCTCCTATGCCCCATGTCCCAGTCTGCAGTCCCTATCTGTGGGAAGGTGTGTTGTTGATTCTCGGTACGGTACCTTCTATGCCAGCAGGATATCCATGATCACTATCAGCAGGCAGGGTCTGTTCTAGTTTTGGATGGGGACAGTGCTCCTTCCAGAGGATCTGTTTGCTGTGAGATGGAGTGGTCCCTGGCCACCTGCACCTTCAGCCGTCCTCATTTTCTGCCCCCAGACAGCCTGTCCTCTGGTCCTGGGGAAGTGAGAGCACTGGGTGGGAGCTGGAGAGAAGGGGGAGCGGAGAGCACTGGCGGGGTTGGAGAGCACATGGGTGGGGGCAAAGAGCAGGGGGAGTGGAGATCACAGGGGTGGGGAGCGGAGAGCGCTGGGGGGGCTTGAGAGCACTGGGGGGGAGAGCATGGGAGGCTGAGAGGGGGGGCTGGAGAACACTGAAGGGGCTAAGAGTGTGGGGGGTAAAGATCACTGGCGGGGATCTTGAGAGCACTGGGGGTGGGGGCAGAAAGAACAGGGGTGGAGAGCACGGGAGCTGGAGAGCACTGGGGGGTACAAAGAGCAGGGGGGAGGGGAAAGCACTGGGGGGGGAGTGGAGAGCACTGGGGGGTGGAGAGCAATGGGGGGAGCTTGAGAGCACCAGTGGGCTCCAGAAAAAACAGGGGTGGAAAGTACGGGGGGCTGGAGAGCACTATGGTGGGCGGAGAGCACTGGCGGGGTTGGAGAGCACATGGGTGGGGCAAAATGCAGGGGGGAGCGGAGAGAGCACTAGCGGGGGTTGGAGAGTATGTGGGTGGGGGGCAAAATGCAGGGGGGAGTGGAGAGTAGTACAGGGGTGGGGAGCGGAGAGTGCTGGGGGGGAGCTTGAGAGCAATGGAGGGGGAGCCAAAAAGAACAGGGGTGGAGAGCACGGGAGGGCTGGAGAGTGATAGGTGGAGCTTGAGAGCACTGGGGGGGCAGAAAGAACAGGGGTGGGGAGTACGGGGGGCTGGAGAGCACCTTGGGGGGCGGAGAGCACTGGGGAGAGCTGGAGAGCACTGGGGGGAGAAAGAACAGGGGTGGAGAGCACTGGGGAGGGGAAAGAAAAAGAACAGGGGTGGAGAGCACTGGGGAGGGGAAAGAACAGGGGTGGAGAGCACTGGGGGGGGGAAGAACAGGGGTGGAGAGCACTGGGGGGGAGAACAGGGGTGGAGAGCACTGGGGGGGGGGAGAACAGGGGTGGAGAGCACTGGGGGAGAAAGAACAGGGGTGGAGAGCACTGGGGGGGGAGAACAGGGGTGGAGAGCACTGGGGGGGAAGAACAGGGGTGGAGAGCACTGGGGGGGAGAACAGGGGTGGAGAGCACTGCAGGGGGGGGGAAGAACAGGGGTGGAGAGCACTGGGGGGGGAAAGAACAGGGGTGGAGAGCACTTGGGGGGGAAGAACAGGGGTGGAGAGAACTGTGGGGGGGAGGCTGGAGAGTGTGGTGGGGGGGAGCACTTGGGGGGAGGAAAGAACAGGGGTGGAGAGCACTGGGGGGGAAAACAGGGGTGGAGAGAACTGTGGGGGGGGGCGGGAGAGTGTGGTGGGGGGGAGAGCACTGGGGGGGCAACAAAAGAAGTTGGATAGGAGGAGAAGCAGGGCGGCTACATATAGAGGAATTGAGCTTTCTATTGTCCTCCATACAGCCGCGGAATGCTTGATTCTCCTCCTCTCCCTCCTGCAAACATTCAGCGGCTGCATGGAGGACAGTAGAAAGCTCAATTCCTCTATATGCGGCCACCCTGCCGAATCCGATCCTCCACATTGGGCGGGCTGTACGGCGGGCATCTCCTCGGAGCTGGCTGAGTCTGTGTGTGTTCGGCGGCGGGCGGCACTGTAACACGGTCCCGCCCCCCTAGACCGGCTTGTGTGATAGTAGATAGAATCAGTGTTCAGCCTATCACACAAGCCGGTCTAGGGGGGGCGGGACCGCGTTACAGTGCCGCCCGCCGCCGAACACACACACACTCAGCCAGCTCTGTAATGCACAGGAGCAGGAGAGAGGGGACAGGGAGCACTGCAGCAACTGAAACCGGCCCCAGGACAGGCAGCCTACCGGGAAATCTCCCGATATCCCGGTAGGCCAGTCCGGCCCTGACAGCCAAGACAGCTGATTGGAGGAAATACACACACCCACTCCACACGGGCAAAGGAAGGAAGGAATGTGCAGAGTTCTGCTGTGAGAAGGCAAGCTGTCTGCTAATCTTTTTATAGCAACCTCCCACGACACAAACTTCAGGCTGCTTTTATTTCCTGTAACAGAAGTTATCTGGCTAATAACAGAACTATGGAGCAGGAGAAAGCCACGGGACTCAGTGCTTTGGAGAGAGATAAGAAAACACTATAGATACAGTCATGGCCGAAATTGTTGGCACCCCCAAAAATTTTCCAGAAAATCAAGTATTTCTCACAGAAAAGTATTGCAGTAACACGTTTTGCTATACACGTTTTATCCCTTTGTGTGTATTGGAACAAAACAAAAAAAAGGGAGGAAAAAAAAGCAAATTGTACATAATGTCACACAAAACTCCAAAAATGGGCTTGTCAAAATTCTTGGCACCCTTAGCTTAATATTTGGTTGCACACCCTTTTGAAAAAATAACTGAAATCAGTCGCTTCCTATAACCATCAATAAGCTTCTTACACCTCTCACCCGGAATTTTGGACCACTCTTCCTAAGCAAACTGCTCCAGGTCTCTCTTATTGGAAGGGCGCCTTTTCCCAACAGCAATTTTAAGATCTCTCCACAGGTGTTCAATGGGATTTAGATCTGGACTCATTGCTGGCCACTTTAGAACTCTCCAGCGCTTTGTTGCCATCCATTTCTGGGTGCTTTTTGACATATGTTTGGGGGCATTGTCCTGCTGGAAGACCCAAGATCTCGGACGCAAACCCAGCTTTCTGACACTGGGCTCTACAGTGCGACCCAAAATCCTTTGGTAATCCTCAGATTTCATGATGCCTTGCACACATTCAAGGCACCCAGTGGCAGAGGCAGCTAGTGATGAGCCGAACACCCCCGGGTTTGGTTCGCACCAGAACCCGCGAACGGACCGAAAGTTTGCACAAACTTTAGAACCCTATTAAATACAATGGATGTGAACGTTCGAAATCTAAAGTGCTAATTATAACGACTATTATGCATGTTATTGTCCTAAAAAGGGTTTGGGAACCCGGGTTCTGCACCAGGGGACATGTATCAATGCAAAAATAAGTTTTAAAAACGGCCGTTTTTCTGGAGCAGTCATTTTAATGATGCATAAAGTGAAAAAAAAAAAGTCAAATATTCCTTTAAATATCGTACCTGGGGGGTGTCTAAAGTATGCCTGTGAAGTGCCACGTGTTTCCCGTGTTTAGAACTGTCCCTGCACAAAATAACATTTCTAAAGGAAAAAAAGCCATTTAAAACTGCTTGCGGCTTTAATGTAATGTCTGGTCCCGGTAATATGGATGAAAATCTTTAAGAAAAATGGCATAGCTACCCCAGGGCCAGATTAAGAACATCATGGGCCTGGTGCTGAGGATTTTGGTGGGCCTTTTATAAATAATAAATAAATAAATATGCAAACAATTTTTTGTTATAACAAATTAAATTAAAGAGAGAGAGGGAGGATGAGAGAGAGAGAGAGAGAGAGAGAGAGAGAATGAGAGAGGAGTGAGGGGTAAGGGAGGGAGGATGAGAGAGAAAGGGGGGATGAGAGAGAGAGGATGCGCATGAGCATGCGTGGGAATGACATCAACGCAGCCCAGCCAAGGTAAGTAACCGAAGGCACAGAACCCAGAAGGAAGACCGGGTGAAAATGGAAGCACCCAGGACCCACCGGATTGATCACAGTGCAGTGATCGGACGGTATAAACCTGGGAAGTATGTGCAGGCAATGGAGAGGAATGTGGAGGGTCTAGCAGTGGGCACTATGTACAGGAGAGGAGTGTGGAGGGTATGGCAGTGGGCAGCATGCACAGCAGAGGAGTGTGGAGGGTATGACAGAGGGTGGTATGTACCAGAGAGGAGTGTGGAGGGTATGAAAGTGGGCAGTATGTACAGAAGAGGAGTGTGGAGAGTATGACAGTGGGCAGTATGTACAGGAAAGGAATGTGGAGGGTATGATGGGGGTGGTATGTACAGGAGAGGAATGTGGAGCGAAAGATAGTTGGCAGTATGTACAGGAGAGGAGTGTGAAGGGTAAGGTTAGGTTACAGTATGTACAGGAGAGGAGTGTGGAGGGTAAGGTTGGGTTACAGTATGTACAGGAGAGGAGTGTGGATGGTATGATAGTGGGCAGTATGTACAGGAGAGGGGTGTGGAGGGTATAATGGGGGCAGTATGTACAGGAGAGGAGTGTGGAGGGTATGATAGTGGGCAGTATGTACAGGAGAGGAGTGTGGAGGGTATAATGGGGGCAGTATGTACAGGAGAGGAGTGTGGAGGGTATGATAGTGGGCAGTATGTACAGGAGAGGAGTGTGGAGGGTATGACAGTGAGCAGTATGTACAGGAGAGGAGTGTAGACAGTATGATACTGAGCAGTATGTACATTAAATGAGTATGGAGGGTAAGACAGTGAGCAGTATGTACAGGAGAAGAGTGTGGAGGGTATGACAGTGGGCAGCATGTACAGGAGAGGAGTGGGGAGGGTATAATGGGGGCAGTATGTACAGGAGAGGAGTGTGGAGGGTATGATAGTGGGCAGTATGTACAGGAGAGGAGTGTGGAGGGTATGACAGTGAGCAGTATGTACAGGAGAGGAGTGTAGACAGTATGATACTGAGCAGTATGTACATTAAATGAGTATGGAGGGTAAGACAGTGAGCAGTATGTACAGGAGAAGAGTGTGGAGGGTATGACAGTGGGCAGTATGTACAGGAGAGGAGTGGGGAGGGTATGACAATAGGCAGTATGTACAGGAAAGGAATGTGGAGGGTATGAGAGCGAGCAGTATGTAAAGGAGAGGAGTGTGGAGGGTATGACAGCCGGCACTATGTACAATAGAGGAGTTTATGAAAGTGGGCAGTATGTACAGGAGAGGAGTGTGGAGGGTAAGACAGTGAGCAGTATGTACAGAAGAGAAGTGTAGAGGGTATGACAGTGGGCACTATGTATAGGAGAGAACTGTGGAGGGTATGACAGTGAAGAGTGGGGAGGATATGACAGTGGGCAGTATGTACAGGATAGAGGTGTGGAGGGTATAACAGTGGGCACTATGTATAGAAGAGAAGTGTAGAGGGTATGACAGTGGGCAGTATATACAGGAAAGGAATGTGGAGGGTATAATTGGGGCAGTATGTACAGGAGAGGAATGTGGAGAGAAAGATAGTTGGCAGTATGTACAGGAGAGGAGTGTGAAGGGTAAGGTTAGGTTACAGTATGTACAGGAGAGGAGTGTGGAGGGTAAGGTTGGTTTACAGTATGTACAGGAGAGGAGTGTGGATGGTATGATAGTAGGCAGTATGTACAGGAGAGGGGTGTGGAGGGTATAATGGGGGCAGTATGTACAGGAGAGGAGTGTGGAGGGTATGACAGTGGGCAGTATGTACAGGAGAGGAGTGGGGAGGGTATGACAATAGGCAGTATGTACAGGAAAGGAATGTGGAGGGTATGAGAGCGAGCAGTATGTAAAGGAGAGGAGTGTGGAGGGTATGACAGCCGGCACTATGTACAATAGAGGAGTTTATGAAAGTGGGCAGTATGTACAGGAGAGGAGTGTGGACGATATGATACTGAGCAGTATGTACATGAGATGAGTGTGGAGGGTAAGACAGTGAGCAGTATGTACAGAAGAGAAGTGTAGAGGGTATGACAGTGGGCACTATGTATAGGAGAGAAGTGTGGAGGGTATGACAGTGAAGAGTGGGGAGGATATGACAGTGGGCAGTATGTACAGGATAGAGGTGTGGAGGGTATAACAGTGGGCACTATGTATAGAAGAGAAGTGTAGAGGGTATGACAGTGGGCAGTATATACAGGAAAGGAATGTGGAGAGTATGATTGGGGCAGTATGTACAGGAGAGGAATGTGGAGAGAAAGATAGTTGGCAGTATGTACAGGAGAGGAGTGTGAAGGGTAAGGTTAGGTTACAGTATGTACAGGATAGGAGTGTGGAGGGTAAGGTTGGGTTACAGTATGTACAGGAGAGGAGTGTGGATGGTATGATAGTGGGCAGTATGTACAGGAGAGGGGTGTGGAGGGTATAATGGGGGCAGTATGTACAGGAGAGGAGTGTGGAGGGTATGATAGTGGGCAGTATGCACAGGAGAGGAGTGTGGAGGGTATGACAGTCGGCACTATGTACAATAGAGGAGTTTATGAATGTGGGCAGTATGTACAGGAGAGGAGTGTGGAGGGTATGACAGTGAGAAGTATGTACAGGAGAGGAGTGTAGACAGTATGATACTGAGCAGTAGGTACATTAAATGAGTGTGGAGGGTAAGACAGTGAGCAGTATGTACAGGAGAAGAGTGTGGAGGGTATGACAGTGGGCACTATGTATAGGAGAGGATTGTGGAGGGTATGACAGTGAGCTGTATGTACAGGAGAGGAGTGTGGAAAGTACGACAGTGGGCACTATGTACAGGAGAGACGTGTATGACAACAAGCACAATGTACAGGAGAGGAGTGTGTAGGGTATGACAGTGGGCACTATGTATAGGAGAGAAGTGTGGAGGGTATGACAGTGAGCAGTATGTACAGGAGAGAAGTGTGGAGAGTATGTACAGGTGAGGAAGATGAAGGGAATCTGGGAAGGAAAAATGTAAAGGTTTGTGGGAGGATGTTTAGGGACTGCGTAGTGGTTAAGCGAGCCATACATGGATTGAAATTACGCCAATTAAGCAGAGACCAGCCATAGTCGATCTATGTATGGGCTAGCTGGTTTTTCACAAGTCAATCTATTATCTGACTTGAGTACAACCAGCCTGTCAGGTTTTTCCCAAAACAATCAGTGCTTCCAGCTATAGTTAGCAACACTGATCATTGTATTCGCAGGCAGAACACAATAACACTGCAGAAGTGATTCCCCCATCCACAGGTCAGCAGGTGAGAGGGTGTGTGGGGACAGGCTGGGGAGAGATACTTGTCAGTGGCTGGGTAGGCCTTGGCTAGTATCAGAGCCAGATACACACAGGTTACATACGCCACGATCGTTAGAGCGAGAACAATAATTCTAGCACTAGACCTCCTCTGTAACTCTAAACATGTAACCTGTAAAAAAAATGAAAGCATCGCTTAGTATACAAAAAAAAATCGTGCTAACTTTGGTGTTTTTTTTTTTATGAATGAAACAGTTTCTTTCCAAAAAAAACACGTTTGAAAAATTTCTGCGCAAATACCGTGTAACATAAAAAGTTGCAAAGACCACCATTTTATTCCATAGGGTGTCTGCTAAAACAATATATATAATATTTGAGGGTTCTGAGTAATTTTCTAGCAAAAAACAAATGATGATTTTTACATGTAGGAGAGAAATGTCAGAATTGGCCTAAGTGGCAAGGGGTTAATTACTATAAGACCCCTTTCACACTGAGGGCGTTTTGCAGGCGCTATAGCGTTAAAAATGGCGCCTGCAATCTGCCCTTAAACAGCTGCTCTATTCACTCCAGTGTGAAAGCCCGAGGGCTTTCACACTAGAGCGGTGCGCTGGCAGGGCGTCAGAAAAAGTCCTGCCAGCAACTTCTTTGGAGCGCATTAGGAGCGGTGAAATCAATGGGCAGCACCGCCGTACCGCCGGCAATACGCATCTCGGTCGGTTTTTACCCTTTCTCGGTCGCTAGCGGGGGTTAAAAGCGCCCCGCTAGCGGCCGAAATGTGCCACAAATCCGACGGTAAAATAGCAGCACTTTACCGCTATTTTACCGCCAACGCTCGGAGTGGCATAGTGTGAAAGCAGTCTTAGTAACATACAAATAATTATGATAAGCACTGTGAGCTCATCCTCTCTGCTGCAGAGTGTGTCAGCTTGTATTTAAACTGGCCTTTCTGTATATAGCTTCTGACAGGCTGATTTTTTTTGAGATTATTTTTTTTTGGGCAAATAGGCCTATCTTGGGGAAGGGGCCTGGAGCTGCAGCTCCAATAGCCCCTATGTTAATCCGGCCCTAATCTACCCCATCACACACCCCCCCCTACCCCAGCCCATTACCAGCCCCTTTGGGTCTTGTATGGATATTAAGGGGAACCCCGCACACAAAATAAAAAAGGCCCTATATACTCTGAACAGCCGTATACAGGCGGTGCATACAAGACAGGGACTGTAGGTTTGTTCTTATGTAGAATCTGTTTGTAATTTTGAACAGGTACATTGTTGAAGTGTAGCTCCAGCCCAAAAATCTATTTTTAAGCTTTTTGGAAAACATAGGGAAGGGTTATCACCCCTGTAACATTTGTTTTGCTGTCTGTGCAGTGTGCACCTGTTCAGAACAGTTCACCTCACTTTCCGTCCTAATGACAAATGTTTTTTGAAAATTTGGGGTTTTTATTGAAACAAGAATTGGTGATAAAGCATCAGTGGAGAGGAGACACTTTTTTTCCCATCCTAACTCTTACAGGAGAGAATTTGCCTTCCTAGGGGTAGATTTCCTCTCACTTCCTGTTGTATCCTTCCGTTTGCAAGGAGGAGTCGTTTGTAAGTTGGATGTTTGAAAGTAGGGGCCTGCCGTATATACTCAGCTGAAATTTGCCCCTTACATGTTGGTGTTGCCACAACACTGTGAGCCCTCACAGTTACTCTTGGTGGGCGCATGAATGGGCCCTGCTGTGAATTATTAGATCAAGAATTGTAATTGCATGCCCCTGTTGAACAGGGGCTGAAAAATTGGGCCTTTGGTGGTGGTGGTGGTGGTGGTGTTGACACAACACTGTAAGGCCTCACAGTTAGTCTTGGTGGGCGCAGGAATGGGCCCTGCTGTGAATTATTAGATCAAGAATTGTAATTACATGCCCCTGTTAAACAGGGGCAGAAAAATTGGGTCTTAGGCACTGGTGCCACAACACTGCAACCCCTCACAGATACTGTACTTGGAGCACAGCAATGAGCCCTGTTGCAAAGTATTGCATCAAAAATTGTAATTACACGCCCCTGTTAAACAGGGGCTGAAAAATTGGGCCTTAGCCACTGGTGCTGGTGCCACAACACTGCAACCACTCCCAGATACTCTAGTTGGAGTGCAGGAATGAGCCCTGCTGCAAAGCATTGCATAAAAAATTGTAATAACACACCCCTGTTAAACACGGGCTGAAAAATTGGGCCTTAGCCACTGGTGGCGGCACCCAGAAACAAAAATGTTCTTCCAAGCTATCATCGTCAATCGGATCATTGAGGAGGAGGAGGATAGTCAGTCAACATAACAGCACAGTCTCTCAGCATCAGCATCAGTCTTGAAGGGATGTGACATTTGAAATTAAATTAGTCTGTTATATCAGCTTCAGGTGTTTGGTAGCTGGTGGTGATCCAAGACTGGTTCATCTTTATGAAGGTCAGTCGATCAACAGAGTCGGTGGACAGGCGCACCCTGTGATCCGTGACAAATCCTCCAGCAGCACTGAATGTGCGTTCTGAAAGAACGCTGGATGCACCACAGGCCAGTAGCTCAATTGCATACTGTGCAAGCTCTGGCCAGTGATCCATCCTCAAGACCCAGTAAGCCAGAGGATTTTCGGTGGGGAAGGTGTCCAAGTCTGACCTTGCCCCTAGGTATTCCTGCACCATGTATATCAGACGCTAGCGATGGTTGCTGGAATCGATCATACCTTGGGGCTACGGACTAAAGAATTGTCTGAACGCTTCGGTCAGACGGCCACCTTCCCCACCGCTCCTTCTTTGACTGACCGAAGCCTCAGCAACTCGTTGTCCAGGACCAGGAGTTTGTAACCTCCCAGTCTCTGGGAACGCGTTGCACAGACCTTTCTGCAAGGCCTCCCGGAGTTGTCTCATCCTCTGCTCCCTCTGCGATGGTAAGATAAGGTCCGCAACCTTACCCTTGTACCGTGGATCAAGGAGAGTGGCCAGCCAGTAATGGTCCCTCTCCTTGATCCGAAGAATACGAGGATCCTTCCGCAGACTTTGCAGGATCAGGGAGGCCATGCAGCGTAGGTTAGCTGAGGCATTCGGTCCGGAGTCCTCTGGGTCACTAAGGACGACATGATCCGCAGCCACCTCCTCCCAGCCACGTACAAGTCCACTGGTTTCTTGGGACTGTAAATCATCCCTAAAAGACTGCTGCTGATGATGCTGAGTGCCAGGCTCCACCTCCATGCTGACACAATCCTCCTCCTCCTCCTCCTCCTCCTCCTCTTCTTCCTGTGCGATGGGTGGGACAGAAGGAACACTGTCTGGGTAAAGGGGGCCTTGAGAGGCAAGGAAGTCCTCCTCTTCCTGCCTCGGTTCTGCCTCAAGTGCCCTGTCCATTATTCCACGCAGCGTATGTTCCAACAGGTGCACAAGAGGTACAGTGTCACTGATGCATGCACTGTCACTGCTCACCATCCTCGTGGCCTCCTCAAATGGTGCCAGGACAGTGCATGCATCCCTGATCATGCCCCACTGGCGTGGTGAAAAAAACCCGAGCTCCCCTGACCCTGTCCTGGTGCCGTAGTCGCACAGGTACTCATTGATGGCCCTCTGCTGCGTGTGCAGCCGCTGCAGCATGGCCAACGTTGAGTTCCACCTGGTGGGCATGTCACACATAAGGCGGTTCTTGGGCAGGTTCAACTCCTTTTGCAGCTCAGCCAGGCGAGCACTGGCATTATAAGATCTGCTGAAATGCACACAGACTTTCCTGGCCTGCCTCAGGACATCCTGTAAGCCCGGGTACCTGCCCAAGAACCGCTGCACCACCAGGTTAAGGACGTGAGCCACACAGGGCACATGGGTCAGTTGTCCCTGTCGGAGAGCGGAGAGGAGGTTGGTGCCATTGTCGCAAACTACCATTCCTGGCTTAAGCTGGCGTGGCGTCAACCACCTCTCGGCCTGCCCCTGCAGAGCAGACAGAACCTCTGCCCCAGTGTGGCTCCTGTCCCCCAAACACACCAGCGCAAGCACGGCATGGCATCTTTTTGCCTGCCTACTTGCGTAGCCCCTTGAACGCCTACGGAGCACCGCTGGTTCCGAGGACAAAGCACAGGAAGAGGCCACGGAGGAAGAAGAAGAGGAGGGGGTGGAGGACAGAGGTGTGTCACAACCAGTAGTAGCATTTTGGAGGTGTGGCGGTGGAAAAACCTCCAACACTACTGCACCTTGTCCTGCATCCTTCCCAGCTGCCAAAAGAGTGACCCAATGGGCCGTGAAAGAAAGGTAACGTCCCTGTCCATGCCTGCTGGACCATGAGTCAGCGGTAATATGCACCTTACCGCTGACCGCCCTGTCCAGAGAGGCCAAGACATTGCCTTCCACATGCCGGTAGAGAGCCGGAATCGCCTTCCGTGAGAAAAAGTGGCGTTTGGGAACCTGCCACTGAGGAACCGCACATTGCACAAACTCACGGAAGGGGGCCGAGTCTACCAACTGAAAAGGCAGCAGTTGAAACGCTAGCAATTTAGCCAAGCTAGCATTCAACCGCTGGGCATGTGGATGGCTGGCACTGAACTTCTTTCGACGGTCCAGCAGCTGGGGCAGGGAAATTTGCCTGCTAGAATCGGACGTCGGTGTACTGCTAGCAGAGTGCCCGCAAGTACTTGGCTGTGACACACCTAATTCTACACCTTCATTCCTCTCAGAGCAGGTTTCAGAGAGGACTGAAGGTATAGTGGGGTTGGAGATCCCAGCTGATGTGGTGCAAGAAGAGGTCAGCTTTGTTCTTTGGTGTGGGTCTTTAAGGTAGGCTTGCCAACGAGCTCCATGGCAGGTCAACATATGTCTGGTCAAGCATGTGGTGCCCCAGCGGGTGATGTTTTGGCCACGCGATATACGCTTGAGACATATGTTGCAAACAGCAGCTGTGCGATCTGATGCACTCGACTCAAAAAAGGCCCACACCAAAGAACTTTTTGAATAACGGGCAGAGGCAGCGCCCTGCACAGGCGGAGCTCTGCGGTGTGATTCCGTCGGTGTGCTGCCCTTACGCTGGCCCCCCGAGGGCATCCTGCCTCGTTGGAGATGTGCCTCCTCCTCATCCTCCTCCTCCTCCTCCTCTCTCCTATTAGGCACCCACGTGGAGTCAGTGACCTCATCATCCCCTCCCTCCTCATCACTGGAGCCAATCTGGCAGTATGCTGCAGCTGCTGGAACATGACTGCCAGATTGGTGTCCTTCTTGAGCATCCCCTCTCTCTGCTCTCACGCTACTGCCTTCCTCTAGATGGGTATCATCATCAGACCCTTCGAAACGCTGGGCATCCTCCTGGAGCATGTACCCAACACTGTGCTCAAACAGTTCGGGGGACTCCTCAGGAGGACATGGTTGGTCTAGGGAAGGAGTGACTGATGATGACATTGATACCAGGGAAGAGGATGCTTTGGCAGCTGCTTTGCCAGTACCCTGAGCCTGGGTGAGAGAGGATGAGGAGGATGAGGAGGGCTTGGTCATCCACTCTACCAAGTCTTCGGCATGATGCGGCTCAACACGTCCAGCTGCCGAAAAGAAGGACAAGCGTGTCCCATGGCCACGTGCTGATGGCGATGCACCGCGTCCACGACCAGCACTGTTGTCTCTAGACACAGACCCTGCTTGCCCTCTTTTATTGGCTCCTGACTGTCTGCCTCTCCTTGTTTGCCTTCCAGACATTCTAATGGCCTGCAGGGAAATGGGAAAAGCAGCAATACAGGCTAAGTTAAGGTGTAATATGGTCAGGAGGCACACTCTGCCCGCTGTAAGTGCCGCAAAATCCTGTTGGTGTAACACACCAGGAAAAAGCAGCAATACAGGCTAAGTTAAGGTGTAATATGGTCAGGAGGTACACTCCGCCCGCTGTAAGTGCCGCAAAATCCTGTTGGTGTAACACACCAGGAAAAAGCAGCAATACAGGCTAAGTTAAGGTGTAATATGGTCAGGAGGCACACTCCGCCCGCTGTAAGTGCCGCAAAATCCTGTTGGTGTAACACACCAGGAAAAAGCAGCAATACAGGCTAAGTTAAGGTGTAATATGGTCAGGAGGCACACTCCGCCCGCTGTAAGTGCCGCAAAATCCTGTTGGTGTAACACACCAGGAAAAAGCAGCAATACAGGCTAAGTTAAGGTGTAATATGGTCAGGAGGTACACTCCGCCCGCTGTAAGTGCCGCAAAATCCTGTTGGTGTAACACACCAGGAAAAAGCAGCAATACAGGCTAAGTTAAGGTGTAATATGGTCAGGAGGCACACTCCGCCCGCTGTAAGTGCCGCAAAATCCTGTTGGTGTAACACACCAGGAAAAAGCAGCAATACAGGCTAAGTTAAGGTGTAATATGGTCAGGAGGTACACTCCGCCCGCTGTAAGTGCCGCAAAATCCTGTTGGTGTAACACACCAGGAAAAAGCAGCAATACAGGCTAAGTTAAGGTGTATAATGTGCAGGAGGCTTAGCAACAATGACACTGACACTGTCCCCTGCCTATCCTTCTCTCTCCCTGCACACAAGGTTTATCAAAGTATATGACACTGACACTCTCCCTGCCTATCCTTCTCTCTCCCTGCACACAAGGTTTAGCAAACAATATGACACTGACACTGTCCCCTGCCTATCCTTCTCTCTCCCTGCACACAAGGTTTATCAAAGTATATGACACTGACACTCTCCCTGCCTATCCTTCTCTCTCCCTACACACAAGGTTTAGCAAAGAATATGACACTGACACTCTCCCTGCCTATCCATCTCTGTCCCTACACACAAGGTTTAGCAAAGAATAGATTTGACAAGATTTGACAATGTCCCTGCCTATCCTTCACTTTCCCTGCTCCGGAACACACTACACAAGGCCACCGCGCTGGCGGCCTTTTATAGTGTGGGGCGTGTACTAAACCCCCTCAGCTATAATTGGCCAATACACACAAAGGGAATAAACATGTGTATAGCAAAACATGTGTTACTGCAATACTTTTCTGTGAGAAATACTTGATTTTCTGGAAAAATTTCGGGGGTGCCAACAATTTCGGCCATGACTGTACACGTGCCTAGCTCAAATTTCATGAATCGGGTTTACATCGACTTTAAAGAAAACCTGTCTTGAGGGAAAGATTGCAGGCTGCAATTACCGATCTCTCCTTCTGAAAATACCTGTCACTTTGACCCACTGGCTTTAATACTTTGCGCATATATTCTGAAGAAAATGTGCAAATAGGGATTGCTGACTTTTGTGGATTTGCATGCATGTTCCAAATGAGCAAATCAGAGAATTTTGACACCACTTTAACAGGTGACCCCAAAACACCTAAGCCTAAACAAAACACCAACACTGTGCTAACCTCTTCAAATCCACACTTACTTTGTCATTGGCAATAGCATCAGGCCATCCTCTATTGGACCTCAGATCAGAAAGCTTTGGGTCAATAGACAAAAAAAGCAGTTCCAAGACACCAGCTCCAAACCCAACAGATTCATGCTTACCCATACATCCTATTTATTGATTATAGATGCTTACTGAGAAACTGTTGGCTGTTTTCAAATTTCATCTTCTACAATCTGTACAACTGCATATAACTCTGAATTATACAATAATATCAAATTATAAGCATACATCACCTGGCTCTGATTATCTGGATAACGTACAGTGTGTATGACCCCAATTTTACAAATACTTATTTTTACAAATGTTTATCACATAATATGATGCTAGTTAAAATATATTAAGGCTGTGGGAAATAAAATGCATCTTTTGACAGTATTTGTATTTTCAAAACCAATTGATTCAATTCATTTTTGTCAGCCCTTAAAGTGGTTGTAAACCTATTTACACCACTTTTACCTACAGGTAAGCCTATTATAAGGCGTACTTGTAGGTACTGGAAATATCTCTTAAACCTGGATGGTTTAGGAGATATTTACCATATATGCTTGTGCCGATGTCATTGGCGCATGCACACTGAAGCAAGGGCACGAAGGGCCCATCAGGGTTTACTTCCTCTTTAAAATCCTCATTTCGTAAAGTAAATCTGAGAACAGAATTTTCTCTATTTGTTACCAGGTCCAAAGGTCGATCCTAGCTGATGAAATATCACTGCAGCTGCAGACTTGAAATAATAAACACTGTAAGTGTGAGACAATGAATATTTTGAAAGGCGCTTTCTGTTCCTCAGAACATATTGGGCCTTTTTTACTAATACAGCACAAAGGGCAATGACTCTAAGTAACCATTATCAACAAATCAGAAATCACCTCTTTTTAATACAACAAATTAAAATATGCTGGTTATGTATATATATCTATATATTGTACACAGTGATTGCACTAATTTTATTTAGCCCAGGTTCACATTGAGGGCAGGTTTGAAATCGTGCACGTTCAGCCGAACTCGCACGATTTCAAACTGGCAATGCAGTCCGACTTCGGGGGCGATTTGACAGACATCTGTATGGGTTCCTGTACAGATGTCTGTTCAAATCGCCCCCGAAGTTGCCAAAAGTAGCACAGGAACTACTTTTGGGAATCAGTGTGGTGCCGCAAAGTCAGCGTCGTGATGATTCGGACAGTGTCATTGCCGGCAATAGCCTCCGATTTGGCATGCGATTTGACATGTCCCAATGTGAACGCTAAAGCTGAGTTCCAGGCAAACAGTAAAATACACAATTTAAATGCATATTTGGGAGCTGCTTTACTTGCCAAAAGATTTGTATTTCTGTCTACCTGGTCCCAAATGTGCAAAGTCAAGCCTCGTACACACGACCGAGAATCTCGTCATGAAAAAACACGTAGTTTTTCTTGACGAGATGTACAGACGCTCGATTCAAAGAACCCGCGGTTCTTTGAATGGAGCGAACGCGGTGACGTCATCGACTACGACGAGCGTGCGCTCGTCACATTCGATGCCGTCGCCGCCATCTTGCTTCACCCTAACTATGCCTAGGAAGCTACCGCGCATGCGTCAAAGTCATTTCGAGCATGCGCAGGCTTCCCGGAGGACAGGTAAGTGTACACACACACACTTTTCTCGTCGAGAAACAGGCTGACGAGAATCTCGATGAGAAAATAGAGAGCAGGTTCTCTATATTTCTCGTCGAGATTCTTGTCGGTTTTCTTGACGAGAAACCTGATAGCCGCGTACACACGACCGATTTACTCGGCAAGAAAGCTCTGCCAGCAAGTTTCTTGTCGTTTTTCGACGAGAAACTCGGTCGTGTGTACGAGGCTTGAGTCTTAAAAAACATTATTTTCTCTACTGCAGTTAAGCAATGCAGCTAGGTAACTTCCCGGCTCTTACCCTGCAATTGGATAATGGAGGAGCAACAGCAGATGTGATAGAACTCTTGACACCCTGCTTGGGTGCTTCCACCAAACAGTGCCTCCTTCACTCCAAACAGTTCCAGCAGACCTAGAGCTAATACCAGCCATTTTACCCCAAGCATCGTACACAGACAAGATGTTGAGGTAGAACCAAAGGAATGACTTTGTATGTTTATTGAACAGAAATACAGGTTTTTATACACTTCAAAATTAGGTTAGTCCCCACATGAACTATAAAAGCAAATATTACCCAAAACATCACACAGGTGTTAGATAACGAGCCAAAGTTGACACAGGGTTAATACCATCATCAGAACCTCCAAGAGTTAGCCAAATTAGCCAACAGACAGAAACAATAGGTGACTCAGTTAACAATGGGAATTCACACCTAGGAGACACACAATGGGAGAAAGACACTTAACATAACACCTTAAACAGATTACATCAGGAGACCCCAGAATCAGGTTGGTTAGAGCTGACGATATTAACATCTGCTCTCAGTATCCCAATCTAAAGCCGTCACTGCTGGTTTTGGGCATGGAGGCCCTAAATATGTATACGGGTCCCCCAGTTCCAGAGTCTGTGTGTTTTGTGGAGAAATGGACTTGAATCAGAAACAAGACCAATCCAAGGGTCCCCCAGGCACACACCTCACAAAGAGCAGTGTTCCCTAAAAAGCCAGGGCCCATAGTCAGTAGGCAAGAGTCCATCCTGCAGTCCTCTCCAAAAGCCCCTGTCCTGGTTGGGTTTGTCGCAGCAAACATTTGACATCACCCCTCTGCTCTCCACTCCTGTCAGCATGTTCCGTGATGTTTGCAGCACATCTGAGAAGTGGCAAAGAAGAAAAGGACTCTACATGTAACAGTACCACCCTACAGATGTTTAAAAAAAAGTATGAATAATTTAAGAAAATTAGCAAACACATGCAAGAAACTCAATAAGGTGTGAAATGAATGGGAAGTGTGAGATTGGGGCTTGAAACATGGATGTGAATAAAAAGGTAACTATATGTAAAAACACAAAAACACACCAAAACAAAAAACTTATAATTAAAGCAGCAAACACAAGAAGATATCCCTTCTATTGTATGTACTTTGAAAATAAAATGTGTTGCACTAAACATATACAAATATTACACTTGTCCATAGTGCATAAATAAAGAATAAGCACACAATAGTATATGTAGCGGGCATATACTTTTAAATCTGGTGGAGACATCAGTGATGTATAGTTCCCTGCAGCCCAGCAGGTGGCGCTGTCACTTTGGGCCGGGGTTGAACCATCGCTGCAGTGCCGTACCCTTTGTGACCTCTCGCAGCAGTTGTACGGCGGGGCGGGGAACCCGCTGTGCTTGCTGGGGGAGGGTATAAAGGGGGCGGACATCTTCGCCACGAGGTTCGAGTCCCGGGCACCTTCAGCCTGAGGGCTGCTGTCCGCGGTCGGTGTCCAGGCGGCCTAGGCCTGGACACTTGGAGTTCGTGTTCCATCCCAGACACCTTCAGTCTGGAGTGAGGTGCTCAGCCGGAGGCCTGGGCCCCAGTACCTTCCGCTGGGTCCCGCGAGGGAGGGATTGTCCTAGGGTGCCCCGGGAGTGGGGCAACCGAATCCAGAGGCATAAGGGACCAAAGGAGGGACTCATCGGAAGATCTGGTGCAGCATATTGCCAGTGCCGGGTGAACCTCTGGAGACCGCCCGGAGGGATATCTTTCCCGAACAGGGGCCAAGTTCAGAGAGGAAGATAGTTCACGTTCTATGACCGGTGGCAGCGGTCCAACTATTCAACTCAGGTCAGTGGCAGAGACCTGCTATTAGGCCTGTGCCAGGGGCCTCAACAATTCATCCGGTCGGTGGCAGCGACCAAAACTCACGGTCGGTGGCAGAGACCGTGCGCCAGGCCTATTCGCTAGCAAAGGAATAGGAGAGTTCATTTGTGCCTGGACCTACTCGTACCCACACCCCTGTTTGTCTGCTACTAAAAGTTCAACTGATTGTGTTCAACCAGAGATACGAGAAAAATAAAGGCGTGTTGGACTTTTGATTGGTGTGGGGCTCTATTATTGGCAGACACATCTCCATGGAACAACTGAGGCTTCGTATGCAGTGAACAGACCCGGAGGTAATTCAACTAACTTGCTCAACCCTCATACACATACGAGGGGAGAGTTTGGCGTAGTGTTCCTTTACTCTCGCCTCCCAGGTACCCCTAGACACCAGCCACTCAAACGAGAAGAAACCGAGAGGGAGAGTGAGGGAATAGGCGCTACACGTGGGGGCTCTGGTCCAGGATGTGTTCATGCTACAATGGAGCTGAGGTTGCTGGAATTTGAAAGTGTCTGCCCGGAAGAGTTCCGAGTAGGTCGGCCATGTTGGCCACTGCACCACGAGGCACACCCTCCCTGCTCAGTTCATGGGCGTGACCCAGGGAAGAAGAAAGCCCGCAAACTGGAGTGCAAGTATCAGAGAAGGCTAATTGACCAGACTGTGTGACTGCATAAAAGGAAACCAAACAGGAATAAGTGAAAATGTGACAATTTATTGTAGTGGATAAACAACAATCACCTCCAGTAGAACACGGTGCAATAAACTTAAACAATAACAGTGACCATATAAACAAGGTATATACAAGTATGGGAAATACCAGAATCGTAGTACAGAGCCAGGCCGGGGTCATACACAAGGGGATCCAGCAGATGGGTAAGGATAGGAGGAAGCAGGAACAAGAGGGGACGGATGGGTTGGCTGCAGAGCAGGGATCTAGGTGACCAGGGAGACAAACACAGGATAAGCTCAAGGTAGGGATCGGATTTAAACAGGGTGCAGGTTCCAGGTAGGGATCGGGTCGGATCGGGTCAGGCAGGGTGCAGGTTGGGATAAGATACAGGCTTAGTCCGGGTCACAGGTCCAGGGGGTCAGGAAGAGAGATACCAGGGCAAGGAGTGTTGCACTTGCCGGGTATATAAAGAAGTCTTGTAATCAGGCTTCAGGTCACAGCTGACCACAGGAAGTGCTGCCTGTCCCACACTGCCAGAATACCCCCCGCTGGTGGACGCCGGTACTACGGCCCATGGATCAGGCATTACCACCAGCAGGTGAGATCCTCTGTCAAAGGTACAGGCTGCGAGAGGACATCTGCTGGTGGACACTAGTACTGCGATCCATAGGACCGACAGCGCCACCAGTGGGTAAAGCCTTCCCTGACAGCAAGAGGGGAGGATTCCAATCATGTGAAGGACTACACGTGGGGACTTTGGCACCAACAAGGCAGTGCGCAATGGATCAGCAGAGAGTCGCCATGTTCAGCAATGCATCGTGGATTCCAATTCATCCTACTACCATGAATCTGACTACTACTGCTGCTCCGATAACGGATACAGGGATTCGGATAAAGCCCCGGGGACGATTCGCCCTGTACTCATGCATGGACGTTGAGGCCCTAGGTTTGATTTGTCCCGGCTGTTCGGGACTGGTGTGTCAGCTGAAGCCATTCGGGCGCTGCGAGGCCTGCGGAGAGTTCCTATTTGAGGTGGAGCCACCTATTGAGAAACCCAGAACCATCCACCTCAACCGCGCAAAAGGCCACACCACTCAAGAAGGAGGAATCGCTGCTTTTACAGCCATCCCTGTGCGCACTGCAGCGACCGCAGGGGAGGTCGCAATCACAGAGATACGGGAGAAATCCGAGGATGCTGACTCGGTCACCACTGTTTCCCAGCGTCCACCGCCAAAGAAGAAGACCGGCTTGGTTGCCCCATCCAACGGTCGCGGTGGATCACCCTGCTCGCCTACGCCCGCCCCGGATGGATCCGGTCGGAAGAGTCCCGGACATCCCTTCTCAACTTTGGGCCGAGGTAAGCTGGGCGGAGGGACTTGGTGTTGGGGTGGAGGTGTCGGGGATTCACGGCCCTGTGTGCCCGTGTGGGGTAGCAATTCAGCCTCTACTACAGGCTACCAGCCCGCGGAGGAGTGTGACACCTCCGACCTAGAGTCGCTCTCCAATCCGGGAGACGACGTCATCATAAATTAACTTTTCGCTAAGAAGGGCTGGGACAAGATGCATCTCTCCTCGTCCCGCAGAGTCAGGGATCCACCCATGTCTACAGGGGATAGTACGCCCCGGGTGGAGGCACCAGCACCTGAGGAGGGATCCCATCCCCAGTCTGCCCTTCTACCTCCGGTGCCACCTGCATCTAGCACCGGGAAAAAGAGACTGTTGCTCTGGGCGCCTATGCCCAGGATGGAGGTGATTAAGGCACCTCGTCACCCGGACGCCATTGTCCTACCGGGTGAGGGAGACCGGGCCACTATGCCTCCGCTGGCGAGACTACAGCGCCTCTTCTGTCAAAAAGTTGCTAACAAGTACGGGTGGGAGTACCCGTACTTACCTAACGAGCTTTCATATGAAGTGGAAGTCTGTCGGGAACGCTGGTACAACGATTTTGTGTGGACGCACATTCAGGTCCCACATGCCCGCAGGTACCTCGCGTGTTCCCCCAAAGCCTCTCAACGGTTCAAGGACTGCAAGGCAGAATGGATGCCGGGTCGGCACATCCACGCAGACAAGGTGTTAATTTGGCGCAAAGAAGGGGAGGATGTCGAATACCATGTAGAGACAATGGACCAGCACTTAAAACCCCTTGTCTTGCCGCACCCAATGTTCTATTTGTAGGAGGAAAAAAAAAAAAAGACTCTGTTCTTGCTTTGCCTTGTTGCTGCTGAACTTTCCGTAGTTGTTTCCCGGGAAAACCCAGTGACTGTGCCCGTGTTAATGAGTGTTTGTGCTCTCTGGAGGAATTGAAGGACTGTTGCCGTTGTTTGTTCTTCATTCTTCCATCCCACAAAGTGATCATGGACTTTGGGGTAGTTAGAGCCAGAAAAAAAAGAGAGGATCTTCAACCAGTGCAGTTACCGCGGCACTGTCACCAGGTGGCAGTATTGCGCACCGATATTCACTGTTCACTGTTCACTCACACACTTATAGAAGGAAAGGACTTCTCTGCGGAGAGGTTTTTTCATTCTCACACGAACATATGTGTCAGGGATTTGTGTGTTTAACATTTATTTTCCCCTCTGCAGGAGAGCATCCCATCAAGACCACTTAGTCAGGATGGGTGGGGGAAGATGTTAATGTGAACATGTGATGCAAAATGTTGTTATGTGTTGTTTGTGTCCCTTCCCTCCCCTTTCATGTCAGGTTCAGGCACAACTGTTTAGTTAGTTTTCAATTTTTTTTTTGTATTTTTGAAATTGTTAGTCGGGTTCGGGATCCGGCTACGTTGGCCCCTTTTTGGGCATGGTTTGCTCCAGACACTGGGGACCAGTGTTCAATAACCAGGGGGAGAGTGTAGCGGGCATATACTTTTAAATCTGGTGGAGACATCAGTGATGTATAGTTCCCTGCGGCCCAGCAGGTGGTGCTGTCACTTTGGGCCGGGTTGAACCATCGCTGCCGTGCCGTACCCTTTGTGACCTCTCGCAGCAGTTGTACAGCGGGGCGGGGAACCCGCTGTGCTTGCTGGGGGAGGGTATAAAGGGGGCGGACATCTTCGCCACGAGGTTCGAGTCCCAGGTACCTTCAGCCTGAGGGCTGCTGTCCACGGTCGGTGTCCAGGCGGCCTAGGCCTGGACACTTGGAGTTCGTGTTCCATCCCAGACACCTTCAGTCTGGAGTGAGGTGCTCAGCCGGAGGCCTGGGGCCCAGTACCTTCCACTGGGTCCCGCGAGGGAGGGATTGTCCTAGGGGGCCCCCGAGAGTGGGGCACCTGAATCCAGAGGCATAAGGGACCGGAGGAGGGACTCATCCGAAGATCTGGTGCAGCATATTGCCAGTGACGGGTGAACCTCTGGAGACCGCCCAGAGGGATATCTTTCCCGAACAGGGGCCAAGTTCAGAGAGGAAGGTAGTTCACGTTCTATGACCGGTGGCAGCGGTCCAACTATTCAACTCAGGTCAGTGGCAGAGACCTGCTATTAGGCCTGTGCCAGGGGCCTCAACAATTCATCCGGTCGGTGGCAGCGACCAAAACTCACGGTCGGTGGCAGAGACCGTGCGCCAGGCCTATTCGCTAGCAAAGGAATAGGAGAGTTCATTTGTGCCTGGACCTACTCGTACCCACACCCCTGTTTGTCTGCTACTTAAAGTTCAACTGATTGTGTTCAACCAGAGATACGAGAGAAATAAAGGAGTGTTGGACTTTTGATTGGTGTGGGGCTCTATTATTGGCAGACACATCTCCATGGAACAACTGAGGCTTCGTATGCACTGAACAGACCCGGAGGTAATTCAACTAACTTGCTCAACCCTCATGCACATACGAGGGGAGAGTTTTGGCGTAGTGTTCCTGTACTCTCGCCTCCCAGGTACCCCTAGACACCAGCCACTCAAACAAGAAGAAACCGAGAGGGAGAGTGAGGGGATAGGCGCTACATATATATATATTGTGAAACAATATATAATAACTGAATAAGAAAAATCTATATAAAGAGTCCCATCCAAAAGGTGCTGACAAGTGAAGAATTGTTTCATAAAGTGCTACTACTAGACACCATCACCCAAAGTGATAACGGGGTACATGCTTACCAACTTCCATGACCACTCTTAAAAGAGTGGTCATAAAGTGCTTATACAATCTCCTCCAACATCAAGGTCACACTCCAAACACACACTACAAACAGCCTCGATATTGACCAGGGAGACCGTCAGTTGGATGCACATAACCCGATTCACAGCATAGTAATTTATGCCCCTCTATGGTGTAAAATCTTTTTTAAAAAGTTTATTATCCCAGAATCAGGAACTTTTGGTCAGCTATCTTTAGATTTCTAGAGGAGAAATTAGCTTTTCCAAATATCTGCTCCCCAGCCAGATGTCTTCTGGGGGATTTTACTAAGGAAGACTTGCATAACCCAAAGAAGACTCTTCTACGGATGGTGTTTTTGTATGCTAAAAAAGCCTTGGCACCTAAGTGGAAGGACCCCTCCTTTCCTACTCTCCAATTCTGGGTTGAATTAATCAATAAGGCATTACCATAATACAAGCTGACTTATTTCTCTAGGTGTTGTCTCAAAACGTTTGAAAAAATTTGGGCTGGATGGCTCACTTTGGTTTCTGGTGATATTGATATTTGATTACTGACTGCTACTTATGTACTCCAGAGATGGATGTTGAGTATTAATATACTCATACAGCTGTACAGTGCAGATTCCACCCGTATTCCATCAGTGTGGCACTGGTTACCCCTTTTTGTTTTCTTTTCTTTTATTATTTGTATGTTTTTCTTGGTTTCTAATAAGACAAATACACCATTTTACAATCATATATGCCTTTATTAATGTTATAATCACATTGTATAGATTGCTGAGTAATCAGACTTTGTGACAGTTCTGTAATGGATTATTGTCCTTTAATGTACAAGGTTATGAAGCTATATCTAGTTTGTATGTTGTTGTTTCTGTGTTGAAACTCAATAAAATTTACCCTTTTAAAAAAAAAAAAGTTTATGTTTAAATAAAGAAATACAGTGTCTTGAAAAAGTATTCATACCCCTTAAAATTTTCCACATTTTGTCATGTTACAAACAAAAACGTAAATGTATTTTATTGGGATTTTATGTGATAGACCAACCCAAAGTGGCACATAATTGTGAAGTGGAAAGAAAATGATAAATGGTTTTCAACATTTTTTACAAATAAATATGTGAAAAGTATGGTGTGCATTTGTATTCAGCCCCCTTTACTCTGATACCCCTAACTAAAATCTAGTGGAACCAATTGCCTTCAGAAGTCCCTTAAATAGTAAAAAGAGTCCACCTGTGTGTAATTTAATTTCAGTATAAATACAGCTGTTCTGTGAAGCAGAGAAGCAGCCAAGGGGCCATTGTAACTCTGGAGGAGCTGCAGAGATCCACAGCTCAGGTCAGGGCCGATCCTAGGGTCACAGACGCCTGGGTGCAGAAATATTTCTGGCGCCCCACGTGGGCGTGGTTATCTTACAAACTCCTCCCCTTACATATGTTTCTATGGCAACGACTCAAACACAGAGATGCTCCCCTAAGAAGTCGTCATTACCCTGGGATCCTCCCATGATCCTTTAACAATAAAGAAAATACAGGAAGAGCGTACACTAATGAGACCTGGAGGATAGTCTCTCTGATGCACACAGAGAGGGCTTCTGTTAGAGAGTCTGTTAGGAAGAGCCCCCAGACATAGTACAAGAGACGGTCAGAGACTGCAGACATGTTACAGGTGACAGTCAGAGAGTGCAGACATGACACAAGAGACAGTCAGAGAGTGCAGACATATTACAGGAGACGGTCAGAGAGTTCAGACATATTACAGGAGATGGTCAGAGAGTGCAGACATATTACAGGAGACGGTCAGAGAGTGCAGACATATTACAGGAGATGGTCAGAGACTGCAGACATATTACAGGAGACAGAGAGTGCAGACATATTACAGGTGATGGTCAGAGAGTGCAGACACGATACAAGAGACGGTCAGAGAGTGCAGACATATTACAGGAGACGGTCAGAGAGTGCAGACATATTACAGGAGACGGTCAGAGAGTGCAGACATATTACAGGAGACGTCAGAGACTGCAGACATACTACAGGAGACGGTCAGAGAGTGCAGACATATTACAGGAGACGTCAGAGAGTGCAGACATATTACAGGAGACGGTCAGAGAGTGCAGACATATTACAGGAGACGGTCAGAGACTGCAGACATACTACAGGAGACGGTCAGAGAGTGCAGACATACTACAGGAGACGGTCAGAGAGTGCAGACATATTACAGGAGACGGTCAGAGAGTGCAGACATATTACAGGAGATGGTCGGAGAGTGCAGACATATTACAGGAGATGGTCAGAGAGTGCAGACATATTACAGGAGACGGTCAGAGAGTGCAGACATATTACAGGAGACGGTCAGAGAGTGCAGACATATTACAGGAGACGGTCAGAAAGTGAAGACATATTACAGGAGATGGTCAGAGACTGCAGACATACTACAGGAGATGGTCAGAGACTGCAGACATATTACAGGAGATGGTCAGAGACTGCAGACATATTACAGGAGATGGTCAGAGACTGCAGAAATAATACAGGAGATGATCAGAGAGTGCAGAATATTACAGGAGACGGTCAGAGAGTGCAGACATATTACAGGAGACGGTCAGAGACTGCAGACATATTACAGGAGACGGTCAGAGACTGCAGATATAATACAGGAGACGGTCAGAGACTGCAGACATATTACAGGAGACGGTCAGAGACTGCAGACATACTACAGGAGACGGTCAGAGAGTGCAGACATATTACAGGAGACGGTCAGAGAGTGCAGACATATTACAGGAGACGGTCAGAGAGTGCAGACATATTACAGGAGATGGTCGGAGAGTGCAGACATATTACAGGAGATGGTCAGAGAGTGCAGACATATTACAGGAGACGGTCAGAGAGTGCAGACATATTACAGGAGACGGTCAGAGAGTGCAGACATATTACAGGAGACGGTCAGAAAGTGAAGACATATTACAGGAGATGGTCAGAAACTGCAGACATACTACAGGAGATGGTCAGAGACTGCAGACATATTACAGGAGATGGTCAGAGACTGCAGACATATTACAGGAGATGGTCAGAGACTGCAGAAATAATACAGGAGATGATCAGAGAGTGCAGAATATTACAGGAGACGGTCAGAGAGTGCAGACATATTACAGGAGACGGTCAGAGACTGCAGACATATTACAGGAGACGGTCAGAGACTGCAGATATAATACAGGAGACGGTCAGAGACTGCAGACATATTACAGGAGATGGTCAGAGACTGCAGATATAGTACAGGAGATGGTCAGAGACTGCATGGGGGAATCATGCAAGTTTCTTTCCTGCAATCTGTGGTTGCTGGAAAGAAATTTGTACTGTATATTACCAGCCTAACTGAAAGTGAAAGTTAGTGAATGTCTTGAAAGAACAGGAGGGGGGGGAGACAGATGGGCAGGGCCGCTGTTAGAAATCATGGGGCCCTGTACAGCCTAACTGACGGGGCTTCAACCACGCCCTTGACCCCACCCCTGGCCCCGGCTTGAAGCGATTTACATATGTGTGCGGAGCCACTGCATGCATTTGCAATTAATAAGCATGAAGGAGTGGGGCAGTTTAAATTTCTTTTAAATTGTATTTTATTTATTTTATTACACAGAAAAACAAATCTTACACTGTAGTCCCAATACAGCAGATTAAGGCTGACGGATGAATCCTGGAAGAAGGAGATCAATCCTTATAGGACCATTCCATAGTGGTGCAAGAAAGGAGGATTAATGACAAGTAAGTTTCCATCCACCACTGGGGCACCCAAGAGAGGTAATGTAGTCTCCTTACGCTATCACGGCGGTCAATCCAGGCACAGGGGTTTTAGGTCTCCCTATAGACCCACTGTTGGTGGCTGGGTAGCGGAAGTATAGCGACACTGATGTCTCAAGAAGATAAAAACAAAAAAAGCTCCATAGCGTAATACTGTTTATAAAAGGTTTAATTTGCCAAAAAGTATTGCACTTAAAGGAAATCTGGTAAAATTGCGCGATATATGGTCATATAGGAGCGCGGTGTCTCCTCAAGGCTTCTGCTGCTTGTAATGCTCCGTGTCTCGTGTATCTCGTATGGAGAGCCGTGATGACGTCACATCTGCAAGCCACACCTACGCGTTTCGTCATCAAAAGACGTCGTCTTTGATTGGCTGCTAGATTCGCGTCATCACGCATGCCCTTATATAATGCCGCGGTGCCATTTTGACTCAGGGCAAAAACGGAAGGGCTATAGGGAACACACAGTGCCGCCATATTAATGGTGGGACGCTGTTGAATGAGCAAAGCAGAAGACTGTATACTGGATAGAACACTGCCATCTTGTGGCGAAAAAGAAAAGCAGTATGAAAACGGAAATACACAATGAAGAGCACAAGCAGAGAAAAATATGGGGACGCCACACTAAACATGTTACAATCAACCAACAAATCAGTATGAATGCGCATAAATGGAATTAAAATTAATTAGAATACATCAAGTATCATGAATAAAAACCAATATTTAAACCCCTAAAATCAAAAACAAAATAACTCAATTGAAGAATTAATAAATGTATATAAAATGTAAATATACATACAAAGATGAATTAGGCATTATTTAAGAAACAGTTTATGTCCCAATCGACATTTAACCCATGAGGCACATAGGATTTCATGTCAAAAATCCACTTAGTTTCAAGTTTAGATATTGAGCCGACCTTATTGGTCCCTCTCCAATGTGGACGGAGTTTTCCAATAGGGACAAAAAGAGTCCCCTTAACCTGTTGGTTATGATACTTAGCGTAATGTTTAGATAGATTGTGCTTAGGGAAACCCCGTCTGATATTCCCCACTTGTTCTTCTAATCGCACATGAAGGGCTCTGGATAAGATAAACTACGCATTCCCTAGAGCATGTAATGAATCAATCAATATCATACATCCTATCTTTCTGTGTGGACTGGAAAGATTCACATTTGCGTCCTTTGAAGGAATTAACTTGACAAATCTTACATTTTCGGCATGGGAAGAAACCTTTCATTGTTTGAAAAAATGAGATAATTTTAGGAGGATCAATGACATTTAGAGCCACCCTAAGACGTAAAGAAGGTGCTCCTCTAAAAATAACAACTGGACGATCAGGGATAGCTGGACCCAAAATTCTATCATTTTTTTAAATGTTCCAGTGTTTGTTAAAAAATCTTCTTAACAGAAAAATATTGATTTGAATAACCCGTTATCACTGAACATCCAAAACGGTTATCCATAGTTAGATTGGCCCTTCCTGATTTAGTGAGCATCTGATTTCTATCCATATCATTAACCAACTTAATAGTGTCATCAATATTTTTCTCAACATATCCCTTTTCTAAGAATCTTAATTTCAAAATTTGTGCCTGTTGTTGATAGTCAGACAGAGTGGTACAATTTCTCCTGATCCTTTGAAATTGGCCCTTGTGAATGGCACTAAGCCAGGAGGAGTGATGGCAACTAGTTAATGGAATAAAGGAATTCCGATCAGTTTCTTTAAAGTGTGTGGTAGTAACCAAGACTCCTTCTTTCACGAGAATATTAAGATCAAGAAAATAAATATGAGATTGACTCGCCTCATATTTCAAACAGATGCCCCTATTATTGGCATTAAGTCTGGAAAAAAAGGACTCAAGTGAGGTGAGGTCACCCTCCCAAAGGAGCAAAACGTCATCAATGTACCTTTTCCAAAGACGCACCTCCTTCGATGACCTTCCTTTCCCAATAGTCCATGAAGAGATTCGCGAGGCTGGAGGCAAATTTGGCCCCCATAGCCACACCGCACATCTGCAAATAAAAGTTACCTCCAAACCAAAAGTAATTATGACTAGTGGCAAAAATCAAAAGGTTAATAATGAAGTCCTTCTGTATAACATAATGAATTGTCCTGTTGTAAATAAAAGCGGACTGCTTCTAGACCATGTTCATGTGATATTATAGTATAGAGAGATGTAACGTCCGCCGTTGTTAAGATAAATCCCTCTTTCCAACCACAGTTAACCAAAAGGTTAATAACTTGAGTGGTATTCCGTAGGTAGGAGGGGGTTGTTATAACCAAAGGTTGCAAGAATTTATCAATATATCTGCCTATCCGTGCAGTGACTGAGTCTATGCCGCTGATGATAGGGCGGCCTGGTGGATTGGACATACTTTTTGAACCTTGGGCAGATAATATATAATTGGCACCCTGGGTGCAGAGGGTACCAGGTATATTATTTATTTTTTTGCTAAGAATATCTAGAGAAAAACCCTCTTTATCTAATGAAAAAAGCTTGTTCTTAAATTTAACCGTAGGATTGCATGCTAATTGAGTGTATGTAGTAATATCTGATAAAAGCCTGTTCATCTCTGTCTGATAATCGGCTTTATTTAAAATAACGACACCACCGCCTTTATCTGCCGGGCGTATCACAATATCATTCCGTGCGCAAATTTGTTTCAAATTGTTCTGGAACTCATAATTGCTCCTAAATCTAGGGATTTTCAGAGCCACAATATACTTGAGTACCATTTCTTTAAAAGTTTGGATGGAGGGAGCAACAAAACCCAGTGGATTGAATAAAGAAGCATTTGAAAAATTAGTATGTCGAGTTGGAACTGGAATATCAGTACCTAAAGAGGTACTAGATACAGACAGAAAACCAGAATCGGCTGATTGTAACCCCACGTAGGAGGCAATTTGACTGCCATTGCCCGTAGGGTTAAGAATGAAATGTCTTTTAATGTTCATTTTACAAATAAATTTGTGGGCATCAATGAATGTCTCAAATGTATTCAACTTGCGAGGGGGTGCGAACTTTAGGCCCTGACTCAAAACCCTTTGCTCGCCCTGTGACAGTTGAGCAGAACTAAGATTGAAAACGCCATCTATATTTATTGTTTCCTTTTCTTTGGACCTGACCCACCTCCCCCCTCTAATCCCTCTCTTTCGCTGTGTTCCCTTTTGGGTCTAATGTTGGCCAATAGAAAAAAAACTGATTGGTCAGTTCTTTCAAACTTAGAGGGGGATGCATATTGTTCTTGCCTATATCTAGTAGAGTGGTCAATATATTGACTGGGATGTCTCGAGATAACAGACTCACCTTCATAGATATCTTCGTGTTGATGTAAAAGGGGGGCAAATCTGTTCTGTGTAGGGGTTGGATTACCCCTAGGACTTTGTCCAAAAGAACGATTACCATAGTAATCTCTCGGATCCTCCCTAGGATTACCATATCTTGGATAATTGACATATGGGGAATGGCAACCACCCCTTTGGTCGCCATATCCCGGGGTCCATGATCATTGACATGAACTGTTTTATTCAAAAAAGGACCGCCTCTATGCGAATAATTAACACCGCTCTGATTATATTGAGCATCAGAGTAGCTGCCATTTTTCTTATACTTCTTTTTATACAGAGATACACGAGGCACGGAGCATTACAAGCAGCAGAAGCCTTGAGGAGACGCCGCGCTCCTATATGACCATATATCGCGCAATTTTACCAGCTTTCCTTTAAGTGCAATACTTTTTGGCAAATTAAACCTTTTATAAACAGTATTACGCTATGGAGCTTTTTTTGTTTTTATCTTCTTGAGACATCAGTGTCGCTATACCTCCGCTACCCAGCCACCAACAGTGGGTCTATAGGGAGACCTAAAACCCCTGTGCCTGGATTGACCGCCGTGATAGCGGTCATTGAGATAGGGTAAGGAGACTGACTATATTACTTCTCTTGGGTGCCCCAGTGGTGGATGGAAACTTACTTGTCACTAATCCTCCTTTCTTGCACCACTATGGAATGGTCCTATAAGGATTGATCACCTTCTTCCAGGATTCATCCGTCAGCCTTAATCTGCTGTATTGGGACTATTTTTCTTCACCTTTTTCTTGGGACTGTTTTTATGTCGGTTTACATCATACGTATTTTAAGTCATATGTGATGGTGGGATTTATACACGTATTTTGCAGTCACTGATTTGTTTGGTGTTACATCTTGACGGCATTCATATTAGTTTTTTGTTCACATGTGTTTCATATTTATCTGCATATGATTCTCATTTATTCCTTTAATAGGATCCCATTTAATTACTTAGCGCTGTGTCTTATTTTTCACATTTACAAAGTATTGACTCGGGGGGGGGGGGGCTGAAAACAAATGCACGCCACACTTTTCACATATTTATTTGTAAAAAAAATTTGAAAAACATTTATCATTTTCCTTCCACTTCACAATTATGTGCCATTTTGTGTTGGTCTATCACATAAAATCCCAATAAAATACATTTACGTTTTTTGTTGTAACATGACAAAATGTGGAAAATTTCAAGGGGTGTGAATCCTTTTTCAAGGCACTGTACACTCACATAGGATTAAAAAACATGCACAATATAATCACTGAGGCGGCATAGAATATAAAGGTGAAAGCATTTTTCATCAAACAGAACGTTCTATCAATATGTTTTACTAAATGCTTTTATGATAGAAGGGAACAGTACAAAAATATGTCATCGTTCAAATTCACCTAGGGCAGCAATGGGGTTGATTTACTAAAGGCAAATAGGCTGTTCACTTTGCAAGTGAAGGTGCACTTTGCAAGAGAATTTTCCCCAGAGCTTAGGTAATGAGGTGAAGCTCTGCTGACTTCCGTCATCCAACCATGTGCAAGCCAAAAAATTGTATTTATTTTTTTCCTTGCACCTGATTGAATATTCTTGCAAAGTCCTGGGACAAATTCCCTTGCAACGTGCAACTTTGCTTGCTAAGTGAACAGCCTACTTGCTCTTAGTAAATCAACATCATTATGTCTAGATGGAGCCCTGCTTGTTATAGTTTCTTCACTGCGACTAAAATGAAAACATTAACTAGAACCTGGAATGACTTTGAGACAGGAAAAAATGAGTTTGACTCTTAAAGCGGTTGTATAGCCAAAAAAAACCCCTGCAAGACAAAGGCATAATGAGCTAGTATGACTAGCATACTAGCTCATTATGAATTACTTACCTTAGATCGAAGCCCCCCAAGCCGTCCTCGTCTCCCCCTCTGGCCGCAGACATCTCTCCGGAAGGTTACTTCCGGGTATTGCCGCTCCGGCGCTGTGATTGGCCGGAGCAGCGAAGACATCACTCCGCGCATGCACGTGGGAGCCGTCAAAGCTTGCATTGCCGGTTTTATGAATGGCTATTTTCAGTGGGCCTGCGCCGTTGTCTACGGCGCGCATGCGTCTTAGACATCGGTGCATTCTTTGTGGCAAATATCTACTAAACCATGTAGGTTTGGGAGATATTGCAAACACCTACAGGTAAGCCTTAATCTAGGCTTACCTGTAGGTAAAACATGTCAGGGAGGGTATACAACCACTTTAAGCCCTGTACACATGGGCGAGAATCCTGTCAAAAAAAAAAACGTTGGTTTTCTCGACGGGATTCCTGGCAAGATTTTCTTGCCAAGCCCTGTGTACACACGCACATTCAAAAGAACCGCCGTTCTTTTGAATGGCAAGAACGCGGTGACGTCATCGACTACGACGAGCATGCGCTCGTCACATTCTATGCCTTCGCCGCCATCTTGCTTCACCCTACACTACCCTTGTATGCTACCGCGCATGCGTCAAAGTCTCATTGAGCATGCACGGGTTTACCTGGAGACAGGTAAGCATACACACACACGGTTTTCTCATCGGGAAACAGGCCAACGAGAATCCCGACGAGAAAATAGAGAGCAGGTTCTCTATTTTTCTCATCGAGAGTCCCGGCAGTTTTCTCGACGAGAAACTATACACACGAACGGTTTTCTCGGCAAAAAGCTCTCCCAGCAGTTTTCTTGCTGTTTCTTGCCGAGAAAACCGGTCGTGTGTACGAGGCTTAAGGCTAGAGTAATCCCCGTCACTGAGATGTCATATTTTATACTGCAGTACCAAGGTCACTCCAATAAACATACAACTCTAAGATTTCCACAATTGAAAACTTGTTCCCAGGATGTTATTCTCAGTGCGGGACTCTAGGTAGATAACTCTCTAGATATTATTGTCTTTCTTATGTTTGCCATTGACACACAGGAATTCTGCTTCCTTCACATTCCTTTGTCTTGGGGTTTAGTTGCCAGGTAACTTACGACGTAAAGAGAAAGCCATAGTTTTAAGAGATTTCTTGCAGTTTATGTCCAGTCTTTTGTATAATTTAGGCAAATAAATGATTTTCCATTGAGGATCTATACAAAATAACATTGAAAGTTCAAGTATTAACTTAAAGGCTTATCAGTGATCTAGTGATCTGGTGTCATATGTATGTGTACAGATATGGATCGTTTAGTTATTGACGGTGGAGCCATCTGCCCTTGTTATACCATTTGGTATGTTCAATAAATGTCACCTGTCACTGTGACATGATAGTAAAAATTCCCACACTATTCCCTATTCTCTGCCTGGGAAAAAAAGAAACATTAAATCAGGACACATCGGGAAGAAGAATGTGTCTTCGCTGAAGGTAAACAAGGTGCACTCATAGGAAATGTTGTCTGAGGGGGGCACTGGCAAGTTTACATCCAGTACTAAAGGACCAGGAAATTAAAAATACAAGTCAAAAGAATTATTCCACTAATTAATGTTTAAATTATGTTCATAAATTTGGAAGTGAAACTTGTACAGAGACTAAGATATTCAACATCATATGTAAACATTGTGCAGGCTGTTTATATAGGTAGTGTTCTAAATCACTTGATATATTTTCTATAATACCACCCCAAGGATATCACTAAAGTCTCAAATATCACAAGTTTTGATTAAAGTGTATGTAAACACTAACAAAGAAATTCTCTTATTTATGCCCTTTTGGACTGTTAACCCCTTGCTTCCACAAGAGGATCTAAATGCTGGGAGGCGGAGGCGGAGGCAGACTTTCTGATCATGTGATTGGCTCTCACAGAGGTCACGTGATCAGAAGCTCCTGATTGCAAGTATGCATCAGGAGCTGCCCATGACAGCTTAGTTACTGTACTGACAGCATGCAGTAAGTGTACTCTCAGCACAGAGAAAGCCATTCCCCATGGACACATATGTGCAGGGGCTTAGTGTTAGAACCCACCCGTCCAGGCTCTGTATATATGTTGGTGGTTGCCAGTTAAAGAAACCCCATACCCGCTTAAAAAAAGAAATGCACAATGAAAGGTACTTACATTTAAATCAGAATTATCCCTTTTGCAAGTGATGACTGTCATTGTTGAACTCCTCGGTGCTCTGCCCCACCACCCTATACACTGCAGCTGTAGTCTTTCACCCAATCCTTCTTTGTGTCACTTTGGTATCTTCTCTTATCAACATGGGTCCTTGTACTGCAGCACACCGAAATGGCTCATTGTGCTGCTTCTCATTGTGCTGGCATTTACAGTGCATTTAATTATTATATAAAGATTACAGAGCTGCATTAAAGGAATTCTATTGTGACAGCATACACTTTCCTTTTATAACTTCAGCATTGTAATAGCAATATTAACAATAGTTACATTTGACAATCCTATATATAAACTTACTTCAATGTTATGAGTTCTGCCTGTCTAATGGTTCTTTCCACAACTTCCTGGATTTCCTGCACGCTTTGCAGATTCTTTGCAGCTGTTTACTTTCAATTTCTAAGGACTACATATCCCATGGTCCTTGCTGCCTGCAAGCAGTGATCCCTGTCCTGACTCCGCCTTTTAGCACCTCTGTAGTCCAGAAGGCAGGCTCTGTGAAATCTGTGACACAGCAGGGCCTAATTACAGTCCATTGTGAATACGTGTCACAGAATTCAAGGAAGTAAATGTGTGGGGATCTTCACAACGTAAGTCTACAAACTTCAGGATTGTTCAGATTAATAGGTGTAGGCTAGAAATTATTGAAATACAATGCGGAAAATAATATATGATTTTAAAGTGGTTCTAAAGTCTAGATGCTTTTTACCTTAATGCATTACCTGGGTCCTATCGTTCCAACGCTGTGCCCGGCTGCGGCTCTTCTCTCCCCTCTTCTTCTTCTCAGGCTTTACTAAGAGCAGCGTGATTTATTGGCTCCTACTGCTGTTAGTCAAAAATCCTTATAGGGTGAAGTGTGGCTGAGCCTCACTGTGTATATGGATGCACACAGCCCAGCTTGGGCGTAAGCCAGGACAAATATCCTCTCAGCACATGACTTGCTATGGGGGGTGGGTACTCATAAGAAAAAAGAGGGGACTCCAGAGGAAGAAGTAAGGGACTGTTCTGTGTAATACCGTTGCACAGAGCAGGTAAGTATGTAGGCAGGTTGCCGACAGTGTGAGCCAGACTAGTGTGGCTGCCCAGATTAGGTGCAGTAGGGGTCAACTCTGCTGTGTTTTCCTGCTCACCATGGCGGGCTTTTGGGGTCCAGCCTCCTGTCCTGTGAGATATAAAAGGGCAAGGGTTTGGGTCTCGAGGACGCGGGGGTCCACGGGATAAAGAACAGGAACCTGACAAGGCATGCTGAGAGATATAGTCCCTCTATGGAACACTGGTCTTCGGAGTACACCCAAGTCATGAACTTCTCCCATCGAGGCGTGCCAGCTATTCACAGGGACTTTACCTATGCAGATACCCTGGGGCAGCCACTATTAGTGATAGGTAGGTAAAGCATGTTCCGCAATGTTATGTTTATCATGCTGCACTTTAGTTAAAATTGTTTTACTGCACGAAGCCTGATCCGAAGTTACACAAGGGGTGCATATGGGATCCTGGCGCATACACAGCACATAAAAGGTTCTAGTACCATCACAGCCACAAAAGGTTAACTGCAACCAGTTGATGGCGTGGTACCCGGTAAGGTTACAGGTTCTCCGGTATCGAGGGGGTCCAGTATTATGGCTCCCTCCCTGGCTGTCTGTCTCCGTCGGTCTTCAGAAGTGGACTAGCGTTACCGATAGTTATGGCCTGATCTCTGGGTACAGAGAAGCATTAAGTGAGTACCCATGAGGTCCATGCTATATGCTTGGCGGGACCCCATTCTGTTACCGGAAGTGAGGTAGCATAGGTACGCTGACTGGTGGAGTGGGCATGGCTTTGTGTGTCCCTCCTAATGCAATACAAGCACCAGTTTAAGTGTGTAGGATATGAGACGCTATCCTTGACAAAACTCCACATGACACTACACACAAGTTGCTCATCTTTGCGTTGGAGGACTGCCTTATGGTTAACTTTCACATGACCGCAGCCCTTGTCTGGTCCTGGTACTGATGAGCACACTTTCGGGCAAGGTGTTCTCCCAGTGTTGGAGCAAATGGCCCTTTTTACACCTGGCGTAGCCCAGGAGAACACATCCAGGGGTAGGCCTCTTGTGTGACCCACACTTGGCACCCAACGAGTTAATGGGGGAACACATGGAGGAGGTGTCACCTGCCTATCACAACACGCCTAGCAACATGGTTACATTTAATGAAAGTACAACATTTAGCAACTCACATGGTTGATGATTAAAAGAGGCACATCTAAGTATGCAGGCAACCGGGGTAAAGTGATCCACATAGAACGTCCCCCTCACCGCCGGCTCTCACCGCTATCAGTCTGCAATCGTGACCGGGAAGACTACCCTGCAGTAGAGCCATCTTAAAGCGTGGCTTGAACCGCTCGTGGAAGGGACAACATCAATGGCGGTGAGGAGGATGGTCTATGTGGACAGTTTTACCCTGGATGCCTGCATACTTAGATGTGCCTGTTTTAAGCATCAATATCCATGTGAGATTCTAAATGTTGTACCTTCATTAAATGTAACTATATTTCTACACTTAGAGGTGCCTCTCTTCTATTCTATACTCAGTTGTGACATGACGCTACTCTCATATCAAGACATCGATTGTAAAAAAATTGATTACAAAATTTTGCTTGTCTTGCAAAATGCTCTCAAACCAAGTTACTCTCAAACCAAGGTTTTACTGTATTAGGCCTCGTACACACGGCCGATTTTCTCGGCAAGAACCAGCAAGAAACTTGCTGGCAGAGAGGTCTTGCCGAGTAAATCGGTCGTGTGTACGCGGCTATCGGGTTTCTCGTCGAGAAAACCGACAAGAAACCTCGACGAGAAAATAGAGAACCTGCTCTCTATTTTCTCGTCGAGATTCTCCTCAGCATGTTTCTCGACGAGAAAAGTGAGTGTGTGTACACTTACCTGTCCTCCCGGAAGCCCGCGCATGTTCGAAATGAATTTGACGCATGCGCGGTAGCTTCCTAGGCATACGTAGGGTATACCAAGATGGCGGCGACGTCATCGAATGTGACAAGCGCATGCTCGTCGTAGTCGATGACGTCACCGCGTACGCTCCATTCAAAGAACCGCGGGTTCTTTGAAACGAGCGTGTGTACACTCGGCCAGGACAAGTTTCTTGTCCAAGAATCTCGTCGAAAAAAACGACATGTTTTTTTCAACGAGAATCTCGGCCGTGTGTACGAGGGCTAACATCTTTTATATTTTCATTTAAAAAAATTGCCTTTAGAACCACTTTAAATATTTCCATAAATATGCTTTTATTTGTTCCTTTTTCTGCCTGGAGTTCAGCTTTAGTTATGCTTAAAATTATTTATAACATGCTTAAAACGTAAGTTCACCTTCAGCACCAAAAATCAAATTCCTTCATTAATCATGCCTAACACTGATTTGTGGGGAAGAAAAGTGCAGCTTTTAACATTCGGAAAACTGGAATTAGCAGCTTTACAGGATCCAAATGGTAGGAAAGAAACATCTGTTTACCATTTTGCACAGTGCTTTATATATGTAGGCATCCTTTACAAGATCATAACAAGTTTATTCTTTCAAATGATAAAAGAGGCAAACCTGAAACAAAATATTTTTAGCAACATATAGTACCTTTTACCTGTAGATAGGAGTGCATTAAAATAACTTTATGGGATTTATGTTCCATAAATAAAATACTGTATTTTAAAAAAGGACATTGAAAAACCTAAAAGTGCAGTTAAGCATTGCCATATACAATATTCTGTTATCAGGCTGACACTCTGTACAATAGCACTGATAAGGCAAAGCTTGAAGCTCAGCCAAAATACGTCAGGAAACGAGTGCAGGCCATGTCCATAGAAGGAATGGGAGTACATTGCTGTATTAGGGTTCCCATCCAAATTCATTTTGATATTCCTGGAGTAAGAATTAGGAGTTAAAACAAAAAGAAAAATAATTAGCTGGGTTCACACTATTTCAAATTGCATGCGGGTTTCCCCGCATCCAATTCGCATGTCAGGAGACTGTGACCGGCTCTCAATGAAGACGGTTCACACATCTCCGGGGCAGGTGCGTAAGAGTCCTGTGCGTCTTCTGGTCCATTTCAGGTCCGAACTCAGCCAAAAATTCAGACCAAAATCGGACCTGAAACAGTGAACAGGGGCGCACCGGATCCCTGCTGTGAGCCTCTCCACACGGCAGTGTGAACCCAACCTTAGGCTCGGTTCACACTACTGCGGTGCGCATTTGATACAATTTTCAGTGCGAGCATATAGTGCGACTTTGGTGCAACTTTGAAACTGGTTAGCATATTCTATGGAGCCAAATCTCACTAAAATAGCACCCTGGTTGCACATGAACCTTTTCCAAAGTCACACCACACAGAGTTGCATTGATGTGAATGGGCACCATTGAAAATAATGTGATGATTGCCCTTGCCATGCGATTCTGTGCAACTCAAGTCACAAGAAATTGAACCAGTGTGAACCAGAACTTAAAATGAATACATAATTTCCTTTTAGCCTTACCAGTTATAGAGATTTTTTGTTGACTATATGGTGTTGATTTGCTAAAACCATCTGGTGCAGTTGTGCAAGGTAGCAAATCAGCTTCAAACTTCAGTTTGTTCAGTTAAGCTTTGACAAAAAAACCTAAAAGCTAATTGGTTTGTATTCCGAGTGCTCCAGATTTTGCAATCTCCAGTTTTAGTAAATTTACCCCTATGTATGTACTTAAGCCTGGTACACACTGACAGATGACAGTTCCGGTCGGGAGCCGCTGTACTAACCATGTGATGTCAGCCCAGTGATCTCCCCCGCTGAGCTGATGTGTTTTGACAGGGGGATGGCCCTACACCAGAACACTCCAATCAGCGCTCTCTGCCATTGGCTGAGAGCGCTGATCAGGAGTCGGTCAGTTGCTGGTTTACCAGCATGCACGTCTGACAGAAGCCGGTTGAAAGGCTGGCTTCTGTCGGACAGACCGGCATACACACAGGCAGAATGTCGGCCAGTATTTTTTGTACCGACATTCTGCCCATGTGCACAGGGCTTTAGACTGTCCTCATTTGTTCCCAGTTGCTGACCTTGCCTTTTATTTGACCTTGTTCTCCATCTGACCTCCACCATATCCAACCTCTGCTTCATTCCTGACCCTACCTGTCTTCAATTTAATACTTTAATCCAGTTGACTGACTTTCTGGTAACTGACCCTTGGGCCTGACTCTGTCTATGTTCCTGTCCTATGTCTGTTTGCCTTGACACATTTTTCTTGCCAGTTGACACTAGCAAAGTCATCCCAAGTGTAGCGGGGTCTTAAAAGTTAGTGGGATACACCTGGGGGTAGAGAGACCCAGGTGTGTAATTATGTCAGGGATTAGACCCCTTTTTCTTATTCGTGGAGGATTGGGTCGTGTAATATTCTCTTTGACCAGTGGGTGTCAGTGTACCTACTGGCTCGAGGTAGAATCACTACCACAGTGCTACCCTTCTTTGTCCCTTCCTGGAGATGGTACGGCTGGGGCGGGGAACCCGCCGTGGTGTCGATGGGAGGAGATAAAAGGGGGAGACGCCCTCGCCACGAGGTCTGTCGGGATTCGGAAGGGATCATCTCTTCACGCACCCAGGCACCTTAGGCCTGGGTGCGGGCGGTTCAAGGTTCCGGCCTAGGCGCCCAAGGCCTGGCCGGAACGAAGATGGAGTCCATCCCGGGCACCTTCAGCCTGGGGTGAGGTACTATTAAGGAGGCCTGGGACCCGGTGACTCCGACTGGGTCCCGTGAGGGTGAAGTTGCTCCAGGGTGCCCCTTGCGAGGGGACCCGCATCTGAGGTGAGGAGGCTGGGGGGGGTCACCTGTCCGAAGACCCGGTGTAGTGTCAACCCGGTGACGGATGGGCCTTCAGTAACTCCCTTGGAGGACATCTTCCCCTGATATGGGCTACAGCGCAGCGGAGGAGCTTTCATCAAGACTCCTGCAACCCCTGGTCATAGCACAGGGAGTGTAGGGACTAGGAACCTGTACAGTGCCTCGACCTGCTTCCCCATCGTATCATGCCGTTGCATTTGACTGTATGTGGAGATACGCAATAAACCTGAGTTTGGACTTTGATGGGTGTATGGACTCTGTTGATGGGAACAAAGGGAGATTCTGGCACGGAAGGACTGACCCTCATAACCAGCACACATTTGGCCCGAGGAAAAGATTGATACTGGCCTTCACCTCACCCACATGCATGGGGAGGACATGGGCCGTAGCGCACCTCACTCTGTCGCTCGACATACCCCTAGCTAAAGAGGTCGGGGTGAGGCCGCTACACGTGGGGGCTCGTCCGGGATGAAATGTGTGTTAACCCTGAGGTTTGGAACGGCTGTGTTTGAACTTTGCTGCCCGGAGGAGGTCCGAGCAGGTCGGCCATGTGATTGGCCAAAGTGCATCCCTGTGCTCGAAGTCGTGGAAATTTCCCTGAAAAACCGGGAGAGGCCCATGCAGAAAGAGCGGGAAGAGGGAGGAGTCCAGCCGTGTGACGAACTACATGTGGGGACTTTTGCTGCACTGCGCCACGAGGCACCCCATGACTGCGCAATTCGTGGGAGGAGACTGAAGGAAGCCCGCGAAAACGTGCAAGTCGTGGGAGGAGTCTGGCCACGTGTGGAGATACACGTGGAGACTTCGGCGCGAGGTCAGCGTGTGATGGAGCAGCAAGTGGTCGGAGTGAACTCAGGCTCCCCGTGGATGCCGGTACCTTATCCTTTCAAGATGACTGCATTTGCTGCACCCGTTACAGACACGGGGATAAGGCTCAGGCCCCGAGGACAGTTGGCTCTGTATTCATGCAGAGACACGGAGGCCCTCGGTGTGATCTGTCCCGGATGCTCGGGACTGGTGGTCCAACTAAAGCCATTCAGGCGATGCGAAGCATGCAAGGAGTTTCTTTTTGAGGTTGAACCACACACGGAAAGGCCCGGGCCCTACGCCTCAACTGCATCACAGGAACCGCCACTCCGGAGGGAGAGATCAAAGCCTTTGCGGAGTTTCCCGTGCGCGCTGACCAGGGCGAAGTGACTGCCCAACCAGAGACTGAGAGAGAAAAATCCGAGGACACTGCTTCGGTCACTACAGATTCCCTGCTCCCACCTCCGAAGAGGAAAGTCGGGATGGTACAGGCATCCTATGGTCGTGGTCGAGCTTCACCCCGCCGCTTGCCTGGCCTGGATGGCGCCGGTAGAGAAGAGAGTCCCGGACAACCCAGTTCTTCAGAAGGTCCAGGTGAGCCAGGGGCAGGGACTGTGGTGTTGGTTGGAGGTGTCGGGGGTTCACAGTCGGTGGAGCCCGCAAGGGAGGGTAGCCTTCCGTCTACTAGAGACTACCTTCCCGCTGAGATGTATGACACCTCCGACCTAGAGTCATTGTCAGACTGTGGGGATGACGGAGAGATAGACGAACTGTTTCACCGGAAGGGCTGGGACAGACGCCCACTACCTGTGCTGAGTAAACCGCAGGATTCCCCCATGTCCATAGAAGACAGTACGCTCCGGGTGAAGGCCCCGGAGTTCTCGAGGAAATCTAGTCCTCCGACCAACTTCCCGCATTCAACTACATCACCCGCTCTGATGTTGGGGATGCAGCGTGCTTCGTTGCGGGCACCAAAGACAAAGAAACCCGAGATGGTGAAGGTACCTCGGCACCCGGAGGCCATCGTACAGCCCGGAGAAGGTGAGCGAGATGTGATGCCACCTCTAGCCAGGTTGCAGAGACTTTTCTCCCAGAGAGTCGCCCGTGAATATGGGTGGGAGTACCCCTACTTGCCTCGGGACTTATTGTATGAAGTCGAGGTCCTGCGACCAAGGTGGTATGACGAGTTTGTATGGGAAAAACTTAAAGTACCCCATGCCAGGCGATACCTGTCATGTTCGCCGCTTGTGTCTAAAAAGTTCAAGGACTGCAGAGCTGATTGGAGACTTGGGCGCCATATTCATGCCGATAAGGTGCTCATCTGCCGGAAAGAAGGAGAGGATGTCGAGTATTCGGTGGAAGTGTTTGACGGGCACCTGAAGCCCCTGTTTCTGCCGGATCCAAGGTTCTATTTATAGGAGAAGTGAGCTCCTATCTTGTTGCTGTTGAAACTTTCTGGAAGAGACATTCCCAGACGCCTAGAACTGTGCCCTACTTTTGTTTTGATTTGGGCTTTTCTTTTACTCACTGGAGATTTGGGAGCTGTTGTTTTTTTCTCCCTTTTCTTCATGTGCCAAAGGCAGAGACTTTTGGGGTAGAGTTAGAGTAGGAAAGCAGGAAGAATGAAGATCTCACCAAGTGTCATTACTGCAGCGCTGTCACCAGGTGGCAGTGTTGTGCAACGAATGTTTGAAAATGTTACACATGCATTACTTGCTTATTGGAGTGAGCGGGTCTCTCGGCTGACGGACCCACTCATGCCAAGTTAACCACTTAACGACCGCCCACTGTAAATATACGTCAGCAGAATGGCACCGACAGGCAGAATCACGTATATGTACGTGATTGCCTTTGTATAGTTGGGGGGTCCGATCGGACCCCCCTTCTTTACAGTGAGCGGTCGTTTTACCTTCGGGAGCGATCCGGCATGAGGGGACGGCCGTTCGATTCCGGCCACCCCCTCTCGATCGCTCCCGGCGAATGAGAGAGCTTCCCCTGCCTGCCAGGAAGGAGGAAGTGATGTCATCTCTCCTGGGGCACTCACATATACCGAGCGCCGTACAGGAGAAGATGCCAGGTTAGTACACAGAACAGCACACTGACACCAGGACACATAGGTACATAAATCGCCCCCCAGGCCCCCCCAGCCCCCCCCCGATCACCCCCCAGCCCCCCCAACCCCCAGTCACAGTGTCACTGATTGCAGTGACCATTTATTTAGTGATCACTGCAATCAGTGACATTTGTGACTGTAAAAGTGTCACCAAAGTTTAGTCTTAGGTCCAGTGTAGCCCCCTAACCCCCCCTAATAAAGGTTTAACCCCCTGATCACCCCCCAGATAACCCTTTCACCCCCTATCACCACTGTCACTAAGCAATCATTTTTCTGATCGATGTCTTAGCATCGGTGATGCTGATCGGTAGCCAGTAATTTTTTTTAGGTTCGCCGCAGGTTTTTATAGCGTCGGTACCCCTATATATTACCTAATGAAGGTTTAACCCCCTTGATCGCCCCCCAGGTAACCCTTTCACCCCCTATCACCACTGTCACTAAGTTATAATTTTTCTGATCGATGTCTTAGCGTCGGCGATGATGATCGGTAGCCAGTAATTTTTTTTAGGTTCGCCGCAGGTTTTTATAGCGTCGGGTACCCCCATATATTACCTAATAAAGGTTTAACCCCCTTGATCACCCCCCAGGTAACCCTTTCACCCCCTAGCACCGCCGTGGCTATGCGATCATTTTTCTGATCGATGTCTTAGCGTCGGTGATGCTGATCGGTAGCCAGTAATTTTTTTTAGGTTCGCCGCAGGTTTTTATAGCGTCGGGTACCCCCATATATTACCTAATAAAGGTTTAACCCCCTTGATCGCCCCCCCCAGGTAACCCTTTCACCCCCTATCACCACTGTCACTAAGCGATAATTTTTCTGATCGATGTCTTAGCGTCAGCGATGCTGATCGGTAGCCAGTAATTTTTTTTAGGTTCGCCGCAGGTTTTTATAGCGTCGGGTACCCCCATATATTACCTAATAAAGGTGTAACCCCCTTGATCACCCCCCAGGTAACCCTTTCACCCCCTAGCACCGCCGTCACTATGCGATCATTTTTCTGATCGATGTCTTAGCGTCGGTGATGCTGATCGGTAGCCAGTAATTTTTTTTAGGTTCGCCGCAGGTTTTTATAGCGTCAGGTACCCCCATATATTATCTAATAAAGGTTTAACCCCCTGATCGCCCCCCAGGTAACCCTTCCACCCCCTATCACCACTGTCGCTAAGCAATCGTTTTTATGATCGTTGTCTTAGTGTCGGTGATGCCGATAGGTAGCCAGTAATTTTTTTTTAGGTTCGCCGTCAGGTTTTTATATAGCGTCAGGTACCCCCATATATTACCTAATAAAGGTTTTAACCCCCTAATTGCCCCTAGTTAACCCTTTCACCAGTGATCATCATATAAGTGTTACGGGTGACGCTGGTTAGTTAGTTTGCTTTTTATAGTGTCAGGGCACCCGCCGTATATAACCCAATAAAGGTTTAACCCCCTGATCGCCCGGCGGGTGATATCAGTTAGGTTTTAGCGTCAGAGAGGGTCTGCGTCACACCCCAGGCAGCGTCAGGTTAGTGCCAGTAGCGCTAACACCCACACGTGAAGCATACACCCCCCTTAGTGGTATAGTATCTGATCAGCTCAATATCTGATCTGATCAGATCTATACTAGTGTCCCCAGCAGTTTAGGGTTCCCAAAAATGCACTGTTAGTGGGATCAGCCCAGATACCTGCTAGCACCTGCGTTTTGCCCCTCCGTCCAGCCCAGGCCACCGAAGTGCAGTATCGATCGATCACTGTCACTTGCAAAACACAACACACATAACTGCAGCGTTCGCAGAGACAGGCCTGATCCCTGCGACTCCAGTGCTGTAGGAGGTAATTTCACCACCACAGTTAAAAAAAAAAGCATATATGCCGAAGCATTGGGGCAGCAGGAGCGGAGGAGCGATTTTGCTCCTAATGCCGCGTATATACGGTCGAAATTCCGACGGAGGCTTGCCCGTGGAAAAGTCTGACCATATGTACGCGGCATAACTTTTGCGAGAAGATGCCCCCATGCTTCGGCATATATAAATGGTGCATGTATGCCCATAATTAGAAGTGGGTGGATGAAGGGCGGTATTCTAATGGTGGGCATACCCACCGATCAATCTCTTTTTTTCGTTCAGCCAACAGGCTGCATGAAAAAAAAGATTACAATACATGTCCAACAAGGACCAGCAACGTACTGGTATGTTGCTGGACTTTGAATGTTTATACCAGAATGATGCCTGCGGGTTTAGGTATCATCTTGGTATCATTCTTTTCAGCCAGCGGCCGGCTTTCATGTAAAAGCAATCCTAGTGGCTAATTAGCCTCTGGACTGCTTTTACAAGCAGTGGGAGGGAATGTCCCCCCCCCCCGGATATAAAAAGCGCCATTGGGAAATTGGGAAAGCATTTTATCACACCGATCTTGGTGTGGTCAGATGCTTTGAGGGCAGAGGAAAGATCTAGGGTCCAATAGACCCCAGTTTTTTCAAAAAAGAGTACCTGTCATTACCTATTGCTATCATAGGGGATATTTACATTCCCTGAGATAACAATAAAAGTGATAAAAATAAATAAATATGGAAGCAACAGTTTAAAAATAAAATAAAAAAGCAAAATGAATAATAATAAAAAAAAAAAAAAAAGCACCCCTGTCCTGCCCTGCTCTTGCCCAATGGTCGAACGCAAGCGTCGCTCTGGCGTCATATGTAAACAGCAATTGCACCATGCATGTGAGGTATCACCGCAAAGGTCAGATCGAGGGCAGTAATTTTAGCAGTAGACCTCCTCTGTAAATCTAACAGGGTAACCTGTAAATGCTTTTAAAGGCTTTTAAAAATGTATGTAGTTTGTCGCCAATGCGCGTTTGTGCGAAATTTTAAAGCATGTCGTGTTTGGTATCTATGTACTCGGCCTAAGATCATCTTTTTTATTTCATCAAACATTTGGGCAATATAGTGTGTTTTAGTGCATTAAAATTAAAAAAAGTGTATTTTTTCCCAAAAAAATGCGTTTGAAAAATCGCTGCGCAAATACTGTGTAGAAAAAAAAAAATGCAACACCCACCATTTTATTCTGTAGGGCCTTTGCTTTAAAAATATATATAATGTTTGGGGGTTCAACATAATTTTCTTGCAAAAAAAAATATGTTTTCATGTAAACAAAAAGTGTCAAAAAGGGCTTTGTCTTCAAGTGGTTAGAAGAGTGGATGTAAGCTTCCTAATGTTGTGTATAAAATGCCAGAACAGTTCAAAACCCCCCCAAATGACCCCATTTTGGAAAGTAGACACCCCAAGCTATATACTGAGAGGCATGTCGAGTCCATGGAATATTTTATATGTTGACACAAGTTGCGGAAAAACTAATTTATTTTTTTATTTTTTATTTTTTTTGCACAAAGTTGTCACTAAATGATATATTGCTCAAACATGCCATGGGCATATGTGGAATTACACCCCAAAATACATTCTGTTGCTTCTCCTGAGTACGGGGATACCACATGTGTGAGACTTTTTGGGAGCCTAGCCGCGTACGGGACCCCAAAAACCAATCACCGCCTTCAGGCTTTCTAAGGGTGTCAATTTTTGATTTCACTTCTCACTGCCTATCACAGTTTCGGAGGCCATGGAATGCCCAGATGGCACAAAACCCCCCCAAATGACCCCATTTTGGAAAGTAGACACCCCAAGCTATTTGCTGAGAGGTATTGTGAGTATTTTGCAGATCTCGCTTTTTGTCACAAAGTTTTGAAAATTGAAAAAAAAAAGAAAAAAAAAATGTTCTTTCTTCATTTTCAAAAACAAATGAGAGCTGTAAAATACTCACCATGCCTCTCAGCAAACAGCTTGGGGTGTCTACTTTCCAAAATGGGGTCATTTGGGGGGGTTTTGTGCTATTTTGGCATTTTATGGCCTTCAAAACTGTGATAGGTAGTGAGGAGTGAAATCAAAAATTTGCGCCCTTAGAAATCCTGGAGGCGGTGCTTGGTTTCCGGGGTCCCGTACGTGGCTAGGCTCCTAAAAAGTCCCACACATGTGGTATCCCCGTACTCAGGAGAAGCAGCAGAATGTATTTTGGGGTGCAATTCCACATATAAGCATGGCATGTGTGAGCAATATATCATTTAGTGACAACTTTTTGTAATTTTTTTTTATTTTATTTTTTTTGTCATTATTCAATCACTTGGGACAAAAAAAAAAATATTCAATGGGCTCAACATGCCTCTCAGCAATTTCCTTGGGGTGTCTACTTTCTAAAATGGGGTCATTTGGGGGGGTTTTGTGCTATTTTGGCATTTTATGGCCTTCAAAACTGTGATAGGTAGTGAGGAGTGAAATCAAAAATTTGCGCCCTTAGAAATCCTGAAGGCGGTGCTTGGTTTCCGGGGTCCCGTACGTGGCTAGGCTCCTAAAAAGTCCCACACATGTGGTATCCCCGTACTCAGGAGAAGCAGCAGAATGTATTTTGGGGTGCAATTCCACATATAACCATGGCATGTGTGAGCAATATATCATTTAGTGACAACTTTTTGTAATTTTTTTTTTTTTTTGTCATTATTCAATCACTTGGGACAAAAAAAAAAATATTCAATGGGCTCAACATGCCTCTCAGCAATTTCCTTGGGGTGTCTACTTTCTAAAATGGGGTCATTTGGGGGGGTTTTGTACTGCCCTGTCATTTTAGCACCTCAAGAAATGAGATAGGCAGTCATAAATTAAAAGCTGTGTAAATTCCAGAAAATGTACCCTAGTTTGTAAACGCTATAACTTTTGCGCAAACCGATAAATATACGCTTATTGACATTTTTTTTACTAAAGACATGTGGCTGAATACATTTTGGCCTAAATGTATGACTAAAATTGAGTTTATTCGATTTTTCTTATAACAAAAAGTAGAAAATATCATTTTTTTTCAAAATTTTCGGTCTTTTTCCGTTTATATCGCAAAAAATAAAAATCGCAGAGGCAATCAAATACCATTAAAAGAAAGATCTATTTGTGGGAAGAAAAGGACGCAAATTTCGTTTGGGTACAACATTGCATGTCCGCACAATTTACAGTTAAAGCAGCGCAGTGCAAAATTCTGAATTCACCTCTGGTCCTTTAGCTACCAAATGGTCCGGGGCTTAAGTGGTTAACACAGAGTGTTAGGATGTTGGTTTTTTTTGTTTCCCTTCTGCAGGAGATTCGTCGGTCAAGACTACTGAGTATGGGGTGGTTTTTAGACAGTGACGGGAGGGATTGTATATGTGTACATGACAGATGTTTTATACAAAAGTTCTAATGTTTTATAGTTCCCTTTTCTGTTGAGCAGGTCTTGGCACACACAGTATCCAAAATTTGAGGGATAGCCTCTGGGGCCCACTTCATGTCACCACTCCTTGGGAGACATGAGTGTGCACCTGACGCTGGGGACCAGCGTCAAATCACCAGGGGGAGTGTGTAGCGGGGTCTTAAAAGTTAGTGGGATACACCTGGGGGTAGAGAGACCCAGGTGTGTAATTATGTCAGGGATTAGACCCCTTTTTCTTATTCGTGGAGGATTGGGTGGTGTAATATTCTCTTTGACCAGTGGGTGTCAGTGTACCTACTGGCTCGAGGTAGAATCACTACCACAGTGCTACCCTTCTTTGTCCCTTCCTGGAGATGGTACGGCTGGGGCGGGGAACCCGCCGTGGTGTCGATGGGAGGAGATAAAAGGGGGAGACGCCCTCGCCACGAGGTCTGTCGGGATTCGGAAGGGATCATCTCTTCACGCACCCAGGCACCTTAGGCCTGGGTGCGGGCGGTTCAAGGTTCCGGCCTAGGCGCCCAAGGCCTGGCCGGAACGAAGATGGAGTCCATCCCGGGCACCTTCAGCCTGGGGTGAGGTACTATTAAGGAGGCCTGGGACCCGGTGACTCCGACTGGGTCCCGCGAGGGTGAAGTTGCTCCAGGGCGCCCCTTGCGAGGGGACCCGCATCTGAGGTGAGGAGGCTGGGGGGGGTCACCCGTCCGAAGACCGGGTGTAGTGTCAACCCGGTGACGGATGGGCCTTCAGTAACTCCCTTGGAGGACATCTTCCCCTGATATGGGCTACAGCGCAGTGGAGGAGCTTTCATCAAGACTCCTGCAACCCCTGGTCATAGCACAGGGAGTGTAGGGACTAGGAACCTGTACAGTGCCTCGACCTGCTTCCCCATCGTATCATGCCGTTGCATTTGACTGTATGTGGAGATACGCAATAAACCTGAGTTTGGACTTTGATGGGTGTATGGACTCTGTTGATGGGAACAAAGGGAGATTCTGGCACGGAAGGACTGACCCTCATAACCAGCACACATTTGGCCCGAGGAAAAGATTGATACTGGCCTTCACCTCACCCACATGCATGGGGAGGACATGGGCCATAGCGCACCTCACTCTGTCGCTCGACATACCCCTAGCTAAAGAGGTCGGGGTGAGGCCGCTACACAAGGTTCACTCAATGGCAGTGCTATCCATAGGTGTGTCTGCTGAAGACCAGTTAACCTTACAGTTAGCATCCTTGTCTAGCCATTTGCCATCTTGCTGGTGGTTCAAATCATCTCTTGCCATCCTTGATGCATCAGCATTAAACTTTGTTAGGGTGAGGGATCCTTAGAGAAACTGACAAGAGAAAACCCTTGTTTCAGGTAGGCTGGGGAACTATTGCAAAGTGAGTGTGTGTGTCACACAAATTCTGAACAGGCCAATCCTCCAGAGCTTCCCTTGGTCTTTATCTGATGGCAGAAGTCTTCGGGGGAAAATTGGAGCTGGGGTAGTTAAGGTGAAGGATCCTTTAAGGGACTGACAGAGACACCCCTTGTTTCAGGTAGGCTGGGTTAACGTTAAAAGAAGTTGCTATGTTCCACACAAACACTGCTCCAGCCCTGGGCAGGCTAAATTTTGACAGGTTCACAAGGTCCAAAGTCTTCTGAGAAAATTGAATGTAGGAGTAATAAATTAAGCCCCTTTCACGCGAAAAGTCCGCTCGGATCCGCCTGTCCGTTTTTCAGGAGGATCCGAGCAGGCCATCCATTGACTCCTATGGGCAGATGGATGTCAGGGGAGATGTGTCCGCTGACAGCCATCTGCCATCCAATCCGCTCTAGACAGAAGTATGACGAAATGTCTGCCATCCGTCTTGGCGGATCAGATTGGATGATAGAGATCAGTGGGGCTCTGGCAGGTCCCTCCCCATTTAGTGAGCAAAGACAGACCTGTCATCTGCCGGCTCAGTGGAAATCAACGGAGCGATCTCCCGCTGAGCTGGCGGACTCCGCTGAGCGGATCTGCTCCATGTGAATGGGGCCTTAAGAAGTAGTGGTTTTGAACCATCTCTAAAAGCTTTCTGATTAGGGTTAAAATAGCTACTGAAAGTTGTCAGCTGTGCAACTATGATCTGACAGCCTCAGGCACCTCTCTTGTCTTTCATAAAAACAGGATGCTCTATTTGAGTATTCCTGTTAATCTTTTAGAGACAGGATCTGGAGGCGCTCTCTAACACCTCCCAGCACCCTTTATCAGGGGCAAATATTAGTCATTAGACATTTTCTAATCTTCCTAGTGACTTGTGACTGGCATTTATTATATCTGCAGGTCACCTATGGATACATGAGCATCCAGCTGAATTTTGTCTTCTCACATCTAGGGGTACATTTAGTGTTTGTTATATTGTTTTTTTTTACAATGCCTTCTTTAAAAAAAAAAAGTCCTGCTTTATAATTAAATGTGATTGCTTCTTCAAACATAACGCTGTGATATCATCAATGTAAAAACAAGACTCATAGACAAGAAGGAGGCAATGTTTTCAGAACACGTCAGGCTCCGGGGACTGATATTCTGAGGTTCCATAAGCTATTTCAATTATCTTTGCAGATTTCCGTCTTGGTGGTCCTTTTACAATGACAGTGAAGACTCTGACGATCAGGAAGTTAGAAAGATGTGACGGGTTATAAAGACGAACTTTCAGATGATCTGTTATTTACAAAGTAGAAAAGAAGTTGCATGTTTTTCACTGATGTAGGTCAAGGCTGCCCGAGACTAATACTTACACAACAATTCTTGTATTCATTTTTTTTAATCTCTGATCACAATGTTCATTCAGATCTGGAATTGTTTTTGTTACACTTTGGCCACACACTTGTAGCTGTGGTTTCTTTTTAGAGAATTTCTATAAAAAGCCATTAAAAAAATTAAGCAACGGTGTCAAAAATCTAATTTAAATATCACAAAACCAACATTATATTTAAAGCATATGCTCATATAAATATTAACCAGCCTTGAAAGCTTAAATCTGATTAGTGGTTTGTGTCGTGCATCAGAGAGAGAAAGGCACACAGCACATGCTTCAGGAAGCAGATCCTCCCATTTCACATGCAAAGCTAGGTATACACAAGAATTGTTTTTATGTTCAACCAAGTGAGCCGAACAGAAAAAATAAATGAGAGGTCACTGTTCTAACTAAGAGATGTTAGTGCGGCGATCTGCCCAGCTGAGCTATTGTGTTCTAACAGGGGGACTGTCCCCCCTCTTCTGCTAGAACACACTGATCAGCACTGGCAGCCATTGGCAGGATGTGCTGATCAGATGCTGGTTTTCCAGCATGCTAGTTCAACATTAGACTGGCTTCTGTCAGACAGGCTGCTGTATACACTGGCCAAATGTCAGCAATACTGGCTGATATTCGGCCCGTGTGTACCAGCCTTTAGTAGTTCTATGGAATCTTTGTTAGGATGGACAGTGTGCAAATCTAGTTTACAGCCGATAACAGAGATCTACCAGATCAGTACAGACTGAGTTAATTATGGTAAACCTGACTTCACAGCCCCTCCTAATATTAGATAGAAAGGTAAAACTAGGCAGGGTTCTTATGCAGGTAAGTCACTTTGACTGCATAGGTAAGGGAGGGCTATAAACACTGTCAGGTTTTTTTTTTTTGGTCAACAAAGTCTTTATTGACATTTTCTAAATCTACAAATATAACAATCACCAGTTGTACATTGTATCAAAGACAGATACAAAACAAATAGTTAAAGAGGGAAGGGGAGATATAGTCTGAGGAAGAGGGAGAGGGGAAGCCTGGTTCAAGGTGGAGCTGACCCTGATCTTTCAGGTATTCAGGTACATTTAAATTTGCACTTGTAAAATAAAAGGCATGCAGTATGTTATCCAAGAGCTCAATGTTGCTTGAAAGTAGACTGAAGTGCCTATGGGTATTTAGCCAGGAAGGTAAGAGTAGTCACCTTAGATGTGAAGTTCTAGAAGGCAAAGGTCTTCTAGGTCTACTTGGAAGGCAAAGTAAAGAAAAAAGAGATGCAAGAATGGGAAGGAAAAAGAGAGGGGTTGAGTGAATGAAGGCAGGGGGATGTGGCATAAGGGAACATGGAAGGGGAAAAGCCAAGGCGATGTGGTTGATGGGATGACTTAAGAAGCCTAGGGAAAGCCCCAATTTAAAGCCCCTAATTCAATGCCTTGTATGTCTGGGGGGGGGGGGGGCATACAATCGCATTGTGGTCAATTTGAGGTTTCTGTAAGAAGGCCATAATCTGCTGTTGTGTTTTTCTTTATAACGGAGTCAGCAAGCCCAAGGTATTGCCATCTGTGTCCCATTGAGTTTTCTCTTCATTTCCTATCCTATAGGTAAGTTAATTCCTGGTTGTGACCAGGGTCCCCAATGGCAGATTTACCTTCTATTCCTTTTCTGCTGACTAAATTAGCGATTTTCTTTCAAATTCACTCTCAGTAACAAAAATAAAGAGGACAAACAGAGAGAGTGAATCTCCTTTATGGTGGCACAGACAGCAATAAAAACTTGCCAGTTTTTTTTAATCTATCTCCACTTTATTCAAAACTAAAAAGGGGGTTAGAACATGGAAGTGGTCCAGGATACTCACCATGCCTCACAGAGCCAGTAAAGCCATACTTTGAACCAATGAGGGCCAAGAAGACTGAAATATTTGTATGCAAACTGGTAACACTAGCGCTGTAAAATTATGGCAATATCTGTGCTACACACCAGCGGCTGCACTGATAGATAAATGGGGCAAAAAAGCAAATTTGCATTATCCCACCTACTTACCCATAAGCAGAAACTAAGCTCCTTGTTTTCAGGTTTTGTGTTGGAAGTGAGGACAAGGCAATTTATCTTGCTTATACCATAAAGGAAGCATAATTTAAAAAAAATAATAACTTATTCAATTAACGTGTATGTGAAGGCACTTTATGCTGTCCCTACTAGGCATATTAACCGTCTCTGTTTGTATCAGTGACTATTGTTGCTGAAACAGAAAAAAATAGGGAATTCAAAATTTTTGAGTTGTCAGCAGAGCAAGAGCTGATGGTAAAAAACTTTGGGGAAATTTCCTCTTGTTTCCTGTTATGTGTCCAGAAAATAAAGTGAAGGGATATCTCCCTGTAGGAGAGAGACAGCAAAAAGTAACTTGACAGTGGTTTAACCTTTTTCCTACTCTTTTTCGAATTATAAAAATGTTCTGGCTATTAAAAACCAAATTTTTTCAAACTGAAATAATATTACATTTATCTATAAAAGGTTATCTTACCTACTATATGAGTAACTACTTAATGTTGCTTTCCTGGAAACCAAGTGCTTTTACAGCATATGATTGTTTTCAATGATTATCCAAGCATTAAACCAGCCAACAACACACACCATTACCCTGCACTGAGACTAAGATTAATGAATTAGTCAAACAACAGCTGCCCTAGTTGATAACTCACAAGTACGGTATATCCTTCATATACAGTAACAAGTACATTTAAAAGAGTCTAGGAGAAAGGCTGACTATTCAGACTTTATGTCATTCATCAATAGATTCCTCTATCCAAGCTAAACAGCATGGATGGAGGAATCTTCCCTGCCCAGCTATTGTATTCTAAAGCCTCGTACACACGGCTGGTTTTCTCGGCAAGAAAGCTGCTGGGAGAGCTTGTTGCCGAGAAAACTGTTCATGTGTATGGTTTCTCGTCGGGAAAACTGCCGGGAATCTCAACCAGAAAAATAGAGAACCTGCTCTCTATTTTCCTCGTCGGGACTCTCGGCAGTGTTTCCTGCCAAGAAAACCGTGCGTGTGTACGAGGCTTGTATGCTTACCTGTCCCCAGGTAAGCCCGCGCATGCTCGATGAGACTTTGACGCATGCGCGGTAGCTTACAAGGGTAGTGTAGGGTGTAGCAAGGTGGCGGCGACGGCATCGAATGTGGCAAGCGCATGCTCGTCGTAGTCGATGACGTCACTGCGTTCTTGCCATTCAAAAGAATGGCGGTTCTTTTGAATGGCCGCGTGTACACTCGGCGAGCAAGGCAAGCTTGCCAGGAATCTCGTCCGGAAAACCAACGTTTTTTTCCCGACGAGATTCCCGCCCGTGTATACGAGGCTTGACAGTCAGCACCAAGGTTTGTCAGCATGCCTGAACAGTGACTTCATCTAATTGGATGGACAATTTTCCACCTAGCTCATTTGATTTTTCAGTCAAAGTTTGTCATGCCAGGTAGTACCAACAGAGCCAAATTTCAGCCGATTCATCAGGAATTGGAATAAATTTGAGCCATGTATGGCTAACAAAATAAGAGACTTGCCATGACTTACCTCCTTGTAAAAATGCCAGCTTGTTGACTGTTATGCTAAGCTATTGGCTTTAATACCACCCAAATTACTGACACAGAGCAAATATGTAGATTTGTAAAGTAAAAGAAAATTTTGAAGTCTTTATATTTATTTATATTTCCTTATTCTATTCAGTGGCTTGAAGTATGAAAGAAAGGAGGTTGGACAGCCAGGCAACTAGCATTTAAAGAAGTAGAGGGCAGCAAGCCACCTTGTTTCTCTCATGTTTGACTTCCTTTACTAAATACATTTTGTCTAATTAAAAGGTAGGCTAAAATTTGAGAATGAGCAACTGTGGAAATCACAATCAAGTATTGGAGATCCATGAAAATGGTGAGTGTGTGCCCATTCCCTACTTTACCATGCTGGGAGACTGCACACATATTTCAGGGGTGATTAGTTACTGTCTACTCTAGCCTTTCTCAACTAGGGTTACTCCAAAGTATGCTAGAGATTCCTTGAGAGATGACCAATTTTGGCCTTCCTGGAATCATCTCAAGTAACCACTGACACTAATGAACATTTTTGACCATCAATGGAAGGAGCATATTTCCCAATGATCACCACTGTAATAGGATTCTTCCCCTATTGACCATCAGTGTAAGGGGGCCACTATTCCAATGACCAACAATATAAGGTGGTCCTTCTTTCACTGACCACCAATCTAAGGGGCGTTTCTTTACTGACCACCAGGTGTCAAATACTTTAAGCACACCCCATTATTTTATTTATTCTAGTTATATCTCAACTTACTGTTCCCAACAAAGTACCTTGAGGTGTAGATATAGAAATTATTAGCAGGGCTTCCATGAGATCCAAAAGTTATTTCAAGGGTTTTTTCGCATTTTAAAGGTTGAGAAAGACTGGTCAATTCTATTATACTGTGAATCTGTTACAATGTTTTTTACCTGGATATCCTGCCAGTAACAGCACTTCCTATTGCCAATTGGAAACTCAAAGCCACTACCTTGCAATTGGCAGCAGCCTTGTCAGCCTGCTGAGCTTCTTTGACTGTTTGGGTTCCAATCGGGTCTGCAGGGGGCAAGCGTAGATCTAATAAGCAGCCCTATGGCCAACTTAAAAAATGTGCATGGCTGGCAGCCAACACTGCTGCTACATGCAAGGTAGTGACTTGGGTTTTAAGAAAAACTTCCTATAGCAGTAAATGGCAGAATCTCCAGGTTAGAAACATTGCAAAAAAAAGAAAAAACACACTAAAAATTATTTTCTTAAGGAAACTATATACAGTATCTCACAAAAGGGAGTACACCCCTCACATTTTTGTAAATATTTTATTATATCTTTTCATGTGACAACACTGAAGAAATTACACTTTGCTACAATGTAAAGTAGTTAGTGTACAGCTTGTATAACAGTGTAAATTTGCTGTCCCCTCAAAATAACTCAACACTCAGCCATTAATGTCTAAACCGCTGGCAACAAAAGTGAGTACACCCCTAAGTGAAAATGTTCAAATTGGGCCCAGTTAGCCATTTTCCGTCCCCAGGTGACATGTGACTCGTTAGTGTCACAAGGTCTCAGGTGTGAATGGAAGCAGGTGTGTTAAATTTGGTGTTACCGCTCTCACTCTCTCATACTGGTGACTGGAAGAGTGCTGCCAGCATTGCTGCAGAGTTTGAAGGGGTGGGGGGTCAGCCTGTCAGTGCTCAGACCATACGCCGCGCACTGCATCAAATTGGTCTGCATTGCTGTCATGTCAGAAGGAAGCCTCTTCTACAGATTATGCACAAGAAAGCCTGCAAACAGTTTGCTGAAGACAAGCAGACTAAGAACATGGATTACTGGAACCATGTCCTGTGGTCTGATGAGACCAACATAAACTTATTTGGTTCAGATGGTGTCAAGCATCTGTCGCAGCAACCAGGTGAGGAGTACAAAGACAAGTGTGCCTTTCCTACAGGCAAGCATGGTGGTGGGAGTGTCATGGTCTGGGGCTGCATGAGTGCTACCGGCACTGGGGAGCTACAGTTCATTGAGGGAATAATGAATGCCAACATGTACTGTGACTTACTAAAGCAGAGCATGATCCTCTTCCTTCAGAGACTGGGCCGCAGGGCAGTATTCCAACATGATAACGACCCCAAACATACCTCCAAGATGACCACTGCCTTGCTAAAGAAGCTGAGGGTAAAGGTGATGAACTGGCCAAGCATGTCTCCAGACTTAAACCCTATTGAGCATCTGTAGGGCATCCTCAAATGGAAGTTGGAGGAGCACAAAGTCTCTAACATCCACCAGCTCCGCAATGTCGTCAAGGAGGAGTGGAAGAGGACTCCAGCAACCTTTAAAGCTCTGGTGAACTCCATGCCCAAGAGTTAAGTTAAGGCAGTGCTGGAAAATAATGGTGGTCACACAAAATATTGACACTTTGGGCTCAATTTGGACATTTTCACTTAGGGGTGTACTCACTTTTGTTGCCAGCGATTTAGACATTAATGGCTGTGTGTTGAGTTATTTTGAGGGGACAGCAAATTTTCACTGTTATACAAGCTGCACACTCACTACTTTACATTGTAGCAAAGTTTAATTTCTTCAGTGTTGTCACATGGAAAGTTATAATAAAATATTTATAAAAATGTGAGTGGTGTACTCACTTTTGTGAGATACTGTACATTAAGGCATGATGCCAAGAATACTAGAAAATAGCTTTTGGTTTTGGACTCACCTTAAGCAAATGAAAATGTAAGCAAATGCAGTATAAAAGGATTTTCACCTAGAAAGGTGTTAAACGTGTAAGGCCCTGGGGTTTAGTCAGGGAGCTCCTCACCAAATTCCTTGTCAGGAGTAGCTACTGTAGATAGTTGATAGGGATTCATTGATTTCTCCCTAAGTTTGGTCTTGTTGTACTTTTCTTTTCTGCCACTAGGTGGCCAGGCATTTGGTGGCATTAGATGTGAGAAGGACATTTCAAGGTCAAGTTATAGGTATTTGGGATATCTCAGCCAATGGGCAGGGTTTTCTTGGATCCCTTGGCCTGCTGGGAGAACCTATATATTCGGATGGAGTCAGGTGATCTATGTTCTGTGCCTCCCGGACTGCCATCTGGGTGGACATGTGTCGTCTGCCCCGAGCTGCTAGGCCAGAGATTGGGCCTATCCTGGGAACATCTGGCTGCCAGGCTGTGTGAGGGCCTATCCAGAAGTAAGAGGGCAGTACAGGGTTGGGACTGCGGCTTGCAGTCCAACCAAAAGTGACGGTTCTGCCAGCAGGTGAACCTGTCGAGTTCGGAGGTAGAAGTGAAGCTGGCACCACTAAGGGACCAACCACCTATAACAGAGACCACAGTGAGTAACTGAAGCAAGTACCGGAGCAACATTCTCAACGAACAGTCACAGTGGAGAATCAGAAAACTTCAGTCAGAAACCCAACCAGCGGAGGTGTCAAGCCAGGGACCGAGCCGGTTAGCAGGGGTGAAGCTTGAAAGGTATCTGGAGTGCCAAGCAAGGGACCCAGCAGGGAAGCGTAGGTGACGCTTGAGAGAGATACCACCGCAAAAGCCTTGAGGAGCTCATGGGATTCAGAGTCAGTGAATCAGAGAGTCCAGTGAGAGACTAGGAGCTCAAGGGGCTGAAGAGCTACAAGTGGACATTGTAGTGAAGTTGATAGAACTGTTGAACTTTGTGTTAGGAACTGTTAAATACTGTTGCCTTAGGGGACAGCCAACCTGCACATGCAGAAGTGGCACCTTGCTGGGGCCTTTCCCTGTACGGCTGTCTTCCTTTTAAAGTCTCGGTGTCTGCCTATTAAAGTTGCAACCACTTAAATGTGTGTCCTGACCCTAACCCTCTTTCCTTTGCAAAATATAAAAAAGACTGTTAAAATAGCGGTCTGTGGCCTCAAAGGTTCTCATTAGACTGGAAGAGGTTAGAGTTTCTGCTACAAACGATTTTACCAGAGCTGGGCTTTAACCTAGAACTGGCATATTTTTTAGATAATTTAGATACTCGTGAATATTTTCTCATTTTCTGCTTAATTTCTGACGTAAATAGCTAAAGTTGTCCTTTCCAGTACACTTCCACACTTGTCCAGGGGCACACTTTCTCTACAGTCACTTTATGACTTCTCTTTAGAGATCAAGCAACCTAAACACATACCAAGAAGAAACTCTAGTGCCAGTCTATCTACACCACTAGAAAAAAAAGCCACATTTACCAGATGTTATTTGACCTTACGCTATACGAGTATAGGTCAGGCAGCATACAGTCACCAATGGCAGTCACATAGCCTATAGATCCTGGAGAACCATCTCTCTATCTCTCAAACACAAGTATCGTCAGCATAGGCGTGCGCACAGGGTGTGCCAGGTGTGCCCAGGCACACCCTAATCAGTGCAGATTCCCCCTGCTGCCCGGTGTCTCCTCCCACAGCATGGCTGGCTTCCCTTCTCTTCCATTGGCTACTGCAGTGGGCACACATAGATGATATTTCAGGATGAGTGGGGGAAGAGGTAATGTCATTTACTGGCCCCTTCCCTTTCTGAATGAACACAGCGAGAGATCGGTACCGTGTTTTTGAGCTTTCAGGTGCACACCCTAATGCAATACCTATGATCGTCAGAATGACAGCATGTATCAGAGAGACAAAAAGGCAATAAAATCAGGCAGAGTTACATACCAGATAGCTGCAGCCAAGGTGTCACCTCTGGGAACAGCCGTGCATTTAGCGGGGCAACAATCCCAATGCCAGCCATAACACCCACGCAAGAAGTCTATTTACAGCGGGGTCTGTACCTAGGGAGCAACAGGTGGATGGCCACAAGTTTATTGCAGCCAGATAAGGGGTGCTTGGTCCTACTAGGTGACGAGGAAAAGAGAGGAACTCCGGCCTGAGGGCGGGAGTCAAATTTATGAGTTAGGTCCTGCAGGTGGGGGTATGGGTGGAGGATACCCAGTAGTAGGCTGACATGAAGTTGCCAGGAAATAAATGTAGCTTAATTTCAACATCATTCTTGCTGCACCTAACGCAGTTTGTCATCTGTTGAGTGTAGTTTTGAAGCAACTTGCAAGCAGCTCAGAAGCATTTGTAAAGGTGAAAAACACTCCAATAACTGTCCCCACCTTCTTAACCACTTGCCCTTCGGAAGATTTTACCAGGCCATTTTTTTCTATTCGGCACTGAGGTACTTTAACTGACAATTGCGCGGTCATGAAACACTGTACACAATCAAAATGTATATCTTTTTTTTTTCACACAAATAGAGCTTTCTTTTGGTGGTACTTGATCACCACTGGGATTTTATTTTTTGCGATATAAATAAAAAAAGACTAACAATTTTGAAAAAAATATATTTTTTACTTTCTGTCTAAAACATATCCAATAAAAAATGTTTTAAAAATCAAATTGCTTCATAAATTTTTGCCAAAGTGTATTTCGCTACATGTCTTTGATTAAAAAAATCCCAATAAGTGTATATTGATTGGTTTGTCTGACCATTATAGCGTCTACAAACTATGGGATATATACTGAAATTTTTTTAATCTTTTTTTTTTTAATATTTCTAATGGCGGTGAGCAACGATTTATGATGGGACTGTGATAGTGACACTAACTGACACTGGGGGGAACTGACTAACTGCCACTGAGATCACCAGTGACATTAATACAGTGATATATATGGTGGGATATCTGCGCTAAACCCCTAATATAAAGAATATATATATGCGTGTAAAAAGTAAATATATATATACATGATACATGATATATATATATATGTGTGTGTGTGTGAAAAAAAGGAACTATTTTGGTTAACGCAATTTTTTGTTACACACATTAATACAGTGATCAGTGCTAATAATATGCACTGCCACTGTACTAATGACACTGGGTAGGAAGGGGTTAACATCTAAGACAATCAAAGGGTTAAATGTGTGCCTAACTATGTGTAATGTGTGTGATATGTGCTGCTTTTGCTTTTTCTTACTTTTGCTTAGCAGGGAAAAAAACAGCAAGATCCCGTCAGTGAACAGAGCTCTGAATTGTTTACAACCACAGAGCTTTGTTCCATTAATCACTGGGCCGATCAACGGGTGCTGGTGGGCAATCATTGGTTGAGACCCCTCGATCGGCTTGTGCTGTGATGAAACACAGCAGAGCTGGGCGGGTGGGTGCGTGGATCACATACTAGATACGTGATCCAGTGCAGGGAGGCTGCTTTACCACCGCACATGTAAGTTCGGTCGGCAAGCGGTTAAACACTTACATGACTCCTCTTATTGACCCAACGCTGTCCCTGGCCACAGCACTGCTCCTCTCTCTTCCTGGCGTGACAGTGAGAGCAGTAGGAGCCATAGGTTCCTGCCGCTATCAGTCGAACACACAGCCCAGTGTGTGTGTGAATGCACACAGCCCAGCTTGAGAGCCCACCCACAAGGTTCCCGCTGGAGGGAGGAGCGGAGAGCACCGGTGGAGGACTCTAGAAGATATTTCTGCACAGAGAAGGTAAGTATAACATCTTTTTTATTTTAATTTAAAAAAAATAGCCTTTGCTATCACTTTAAAAAAAAACATCAGCCTGTTATAACGAATTCAGAAGTCAAAGTAACTCAAAAGCTTGCACCATTTGACTTGCTTCTGATGCTGAAGCCTGTGTACATGAACTTGTGAAGTGTAATAATTTTTTTTTCCATTTTGAATAGAATAAGGAAGGGTTATTAAAGTGAGGGAATCCCTGGTTGTCACCAGGGTCACCAGAACTAGGCTCCCTATTGGAAGATTTCCCCTCTATTCCTATTCTGGGGACAAACCAAAATTTAGCATTTTCTTTCAATTTCACTTATGTTGATAAGCAGAATGAATAGGGAGGATAACAGCAATACAAGCCCCACAAGTGTTCTAATCTCTCTCCACTCTGTCCAAAAGAATAAAAAGTTTTTCCTTTAACCACTTTCTGACATATATAACTTACGGCGGCAAGGCGGCTCTCTGCCCTAGATCACGTACTAGGTCCCGCTATAAGTCGCCGATCGCCGTCATTACTAGTAAAAAAAATATATAATAAATATTCCAGCATATATACATACCATGGTTTGTAGACGCTATAACTTTTGCACAAATCAATCAATATACGCTTGTTGAAATACATTTTTACCAAAAAAATATGTAGCAAAATTTATGAAGAAATTAAATTTTTTATTGGATATGTTTTATAGCAGAAATAAAAAAATAATTTTTTTTTTTTTTTTTTTTTTTTTTAATTGTCGGTCTTTTCTTGTTTATAGTGCAAAAAAATTAAGAACGCAGAGGCAATCAAATACCACCAAAAGAAATCTTTATTTGTGGGGGAAAAAAAGACAAAAATTGTATTTGTGTACTACGTTGCACGACCGCGATTTTCAGTTAAAGTAACGCAGTGCCGTATCGCAAAAAATGACCTGGTAATGAAGGGGGGTGAATCTTCCAGAGGTCAAGTGGTTAATTATACTTTAAGGTTTAAAAGTTACTTACAGAGCAGTTTTGTTTGCTATAGAATGACAGAGAACATCACAATCAGTGAGCTGTTCCTATAACCTTCGGAGAAGGAGACAGAAATCCCTGATCTTCTGGTGCTTCCCACCCACCAGTATGCAGGAAAACTTTAAGAGAACTTGGTCGGTGGGTGATATCATAAATGACTGTTTCTTGCAGGACATGGCAAATTTATCTATTACAAATCAAAAGTTCAGGAGATGGTATAATTCATCAGGTAATGTATAAAAACAATTTATTAGAACCCTCCTAGGTATTCCACTAACAGCACTTAGCCCAATTATATGCATCCTTTGAAATTATAATACTAAACAGTGGCTTGCTTTATATGAAGCAAGGCTTTGATTCCAGTCATGCCTCTCTCAGACTTTCCCACACAGCACCTTAATGTCTGCTTTACTCCCAGAATATCAGGAGTTGCAGGAATGTGACCCTTTCACCTTTACTATGCAGGAAGGATTCAGAGAACCCCGTGCCAAGGCACCAAAACCGATCCCCTGCCCTGTACAGGAGCTAAGTATGCCAAGCATGCCCTTCTGCTCTTCTGTAATAATAGTGATGGTAAAGAACCACTCAACCAAAATGATTGTATAAAATAATAACAGGAGAATTGCAGACAAGGTACAAGAAGAACAATGTATAAAGGGGGACTATATATATATATGTCTTTCTGCTTTTTTCTTTAAACAGCATTTATGGAAGGAAAAAAACAGGTTTCTTTAAACGTTTGATACCCCCCAATTTTTTGTTTTTATCCTGTTCCCTTAGAGCAGTGGCTCTCAACCTGGGGGCCGGGACCCCTCGGGGGTCGAATGACAATTTGCTAGGGGTCACCGCATCCTGGGCTGCTCCTGAAGCCAGCACTGCTCTCCCAGCCTTTTGGAGCCTGTGGCCACCCAGCTAGGCTGTTCCTGGAGCCCGCGGCCGCCCACTCAGCCTCTTCGCAGCCGCCCATTCAGTTCACGGCATGGCTGGAGGGCAGGGACTAGAGGTCCGCTGACTGGTGAGGAATGTGAAGTGGGAGGGGCTGAAGAAGACCCTTTCTCCTGATTTTGGCATAGGTGTCACTGCTGCGAGACACCACAAAGTCAGCGACACAGTGAAGCCGGAGACAAAGTGAGTAACATTGCCTGTGATTAGAGTTGTCATTGAAAGTCCCCACTACAGTTATCAGATCAGCAGATAACCTTGATCAAGAGCACCTAAGTTGGCTGATCAGAACTCCCCACCCCCCACCAGCACTGCCACTGATCCCACCCCCCACCAGCACTGCCACTCATCCCATTCCCCCCACCCCCCCCCCCCCCCACCAAGGAGTAAGAGAAGGGAAATAGGGGGAGGAACAAAGAAAAAGGGAGAGAAAGAATAAGAGAAAGAACAAGAAAGATGGCTAGAGAGAGGGATGGGGAAAATAACAAGAAATTAGGATATAGAGAGATAACAGGGAAAGAAAGTAGAACAAAGAGAAAGAGTGGTATATCCTAAAATGTACCATAGGGCGTTCTAATACTGTACGAGTGGAAGGGACTCAGGGACCGCTATATATCCGTGGGTTAGGGGCGCAAGTTACTTGTCTTGCCGTGAGAGCTGACAACCCACGCTACGAAAATAATTTTACTGTTAGGGATCCCCACAACTTGGGAAATTTTATCAAGGGGTCACGGCACTAGAAAGGTTGAGAACCACTGCATTAGAGCATGAATAACAGCACAGTGCTTGTGCTGTGTAATTTGGCCCGCTGAATAACCTAAAAAACCTGTCTGATCCTGCCCAGTTCTGCCTTCCCCCCTGTAAACTGACCACGGTTTATCTTGGCTGCTGAGTCCTGACACCGTGGTCAGTTTACGTGCCTCCATCATCCGCAGCTCTCCTCTGTCCTCCTTTCCACCGTCCTCTCCCCCTCCCCTCCCTGCCTGTCAGCTCTGTCCACTCCCTAGCCCTCCCCTCCTGCTGCTATTAATGCTACAGTATAACCATACAATCCCCTCTGTAAAACAACATTATGTGTCCCAGTGTCTGTTTTATATACAAAAAAAGATTCTGTTTTCTACCTTATCTCACAGTGTCTCCCGGTGCTCACTTGAGCGCTCATCTCTCTCTCTCCTCTCTCCACCCCAGCTGACGTCAGCGGGAGTGCTTGGGTCCTCCCGCTATAGCTGTCAGCCAGGGAGAGGAGAGAGCCGAGGAGCCATGTGGGCTTTGGGAGACACTCTGATATGAGGTAAAAATCTGATTTTTTTTATATAACACAGACACTGGGACACATAATATTATTTTACAGAGTGGATTGTATGGTTATACTGTATTGGGTTAACAACCACTTTAAGGCCTGTACTAGGGAATGCAGCCTGTGTATGACATGGTGCTGCCACATAGGGCAGTACTTATACTTCATCCCCCACACCCAAACTGTCTTATGTCACCCCACTTCTACTTCTTAGGAGCCAATTTATAATGCAGAGGCTGTAAAGAAAAAAACTATTATCTGGTATATTTTATATAGGTTAGCAGTAAAGAATAATGGGGTTGATTTACTAAAATTGGGGAATGCAAAATCTGGTGCAGCTGTGCATGATAGCCAATCAGCTTCTAACTTCAGCTTGTTCAATAACGATTTGCCAAAAAAAAACTGGAAGCTGATTGGTTACTATGCAGATCTGCACCAAATTTTGCACTCTCCAGTATTAGTAGTCAACCCCAATGACAGTTCTTGTAGGCACTGATTTAAGGAAATGCAACAGCTTGGGCTTACACTGTGTCACCATGCTTGGGTCTGTTTTACAGAAGGATGGCTTCTGCTAGAGTGGTGGCAGTTGGCGGTGCACTGGGATGGTACTATACTGTTGCTGGGAAGAGCCCCATGTACTATTCCGGTTACCAGGATGCTGCAGGTCACCCTATATATAGGGTTCTACGCCTAGATGGCTGTCTGAGATCTCAATAGATTTTGGTGTACAATCAGAGAACTATCTTCCCTGGAATCCACAAGGGAACAACTGCCTCAACAGACTCTACTTCACCTGTAACATTGGCACAGTTCCACCTACACTTTAGAGGAAAACCTGCACCCTCTTACAGACATACCGCAATGTGTAGCCTCCAGCACAATGCTGCAGAGACAATTTTGCAATTGGAGGAGAAGCTAGTCACATGACTTTGACAGATCACATGACAAGGCTCTCCTCCTTCTAGCGTTTTTCCTATTCATCTCTTTGAATGGGGCTTTGCTTGAACCCTCTTAAGCTTGACTCCCTAAGCAAGTGACGTGTAATGAACATTTGTAAATCTAATTTTTTTTTCTAAATAGTCATATGACTGTATTCAATTCTGCTTTTTAAGACCCATAAGATAGAGAAATTCAACCTATTAGAAGCTACATCTTCTGTCTTCATAAAGGACATTCCACTGGCTTCCAATGATCTTAAAGTGGGGCAAAGCAATGTGATCATTTTAATGTAGTCCTCCCTAGCAGGATATACTTACTTTACTTTAGCTCCCCACCCCTCTGTTCAGTTGCTGGGATTAGGCGAAAGTCTTGGATAAGTTATAAGTCTCCAGGGTAGTAGTTTACACAGGGCTATGGAATCCACAAGTGATAGCGCCATCTTCTTACCCACTAATGTCATATAGCCAAGTCAAATGTTGCACCATACCTGGAAGTACTAAGGATTTCCTTCTGCTCCTGGTGCTGAACAGAGAAAACAGAGAAAGACACAGGTTACCTTTAAAGAAGGGCAGGGAAAGAAAGAGACTGAGATCAGCTTACCAACATATCATCTCTCCAAGCTTCAGAAGACACAATGAATAATTAATGGATTATATTTAGAGATTCAAACAGCTTTGCAATTGTGAACTGTGGAAAAACATTTGTTTAGACCAGCCTTTCTCAATTTGTTTAATATGGAGGAACCCTTGAAAAAATATTCCGGTCTCAGGGAACACCTGTTAAAAATTACTTCAGCTATAGCTCACTGTACATTAATGTGATTGCCAAGCAGAAGAATGTCCCTCCCATTTGTGGTCAGTGGGATTAATCCAGATAGCTAAAAAGTTCATTGGTTTTACGCTAGGTTAACACCTATGCGTTTTTGCGGGCCGCGTTTGCTGGGGCATGGCAGCCTATTCAAATGAATGGGCTGCCTTGCCTGCATCTTTTTAAATATGTGGCCGCAACGAAATCGCATGGTCTCTTTGACCATGTGATTCACTGGGTCCTGCGGTTCCCTCACACTCACTGCGATTTTGCATGCGTGGGGTGCCATTCAGAATGAATGTCAGTTTCTCGCATTTTCGCAGAGCAGTGCGTTTTCACTGCGGTTGGTTACGAGTTTGGGAATCGCTGCGATTCCCGCACACACAGCCACACGCAGAAGTGTGAACCTAGTCTTTGGGGCATGGAACCCGAGTTGGGAAAGGCTGGTTTGGAATGACCTGGCAAACCAGCAGGTGAATTAAGGCTTGTTCTTACGTGCGGCAGCCCTTGCCGCCCCTCTGAAAAGCGATCTGTCATGGATCATTTTTGAGGAAATATGACAGGCAGTGAGGGGGCAATATTTAGCTTCTTCACCACCTATTTGGACCCTAAAAAGCCACCATGCCACTGCTGCATGCAGTGCACGTGGTTGCAGCACAGCCCCCATACACTTTAATGGCTCAAGTTAAGCGGCAGTACCACCCAACATTTGGTTTCATTTTGTGCTGTGAAGCAAAGCATGTGTACAGCTCTGAGCAATTGCATCTCCCTATTCAGATGGGAGGAGGAAAAGGCTGTAGAATTGCAGCTCAACTGCCTGCTTTTACTGCCCCTGGGGCAGTAAAAGCCACACATCTGATCGAGCCCTAACTAGTCAGCAGTCAGCACACAAAACTGTAAAAACATTTTCAGGTGGGGCCTTTAGAAACATTAGCAATGGTTCAGGGAATATAAATGAGGTGTCTAGCATACTTTAATAGTAACAAATTAGCCAAGTGGGACTTTGTACACAGAATGTATTGTAGTTAAATCATTTCACATTTGATACTAAATATATAATCACAGCATAATTTATCTGAGCAGAGAATTCATCTGTTCAGATTGATGTGGAGTTCTCCATGGCAGATGTATACTGGTATTCATTTTATACCCGAGCCGTGAACAGACAGAGCTCTATGTTCTCTCATTTCTATATCTGATTATCCAGAACAGGCTACATCCCTCTTATATTTTTATCTCTGAAATGGCTGCTGAGCTATAAAAAAAAGTCAGGGTCATGTAAGGCGCAGAGAATTTCATTGCCCTCCAAGGTCTTTGTGAAATGATTTTCATTAAACATGGCAGTTGGATCCGGCCAGTCTGCACCCTCGGGCACCAGAAATCGCTCGTATGGGGGTGGGCAAGGGCAGCAATGATTAGAAATTAAAATAAGGTCATTAAAATAAACAAGGGGAAGTGTGCTGTGTGTGTACTGGAGAGAGTTATAGCAGATATGGCCTGTAAAATGTGCTTGGTAAAATGTATTCACTTCAGTTTCATTTTGCTATATATACAATATTTTTTTAAATTCTGCTTATTATTTTATTATTATTATGTAGAGATGCACAGGATACAAGTACCGATACTTATTTTTTTAGTACTCGCCGATACCAATTACCGATACCTACTGCAACTGTTTTGTTTACACTTCAGTTGTCAGAAACGCTACAAAGCATTGAAAAGTTATTTACAAGTGAAATCATTTTTTTTTTTTTAATTGTGTCTTTTTCAATGTGAAATGTGTAAATATATGTTAAAGGTGTAAAAATATTAATTAACAAAGCAAACAAAAAAAAGTTTGCATTATTAATAGTTTATAAAATAGAAGTGAACAAAAAAAGAGGTCAGCAGGAAAATAATAATTAAATGGAGTTGGACAATAAGGAAATAATTAGGGCTGATTAGAGTAAATTATGGGTTAATAAGGGGTTAAAAAGAATAACATTTAATTAAAAAAATATTTTTATAACTTGACAGGTTGCTTTAAATCTGCAGATCGAAGTTCATCCCTTTGATCTGTAGATGAATAAACAGAAAGATACAAAAAGAACAATGTTTCTTTCTATTTTTCTGTTTCAGTGGCTGAGCAATGTTGTTGATAAACATTGCACGACTGCTTTTTTTTTTAACAGCTCCAATAGCCGGGACTGGACTTCATTTACACTTCAGCTGTCAATAGGGGAACCCTACTTACAGCTGAATGAGTGATCGGTTGTTAAGGACCCCTGTACCTTAACAACCGATAATTGCTGCCTTTTTTTTTACATTTCAGCTGTCAGTGGGGGAATTCCACTGACAGCTGAAAGAACCGAGCCTGAAAGTATCGGTTTCAGGTATCGAAGCATTAGCATGAGTACCAATATTTTTGTAAATGTATTGGTGCAACCCTAGTACAAAGCATTAAAAAGTTATTTACAAATAAAATAAATGTTTTTTTTTTGTTTCCGCGTTTGTCAATGTGAAGCGTGTAAATTTATGTTAAAGGTGTAAAAATATTAATGAACAAAGCAAACAAAAAAAAGTTTTAATTATTAATAGTTTATAAAATAGAAGTGAACAAAAAAATTCAGCAGGATAATAATAATAATATTTAAATATAATAAATAATAATTAAATGGAGATTGGAGAAGGAGAATACCACTGACAGCTGAAAGAACCGAGCCTGAAAATGCTTAGTATCAGCACCGATATCGATATCGGTGCAACCCTACTATTAATGTAGCAAGGTGTTACTTTTGCACGTAGCTTATGGACTACAGTTTGTGATTAATAAGAACTTAGTTCCTTTTTGTTGTCCGTTTGTATCATACTGCTGCAATTTGTTTGGTTCAGCTATGATGAGAAACAATGCATGACGGACCTTGTGGTGCGGAGAGATAGAGACTCTATTGCTGTGGGTCAGGAGTAGACTACAAGGCCCACAACGCCCCTGTGCTGCCAGGGTGCGTGTCGCGACGCACAGCCTGCTGGGAGAACTTATTTAAGACAAGGCGGGGCTTGTGGTCGGTCTCTTGGGATGCCATCTTGCAACAGGCAAGAGGCCTGCAGCGAGGGTGCTTAGGCCGGAGAAGCCTGGGCCTAAAGTGACGGAGACCGGATCGCCTGTCGGAGGGATTCCTGCCACAGCCCTGCTGATCGAACCAGGGAGAGGGACCGCTTTACACTCCTCAGCATCCAGAGTCACCTATCCACCGACGCCTTGTGAGCGGCTAAGCGGAGGACCAGGGATCACGACCCTTCCAGAGGCTGAGAACCAAGAGGGCCCAAACGGAGCACTCCAGCGAGGCGAGGCCTCATGTGGTGAGAGGGCACCTGCCCACCAACATAACTAACTGTGTCGCAGGAAGGTGACTTCCATAGTTTTACTTATACTTGCTGGAAACTACAGTGCCTTAAGTGGAGACACGCTACATTCAGGAGAGATCTAGCGCTTTGGGAAGGATCAGCATTTCACTTGCCCTTACACCACACATGTTAAGTGTTCAATCTTTCTTTACCCTTTTTGTTGGATAACAAGTACTCAAGTGCACCAACAAAAGCTAATGAAGATTACTGGAAACTTCTAGGAACAATCATCAGTTCCGCTCACTGACTAGGTTGATACAGCGGGACGCGCACCAGTAAAGTTGCCCACCAGGGGGAGCCAGATAGCTTGTTGAACTTACACGTGTAGATCAACTGTTTGCATTTATTTTATTGTCATTGTGCTGTTCCAGTGAGCTGGGTTGGACTTGGTGGAGAAGTATCCCACTGCGGATGTCAAGTACCTGATGGTTATGAGCCCGATATTGCAGAGGAGGGCCTCCCTTACGGCTCCCACTTGCGGCCCCTGGTAAAGTAACAGGAAGCGCGGAAGTAAGGAGTGGTGATGGTAGTCCAACGCCCAGGGTGCCTGCAGGAACTAGGAGACAGGAGCTGGAGCAACTAGGAGACTGGACCGGAACCAGGAACAACAGGAAGCTCAGCTGACTGGACAGGAACCAGGAACAACAGGAAGCTTCAGCAGACTGGAATGGTTCAGCAGACTGGACTGGAACTAGGAACCACAGGAAGCTTCAGCAGACTGGAATGGTTCAGCAGACAGGACTGGAACTAGGAACCACAGGAAGCTTCAGCAGACTGGAATGGTTAAGCAAACTGGACTGGAACTAGGAACCACAGGAAGCTTCAGCAGACTGGAATGGTTCAGCAAACTGGACTGGAACTAGGAACCACAGAAAGCTTCAGTAGACTGGAATGGTCCAGACTGGACTGGAACTAGGAACCACAGGAATAATCAGACAGGCCGGATCGGTTAACAGGCTGGCAGCAAGGTACAGGGGGGACAGGCAAAGGAATCGTCACAACAGGCCAAGGTCAGGTGCAAGCAGAAGGCTGGAGTGGTCACAGGCAAGCCGGGTCTTTCACAGGTACAAGTCACGGATCGGGTTTCAGATACACAACGCTGTAGAGCAGACAGCAGAGACTGTGAGAGACAGGCAGGTTTAAATAGGCCGCCCAGCACCAACAGAAGTGCGCGCGCGCCCGCGCATGCGAGGTTGCACCCGCGATCGGGAGCTGGATAGTCTGAGGTACCTGTTACTAGCAGGATCTTCATGACAGCGGATATCATTACAGTGGGAGATTCCTCCACCGTGCACTTCCTCAGGTCAGACCCTAAGTTGAGTAAATTTGGGTCTCTCAGTTTATAGGTGAAACCTTGGAACTGTTGTGTATATGTATGTCAGTGACTCTCACAGGGACCTGTTTAAGTCGAATATCATATGTGTAATCTCTATTTCTTTACCAAGTAAACATATTACCTCTTGGTTGAACTACTTCTTGTGTGGGACTCTGTCTTTTGCAGCTGTGTGGCAGGCAAACCACAACAAGGTAACAATATTTAATTACATTTATTGTTGTGTGATATCATTGTGGCCCTCTATAGCCTTTTAGGGGCCCACAATCACATTATTGTTATTATTGTCCAGTTGTGCCAAGGGGGAATCGAGCCAAATTACAGGGGTTGATAGGCAGAGTACACGCCCAAAACTTATACAAGCAGCTCCTTCGGGGGTAGTGCTACACGTGGAGGCTCGTCCGGGATTCCTGTGACTCTGCAAACCAAACCCCCCCCTAGACAGAACGTCTACCGGCACCAAAAATTGATTCTGCTGCTGCTATAGCGTGGTGCAAGGAAGAAAATGCCCGCTCAGAGCTCAGCGTGGTGCTTGAAATTTCAGGAGAGTCCTGGGGTAAAGAACAGTTAAGCCAAGCCATGAAGACATTGTCCCCAGACAAGAAAGCATGGGTGATTGCTGTAAAGACAGACACAGGGATACCACATACATATGCATTGATTGAGTGGAAACAGGAAATCCCTGAACACTTCAAGGGTCCAAGTGTGAAGTTGGTCAACAATGGAGAACTTAATGTGATACACCCAGAGGCACCCAAAGAAGGCCCTACCTCATCCAGTCAAGCTGACTCTAGCAAACCAGAAGTTTCTGCCAAGTCACCTCTGGCCACCATTGGGCCCGAACTCTGTGCTGTCCTTGGGGAATTTGTCAAAAAGTGCCAAAAGGATCACCACGCATACTCAGCTGCTGGCTACAGGAAGCTTAGAATCTTCTCGGGAAGGCAACCGGTACCTTCAGCGGAAGACAGTTTTGAAGAATGGCTGGACCAGGCTACCCAAGCTTTGGATGAATGGGACATACCAGAGCCTCATAAGAAACAGAGGATCACGGAGAGTCTGAAGGGACCTGCCCTGGAAGCCATTCGCAACCTGAAGCTCAGTAAGAAAGACTGTACTGCCCAAGACTACCTGAGCATCTTACAGGATGTCTTTGGCCGCACTGAGAAAGTTGCCGACCTCATCTACCAGATGGAACACTCTTATCAGAAAGAAGGAGAGAAGTTGACAGAATACATGAGGCGCCTGGACAAGATCATACATCAGATCCAGTTGAAGAAGGGGTTAGACCCTCGGGATGTGGACAAGATCCGAGCAAAGCAAGTTCTGAAAGGGGCCAAACCTTTAGACCCCATTACCCTCCTGTTGAGGACCTGGCAAGATGGTGGTATCTTGAAGTATCCAGACTTGATCCAGATTGTCAGGGAGGAAGAAGTTATGTTGGATAGCAAGAAGAAGAGTCAGAAACCTGAATCTGCTGCCGGAGTCAGAGTGATAAATGCTGATGATGGTGACCCTCAGGTTGAGCTTCTAAAGACTCAAGTATCCCAACTAATATAGATGATGTCCATACTGACCAACCAGCCAACTGGTCTGCCCAGTGGAAACACTCCAGAGGAACCCAAGAAGTCTCTCTGCTCTAATGTTGCCCAAGTGCAGAATCCAAGGAAACTGATGATCTACTTCAACTGTAGAGGAGTCGGACATTATCGGGAAGTATGTCCAAGCCCGGAGAAAGCTGCAGCCCAGTACCGCAAGCCGGCGGAAAACTCCAGAGGGCCCCGGTGAAGGAGTCAACCGGGTGCCCATCAGTTTCAGCTAACTCCATGAAATCTAACGACGCGAAGAGACAACATCGGGAGTCCCAAACCCTCGCCTAGGGCTCCAGTTGTTGCCTCTGAGCGAGCTAATGTCTCCCGCTCCTTAACCCAACCTGCCCGGCGGCGGAGAGTCAGTGCACACTAGACCCAGCAGGGGTCGAAATCCAGCCAAAGTAAAAAAAAAAAAAAGGGTGCAAACCACTGAACCGGCCAAGCGGGCCCCTCTCAGAAAGTTTCCTGTCAAGTTAGTGGGGCCCTCCCCAGTAGTCTCAATCCAGGTAGAAGGGATCTACACCAAGGCCCTCCTGGATACTGGGGCTCAAGTGACTCTCCTGTACAGAGACTTCTATGACAAGCACCTTAAACACTTGCTTTTGCAGAAGTTGAAAGAGCTGGAGATATGGGGCATTGGAACTCAAAACTTCCCCTATGATGGTTATCTACCAATCAAGCTAACCTTTGACCCCTTGGTGGCTGGAGAAACAGAGACCTTCGACACCTTGGCGGTGGTCTGCCCTCGCCCACCAGGGGCTAGTAAAAGTTCCCTCATTATAGGGACCAACACTGACCTAGTCAGGAGACTATTAACACCTCTGGCCCAGGAGCAGGGTACTTCAACTAAAGGAATGCACCCCCTGCTGAAACAAGCGTACCAGCGCCTAGTACTAGAGCAGAAGGCTCCCACAGAAGGGGTACTACAGCCCGGGGAAGTGACTTGTCTGAGAGCGTCTGTTCAAACTTACTTGGAAGAAACCAGGCCCCTTCATTGTCCTTAAAACGGATCAACGGAAGGAAGGAAGGGGGATAGAAATAATCCCCGAAGTGGTTCCATTGAAGGCCCTACAGAGAAATCATGTGAAGGTCTCAGTGAGTGTTCGCAACACAACCACCTCACCTGTGAAGGTACCAGCCAGAATGCTGTTGGGCCAAGTAAGCACCGCCACCCCAGTCTCGCCATCTGACTTGAAAAAGGAGGAGAAGGGTGAGATCCCAGTGGAGAAGTTCTACCCAGAAGATACCACCCTTCCACCAGAATGGAGAGAAAGGTTTAGGACCCAGCTCATCCGATGGCAGACCGCATTCTCCAAGAACAAAATCGATGTAGGGTGTGCAAAGAGTTCCACCCACAAGATCCGCCTGCAGGAAGACAAACCGTTCAGAGAAAGGGTCCGACGGGTTCTTCTGGGGGACTTGGAGGACCTACGTGAACAGAGCTCAAAAGAGCGAGGATCATCAGAGAATCCAGGAGCCCCTAAGCTTCTCCAATAGTGGTGGTACGAAAAAAAAATGGTTCATTGAGGCTGTGCATTGACTACCAAACACTAAACAGAAGAACCATTCCTGACCAGTACACCACCTCTGCAGAGCCTGTCAGGAGCCAAGTGGTTCAGTGTGATGGACCTGAAGAGTGGGTATTATCAGAACCCCATGAATCCGGAGGATAAAGAGAAAACTGCCTGTTTAACCGCATGCCTCAAAGGTTGTCAGGAGCCCCGGCCACCCTTCAAAGACTGATGGAGAAAACAGTGGGCGATATGAACTTGATAGAAGTGCTGGTGTACCTAGACGACATCATAGTTTTTGATAGGACACTGGAAGAGCATGAGGAATGGTTGGAGAAGGTCCTGAAGAGACTTCATGAAGAAGGCCTAAAGCTTTCCATGGAGAAGTGCCCGTTCTATAAGCCCTCGGTCCACTACCTGGGCCACATCGTGTCTGCTGAGGGGATAGCCACCGACCCTGAGGAGCTGGATGCCATCACCTCTTGGCCAAGGCCTACCAATGTGACTGAGCTTCGGTCATTTCTGGGATTCTGCTCTTACTACAGAAGATTTGTAGAAGGGTTTGCCAAGATAGCCCGCCCACTCAATGAACTACTAAGGAGTGAAGGAGAGGAAGATGTCCCAGAAACACTCAAACCTGTGAAGCCCACAGTAGGGCATAGAAGACCCAAAGAATTCATCCAGGATCAGTGGACTTCAAAGTGTGAGGAGGCTTTCACTCAGCTGAAGAGGAGCCTAACCACTGCCCCAGTCTTGGCCTATGCTGACACCACCAAGCCATACGAACTGCACGTTGATGCCAGTCAAGATGGGCTGGGCGGTGTGCTATACCAGAACATGATGGTCACTTACGGCCAGTTGCCTATGTGAGTAGGAGTTTGGTCCCCGCTGAAAGGAACTACCCCACGCATAAGCTTGAGTTTCTGGCCTTAAAGTGGGCCGTAGTGGATAAGTTGAGAGACTACCTATACGGGGCAGAGTTAGTGGTGAAGACTAACAACAATCCACTCACCTACCTCCTCACTACAGCCAAGCTGGATGCCACAGGACATAGGTGGTTGGCCGCCCTCTCGGGTTTCACCTTTAGTTTGAAATACCGACCTGGAGTTGGGAACAGGGACGCAGACACCCTCTCAAGAAGGCCTCATGGCCCCGGTGACTCCCCAGAAGAGTGGACTCGGTTGACACCAGAAGGGGTGCGAGCCCTATACCAGGGAGCTGAACGTCAGGCTGGAGGAGGATCCAGGGCCGAAGAGATTGGAGTTTCTGCTGCTGGAGTACCCAAATGTTACTGCAATGTGACCCAAGTGGGAGATGAAGGCCTGCCCAAGCTGTCAAAGAAAGACCTGAGAAGGGACCAGTTGGAAGACCCTCTGGGTAATTTGGCATTGAAGGCTCTGGAAAATCAGTGCTCTGACATGCTCCTCACTGATTCCCCAAAGGAGGCTCGTCTGCTACACAGAGAATGGGATCGGTTGCAGTTGCATCAAGGGGTGGTCTACCGAAGAGGCCCCTCTGATGGTCTGGAAGAAAAATGGCAGTTGTGTTTGCCCAGAAAACACAGAGAGAGAGTGTTGATGGCCCTTCACGATAACCATGGCCATTTAGGGCCTGAAAGAACTTTCCATTTGGTGAGAGATCGATTCTACTGGCCCTGCGTGCGGGCTAAAGTCAAGGGTTACTGCCACTCTTGTATTCAATGTATCCAAAGGAAGACTCTGCCTTCCCGAGCTGCCCCAATGGGCCATCTTCAGAGTCAGGGACCCATGGAGCTGGTGTGCATTGACTTTCTTTGCCTGGAGCCGGATCTGAGTGGACAGGGAAACATTCTGGTGGTGACTGATCACTTTACTAGATATGCCCAAGCTTTCCCAATGAAGGATCAGCAAGCATCAACAGTGGCCAAGGTCTTAGTAGAGAAGTTCTTCGTTCACTATGGTTTGCCTCAGCGTATCTATTCGGATCAAGGAAGAGACTTTGAAAGTAGCCTTATTAAAAGACTGTTAGACCTATTAGGCATCAAAAAGTCCAGAACAACTCCTTACCACCCCCAAGGGGATGCTCAACCCGAAAGATTTAACCAAACTCTTCTTAACATGCTTGGCACTTTAAGCTCAGAGAAGAAGCAACACTGGAGCAAGCATGTAGCTGCCATTGTTCATGCCTATAACAATACTGCAAATGATGCTACAGGATACTCTCCCTATCATTTGATGTTTGGACGAGAGGCTCGATTACCAGTAGACCTGGCCTTTGGCATATCTTTGGATCACACCTCAGCAACCTCTTACAGAGGATATGTTGATCGGCTGCGGAAAAGTCTAAAGGCCTCCTATGATAAGGCCCAAGCTACCTGGGACAGGAGGGGACTAAGGAACAAAAGGAGCTTTTATCTTAAAGTTCGAGTGCAGGACCTGCAGCCAGGTGATAGAGTACTGTTGATAAATCTGGGGGTCCCTGGCAAACACAAATTGGCTGACCGCTGGAAGTCACAGTATTATGTCATCTGCAAGCAACTACCAGGACTCCCAGTATATCAGATCAGGCCAGAAGGGACTGTAGGCCCACTAAAGACTTGGCATCGAAATCACCTGCTGCCCCTCTCAGAGGCAGTTCGCCTGCCATCAATGTCAGATTCACAGGTGACTCCCTCAACCTCTCAAGGGTCTCGGCCAGTAACTAGGTCGCAGTCTGTACCTCAAGATGTGGAGGATGAAGACACTGAAGATGAGGAGGCGGAATCAGACTGGTTGTGGTCATCTCAACTATTAGAACCCACAACCTCTCCATTGTCCCCACCTGAAATGAGTGACATTGGGACTCTCAGACCAGAGGCTTCTGAGTTTGTGCCTCAAAGTATGCTTTCTGAGGAGCTGGATGATGATCAGGCCTCCCTGAGTCTGGAAGACCCTGAAGAGGTTCCACCCTTTACAGAAGAAGCACTGGAAGATGTGGAAGAGACAGTGTCAAATGTGTCTGAGCACGGATAAGAAGTCGTGGAGGGACAAGAGTCCAGTGTACCTGAGACCTTAGCACCTAAGGAGCAGAGAGAGAGAGAAGAGTCATTCACCCACCCAAGAGACTGACTTACAATCAATTGGGTGAATGCTCTGAAGAGGCTGTGCTCACCTCAAAGAGAACAACTGAGATGCCTGGTCCCTCCACTACACATTTGGTGGGGGACAACCCCAGTTCACCCCCTGGCACATCTGTTTGGGCCAAACCTGTTGAGGTGGCCTGTAGGCAGAACAACCTCCTTTCCAAAGCACGATGGGGGGTTCCTCTGCCTAGTTCTTATGAAAATGTGAATTGCCTTATTTCTTGCATACATTAACTAGTCCTTTTTCTCCTCATGTATCTGAACAAAGCATGTAACAGGTCACAAACTGCTGCTGTCTTTGGGGACCAAAGATTTTAAGTGGGGGGAGTGTGTAGCAAGGTGTTACTTTTGCACGTAGCTTATGGACTACAGTTTGTGCTTAATAAAAACTTAGTTCCCTTTTGTTTTCCGTTTGTATCATACTGCTGCAATTTGTTTGGTTCAGCTATGATGAGAAACAATGCATGACGGACCTTGTGGTGCGGAGAGATAGAGACTCTATTGCTGTGGGTCAGGAGTAGACTACAAGGCCCACAACGCCCCTGTGCTGCCAGGGTGTGTGTCGCCACGCACAGCCTGCTGGGAGAACTTATTTAGGACAAGGCGGGGCTTGTGGTCAGTCTCTTGGGACGCCATCTTGCAACAGGCAAGAGGCCTGCAGCGAGGGTGCTTAGGCCGGAGAAGCCTGGGCCTAAAGTGACGGAGACCAGATCGCCTGTTGGAGGGATTCCTGCCACAGCCCTGCTGATTGGACCAGGGAGAGGGACCGCTTTACACTCCTCAGCACCCAGAGTCACCTATCCACCGGCGCCTTGTGAGCGGCTAAGCGGAGGACCAGGGACCACGACCCGTCCAGAGGCTGAGAACCAAGAGGGCCCAAACGGAGCACTCCGGCGAGGCGAGGCCTCATGTGGTGAGAGGGGACCTGCCCACCAACATAACTAACTGTGTCGCAGGAAGGTGACTTCCATAGTTTTACTTATACTTGCTGGAAACTACAGTGCCTTAAGCAGAGACACGCTACATTCAGGAGAGAGCTAGCGCTTTGGGAAGGATCAGCATTTCACTTGCCCTTACACCACACATGTTAAGTGTTCAATCTTTCTTTACCCTGTTTGTTGGATTACAAATACTCAAGTGCAACTACAAAAGCTAGCGAAGATTACTGGAAACTTCTAGGAACAATCATCAGTTCAGCTCACTGACTAGGTTGATACAGCAGGACGCGCACCAGTAAAGCTGCCCACCAGGGGGAGCCAGATAGCTTGTTGAACTTACACGTGTAGATCAACTGTTTGCATTTATTTTATTGTCATTGTGCTGTTCCAGTGAGCTGGGTTGGACTTGGTGGAGAAGTATCCCACTGCGGATATCATTACAGTGGGAGATTCCTCCACTGTGCACTTCCTCAGGTCAGACCCTAAGTTGAGTAAATTTGGGTCTCTCAGTTTATAGGTGAAACCTTGGAACTGTTGTGTATATGTATGTCAGTGACTCTCACAGGGACCTGTTTGAGTCAAATATCATATGTGTAATCTCTATTTCTTTACCAAGTAAACATATCACCTCTTGGTTGAACTACTTCTTGTGTGGGACTCTGTCTTTTGCAGCTGTGTGGCAGGCAAACCACAACAAGGTAACAATATTTAATTACATTTATTGTTGTGTGATATCATTGTGGCCCTCTATAGCCTTTTAGGGGCCCACAATCACATTATTGTTATTATTGTCCAGTTGTGCCAAGGGGGAATCAAGACAAATTACAGGGGTTGATAGGCAGAGTACAGGCCCAAAACTTATACCAGCAGCTCCTGCGGGGGTAGTGCTACATTAATATTTTATAAAAGTGGTGTACTGCATCCTTAAAGTTCATTCCAAACAAAGTATTTTGGATCTACCAGTGCAGGCGGAAAGTAGGTTTTTGTTTTAAATTGTTGAAACATGTCATATGCATACCAGGGCCGTCTTTTATATTGATTGGACCCTGGGCAAAAATTTTCTTGGGGGCCCCCCCCCATGCAATTTTGCTCTTCATCTGCTCTGAGACATACAATAAATAACAGCTAGACTCAAAATCAGTTTACTGTATCAGATCAGGCAGCAATTGTGATTGGTTGCCAGAGGTTACAGCATATCATTACTGCTCACTGCCTGGTTGCTAGAGGTTACAGCACACATAACGGCTCACTGATTAGTTGCTAGAGGTTACAGCACATGATTACTGCTTGATGATTGGTTTCTAGAGATTACTGTACAGTAATACTGCTCACTGATTGGTTGCTAGAGGTTACAGCACATCATCTCCTCACTGCCTGCACACCATGGATCGGGGAGGTGAGCAGACCCATCAATAGACAGAAAACTCTTAGGGATCCTAGAACTCATGAGATCAGTGGCAGTGTTAAGGGAGGGGTGGGTGTGATCAATGGCAATGCTGATTTTTTTTAACGACTACCAATATAAAGAGGAGTTTCAACACTGGCCACCAATATAATAGGGGTTTACACTGACCACTAATGTAATAGGAGCATTCACAGTAACCACCAAAGTAAGGATGGATTTACACTGACCACCAATGTAAGGGGAACTTTCACTCTGGCCACTACCAAGCCCTATTGTATTGAGAAGATTTACACTGACCACCAATGTAACTGAGACATTTAGCCTGCGTTCTAATTTGTGTGTGTTGGGAACACATGCAAAATCGCTTTCCTGACACCACAGAAACCTGCTGCCCTTTAGCAGATACAAAGCAGTGCCATTAATTGTTAATGACACCCTCACACATCTGCTGATGCTGACATGTGCTGTGGCACCGTGTGATTTAAAAAAAGGGTTTGAGACTTTGTTCCGCTTTTTTAGCGCATAGAGCAGCCCATTGAAATGAATAGACTGCCCTACACGCTACCTAAATCTTTATCCACCCTGTCAGTATACCATTGCATTCTAAAACCCCTGCTACCCTCTGCACCCCAAACCTCCCCCATCCTCTCCATTCCACCCCTCCGCCCCTTTAACTCTACCTCCCTCCTCTGCTCATCTTTGCACCCACCTTCCTTACCTCCCATACATCCCCTCCTTGCACCTGTGCACCCCAAACTGTAATTCCTGCCCTGCCTACCTCTGCACACCCCACACTACCCTCCCCCCACCCACCAATGTGCTTACCTTTGCAGAACAGGCTGATGTTAGGCTTAATGACCACAGTTGCAGGCAGGACTTTCAAGCATGCCCCTTTACCCCCCACCCCCAGTGGGCAGCATTCAGTATAGGTGCTGCCCAGCTCTGCCCTATTGTTGTGCATGGATGACTCACCTGCAGACCCTGTGTTTACATGTAAATACCGGCATTGATATGTAAATAGTGGTGGCATTCATATGTAAATAGTGGTGTCCGGCGGTATTGATATGTAAATAAAGGCGGCATTCATATGAGGTCAGGGGGGCATAATATATAAATGCTGCTGCTATTTACATATCGATTCCACCGGCGCTTCTATTTACATATAAATGCTGGTTATTTGCATGTAAACACAGGGTCTGCAGGTGAGTCATCCGTACACAATAGGGCAGAGAAGGGCAGCATTAGTAGCAGCACTTCACACTGAGATATCGGGACACAGCACAGGACTAAAACTTCAAGGAACAAGGGAATTCAAACCAGGATAGTTGACAAGTATGAGGCAGCTGACCTGGGCTCCACAACAATGACAGGGCCCAGGGCAGCTGCCCCTTTTGCCCTGCCTTAAAGACGGCCCTGATGCATACCAATGCATGGAAAAACCTGTTGAGAAAGCATACATTATCAATGCTGTCCTCCATCTGAAAATGCTATTTGCCTGGCTGACGTGTGGCTCCTGTGGTTTCAGTATTTTAAGACTCACTGATCTGCAAGATTATAGCTTGTGAAGTTGCATGCTTCCACCTTTCAAAGTATATGAAAAGCTTAAAGTTCAATTAAACCCTCAATTTTTTCAGCATCTAATTTAACCGATTGCTGCCTACAGGCCGTATATATACATTCTGGGCAGCAAGCTGTTATCATTTGTGCATGACAGCTGCAGGCATTATACTGGTATTGTTTTCCAAATCATCTTTTCAGTAAAAGTTAACTGAGCAGCTTCACAGCCATCTAAACACTTTTACAGCACTCAGGAGGGGGCCATCCCATCCTGCCGCAACTAGCCACCTTCCCCGAGCTCTCACATCGCACAAGTGAGCTTGGGAGCATTGGAAGTGGTTGGCTGCCCACAGAGGAGATGGAGGAACATCCATTCCCCCATCTCCTCTGTGACAAATGAAGCCGAAAGCGCGCCGATTTTGTCACTTCCAATTTCAGTGCCGTCATTCCCTGGCCAGGACAGCCAGGGAAGCATCTGATCAAACACATCTGTGTTTGATCAAATGCCTTGAAGAGCAGACAAGACATTAGGAGTCGAATAGACCCCTGATGTCTCTATAAAGCGTACCCATCAACTATCACAAGGGGCTTGTTCAACCCTTGTGATAGCAATAAAGTTAAATCTTTTTCAACTATATAATTGAATCAAATTTAAGTGTTTGTTAACCCAAAAAAATTGAACCTTAAAGCTGATTAAACAGCACAGTGACCCTTAAAATTGTACACCTTTACCCCAGCTAATAAGGAATATACTCATTCCTAAAAAATAAAATAAAAAAAAAGAGTATAACTTACCTTAATTCATGGCCTGCAGTTTTCATCCCTGATTATGGTTGGATGTCTCACTGCTCTTCTTGTCAATGTCATACAAAACAGAACCTATGCCCACTGACTGTCCTGCATTGTATGTGATGATGCAAGCATTTTATTCTTTATCAATTGGGTCAAAGGGGCACAATTGTATCTGGTTTTCCTTACCTGGAAATTTTTGACAAAAAATGAGATAGGAAAGGAACCAAAAAAAGTTAAGTATACCTATTAATAGACGCTTAGAGAGAATCTATTACTAAGACATTTTATGAATGATTGAAATATACTATGTTGTGTTTTTGGAGATTTATCAGCTATACGGCTTCATCTATCATAGGCTTTCCTATACAGGTGCTGTTTCTTTACTTAGCAGTAGAGCGTGAAACCATGACAATGTCCTCTGGCTTGTGTTTCCTCTGTTTTCATAAAGTTCCAAATCCTTTATCAATTTTCCAAATGATTTAGTTTTCACTGCTTCCCTTCATCTGTTTCCTGCACTGGGACTCATGATGTGTTGTGTGCCCCCGACCACAAAGGCACAGCCACAAAAACATGATTCATTTATTTTCTTTATGTTGCAGGGTGCCGCTGATGTATTTGAAACAGATTGTAAACCTTTTCTAATTGGGGTCATCAATGTTGGAAATTCCTGACTGATGCAACTATCAATTTAGCAGATAAACATAGACTTTTAGGAATAAGAGCAAAAGCATTCCTCAAAACAATATTGATTTCAGGCGAATGGGCCCAGTTCTAAATCCCCAGTGGGCATGGTTTTTAATGGTAGGTATAGTTTAATGGGTTTAGTGGGTGAGAACACGGAGGGCAACATTTGGTAAGGTTTATAGATTGGTACAGGAACATATGAGCTTGGCCACTACTACAGTGCCTTGAAAAAGTATTCATAGCCCTTGACATTTTCCACATTTTGTCCTGTTACAACCAAAAACGTAAATGTATTTTATTGGGATTTTATGTGATAGACCAACACAAAATGGCACATAATTGTAAAGTGGAAGAAAAATTATAAATGGTTTTCAAAATGTTTTACAAATAAATATGTGAAAAGTGTGGTGTGCATTTGTATTCAGCCCCCTGAGTCAATACTTTGTAAAACCACCTTTCACTGCAATTACAGCTGCAAGTCTTTTTGGGGATGTCTCTACCAGCTTTGCACATCTAGAGAGAGACATTTTTGCCCATTTTTCTTTGCAAAATATCTCAAGTTCTGTCAGATTGCATGGAGAGTGTCTGTGAACAGATTATCAATTGGATTTAGGACTGGACTTTGACTATTCTAACACATAAATATGCTTTGATGTAAACCATTCCATTGTAGTTCTGGCTGTATATTTAGAGTTGTTGTCCTGCTGGAAGATGAACCTCCGCCCTAGTTTCAAGTCTTTTGCAGACTCTAACAGGTTTTCTTCTAAGATCGCCCTGTATTTGGCTCCATCCATCTTCCCATCAGCTCTGACTAGCTTCTCTGTCCCTGCTGAAGAAAAGCATCCCCACAACATGATGCTGCCACCACCATGTTTCACAGTGTTGAGTTCAGGATGATGTGCAGTGTTAGTTTTCCGCCACACAAAGCGTTTTGCCTTTAGGCCAAATAGTAAAATTTTGGTCTCATCTGACCAGAGCACCTTCTTTCATATGTTTGCTGTGTCCCCCACATGGCTTCTTGCAAATTGCAAAAATGACTTCTTATGGCTTTCTTTCAACAATGGCTTTCTTCTTGCCACTCTTCCATAAAGGTCAGATTTGTGGAGTGCACGACTAATAGTTGTCCTGTGGACAGATTCTCCCACCTGAGCTGTGGATCTCTGCAGCTCCTCCATAGTTACCATGGGCCTCTTGGCTGCTTCTCTGATTAATGCTCTCCTTGCCCGGCCTGTCAGTTTAGGTGGACGGCCATGTCTTGGTAGGTTTGCAGTCAGGGGAGGGCTGGTAGCCTTAGGCCTGGGGGGCAAGTCCAGTCAAGTGGCCCACTGAACCGCCAAATCAGCTCACCATCCATGGCCCACCTGGTTTTTCAATGCAGCCTCACCAGTGCTTATCAGTGTAGCCAACTCCAGTGCCCATCAATGAAGCCTGATCACTGGGGCAGGTTACATGGGGTGTATGGTTGGGGAGATGGGGGATCAGCTAGGGGTGTCAGGGTCTCTCACCTCAGCAATCTCAGCTCAGCAGGCCCTTGCACGCCACGGTCTCCTGGGGGGGTTACGCTCCTGATCCTGGGGTCAAGTTGCAGCCAGCGCCCAGCCCTGCAGCCCTGTGTCCCAACTCCCTGGCATGCCCTGCCTCTGTCTGCTTCCAAGAATCCGGTCCCAGGGAGTTGTAGCTTCCTCTGCGCTGCTGTGTTTTCCACCCACCGGAAGCTTGAGCACGGACTACAACTCCCGGAATGCAACAGCTAGTGGTCGGCCGCCATGGCCGTGCCCCCGGCCCGACTTCCTAGACCAGAATAAAAAAGAAAATGGTAGCGGGCAGCGGGCAGCGGCTGCCGGCCATTTTGAACATAAGTTAGGGCGGCCTGGGAGGCAATTGCCACCCTGCCCCCTGGCCCAGCCCTCCCCTGTTTGCAGTTGTGCCATACTCTTTCCATTTTTGGATGATGGATTGAACAGTGCTCCGTGAGATATTCAAAGCTTGGGATATTGTTTTATAACCTAGTCCTGCTTTAAACTTCTCCACAACTTTATCCCTGACCTGCCTGGTGTGTTCCTTGGCTTTCACGATGCTGTCTGTACACTAAGGTTCTCTAATAAACCTCTGATGGCTTCACAGAGCAGCTGTATTTATACTGAGATTAAATTACACACAGGTGGACTCTATTTACTAATTAGGTGACTTCTGGAGGCAATTGGTCTTACAAAATTTTAGTTAGGGGTATCAGAGTAAAGGGGGCTGAATACAAATGCATGCCATACTTTCCAGATATTTATGTAGCAAGGTCCCGGGTCTCCAGAAGCCTAATGGTGACCTCCAGAGTCAGGGAGAGCTGACATCCTTCTATGTAGAGTGGGTTACGAGGCATGGTGGGTGTGATACAAGGTAAATTTATGGGTGCCAGACTGTTCTTGAATGCAAAGAGATTTATTGTCTCTGAAACAGAACTGTGCGAGAGAGGGGAGAGCTACACATACTGCAGCTGCTGACTTTTAATAATAGGACACTTACCTGTCCTGGAGTCCACCGATGTCGGCACCGCAGCTGATGTTTCCATCAGCTTCTCAGGCGCTGCCGCCACCATTGCGTGTAAGAAAACCCGTCAGTGTAGCATTATGGCTTCACGCCAGGTCCCTAATGCGCATGCGCGAGGCACCGCTGCGCTCTCCTACTTGAAGGAGGAGGGAGGAGGAGGGAGCTAAGCTGTGATGTAATTCGCCATGGCCTGGACTCCTGGAAGTGGGGACAGGATACCTTTCAAAGGCTCCCCCTCCCCCCGAAAGGTGCTAAATGTGCTACCGGAGGGGGGAAGGGAGACAAATGGGCAGAAGTTCCACTTTTGGGTGGAACTCCGCTTTAAGCACAAATAATATTAAATGGACAGTTGAAGCATAATTGGCAAAGCCACATTGACAAATGGGGTGCAGGGATAATAGCGAACTGACAGTTGGAGATCTTAAAACTACAGTAAACTAACAGTTGAATGACTTTAGTTATATCTAAACCCAAGAACAAAAAGGTAATATGTTGCAGCTTATCAGTCTTGGAGTGTAAATACAAAAAAATTAATAAAAAAATCTGTTAATCCTTAGAGCAATACATTGTCCTTGAAACTTCCTGTGCACCTAAATATTATTAGCCTTCCAGGCTATCTTCTGTTGACTACAAAGATGAGAGGGAGGTATTTGTAGTCCAAATTATGAAAGCAGCCTAGGGTGACAACACTGCTCCTCCATAGACACAGTACATTAAATGAGCGTTGTTACCCTAGGACAGTAAAGCCCTGTACACACGATCGGTTTTACCGATGAAAACAGTCCGATGGACTTTTTTCATCGGACAAACCGATCGTGTATGGGCCCCATCGTTTTTTTTTTCCATCGGTGTAAAAAAATAGAACATGTTTTAAATTTATCCCATGGAAAAAAAAAACGATAGCAAATTACTAGGGTTGTCCCGATACCAATACTAGTATCGGTATCGGGACCGATACCGAGCATTTGCGTGAGTACTTGTACTCGCGCAAATGCTCCCGATGCCTTTGCCGATACCTGGGATGGGAGAAGTCAGCGGGCGGAGTCGGCAAGCGGAGGGCGGAGCGGAGAGCAGAGTGGAGAGGAGAAGTCAGCGGGCGGAGTCGGCGGGCGGAGTCGGCAAGCGGAGGGCGGAGCGGAGAGCAGAGTGGAGAGGAGAAGTCAGCGGGCGGAGTCGGCAAGCGGAGGGCGGAGCGGAGAGCAGAGTGGAGAGGAGAAGTCAGCGGGCGGAGTCGGCGGGCAGATTCGGCAAGTCGGAGCGGAGAGCAGAGTGGAGCGGAGAGTCCTCAGGCGGGTAAGCTTGCAGCCGCATCATGATCCATCGTCGACCGGAGCCGTCACATTAAAGGAAGTGACGCTCCGTGTTACACTGTCAGTGCTTGTAAAATGCGACGCCCATCTTGGTACACCCTGCATTCGGCCTCAATAAAGCAGCAGCGGACATCTTGTTACACCCAGCCCATGTAGTTCGAGCTGGGTGTAACAAGATGTCCGCTGCTGCTTTATTGAGGCCGAGTGCAGGGTGTACTAAGATGGGCGTCGCAGAGGCAGCATAGAAAAATAAATCCTCTCGTGCCTATAAGTGCCCACTACCTGTCAGTGCCCGCTATCTGTCAGTTCTCATTAGTGCTGCTTACTCAGTGTCACCTATTAGTGCCAGCCACCTGTCAGTACCATCTATCACTACCACCTGTCAATGCTATCAGTGCCAGCCACCTGCCATCTATTAGTGCCAGTGCCATCTGTCAGTGCCAGCCCCCTGTCAGTGCCAGCCATCTGTTGGTGCCAGCCATCAGTGCCACCTGTCAGTGCCAGCTATCAGTGCCACCTGTCAGTGCCAGTCATCAGTGCCTGCCACCTGTCAGTACTAATCAGTGCTGCATATCCGTGCCACCTAATCATATCAGTGCTCATCAGTGCTGCTTAATCTGTGCCACCTATCAGTGCTGCATATCAGTGCCACCTAATCTGTATTGTGCTTGAAAACTGTCACCTGACATTAAAAAAAAGTATCGGTAATCGGTATCGGCGAGTACTTGAAAAAAAGTATCGGTACTTGTACTCGGTCTTAAAAAAGTGGTATCGGGACAACCCTACAAATTACTATCGTCTGTGGGGAACTCCATCGGATAAAAAATCCACGCATGCTCAGAATCAAGTCGACGCATGCTCAGAAGCATTGAACTTAATTTTTCTCGGCTTGTCGGAGTGTTTTACGTCACAGCGTTTTGAACGGTCAGTTTTTTGACTCGTGTGTAGGCAAGACTGATGGAGGTCAGCTTCATCGGATTTCCGATGGAAAAATCCATCAGTTAAAAATCCATAGGAAATCCGATCGTGTGTACAGGGCTTAAGTGTGTTGTGAGCATAATTACCAGTTTAAAATAAAGGAAAAAGCCTGAAAAAAGAAACGAATGCAGTCACCAAGGACAATCTTTTACATTATTGTTTTTTGGGTTTAGATACAATTTTAGGATTCTGTAGTAATTGTACAATAGTGTCTTTGAGGCCCAGAAGTAAGATAAGCTGAGTACCTCTAAAAGGTCCCACTCAACTAAATGTAAAGCAAGCATAATGCCCCATACACACGATCGTTTTTCATGCCGTTAAAAATGCAATTTTTAAAAATGGGCATTAAAACCGATCGTGTGTATGCTCCAGAGCATTTTTAACGACGTGAAAAACGGGCATTAAAAATTTCGAACATGCTCTATTTTTTCACGTCGTTTTTCATGTTGTTTTTTTTAACGACGTGAAAAACAATAGTGTGTATGCTTTTACGAGGTGAAAAAAAACGCGCATGCTCAGAATCAAGTATGAGACGGGAGCGCTCGTTCTGGTAAAACTAGCGTTCGTAATGGAGATAGCACATTTGTCACGCTGTAACGGACTAAAAAGCACGAGGCTGAAAAGCGCAAATCGTCTCTCAAACTTTACTAACATGAAGGGTGGCGCCATCCGAACGGAACTTCCCCTTTATAGTGCCGTCGTACGTGTTGTACGTCACTGCGTTTTGCTTGAACGTTTTTTTAAATGATCGTGTGTACGCAAGACAGGCTTGAGAGGAAACATGAAAAAAAAACGACGAGAAAAACGTCGGTTTAAAAAATGGCATGAAAAACGATCGTGTGTATGCCGCATAATACACAAAGGAATATGGAGCACAGAAAATACACTATGTCTATGAGATGCTGCTATTGGCAGATAAATGTGTGGGTGCTGAGCGTTGCTAATGCATTACAAAGACCTGCTAACAGGAAGAGAATCAAACAGCAGGAAACCCACCTTACTTTATGATATGGCACTTGCAAAGTGTTAGCAGCCTGTTAAAACTGACTTAGCACTTTTGCAATCTCTTACTAAAAAATGTAAATTTCTTAAGCTTAGAAAAAAATCTAGAAAGAAGCAATGCCTTCTATACAAAACGCCATGTTGCTGTGTCTGTAAACATGTAATTAATCACTTCAGGATTTTAAATGTAGGAGTTACTTCCTAAAAAAACTTCAGCTTGGTTTCTCAAGCTCCTACGTTCAAGCAGCTTGCTATGGGGGTACCGGAGCTGAGTCACAGCTCCCTGTGTGCATTCAGACACAGAGCCCCGACCCGTCACCCGACCCGACCAGGGGCAGCCCGTCTATTTGGGGCACCCGGACACTGCCCCCTCTCTCCAGGCCACCCCCTATATGCAATGGATAGATTCAAGCATAGCATGAATCTATCCATGGCCGCCACGGCCACACCCTATTCATGCATCCGGCCCCTTTCAGGGCACCGGGCACATGAATTACAGAGGCCAGTTTTTTTTTTAAGCACCTGATTAGAGCCAGAGGCTCTAATAGGCTTCAAAATAGTGGGGGCTCGGTTCACAGAGGATGCGTCCGGAGCCCACCCAGGTGTATTGCAACAGTGAATGAATATTCGCTGTTGCAACACTGATCCTCCCCCCCGACCAATCGGGAAGCTGGTCTGATACCCCTCACTCGATTGGCTGAAAGAACAGGCAATCCTATTGGATGCCTAGGAGGTGGGGAGGAGACGCACAGTGGAAGCGAGGAGGAGAAGAGCCGCTGGCTGATGCCCGGTCCCCTCAGCTGCTCCTTGGATGCCCGCGGAAGCCCGCCAGCCTAGACTGGCTAAGCCCAGGTGGACCGACCAGCGGACAGCACAGGGGGGTTTGAGTTGCCGCATGGCGGGGTTCGGTTGTTTGCCCCCCCAAACAAAAAAACACCAGCCGCCACTGGACCCGGACCCGCCCCCTCTCTCCCCTGATTTGCTAGTTGACTTTGATTGACAGCTACAGGAGCCAATGGCGCCACTTCTGTGTCTCAGCCAATCAGATGGGAGAAGTGAGACACTTGTGGACATCGCTGGACAGAGAGGGAGCTCAGGTGAGTATTAGTGGGGCTGAGGCGAGCTGCTGCACACAGAAGGCTTTTTATCTTAATGCATAGAATGCATTAAGATACAAAAAAAAACTTCTGCCTTTACAACCCCTTTAAACCACTGATTGTTTTAGTTTTTTAATATGCTTAGTCTGAATTTCCCAGCTTTGTAAAAGTTTTACTTGCTTAAAATGCAGAAATGTTGCCATACAGTCTGCAACCCATTCTTTATGCCGTGTGCATCCGATTCAGAGATTCCTCCATTTTAAGGAGGCAATGATGAAACATAAAGAATATTTACAGAAATAAAAAGCCAGTTATAAGATCTAATTTCCGTGTTCTTAAAGATTTGCTGCCCTTGAGACATGTGGCCTACTTTTCTGTGTGTCTATTTCCTGCTGAGCTGATATTCAAGCATGCCAGAATATATAACACATCATTTCGAGTCTGTTCATGAATTCAGCCCTGACTTGAGCAAGTTTTTAAAGCAGGTAGTCACTGCATATTAATGTTGATTGGAAACATGCTTTACCCTGACAGTCCCCGAAATAGGGAAATGTACTACAAGTAGCTCTCATTTCAAAATGAGTAACAAGATTACATAATAATAACCTGTTTCCCCATCAATTTATACAACACAATTTAATGATCACTCATTAAACTTTTTACCTGTAGAGCTACGCATTCTTATCATTTGTTGCAGTCCAACTTCTACCTAGAGGTAATATGTATTAGAGTGCAACTAAACTGCACTACAATCTGAAAACAGTATTTAATACATTTTTTATTTTATTTTTTTAAATCCAAATCTTTTTATTTTTCATTTACTCAATTGATACATGTGCATTTAGTGCATTTAGTGCATTTAATCCTACATATTAATATATAAACAAAAACATATTAAGATATATGTCCATACAGGGGAGGGCTGGCGGCCTTAGGTCTGGGGGGCAAGTCCAGTCAAGTGGCTCATTGAACCGCCAAATCAGCTCACCATCCATGGCCCACTTGGTTTTTCAATGCAGCCTCACCAGTGCCCATCAGTGCAGCCAACTCCAGTGCCCATCAATGCAGCCTGATCACTGGGGCAGGTTACAAGGGGTGTATGGGGGGGAGATTGGGGTTGTCAGCTAGGAGTGTCAGGGTCTCTCACCTCAGCGATCTCAGCTCAGCAGGTCCTTGCACGCCAAGGTTCCCAGAGGGGTAACGCTCCTGATCCTGGGGTCAAGTTGCAGCCAGCGCCCAGCCCTGCATCTCGACTCCCTAGCACACCCTGCCTCTGCCTGCTTCCAAGAATCCGGTCCCAGGGAGTTGTAGTTTCCTCTGCACTGCTGTGTTTTCCACCCACCAGAAGCTTGAGTGCGGACTACAACTCCCGGAATGCAACAGCTAGTGGTTGGCCGCCATGGCCATGCCCCCGACCCGACTTCCTAGACCAGAATAAAAAAGTAAATGGTAGCGGGCAGCGGCTGCTGGCCATTTTAAACATAAGTTAGGGCGGCCTAGGAGGCAATTGCCACCCTGCCCCCTGGCCCAGCCCTCCCCTGTGTCCATATAATAAAAACCTTATCAATTTACAGTGCAACAGTGACATTTTTATTTTTACTTTTTCTTTTACCCCCCTTCCTTCCTCAGAACTACTACCACCTCCCACCCAACCCTTTAAATCTAAACAGATCATTTCTCCTACCCACAAACTCTCTCAGGGCTAGTGCATGGTCATTAGCGCATTCAGGCTATAATTTCTCCCCCCCCCCTCCTCCCCCCTCAACAACCACCCCCATAGGTCTCTACATCAGGAGTCAATCCTTTATCAGTTGTAATGGTGCAAGGTTGGGATCCCCCAGCCATGGTTGCCATATGAGGTTGAATTTGTCCACTGCCTTCCTGCGACTATAGGCGAGCCATTCTCTGAAGAGCAAGGAATTAACGTAAGTAATCCACTGCTTCCCCGTGGGAACCGCCTCTGCCATCCAATATCACACTATGAGCTTTCTAGCTAAGTACATGAGTCTTGTTGTTTTTTCAAAATTGTCGCTCTATTTTTGTTTATAGCGCAAAAAAATAAAAACCGCAGAGGTGATCAAATACCACCAAAAGAAAGCTCTATTTGTGGGAAAAAAAGGACGTCAATTTTGTTTGGGAGTCACTTCGCACGACCGCGCAATTGTCAGTTAAAGCGACGCAGTGCCGAATCGCAAAAAGTGGCCTGGTCTTTGGCCAGCTAAATGGTCCGGGGCTGAAGTGGTTAAGGGCCTGTGCATTCATATATTTTTATTCTGCCAAATAAAAGTTGTGATATATTACACTTTGAATAAGTGGGGTTTTGTTATGTTACCAGTGGATTAAGATGACTGAAATGTATTATTATTTTGCACTTGTTTGTGTTAGAAGTAGGGGTTATTATATTTTTAGTGCTGCACCATTCAATTTTCACTGTGTATTTTCTTTACTGGGTGTGGAAGGCTTAAGCCTCGTACACACGACCGGTTTTCTCGGCAAGAAACGACAAGAAAACTGTTGGGAGAGCTTTCTTGCCGAGAAAAGCGTACGTGTGTACGAGGCTTTCAGGTTTCTCGTCAAGAAAACTGCCCAGAATCTCAACGAGAAAAAAAGAAGACCTGCTTTCTTTTTTCTTGTCGGGAGTCTCAGTTTTCTCGTCGTGATTCTCGTCAGACTGTATTTGGACGAGAAAAACGGTCGTGTGTATGCTTTTCCGAGTCTTCAAAAACCGCGCATTGTCAGAATCAAGTATAAGACGGGAGCGCTCCTTCTGGTAAAACTAGCGTTCATAATGGAGATAGCACATTCGTCACGCTGTAACGAACTGAAAGCACGAAGACTGAAAATCGCGAATCGTCTCTCCCCAAACTTTTACTAACACGCGGTAACACGAGATCAACAAAAGCAGCCCAAGGGGTGGCGCCATTGGAATAGAACTTCCCCTTTATACTGCCGTCGTACGTGTTGTACGTGACCGTGCTTTACAACGACGAGATTTTGGATTGACAATGTGTATGCAAGGAAAGCTTAACAAGAATCTCGTCGAGAAAAACAACATTTTTTTTGCGCCGAGATTCACGGCCGTGTGTACTAGGCTTCAGAGTTAGGTATACAAGGTGTACAAAGTCATACAGTTCCGTTTTCTTTAGAAAGTAGCCACATCAGCCATTACTTCGAAAAGCCTTTCCCCTGCTAGCATGCTACAGAGAAAAAAATCTTGCTTTCTTTGTGGAAGTAGTGGTCTTTCTGAAGAGGTTCAATTCACCAATACATCAATTTCTAGAACGGGTCTCCAAACTATGGCCCTCCAGTTGTTCAGGAACTACAATTCCCATCATGCCTAGCCAAGTCTGTGAATTTCAGAGTTTTACAATGCCTGGGATGTGTAGTTCCACAACAGCTGGAGGGCCGTAGTTTGGAGATCCTCATACAGGAAAGCCTTTGATCCCTGCAGATTGGGGACCTGGAGCTTGGACATCGCAGAGGGGAATGTTAAACCTTTGCAGAGAGATCTTGAGTAATCTTGGGTATGGGCAGCTGAAGAGAGGCTGGAGCTGCTGATAGGTATTATGCGGCATACACACGATCGTTTTTCATGCCATTTTTTTAACCAACGTTTTTCTCGTCGTTTTTTTTCATGTTTCCTCTCAAGCCTGTCTTGCATCCACACCATCATTAAAAAAAACGCTCGAGCAAAGCGCACTATAAAGGGGAAGTTCCATTCGAATGGCGCCACCCTTCATGTTAGTAAACTTTGTTGAGCGGCGATTCACGCTTTTCAGCCTCGTGCTTTTTAGTCCGTTACAGCGTGACGAATGTGCTATCTCCATTACGAACGCTAGTTTTACCAGAACGAGCGCTCCCGTCTCATACTTGATTCTGAGCATGCGCGGTTTTTTTTCCCCTCGTAAAAGCATACACACTATCGTTTTTCACGTCGTTAAAAAAAACGACATGAAAAACGACGTGAAAAAATAGAGCATGTTCGAAATTTTTAATGCCCGTTTTTCACGCCGTTAAAAATGCTCTGGAGCCTACACACGATCGGTTTTAATGGCCATTTTAAAAAATGGCATTTTTAACGGCATGAAAAACGATCGTGTGTATGGGGCATAAGACAGCTTTGCCTTATTGGGTTGTGCCATAGCAATGTAAAGCTGGACAACAAACATTTGTTGTAAGATACAGAAACCGATAAACCTAAAACTGATGCCTCACCTTAATTATTACATTTTGGCCACTAGTTTACAAATAGGAGCACTAATAACCATGTACATTCTTCATTATGTGAAAGACTAAAGCCCTGTACACACGATCGGATTTCCTATGGATTTTAAACCGATGGATTTTTCCATCAGAAATCCGATGAAGCTGACCTCCATCAGTCTTGCCTACACACCATCAGTCAAAAAACCGACCGTCCCAAACGCTGTGACGTAAAACACTCCGACGAGCCAAGAAAAATGAAGTTCTATGCTTCTGAGCATGCGTCGACTTGATTCTGAGCATGCGTGGGTTTTTTATCTGATGGAGTTCCCCACAGACGATAGTAATTTGCTATCGTTTTTTTTTCCATCGGATAAATTTAAAACATGTTCTATTTTTTAACACCGATGGAAAAAAGACCGATGGGGCCCATACACGATCGGTTTGTCCGATGAGAAAAGTCCATCGGACTGTTTTCATCGGTAAAACCGATCGTGTGTACAGGGCTTAACAGAGTTAAAGCGGAGTTCCACCCAAAAGTGGAAGCTCTGCTTATCTGCTTCCCCCCACCCCCTCTGGTGCCACATTTAGCACCTTTCAGGGGGGAAGGGGGAATGGGTACCTGTTTTGGACAGGTACCCTTTCCTACTTCTGGGAAATTGCACTGCAGCGATGTCCCTCAGAAGTTCGGCCCCCCTCCTCCTTTCTCTGCCGCCGGGCCAGTTAGAAAGCACAGCGTGCCTTGCGCATGCGCAGTGGGGAACCGGCTGTAAAGCCAAAAGGCTTCACTGACAGTTTCCCTTAACATGAATGGCGGCGGCAGGACCCGAGAGTCAATCCAAAAATCGGCTGTGGTGTCGACATCGTGGGCTCCCTGGACAGGTAAGTGTTCATATATTAAAAGTCTACAGCGTAATTGTAGCTGCTGACTTTTTATTTTTTTCGCAGAACTCCGCTTTAAGCTCTTATGAACCCTTTTAACAATACTTGGAACACTTGGAAGAAGGAATATGGCTCCATTTATTTACTCTGTGCGCATCACAAAGCACTGTGTCAGTGTTGCAGTGTGTTCTTCTTACTCATCCTGGATGGCACCCCATGGCATTTATACATTGTAAAGCAACACTTCACTTCATACTGTCCTTCAGTATTTCAGCCAATGCACAGTGCATTCACAGTGCACACATGACCAAAAATGTGAAGGTCTATTTTTTCCTGAATCGAGGCCCATCTATGGGCAAGATGAATGCCTTTTCCTACTTTTCACCAAAATGGTTTGCAGCAAAAACCTCCAAAGCTGTTTTTACTCACTTTAGGCTGGGTTCACATATGAGCACGCAGCGGCTCACAGCAGGAGTCCAGTGCAACCTGGTTCACCGTTTCAGATCCGATTTCAGCCTGGATTTTTTGGCTGAATTCGGATTTGAAACGGACCAAAAGACGCACAGGGCTTCTGTGCAAATCGCACCGGAGCCACTGCGGAGATATGTGAACCGGCTCCATAGAGAGCCAGTCAAAATCTCCTGCTGTGCGAATTGGATGCGGGGAAACCCGCAACCAATTGGCACTAGTGTAACTCAGCCTAATGCCGCGTACACACGGTCGGAATTTCCGATCGAAAAAGTCAGACGGGATTTTTTCATCGGATATTCCGACCGTGTGTATGCCCCATCGGACTTTTTCCCTCGGAAATTCCGACGGACTAAGATAGAGAACAACGGAAAAAAATTCTATTGGAAATTCCGTTCGTCTGTATGCAATTCCGGCGGACTAAAAACCATGCATGCTCAGAATCAATTAGTCGGATGCTCGGAATCATTGAACTTAATTTTTCTCGGCTCGTCGTAGTGTTGTACGTCACTGCGTTCTTGACAGGCGGAATTTGGTGTGACCGTGTATATGCAAGACAGCTTGAGCGAAATTCCGTCGGAAAAACCCATCAGAGTTAATTCCGACGGGAAAACCAGTCGTGTGTACAGGGCATTAGTCTGCCATCTGGGAATGAAGACTGGTGATCCACTGCAATGCCCGCAATGCACCTCTTTTCAACATCTCCATATTATTGGAGTGGATCGAATGGACAGGCAATAGAAAGTGTCCACGACACCAGGCAGTGACATGGGCTCCTAAGGAAGAACCCTACCAGTCTCTGCAGTCCAGACAAAATACATGGGACCCAGCAATATCTGACATGTTACCTTTATGCACAGAGGCACATGGATAGATGGGAATGGGCTTTAAAGAAGGGATACACTCACTGTAATTAAATCATAGGGTGGATGAAATCACTGACTATCAATTTGGCCCATATAACTGAAACTGAAATCATGTTTTGGCTTTACATACACTTTCATGAATAATATAGCTGGGAGTGCATAGCCCTACTTTAGCTAGATTTTTTTGGACTGTTCAGGTGTAAAGTGTTTTGTGGCTTTTGAGTTCATATTCTAATTGTGAAAAATAGAATAAAGTAGTCTCATTTTTTTTCTTATACAGTTTCATGTTCTTTAATTAACCACCTAATTAACTTAAAGAGGAACTGCTGTCTGCTCACATAATTTGTAATAAAAACATCTTTGCCATTCTGAAGCTTCCCTCCAACCACTTTGCATATTATTTTATATATACAGTAAAACCTTGGTTTGAGAGTAACTTGGTTTGAGAGCGCTTTGCAAGACAAGCAAAATTTGACTTGATATACAAACGATGTCTTGATATACAAGTAGTGTCACGTCACAACTGAGTATAAAAGAGAAGAGAGGCGCCTCTAAGTGTAGAAATATGGTTACATTTAATAAAGGTACAACATTTAGCAACAAATTGCTACACTTAGGCCTCGTACACACGACCGAGTTTCTCGGCAAGAACCAGCAAGAAACTTGCTGGCAGAGATGTCTTGCCGAGAAATTCGTTCGTGTGTATGGTTTCTCGTCAAGAAAACCGACAAGTAATCTCAACGAGAAAATAGAGAACCTGCTCTCTATTTTCTCGTCGAGATTCTCGTCAGCCTGTTTCCCGACGAGAAAAGTGAGTGTGTGTACACTTACCTGTCCTCCGGGAAGCCCGCGCATGTTCGAAATGAATTCGACGCATGCGCGGTAGCTTCCTAGGCATAGGTAGGGTATACCAAGATGGCGGCGACGGCATCGAATGTGACGAGCGCATGCTCGTCGTAGTCGATGACGTCACCGCGTACGCTCCATTCAAAGAACCGCGGGTTCTTTGAATCGAGCGTCTGTACACTCGGCCGGGACAAGTTTCTTGTCCAAGGATCTCGTTGAAAAAAACGACGTGTTTTTTTCGACGAGAAACTCGGCCGTGTATACGAGGCTTAAGAGGCGCCTCTCTTCTCTTTTATACTCTGTAGCTCCTGCTGGATTTTGCTTCTAATCCCCTTGTGGATGGACCTTTTATGGTTGCACAACCTGGTCACATTGCTATAATCTTTTTATATGGACTATAAACTGAAAGACCTATGAATAAATGGTTGTGGATCAAATCATTTGAGTTTCCATTATTTCTTATGGGGAAATTTGCTTTGATATACAAGTGCTTTGGATTACAAGCATGTTTCTGGAACTAATTATGCTCGCAATCCAAGGTTTTACTTTTGCTGTGATTCTGTACTTGCTAAACATTCTGCAGAAATCTCTCTCCACTGAGTCTGGCTGCATTTTAACTGTGGGCAGCTGAAGCTTCTGCCTGTTTACTTCCTAGATTTACACAGACACACACCTCTAGCACTGCAGCTCTCATTGGCCCTCTTGTGACTCATATCCCTCCCTTCCTGGCAAACTCTCACGAGAGTGAGAGAGAAAGCTGTGCATGATATCATCAGCCTAGGCTAATGACCACACAAGAAACAGGAAGTGGGCTGTATAAGGTATTTACTGGCAGAAAAAAAATGTTTTACTATCCAAAGTTAAAACTTGAAAACATTGAAAAAATTACTGCAGTTCCACTTTATTTAGATAAATAGTAGAAATGTGTCACATCACTCTGTGTAATGGTTTTGCACAGCACAGCCCTGGTCCTTCTCTTTTGGGGTCCCCCCTGGTGCTCCTGGCTCCTCCTCCATGCCAAATGCCCCCAGAGCAAGCTTCTTGCTCTGGGGGGCACTCATGCATGCTCGTTCCCGGGCCAGCTCTGTCCATTGACACACAGAGTGCGGCTCAGCCCTGCCTGTCTCCTCTCCTCTGGTTGTGATTGACAGTTACAGCACCCAATGGCTCCCGCAGCTGCCTCTCTGTCCAATGAGGAGAGAGAGAGCTGAGAGAGACTCTGCTCTTACGCACGTCACTGTTTCTTGATCAGGCTTAGGTAGGTATTTAGGGGGAGCTGGAGGGGAACTCCATGCAGAAGGCTTTTTTACCTTAAGCCCTGGTTCACACTACTTCAGCAGGTTTTCAAAGCCACAGATCAGTGCGATTTTAATGTGTGATTTAATTGCGGCTTGCGACTTCATTTAACGGAAGTCATTGCAAGTTGCAATGAAATTGCCAAAAAGTAGGCTTGTATCACAACAATTTGAATGGTTCAATTGCCGCAAATGGGGTCCAACTTGTCATGCGATTTTGAACTGTCAAATCACATGACAAATCGCACTGGTGTGAAGCAGGGCTTATGCATATAATGCATTAAAGTAAAAAAAAAATTGTACTTTTAGAACCACTTTAAGGCAGCCATGTGCATGGCGCCTTAGCCTATACAAGAAACCTATTAGGTACATCTCTTCAAATGAATAATAATAAAAACAAAATGTAATATAGGGGCAGACAGATGTCAACAATAAAGTACACTTGAGGTCTTAGTCATGTTATATGTGTAACCAGACAGTTATGAGTGATGTGCTGAAACCTCTTTTTAAATGCTTGCCTAAAAAGGTTACATAACCTGTAAAGCAAACATTGGTTTCATAGTTACAAACTCCTGTTTGTTTTTTTAGTGTTGCTATGTTTACTGTTTTGTATTGCTATTTCTTCTATACATACGGTATATAGAATTCCTCCATTGGACTGGATACTGCTCCTTTGTAGTACCCGTAAAATACCCCCCAAATGACTAAGTCAGATTGCAGTACATTAGACTGATGTTGGCATTGACAGGTTTGCTAATGTGGTCAGGGCTATTTGATACATAAGTCATAGGAAATTAGGATTTGACTGATTAGTTCCATAATATTTACCAATAGTTGTTCAGTGGGTGGGCCAGTGTTCTTTAATTTAATTAAATTCAACAGTTAATTTCTGCACTGAATAATGCTCTTTATGTAGATAGATAATAAAAGTCACTTGGAACTCTTCATATAATGACAGAGAATGCTTTTTGGATCAATTGGGAAAGAGTTAGATCCTCTGTCAAGTTTTTATTGCTGTCTGTGTTCCCATTGGATAGATTTACCCCTCTATTTGTATTGGCGACTATTGTCACTGAGAAAGAAAGTGCTGGAAAATCCAAACCTTTAGTGTTGCCCCAAAATAAGAGGTAAGGAAAAATCTTCCAATGGGACGTTTGTACCAGGCATAATTGTTTAAAAGGGGAATTCCCCTGACTTTGGGAGATTTCCTCCAACTTCCAGTAGTGTCTCTTAAGCCTCGTACACGGTCGGACTTCCATCGGACTTTTCCGTGGATTTTAGTCCAAACGGAGTTGGCCGGGCACACCCATAGCATACACACCACAGGACTTTTCTGCAAACTTTCCCAAAACTTTAACCAACATCACGTGATTTTTCTGCTCTTTACCGCCACCCTTTGGTCAACTTCTGCTATTGTTGGTTGATTTTAACATTATTTGTTTTGTCCATCGGACAAAAGTCCAATGGTTTTCTGTACACACGGTCGGACTTTGCTCCATCAGACTTTTGTTGGCCAAAAGTTTGTCCGTTTGCAGACCGAACTTTTGTCCGATGAAAAACAAAAAAGTCCGATGGATTTCTGTACACACGGTCGGACTTTGCACCATCTGACTTTTGTTGCTGAAAAGTTTGTCTGTTTGCAGAGTGAACTTTTGTCCGATGAAAACCGAAAACGTTTGTCCGATGGAGCGTACACACAGTCGGATTTTTTGGCAAACTTGCTCAAAATGAAGTTTGTTGGCAAAAAGTCAGACCGTGTGACTTTTTGCCAACAAACTTCAAAATGAGCAAGTTTTCCAAAAAATCCTACCGTGTGTACGCTCCATCGGACAAACGTTTTCGGTTTTCATCGGACAAAAGTTCACTCTGCAAACAGACAAACTTTTCAGCAACAAAAGTCAGATGGTGCAAAGTCCGACCGTGTGTACAGAAATCCATCGGACTTTTGTCCGAAGTACAAATACGCATGCCCAGAACCAATGTTAAAATCAACCAACAATAGTAGAAGTTGACCAAATGGTGGCGGTAAAGAGCAGAAAAGAGCAGAAAAACCACGTGATGTTGGGATAGTTTTGGGAAAGTTCGCAGAAAAGTCCTGCCGTGTGTATGCTATGGGTGTGCCCGGCCAAATCCCTTCGGACAAAAATCCATGGAAAAGTTTGTTTGAAGTTCGACCGTGTGTACGAGGCTTTAGACAGGAAGTAAAAGGAAATTTTCCCAACCAAACAAATCCGGCAGAGCTTTAAACTTTGTACTATATCCAAAGCTAAAAAATTGTTTTGGCTATACATACACTTCAATAGTAGGCAAACAGTCTTCCAATTTCACCATTGACAGTCAGACTGTGTGACAATCTTATGTCTGTAGGTGATCCCTAAATTGCCATCAGGGGTATCTAGCAATGTGACAGGTTAGTGTAGTCCTTCCAATTCCAATTTTTAGCTAGGGCTTCAAATTATTAGAGAGCTATTCAACTCACAACTTTTTACATACCATGAAGGTGGCCGAATAGTGCCTGCATGATTGACCAGTCTCTAAATTCTGTTGGTAAGTGGTTGTGTATGAAATATTTGTAATTATAGGGTAAAATATGGTGGCTTAGTGTGTATAATTCTTGCCTTGCACCATTGGGTCTTGTATTTGGTTCAGCCAATGACAATCTGCATCCTTATGTTTCCACAATCCAAAAACCTTAGGTAAAGGTCTAATATGTCTACCATGCATTCATAATAATTTGTGTGGAGGAATGGAAGCAAAGCACAAACTCATTTCAAAGAATTATCACCAAAGTTGAAAATCATTGCTAAATACTCCAGGGGACTCAGTGCATATAGCATGTGGTCCCATTCAGATCAGATCTGTGCAGTGGCTTGGAAATAAATGGACATTTTTATTTCTGTCTGTGCTGACTGTCCCTCAACTCCAGGATGAAACCCATTTTATGGCCATTCTAATGGGGAAGTTGCAGTTAATACTCAAGCCACCTCCTCCCTCTTCAATCTGCAGCTCTTCATCTTATCTTGCAGCAGCCCTCTTACACCTTCTTTGTACCGACAAGACTTGTACGAAAAGGAAAGACTGAGCCCAGCTGCCAGCTATTCTCTGGAGAAAGACTACAGTAGTAGCTGTCAGCTTGTGTTGTTGTAAATGATCATGCTGGAGAGAAGCATTGTCAGTCACAAAAACACAAACACACAACACAAGCCTGCTACTACTCAAATCTCTCTTGGACAGCTGAGCTCACACCTACCTACCTGCTAGTCAGTTGGTCTTCACCAGAGCTCCCAATGGTGGAGATGGCTGGGAATCCTATTGGTTCTGGTTGCGACGACACCACAGGGTTGGCTGGAATGGAAAGGCTATGGCACTGAGACTGTGACTCATGGAGCTGTAGACAAGAGAGTGGTCAAGTCAGGTAGAAGTCTTGGCAGACAATATGCGAGAGCGTAGTCAGGTCCAATCAGGGGTTGAGGCAGGTGGCAGTCAAGGAAGTAGTCAGGTACAAGCAGGTGTTGGGTCAGGTGGCAGGTGAGAGAGTAGTCAGATACAGGCAGAGGATAAGGCAGGCAAAAAAGTAGTCTGATACAGGCAAGGGTAGAGTCAGTTGGCAGGCGGAACAGTAGTCAGGTTCGGGCAAGGGTTGAGACAGGCGGCAGGCGAGAGAATAGTCAGTTCAGGTTAGCAATCAACAAGCAACTGGCAAGTAAGTATAACATCACTTTTAGTTCTCAGGTAGCTAGTGATACCACACAGCACCAGCCATTTTAAAGTTTGGTGCTCAAATACTCTTCTGGTCAGAGACAGAGTAAATGTGCAGCATTGTTACTGGGAACTCTAGCTTGAGGTCTGACCACGCTGCTCAGACTTCACTGTATAAATTTGAACAGGACCAAGTGCTATGTGCACTGGGTCCTCTGGGGGATTTAACTAGGTAGGATTTTCAACTTCTGTAGATACTACTTCTTTAAAGCTAAACGCCAGGCAAACAGCTAAGTATACAGTTTCACGACTCTCTCAAGCTGCAAAAGAAGACATCACTTTGCCCTTTACTTCTGCCAGTACGTTCCCTGTAAGCACATGTGCATGCAACAAACTGAATGGTTCCTAGTGCTGCCCCTCTCTGCTGGATATGGGATTAGCTTGCAGTTCAGCTTTAATTGACCGCAGAAGGTTGTATACACTAGCCATGAGTTAACTGGTTTCCAACAAACTTTTCCCAGACTGCCTGTCAGGAAGGCACCAGCCTTAATACAGCCAAAGCCTCTAGACATCCACAAGTGCGTAAGCGCAGTGCCCATCTTCCTGTGCATAACTGAGCGCAAATTCAAATGCGTGTAAGCGCCTCTAATGTTGGTGCCATTGACACTTTTTAAACTGCAGCAGTGCTATTAGCCGGTGTTGTCTGATCTGCAGCTATTACCTGTGTTCCTGTGTCTGTTCCTGTATTGACTCCTGTTAATGACCTGTCTTGCCTTGACCTTGATTGAACACCTCCTGCCCTGACCATGGCAGGAGGTCCATATAGGAGCGCAGGGGCGCCACCCTCCTAATCTCAATGCGCTGCCTACTAATCTCCATGCGGGGCACCAGACCTATTGGATTCTATGAGGTTTATTTTGAAGCACATAGAGCCTGAGGCTGTAATTGGCTTCAAAAAGGTTGGGCTCCCGAAACTCACCCACTAGTGACATTAGCAAATCATTATTCACTATTGTCTTCCAACTTCTCCTCTCGACCAATCAGGACAGGAGGTGGACCTTAGGACCGCATTGGCCGGGAGGAGAAGCAAGAGAAGCAATGACCTGGATGGGGAAAGTGTGGAGCTGGCGGGGGTTTGTTTGCCCCCCCCCCAAAAAAAAGGAGCACCAGCCGCCAATGTTGGCCTATCCCTGTATTTGCTCTGTCTCCTGTTCATCTCCCTGATTCTACATTGCCAACCCCTGCTTGTATCTTGACCATTCTCTGCATGCCATCTATACCTGTATCTGATCGTCTGTTGCTGACCTGGCTTGCCTGACCTTGCATCCAGTTATTCTCCAGTTCTAATCTGCATGCTACCTGATCCCTGCTGGTTCTTCACCTGCTGAATGTTACCAATCCTGCCGCACCAGCCACCTGCCCATCAAGCATCTGATGCCTGCCGTCTGCCCAGTCTTGGGTCTGCTGTCTCTGCTGCCATCCGATGTTCCAGTGGTCCAACTTGTCTCTGGTGACGCACCTGTTACCTGCTGTTGGGGCTGACAGGACATACAAGCACATTGCAACATCAGTGGACTCAGAGCCGGGGCTGTACGAGAAGCCTCCCTCTACATGTCAGGCTCTGACACAAGGTACATGACACTGCCTCTGTAACTTTGAGTGGCGGCATAGAATAAATGTGTCTTCATGGTCCAAGAAAGATGTGACTGGTACAGTATTTAATGTGAAATATATTACTGCTGATTAATAATTAAATGTAACCTGCCCAGTTTAAATGCCGTCATTTTACAAGACATTAACAGGAAATGTTTACTAATGGATATCATATTATGGCCATTATTTTCTGAGTTTAAATTCCTCACAAATTAGTGCTTTTCCATGTGATGGTTGCAGCTTTGTGTTGCCTCCATCATTAGGCACAATATAAAACAATCCATGACAGTTAGAAGCACCCGAGGCAGAGACATCTTTTGTCAGTTCTGATCATTGTGCTGTGAGCATGAACTGTGACTTTCATGTTTTTCATTTGGAAAGCTAAACTAAATCCAGTGGCGGCTGGTGCTTAAAATCTTTTGGGGGGGCGCAAACAAACTGAAAAATTCTGAAAAAAAAACATCGATTGCAGCCTCACTGTGCCCAACAAACACAACCACTGTGCCCATCAACCACAACCACTGTGCCCATCAAATGCAGCCACTGTGCCCATCAAATGCAGCCACTGTGCCCATCAAACGCAGCCACTGTGCCCATCAAATGCAGCCACTGTTTCTCCCCCCCCCCCCGCCCGCTTGCCGTCTGACCGGCACTTACCCTATTTCTGAAAAAAAAACATTGATTGCAGCCTCACTGTGCCCATCAAACACAACCACTGTGCCCATCAAACACAACCACTGTGCCATCAAATGCAGCCACTGTGCCCATCAAATGCAGGCACTGTGCCCATCAAACGCAGCCACTGTGCCCATCAAATGCAGCCACTGTACCCATCAAAGGCAGCCACTGTGCCCATCAAACGCAGCCACTGTGCCATCAAACGCAGCCACTGTGCCATCAAACGCAGCCACTGTGCCCATCAAACGCTGCCCATCAAACGCAGCCACTGTGCCATCAAACGCAGCCACTGTGCCCATCAAACGCAGCCACTGTGCCCATCAAACGCTGCCACTGTGCCCATCAAATGCTGCCACTGTTTCCCCCCCCCGCCCGCTTGCCGTCTGACCGGCACTTACCCTATCTTGGTGGCGGGTCAGGCAGCGGTTGACAGCGGCGAGCTGGGGGACCTTGCAGCGGGTCAAACAGCGGCTCCTGTATCCTCCATGCGTCTCCTGCCCTCCTCCTGATAGGCATCCAATCGCAGTGCCTGTCCTTTCAGCCAATCAGGTGACGGGTATCAGACCTGATTGGTGGAGAGGCGATTCAGTGATAGAAAAGCGAATATTCATTTGCTTTTCTAACACACCTGTGCAGACTGTGAGCGCAATGCTCTGTGCTCGCAGTTCACCTTTTTTGAAGCGTATTAGAGCCTATGGCTCTAATCAGGTGCTTCAAAAAAACACCCCGGCGGCTGTAATTCAGGCGCCCAGCGTCTGAAAAGGGGCCGGATGCCTGAATTGGGGGTGGCGGCGGCAACCATGAATAGATTGATGCAATGCATGAATCTATCCATTAGTCATAGAGGGGGTGGCTGGAGAGAGGGGGCGGCGCCCGTGCGCCCTTAATGGATGCACCGCCACTGACTAAATCCAAACCCATTTTGATTTGATAAAGTGGGGAGGGGTTAGAACCCTGTTGTGTACCTATTGTTATCTGTGAGCCCATTGGTCACAGGCAGCAATATTTCACTGTTATCAGGAAAAATTAGATGAACAAGTGTCACCAACACAATAAGAAATTAAAGAGTGCCTATCGTGCTATACGTGCATTGTTTGTTTGTCTTTGAATAAGTTTGCCCCTTCCTCACTCTGCAGCTAGGGGATGCTCTATGTAGTTAGTCCAACTCTTCTTTTCATGCTTAGCCTCCATTAACTATTTGTACTGTATTCTGCGGGAGCTAGGTACACTATAATTTTTATTCTTTTTACCTATCAATTGTGACACAAGTCATATTGTAATTGAATGTTATTAAAAATTACCGTATTTATCGGCGTATAACACGCACAGGCGTATAACACGCACCCTAACTTTAAGAGGGAAGTTTCAGGAAAAAAACTTTCCACAGCCCCCTGCGTATAACACACAGGCACAGTTTACCCTCTATATTCCGGGTAAAAAAGTGAGTGTTATATGCCAATAAACACAGTACCTTTCCTTTTCTTTCTTTTTTTTTTTTTTTTTCTTATTTAATTTTTATTATTTTCTAAGAAATTACAAGTAATATAAGCAAACAGAAAAAAAATATATATATAATAAAATTACAAAGAAAAAGTTATAATAAGTAATCTGGTGGTACAAATACTGTACCAATATATGTACCTTTTAATGTTCAAAATAATAGTCCTCATTTTTAAGTATAACTAGTAAGTATAAATAAACTTAGAGAGGAGCTCCACCCTAAAGTGGAACTTCTGCTCATCGGATTCCTCCCCCCCCCTCCGGTGCCACAATTGCCACCTTTTAGGGGGGAGGGGGTACAGATACCTGTCTAATGCCGCGTACACACGATCATTATTCACGGCGGTTTAAAAACCGCCGTGAATAATGACATTTTAAACGAGGGAACAGCTTGTTCCCCACACACGGTCATTTTTCTCGTCATTTTTTAAAATGACGAGAAAAACGATCGTCTATGGGCTCCGCGGCAGTGTTTCCCTATGGGAAACGCTGCCGCGGAAGAAATGTCAGGAAAAACCACGAGAAAAATTAGAACATGTTCTAATTTTTCTCATCGTGATTAATGCCGTTTTTCCCATCGGGAAAAACGGCAAAAAGCCCACAGACGATCGTTTTTCTCGTCCAAAGGAAAAAAATTCATTTTTCCCGACGGGAAAATGATCGTGTGTACGCGGCATCAGACAGGTATTTGCACCCACTTCCGGGCATAGACTCTGCGGGGCAGTACGCCACTCACCCCCCCCCCCCCCCGTTGTGTTCTGGGAAACACACGGCTCCCAGAACACAGCGGGAAACAGTGAGGACGGCGCAGCGCGACTCGCGCATGCGCAGTAGGGAACCGGTCAGTGAAGCCGCAATGCTTCACTTCCTGATTCCCTCACCGATGATGGCAGTGGATACAGACGAGGGTCTTCTGCTGCCGACGTCGCTGGACTCCAGGACAGGTAAGTGTCCATTTATTAAAAGTCAGCAGCTACAGTATTTGTAGCTGCTGGCTTTTAATATTTTTTTTACGGCTGAGCTCCGCTTTAAGGGGTAACGCAAATAAAAATAGCAAATAATTAAATAATATAGCGCATACAATTGCAACTCAAGTCATGTTGTAATTCAATGTTATTCAATTCAAAAACTACCAGCATTACGATCTCTCTTCTGGTAACATAACTGGTAATAAGTCTAATTTTTACTAGCCAGGCTGCTAAAATACCAACCAAGTACCAACCCTAGCTAGCTACTATTCTGATAGAACGTCTGTATGCAAGACAGGAGTTTTGACTTTACTCTGCCATTGCTTGCTGCATTCTTCTTCTGGGACAAATTTTTCAGAAGGTGCCTAGAATGGCAATCTACATATTTCATCTCAGAACAGGTTACTTTTGAAGTGGAACTCCAATATGAAGCCCCATTTAAAAAAAACAAAAAAGCATTTATGCCTATTTTTTAAGGGTCTGGTGGTCACGGGACCTTCCTCTTCTCCTTCAGCACTAAATGAAGCTTCTACAAAGACATACAGTGCATGTAGAAAGTATTCACAGTGCTTCACTTTTTCCACATTTTGTTATGTTACAGCCTTATGCCAAAACTGATTAAATTCATTATTTTCCTCATAAATCTGAAAACAATACCCCATAATGACAGCGTGAAAGAAGTTTGAAATTTTTGCAAATTTATTGAAAATCAAAAATGAAAAAAAATCACAGCCTTTGCTCAATACTTTGTTGAAGCACCTTTGGCACCAAGTCTCAAGTCTTTTTGAGTATGATGCACAGCTATTTTGGGCAGTTTCTCCCTCTCTTCTTTGCAGGACCTTTCAAGCTCCATCAGGTTGGATGGGGAGCATCGGTGCACATCCATTTTCAGATCTCTCCAGAGATGTTCAATCGTGTTCAAGTCTGGGCTCTGGCGGGGCCACACAAGGACATTCACAGAATTGTCCCGTAGCCACTCCTTTGTTATCTTGGCTGTGTACTTAGGGTCGTTGTCCTGTTGGAAGATGAATCTTTGCCCCTGTCTGAGGTACAGAACGCTCTGGAGCAGGTTTTTATCAAAGATATCTCTGTACATTGCTGCATTCATATTTCCCTCGATCCTGACTCGTCTCCCAGGTCCTCACACTAAAAGACATCCCCACAGCATGATGCTGCCACCACCATGCTTCACTGTAGGGATGGAATTGGCCAGTTGATGAACAGTGCCTGGTTTCCCCCAGACATGATGCTTGCCATTCAGGCCAAAGAGTTCAATCTTTGTTTCATCAGACCAGAGAATTTTGTTTCTCATGGTCTGAGAGTCTTTTGGCAAACTCCAGGTGGGCTGTCATGTGCCTTTTACTGAGGAGTGGCTTCTATCTGGCCACTCTACCATACAGGCCTGATTGGTGGAGTGCTGCAGAGATGGCTGTTCTTCTGGAAGGTTCTCCTCTTTCCACAGAGAAATGCTGGAGCTTTGTCAGAGTGACCATCAGGTTTTTAGTCACCTCCCTGACTAAGGCTCTTCTCCCCCTATTGGAATAGTCCTGGTGGTTCCAAACTTCTTCCATTCCCGGATGATAGAGGCCACTGTGCTCATTGGGACCTTCAATGCTGCAGACATTTTTCTGTACCCTTCCCCAGATCTGTGCCTCGATACAATCCTGTCTCAAAGGTCTACAGACAATTCCTTGGTCTTAATGGTTTGGTTTGTGCTCTGACATGCACAGTTAACTGTGGAAACTTATATAGACAGGTGTGTGCCTTTCCAAATCATGTCCAATCAACTGAATTTACCACAGGTGGACTCCAAGTTGTAGAAACATCTCAAGGATGATCAGTGGAAATAGGATGCACCTGAGCTCAATTGTGAGCATCATGGCAAAGGCTGTGAATACTTAGGTACATGGGATTTTATTTTTAATAAATTTGAAAAGATTTCAAACAATCTTCTTTCACGTTGTCATTATGGGGTATTGTTTGTAGAATTTTGAGGTAAATAATGAATTTAATTTATTTTGGAATAAGGCTGTAACTTAACAAAATGTGGAAAAAGTGAAGCGCTGTGAATACTTTCCGGATGCACTGGATGAGCATCATCCAGGCCAGCATAATGACAGTGTGTGCCTAAAATCCTGGGTTACAGGAAGTCGGTCACCTATGTTGGCTATCATTTAATCTGGAGCATCATCTGCTTGAGGTATGGTCCTTCAGAGGGGGACACTTCTGGATTAAAGTGGTTGTAAACCCTTATGCCCTGTACACACAATCGTTTTTTCCGATGAAAAAAGTCAGATGGATTTTTTTCATCGGAAAAAACGATCGTGTGTGGGCCCCATCGGACTTTTTTCCATCGGTGTCAAAAAAGAGAACATGTTTTAAATTTTTCCGATGGAAAAAAAACGATAGGAAATTCCGATCGTCTGTGTGGAACTCCATCGGAAAAAAATCCACGCATGCTCAGCCTAAATTACAAGACGGGAGCGCATGTTCTGGTAAAACTAGCGTTCGTAATGGAGATAGCACATTCGTCATGCTGCAAATTTTTGCATCGTTAAATGTAGCACATTCTTTTCTTCTTTCTAATGGTCGCAAAAAAATTATTTCTCGTTGTGGATATTCACACAGAGTTCTGACAAACTTATTTATTTGTGATCTCATGAATCTTCGTATTTTATTTTAAAGGCAGGTCTCCAAAAAAATGTTTTTGTTTGTTTTTTTGGTTGGTGATTTGAATCAAGATCTCCTTATTTTTTTCTGGCCTTTTAATATTTTATTGTGATCTCCAATTTTTTTTCTGGTCAAGTTATCACAACAACATTATTTTTATTTTTTATTTTTCCCTCAAGGAGGTTGGTGTTGGTGTCCCTTGTTAATTACACATTGTATTTATGAAATGCACCTTCCTACTCACAAGAAAAACACATAGGCAACTATTTAAATTAAATCAAATATCCATTTATAATGGAAACAAAATAAATATGAAGGGCAACAATTGAGAAATTAGTGGAATATATGCAGACTTTGGACCCCAAAGGCAGACATGAATTGTATGGAAAATAAAATCAATAACGTGAGGAGTCCCTCTAATTGGGATCACAATCTTGTCCCCGAATCGCAGAAATCAGGAGCAGCAGCAGATGTCATACATGTCCCCAAGCTGTGGTACTCCAACAAACTGCGTCTTCTGGCAGAGCAGCTTGAAGCCAGGGAATCACTTTCTGGTCTTCCTTCTAGCCTTCCCTCCACGCTTCCCTGCAGTGTTCCCTCCACACTTCCCTACAGCGTTCCTTCCACGGCTCCCTCCACGCCCCCTTGCAGGCTGTGGCTCTGGTGGTGGGAATGTGGCTGGAGGAGGAGGAGAAGGATGGGCCAGATCACACAGATGTGTGGCCTCTGTCAGCTGGCCCTTCCCTGCCCTGTGAAGGGCCGTAGAAATAAGCTCCTCACAGAGGGCACGTTGGCCCTCCTCCACTTTATGGAGTTTTTTGGCCACATAGCACCCATAGGACTCTACTGGGTTGAGGGGGGCCCTCATGATCTCTGCTGCTTCCCTAATGATCTTCAGGGATTCCTCCTCCACCTGGGTCATCCTCCTTGGCCTTTTTGGTCTCACCTGGAGGAGAAGCACCTCTTACTGTGTGCTGCCACTTGGCCTGGGCACCTGCTGCCTGACACTTGGCCCTGCCTCCTCCTGGCTGCCACTCACCCCTGCCTCATCCTGGCTACCACATTCCAGAGCCTCGTCCTCCTGGCTGACCTAATCCTGTGTATAAAAAAGGGACATAGTTTTAGTTTTTGGTTAATCAATCACACACAATTTTCAGCTCATGACTATTGCAAATTAAATGTTAATAAATAGAAAAGACTCTCATTCTGACCCCAGAATTTTTCATTCTTGTCCCAATCAATTCTGGCCACTACTGTCTTTTTAAAAAAAAAATATAGTTTTTAATTATTTTCTTTTGGAATAATAACATCTAGTTCCCAACAATTATTCTAGGACAATAAATATGTTGAAAAATACTATACCTGACTATAGATGTGCAGATTCGGCTCTTCGAGGTTAGCTAGCTCCTCGTCACCCTCTGCAGGGGTGGAGGGAAGGGTGGAGGAAAGGGTGGAGGGAACGGTGGAGGGAACGCTGGAGGGAAGAGTGGAGGGAAGGCTGGAAATAGATTCCCTGGCTTCAATCTGGTCGTCCAGAAATCGCAGTTGTTGGTAGTACCACAGCTTGGGGACATGTACTTGGTCTGCTGCTGCTCCTGCTCTCCGGGATGCGCGGACTTCTTTGTATTGTTTTTTGTAGCTATTCCTCATATTATTAATTTTATTGTTCATCATGTTATAGTCTGCCCCTGGGATCCATGTCTTCATATATTCCGCTAATTTCTCAATTGTTGCCCTCCGTACCACATGATTATGGTATAATGAGTTATTAACCTCCCATAAGTTGGTGAGCTCTCTATATTTGTCTATGAATGCTCGGAATATGACAGGATCCTTGAAACTCTGCAATTTGGCTGCAAGATAAAAAAACAAGACAAAAACACTAGGTCAGCCTAAACTGTCCTAATATTATCCCAATCTAGCCCTTTAAAATCATGAATCTGTATAGGCCACTGATGCCTCAACTTTAATTTTTACCTTCGTCAGTGACGTTCGGAACTTCCGGTCCTCCTTACTCCGCGCACACAACGGCGTTACGACACATGCGTATTCTCATTATATTCCCTGCGCATGCGTGAAACTATGCCCACGTCATCCGCCCCTGACGTTCCTGCCCCTAACGTTCTTCCTCGGATATTCCCCACCCCTTTACGTTCGACGCACTGTGGGAGACGACATGGCGGTGACACAGCAGGTGCGGGTTGTTTTAACTTCCGACAAGGAAAGCCCGGAGCCGGAAATGTCCCGATCCAAGAGAAGATACAAGGCCATTAATATGTCCTTTGCTGAGATGGCGGAGATGGTGGACATCTTGCGGAGGAGAGATTATGATGGGAAGCATGGGCCGTACAACACCCCTAATCTCAGGAAGGCCAAAATAATGGGCAAAGTGGTGAGGAGTCTGTACCAGAAATTTGGGGTCCAGAGATCCAAGGAGCAGATGAGAAAAAGGTGGTCTGACCTGAATCTGAGGGAGCCGGAGCAGTACAGGAAGATAAAAAAAATGCTAGTAAAAAGTAAGTATTTCTCCTGTGTTATTAATAATTTGAATATTATACTTGCATGTTTTGCTCCATGTGCTTTGATTGACTGGTTGGATATTTGAAAATGGCAACTTTCAGGGTAGTGGCCAAAGTATAATCGTTCGTAGTAAACATCAATCCTCCACAAAATTAGATATTTTGCGCAGATACAGGTAAGCCACATTTGGTCATGCCTATTTCTATTAAAACAACGTTTATAAACATTGTTGTCTAGATGATGTGTTTTAAACTAGAATGTGAAATGCGAACTTGATTCAGTGTAAAGGAGAGGACACTTAGCAGTTGTTTCCACAGCTGTACTCTGGAGCACCTGTGTGGGACACCAGAACAACCTTTTTGCGGGTGTCCAAACAGGTGCTACAGTGGATACTTTGGGGGTGTCTCCATGTGTGTAACTTGGACAAAAAAGGTCAGGATTCCAGCTTAGAAATACATTTTAAAACATGTCTTCAGCTTTTAACTCTGCCAAAACAGACAATTGTACCCCACTTCCAAGCAATGTTTCATATTCCTATTTTTGACCTCAAATATCTGTGTGCTAAAGTATACCTTTTGTTTCATTCTCATAGGGGAGCGGAGACTTGGAGCACACAACTCTGAAGAGGCCAGGAACCCCACACCTCGGAAAGAACAGGGGGAACCCCAACCTCAGAAAGAAGGGGACCAGAGAGAACCCAAACCTCAGGATGTGGAGGAAGAAGAGGTGGAGGAAGGAAAGGTGGAGGAAGAAGAGGTGGAGAAAGGAGATGTGGTGGAAGTGTGCGAGATTGTCACCACAACAGGTCTGTCATGGAGATCCTGCCAGAAGCAGGCGTCCCAGTCTTCCTGCTTCTCGGTTGCGTGCGCTCCGCCCTGCAGGTGGCGCCAGAGGGGCTATTTGAACCTGTCAATCGCAGACAGTCCCTGCTGTCTGCTCTTCAGCGTTGAGTACCTGAAAACCTGATCTGAAGACTTACCTGTGTTTGACCCAGCCTGCCTGTGACTTCTCCAGTTTTCTGCCTGCATCCGACCCCTGGCTTGTTGTGACCTCTCCTCTGTCTGATCCCTCTGTACCTTGCTGCCAGCCAGTTAACCGACCCGGCTTGTCTGACCAATCTCACTGTTCCTGGTTCCGGTCCAGTCTGCTAAGCTGATCCAGTTTGCTGAGTTCCTGTGTTCCTGGTTCCGGTCCAGTCTGCTAAGCTGATCGCGTTTGCTGAGTTCCTGTGTTCCTGGTTCCGGTCCAGTCTGCTAAGCTGATCCAGTTTGCTGAGTTCCTGTGTTCCTGGTTCCGGTCCAGTCTGCTAAGCTGATCCAGTTTGCTGAGTTCCTGTGTTCCTGGTTCCGGACCAGTCTGCTAAGCTGATCCAGTTTGCTGAGTTCCTGTGTTCCTGGTTCCGGTCCAGTCTGCTGAACGATTCCAGTTTGCTGAGTGTTCCTGATTCCAGTTCTACCTGCTGTGTTCCAGTGTGCCTACCAAGTCTGCGGAACTACCTTCACCTTGGTTGATCCTGCCAGGCACTCGTACCCCTCCTACCTCCGCGCCTGCTGTTACCTTACCAGGGGCCGCTGGTGGGAGCCGTAAGGGAGGCCTTCCTCTGCAAGTCCGGGCTCATCACCGCCAGGTACGTGACAGTAGCAGACAGCCATGTCTGAGCCCGAGCAGGGAGCCTCACCTATGGAGGAACTATGTCGGCACCTCCCAGGATTGGCTGAAGCGGTCAAGAACCTCCAGCAAGGCTACACCCATCTGGAAGAACAAGTGCGGGTCCTCTCCAACCCCTCTGGAGCCCAAGGGGGGTCCCATACCTCTACCTCCACTGCTGGGGCAGGATCCTCACCCACAGTTGTCATGCTTCCTCCGGAACCCAGGGTCCCTACACCCGAAAAATTCTCCGGGGATCGAAGCAAGTTTAGGGCTTTTCGTAATTCCTGCGAACTCTACTTCGCCCTGCAGCCTCGCACCTTCTCCTTGGAAGCCACCAAGGTGGGCTTTGTGATGTCCCTGCTTTCCGGAGACCCTCAGAGCTGGGCCCACTGTCTCTTGGAATGGAAAGATATGGCGTTAAACAACCTTACTGCCTTCTTCGACGCCATGGCTCAGCTATATGAAGATTCCCAGCTCTCAGTAACTGCAGAGACCGCCTTGCGCACCCTTCAGCAGGGGTGCAGAGCAGCAGAGGACTACGTAGCGGAATTTAGATGGTGGAGCGCAGATACCAGTTGGAACGACGCCGCCCTCCGCCATCAGTTCCGCATAGGTCTTTCCGACCCTCTGAAGGACGAGCTCGCTAGGGTTGGCATACCACCAACCCTGAATTCACTAATTGACTTAACAATCCAGATCGACCGACGTCTCAGGGAACGAAGGGCTGAGAGGTCCACGGGCTTCTCCCGCCCGATCTGGATGCTTCCCCGGGCTCCCAGCCATCTGCACCCAGCACCTGTTGCACCTCCAGCCGCTACATCTGACATACCCGAGCCCATGTAGCTCGGAGTCCTTCGTCCTTCCCTCACCCAACAGGAACGCCAACGTCGCCGAGTGAACAATTTGTGCCTGTACTGCGGGGAACCCGGACACTTCGTTATAAATTGTCCCCTGAAACTTCGTAAGTGTCTTTCAGTATCTTCTGACACTACCAACCCACAGGCCAAGTCCACATCTCACCTTGCTCTCTCTGTCTCATTACAGCTCCCAGGAAGGACTCTGCAAGTGCCCGCCATTATTGATTCCGGGGCTTGCAGCTGCTTTATGGACTTAGCCTTTGCCATCAAGCACCAGATCCCTCTTGTCACCAAGACCCATGGACTATGTGTGCATTTGGCTGATGGGTCCATCATTAAGTCTGGACCAGTGGTCCAAGAGACCACCCCTTTACCCGCTACCATCTTCACCATCTCCAGAACCCACCAAGAATACTTACGCCTGGACATTATCTCTTCCCCATTGTTCCCTGTGATCCTCGGTATACCTTGGCTACAGGTCCACAACCCTACCATCAACTGGGCCACGGGGTTGGTGACCTTTTCTTCTCCTTACTGCCAGTAATCCTGCGGGACACTCAAAACCCCTGGGCCGGCCACCCTCTTATTTATCAATACGGAGGCTGAAATACGGCAATCCATCCCTGAGATCTACCATGACTTTCTTGATGTGTTTAGCAAACAAGGGGCTGAGACCCTACCACCTCATCGGGCCTATGATTGCCCCATTGACCTACTTCCCGGAGCGGCAATTCCGTTTGGCAGGATCTTCCCGTTAACAGAGGTAGAACAGGGGGCACTAAAAGACTATATCGATGAAAACCTACAGAAAGGGTTCATTCGTCCGTCTACATCTCCAGCCGGTGCAGGCATCTTTTTCGTAGAGAAGAAGGATCATACCCTTCGACCCTGTGTGGACTATCGTGAATTAAATAAAATCACAGTAAAAAAACGCTACCCTCTCCCCTTGGTACCGGAACTATTTCAGAGACTGGGAACAGCCATCATTTTTACCAAACTTGATCTCCGCGGAGCCTACAATTTGGTCCGCATCAAGGAAGGGGATGAGTGGAAGACCGCTTTCCGCACCCGATTCGGACATTTCGAGTACCGGGTAATGCCCTTCGGGTTGTGCAACGCCCCTGCCACTTTCCAGTATTTCATTAACGATGTACTCCGGGACTTCCTAGATCTCTTTGTCATTGTCTACATGGATGATATACAAATTTTTTCTTCCTCCCTTGATTCCCATCGCAGGCACGTCAGAAGTGTGTTGGCTCGGCTTCGCCAGCACGGCCTGTATGCGAAGGCCGAGAAGTGTGAATTTGAGCTGGAAAGTATATCGTTCTTGGGACTAATTATCTCCAGCGAGGGCATCAAGATGGACCCTCAAAAGATTGCTGCAATCCTGGACTGCCCAGTCCCGGCGGACAAGAAGGGGATACAACGTTTCGTTGGATTCGCCAACTTCTACCGCAAATTTATCAGAGGGTTCTCAGCCATCATCGCACCCATCACCCAGCTGACCAAACCAGAGATCCGTTTCCACTGGTCCCCTGAGGCCCAAAAGGCCTTTGAGGCCCTGAAGGGTCTCTTTACCTCTGCCTCTATCTTGAAGCACCCAGATTCCTCATTACCGTTCGTTCTGGAGGTAGACGCCTCGGAAATTGCGGTAGGAGCAATACTGTCCCAAAGACAGAGGACCAGGGCCTTGCTCCACCCATTAGCTTTTTTCTCTCGCAAGTTATCTGCGGCAGAGAGGAACTACGACGTGGGGGATCGGGAATTGCTGGCGATCAAGTCCGCATTAGAGGAGTGGCGTTATCTGTTGGAGGGGGCTGCCCACCCGATTCTGATATTCACCGACCACAAGAACCTGGAGTACCTGAAGGCAGCAAAAAGGCTAAAACCACGACAAGCCAGGTGGGCGCTTTTCTTCTCCCGGTTCTCCTTCCATGTCACTTACCGTCCCGGTTCCAAGAACATTAAGCCCGATGCCCTCTCTCGGATGTTCCATAAGTCTAAGGAAACCTCTCCTCCAGACACCATTCTTGCTCCTGGAAACTTCCTTCTGCTTCAGGAAGACCTACTCTCCCGGATCAAGCAAGCCTCCACTGGGCAGAGACCCCCCTCCGAACCGGAATTGCAGGCCAAGGATGGGCTGTTTTGGTACCAGAACAGGATCTACGTACCTGAAGAGCTGAGAATAACTGTACTGGAACTCTGCCACGACCATGCCCTTGCCAGGCACTTTGGCGTTGCCAAGACCACCGACTTGGTACAGCGTACCTTCTGGTGGCCTCGGCTCCACGAGAACTGTAGGAAGTTTGTGGAGTCTTGCATAGTTTGTACCCGAAACAAGGGTTACAAATCCAAGGCCTGGGGACTACTGAGACCCCTACCCGTCCCAGACAGACCCTGGAAAATGCTGTCCATAGACTTTATCGTCGAGTTGCCTCCGGCTGAGAGTCACACCACTATCTTCGTGATAGTAGACCGTCTATCCAAGATGGCACATTTCATTCCCATGAAGGAGACTCCCTCAGCTCCCGAAACCGCACAGGTGTTCATCAGAGAGGTCGTCAGACTCCACGGGGTACCAGCCAATATTGTCTCCGACCGAGGGGTACAATTTACCTCCCGGTTTTGGAGATCCCTCTGCAAGGCTCTGGAGATAGAATTGTCACTTTCCTCCGCTTACCATCCCCAGACCAACGGACAGACTGAGAGGACTAACCAGACCCTTGAGCAGTACCTGCGCTGCTTCTCTTCTTTCGCTCAGAATGACTGGGTTTCCCTGCTCCCATTGGCCGAGTTTGCCTATAACATCTCTACGCATTCCGCTACCAAGCAGTCCCCATTCTTCGCGAATTATGGTTTCCATCCTACATTCCTGCCCAATTCCCTTCCTGAATGTACGGTGCCCGCAGTCCAGGAAAAGTTGAACTTCTTTTCATCCAACAACCAACTTCTGCAGGAAACCATGACCAAGACTCAGGAACACAAGACAATTTTTGACAGGAAGAGACGGGGTGAATTAATGCTGGCACCCGGCGACCAAGTATGGTTATCCACTTTAAACTTGAGGATGGCATGCCCCTCTAAGAAACTGGGCCCCAAATTCTTAGGGCCATTTCCTGTCAAAAGGAAAATCAATGAAGTGGCTTATGAACTGGAGCTCCCTGACTCCCTCAAGATCCATCCGGTCTTCCATGTATCTCTGCTGAAGCCTTCAGTTCCCAACCCATTTCCAGGCCAAAGTCCGGCTCTCCCTGATCCTGTCATTGTAGATGGGGAGGAGGAATTCGAAGTGGAAGCCATTATGGATTTTAGAAAAAGGAATAACCAGAACCAATTCCTGATTAAGTGGAAGGGCTACGGACCCGAAGAAAACTCTTGGGAGCCTGAGGAGAACATCCATGCTAGAAGCCTGGTGCAGTCCTTCAAGAGATCTCACCCTGAGAAGTTTGCCCGGATGGGCATCCGGAGGCTGCCCCTTGGGGGGGGGCAATGTCATGGAGATCCTGCCAGAAGCAGGTGTCCCAGTCTTCCTGATTCTCGGTTGCGTGCGCTCCGCCCTGCAGGTGGCGCCAGAGGGGCTATTTAAACCTGTCAATCGCAGACAGTCCCTGCTGTCTGCTCTACAGCGTTGAGTACCTGAAAACCTGATCTGAAGACTTACCTGTGTTTGACCCAGCCTGCCTGTGACTTCTCCAGTTTTCTGCCTGCATCCGACCCCTGGCTTGTTATGACCTCTCCTCTGTCTGATCCCTCTGTACCTTGCTGCCAGCCAGTTAACCGACCCGGCTTGTCTGACCAATCTCACTGTTCCTGGTTCCGGTCCAGTCTGCTAAGCTGATCCAGTTTGCTGAGTTCCTGTGTTCCTGGTTCCGGTCCAGTCTGCTAAGCTGATCCAGTTTGCTGAGTTCCTGTGTTCCTGGTTCCGGTCCAGTCTGCTAAGCTGATCCAGTTTGCTGAGTTCCTGTGTTCCTGGTTCCGGTCCAGTCTGCTAAGCTGATCCAGTTTGCTGAGTTCCTGTGTTCCTGGTTCTGGTCCAGTCTGCTAAGCTGATCCAGTTTGCTGAGTTCCTGTGTTCCTGGTTCCGGTCCAGTCTGCTGAACGATTCCAGTTTGCTGAGTGTTCCTGATTCCAGTTCTACCTGCTGTGTTCCAGTGTGCCTACCAAGTCTGCGGAACTACCTTCACCTTGGTTGATCCTGCCAGGCACTCGTACCCCTCCTACCTCCGCGCCTGCTGTTACCTTACCAGGGGCCGCTGGTGGGAGCCGTAAGGGAGGCCTTCCTCTGCAAGTCCGGGCTCATCACCGCCAGGTACGTGACAAGGTCAGTGTCATACACCACAGATTCAGGGAATAGATGCATGCATGCATGCTAATTTCTAAGAGGTATTTTTTTGTTATTTTAGGTGATGTGCTGCTTGTGGAAGATCAATCTCCTCCTTTCTCCAGTGGGAGCGCACAAATCATAATCCAGGATCTCATGGTTATGAGTTGAGAAATCGATGTTATAACGCACAAACTCTATCGTTTTGACCAACAAATTAAAAATATGATTGATGTTTTGGGGAAAGTATAAAGATGTTTTTAATGTCACCATTTTGTGGCCTACTTTTTTTAATTTTTGTGTAATTTAACAAGCCAAATTTGGAAGATGCACACAGTGTGTCAACATGTGCTATCTCCCATCAGGGCAAATTAATGGACGTGTTTTGAGGGTGCAACCCCTTCCTCGCAACTCAAGTAGGTGAGAGGAAGGGTTTGCACCCCCAAAACACGTCCATTGATCCCCCATGATGGGAGATAGCACATGTTGACATTAGGCATGGGATCAGGAAGGAAATCACCATTTTGACGCACAATTTGTGTGCATCTTCCAAATTTGCCTTGTTCAGGGGTGACATCACCCCATCTCATGAAGGCAACAGCAACACATTTTTGAAATACTATATAATGTCTGATATTGCCTTCAGTTTTTCCAAGGTTGAACTTTGCATGTTCCATTGTTTTTATATGTTTTATTTTTTTAAGCATGCGTGTTTAGGCAAAACCAAAAACAAAAATTTTTTGGGGTGTAAAACGCTGTTTAGAATGTAATTTTTTTTTTTAAAAGCACAAGTTTTGCACAGAGTAAAAATATTTTTCTACTCAACAATGTGTGGCGTCTTTCTATGCTCAATACCATTTTGAAAAATATGTTCTTGTTTACCGTGACAATTGTGGTTATTTACTAAAGACAAATCCACTTGGCACTACAAGTGCACTAGGAGAACCTGGGAGACAGATTCAAGAAACACAAGCAATAATGACAAATCAAGTTTTTCACAGAATTTTTTTATTTTTTTTAAAGTTATAAAATCAGAAATTGTCTGGCATAGCAATGGCCCCCCTACCCGTAAAGTAATCCACATATTTCTCCTGCACTTCACAGGCACTTTGGGGGGTCAAGCCAATACGGCCAGTATCCAGGCCCGTCAGGGCATTGTCAGCAAGTCCGGCCTCTGGCCCAACAGAAGAAAGATAACTGGGTGCATTTCTGCGTAAATAGTTGTGCAGTATGTAGCAGGTAAAAACAATATGATTTATTTTGTATTCCGCCATATGGATAGAGGTAAGGAACAGGCGGAACCGGCTGGCCATTATCCCAAAGGCATTCTCAACAACCCTTCGGGCTCTGGCCAGCCGGTAATTAAAAACCCTCCTCTCCGGGGTGAGGGTCCTCTGGGGGAATAGCCTCATCAGGTGGGGTCCCAGCCCGAAAGCTTAAAAACAAACGGAAGGTCCCCAACGTTCTCCTCATCATGTGGTAGTGCCAGGCCACCACTCTGGAGATGTCGGGCAAATTCCGTCATCCGACATCCGGCCATTCTTCCCCACGTCCACTTACATGAATTCATAGTGTGCCGACACCACCGCCATCAACACAATACTATTAAACCCCTTGTAGTTGTAATAGTATGACCCTGAACAGGGTGGTGGTACTATGCGGACGTGCTTCCCATCTATCGCCCCTCCACAGTTAGGAAAGTCCCACCGCTCGGCAAAATGGGACGCCACAGTCTGCCATTCCTGTGGCGATGAAGGAAACTGTGGAGTCAAACATGCATATGCTATGCATACTAGCTCATTATGCCTTTGTCTTGCAGGGTGTTTTTTTTTTTTTTTAGAGAGAGGGTTTACATTCCTATTTAAAGGTAAGACTTTTTTTATTTGTAAAAGTCAGGGGCAAATTCTTTATTCTTTTATGAAAATAACTGGAGTTCAAGCCCAAAAAGAGCCAGGCCAAGGACAAATGACTAGACACCAGTTTAGCCTGTGGTCCCCTCTGAATGATCTCTTTTCCATTACTGACTTACCATGACTAATTCCACATGGAGTCTCTGTGTGGAGGTGGTCATCTTGGTAGACACATTTAAAGCGGATGTCCACCCTGAAAAAATGTTTACATTAAAAATCCTAAAAAAAAATAAAAAAAATTTATAGAAAAAAAAAAAAATTATACTCACCCTAAATGGCTGTTGCTATGCGGAAGTCCCCTAATCTGCCTCTAATGTTCCTCTTCTCGTCCGCGGTGGGTCTCCTTCCGCTTCCTCTTCTTGTGAATGGGGCGCGCTGCCTTCTGGGAACTGTGTGTATCCCAGGAGGCAAGCCGCCCATTCACAAAGCGCCGTGCGAATGGCGCATGCGCAGTAGGAAACGGGCAGTGAGGCCTTACGGCTTAACTGCCTGTTTCCCTTACTCGGGATGGAGGAGCCGGGACCTGCCAGCAGCGATCGATCGCCATGGCGGGACCGACATTGCGGGCGAGTAGGACAGGTAAGTGTCCTTATTAAAAGTCAGCAGCTACACTGTTTTTTTGGGCTGCACCTCCGCTTTAAAGTGCCTCCAGCAAAGGGAACAGTGAGCAGCACAGTTGTGACATTACCAAATCTCATTTCAAATGTCCCGAAACTAGCAGTCAGATTCAGCAGTGCCTCAGATTAGACTTGTGCACAACGGAAAAAATTCATTTCGTTTTGGTTTGTTTCTTTTCGTTCCTGTTGATTCGTAATCGTTCGTAATTTTGCTAGACGGGATTTTTCATGTTCGGACTAATTCGTAATTTCGCAAGCGACATTTTTCGTTGAATCGGAATGATTCCTATTAATGTAAGCCTTATTTTTAGTTGATTTATAATTCGTACTTTCGGTAGAGTACATTGTTTTTCGTTGATTCTGGACACAACTCCTACTTTCGTAACTTTTTTGGGGTTTGTTGATTCGTAATTTTCCGTGTCTCTCTCACAACGACGCTGCCTATTATGCCTAATGTGCTTCGAATGGATTTGTACTTTTCTAAATACATAGCGGTTATTTGTAACGATTCGAAATCTCGTATTTTACTTTCGTTTTTTACATGCGGCTATAGCCGTCCGCCCCTGTACACCATTTTGAGAGGGAGTTCAGCACGGTGAGGGAGAAGCAGAGAGCAGAGCAGAGTGTTATTGTGCTTCGAATGGATTCGTACATTCGTAACTTTTTTCATAACGAATTATGCCGAAGACATTTGGGCATTCGCTATTTGCGATATAATTTATTTCGGATTCGGTTTTATTCGTAATTGCTTTGTTCAGAAATTCGAATTCTTCCGAATGTCTGAAAGTTGCTAAATTTGGACGAATTCCGATTCGTTACGAAACGAATTGCACAAGCCTAGCTCAGATGATCTTACCCTGCAGATATACAACTATGAGACTCTAGGTACTGGAGAGCCTAGGCACGGTCACATACCAAAAAGTGCACTGCTATTTTTCGGAAGAAATTAAAAAAAAAAGTGTAATTTTATTTTTTATTCTGCTTAGGCACAGTTAATATTTCTAACACTCTTCAAGTTCAGGCCCTCTATAAGAGCATTTCCTTCTTTGGTAAAGAATGTGCTGCATTTAAACATTCAAAAGTCCTTTTCACCCTTCATAAAAAGCAAATACTGCTCCTGGGAACTGACAAAATAAATCAATAGTATTTGTTTACGCATAGCAGAGATGTCCACATTTCTAGTTGCTCACAAGCATGAACATCACCTTCCAAACCTCATGTAACAATCTCTTTTCATCTCTGATTCCACGTTACAAACTACCTTTCAAGTCACGCAATGTCACACATTATTTTCCTTCCTTGTACTTGCTGACTGATCCTATCACACAACCATGCCCAACTTAAACTAGCCAGGCAAAGAACAAAAGCTTGGCTTTATAACCCTGTTTGTGCTACTTGTGACAAACTCAACATTTAAATGCTGTCTTAAAGTGGTTGTAAACCCCAAATAAATTATTATTTTTTTTCTAATAACCTGTAAGAGAAAGGCATAATGAGCTAATATGACTAGCATAATAGCTCATTATGCATCACTTACCTTAGATCGGGGCCCCCGAAGCCGTCCTCGTCTCCCTCTTCAGCCGCTACCATCGCTGCGGCGTTAGCCGGAAGGTTACTTCTGGGTATCGCCGCTCCAGCCAATCACAGCGCTGCTCCGGCGCTGTGATTGGCCGGAGCGGCGAAGACGTGACTCCGCACATGCGCGCGGGAGCCGTCACATTCGGCTACGCCCAGCGATTACTGGGAAGTAGCCGAATTTGTGAATGGGATTAACCCCATGAATGCGCCGTTGTCTACGGCGCGCATGCGCCGTAGACAGCGGCGCCTGTCATTTTTAGTAAATATCTCCTAAATATCTCCTAAACCGTGTATGAAATATGTATAGGAACATTGGACCATTCTTGTGTACATGTTACTACTTTGAAAAAGGGTTCCTGCATGTGGCTGCTATGGGGCCTTGGGGTGGAAGGGGTTTAGTAGTTCAGTAGTTTAAATATTATCAAACAGTGTGCACATGTAGAGACATAATCTTCTGCAATAAGTGCCTGCCTGCTCACAGTCTTTTACTTTTCAACTTTACTTCTGCTTTAATGGCTTATTTTTGTTGTTTGCTGTGTCTGGGGTTCCTGCTGTTTGTACATGTATGTACAGTACATATGTAGCACCCTGGAGTTTAGGCAGGGTTGCTCCTCACAAATTTACTTGCCAGGAGTAGTTATCCTGGTCGATTGATAGAGATATATTGATTTCTCCCTACGTTTGGCCTTGTTGCACTTTTCTCTTCTACCACTAGGTGGCCGGGTACTTGGTGGTACTAGATATGAGAAGGGCAACCCAAGGTCAGGTTACGGGTATATGGGGTATCTCAGCCAATGGGCAGGGGTTTTCTTGGATCCCTTGGCCTGCAGGGAGAACCTATATATTTGGGTGGAGTCAGGTGATCACAGTTCTCTGCCACCTGGACGGCTGTCTGGGTGGATGTGTGTCGTACTGCCCGGGCTGCTAGGCCGGAGTTTGGGTCTATCTCGGGCACATCTGGTTGCTAGGCAGTCTGAGGGCCTATCCAGAAGCAAGAGAGCAGCGCAGGGTTGGGCAATCCAACCAAAAGCAACGGTTCTGTCAGCCGGAGAACCTGTCATGGTCGGAGGTAGAGGGGAAGCTGTTGCCACTAAGGAACCATCCACCTTATTACCAGGGACCACAGTGAGTAACTGAAGCAAGTACCGGAGCAGCATTCTCACCAACCGGGGACGGTGGAGAATCGGGTAACTTCAGTGGGAATCAATCCATGGAACCAGCCAGTGGAGGTGACGCTTGCAGAGCAGCCTTGTGTATCAAGACAGGGACCAAGCAGGCTAGTGGGGAGAAGCTTGAGAAGTATCTTGAGTGCCAAGCTGAACGTGCAGATGTGGCTTCTTGCTGGAGGCCTTTCCCTGCACAACTGACTTTCTATTGAAGTCTCTGAGTCTGCTAATTGAACTTACAACTACTTAAAGCGGAGTTCCACCCAAAAGTGGAACTTCCACTTTAATCACTCCTCGCCCCCTTACATGCCACATTTGGCATGTACTTTTTTTGGGGGAGGGGGAGTGGGGGCTTCATTAGGAGTGGGACCTCCTGTCCCACTTCCTCCTTCCGCCCAGGGACCACCAAGGCGACTCCTCCTCTCGCCTTAGGCGGCCTCTCCCTCTAGGCGATCTCCTGGGACACGTGACAGGTCCCAGGAGATCGCCTGTCCACTCCGGGAGCGCAGCGCGACTCGCGCATGTGCCGTGCATGCCCAGCCGTGAAGCCGAAAGCTGTCACAGCCAGGTGTCCAGAGTGGCAATGGAGGCGCCGGCGGAAAGGAGGGGGAGAGGAGCGATGCTCCGTTCGGCCGCATCGCTGGACCATGGAACAGGTAAGTGTCTGTTTATTAAAAGTCAGCAGCTACACTTTTTGTAGCTGCTCACAATAAATAAACATAAAAAGCCTGGAACTCCGCTTTAAGGGTGTCCTGGCCCTAACCCTAAAAGTTAGTAAGAGAAATAAACATCTCTTTTGCATTCAAGAAGGGTCTGGTGCCCAATAACTGTATCCACCTTGCACCCACCATGCCTCACAACCCACCATATACAGAACTAGAGAAGGAGAGGTGAGGATATGTTAAGGGGCTACTCCTAAAACCCTAATCACCCGAGATAATGGGACTATTACGGCACCCAGACAAAACAGTTATAAAAATTAAAACATTTTATTATAACATATATAATACAAAAATTGAAAATAATCACAATAGTGACAATGCATAGTATGATTAGCAAGAAAAAAGGGGGGGTCACAAACTCCACAGATGGGCAGAGATGTAGTATTGATGTAAGCGACGTATCCCCAACATGTTTCGCAGTGAAAACCGCTTCCTCAAGAGGCGTCTTTAACAATACAATTTAAAAAGACATATGCTAATGTCAGTACATTATCAAATTTATTTTGTATTTGTGTATAGCAATGACAGCCATAGACAAATGAATGACATAATATAAAAGGAGTAAGTTACATGACTTACGGTGAGTATGACTCACCATATACAGAAGGACTTCATCTATCTCTGGCCCTGGAGGTTCTCATTAGACTGAAGGAGGCTGGAGACCTTGCTACACATACATACATATTCACACGTCCCCTCAAAATAACTCAACACACAGCCATTAATGTCTAAACCGCTGGGAACAAAAGTAAGTACAAAAATTGCCAAATTGGACCCAATTAGCCATTTTCCCTCCTGGGTGTCATGTGACTCCTTAGTATTACAAGGTCTCAGGTGTGAATTGGGAGCAGGTGTGTTAAATTTGGTGTTATCGCTCTCACTCTCTCATATTGGTCACTGGAAGTTTAACATGGCACCTCATGACAAAGAACTCTCTGAGGATCTGCAGTTGCAGATCAGAGGCCAAGATGGCAGCTTTGTTAGCTGTAGAAGATAGGAGGGTTTAGTTTTAAATGAATGGGCTAAGTTCTGCTTTAACTTCAGTTGCCACACATACACTCAGCGGCCAATTTATTAGGTACACTTTGCTAGTACTGGGCTGGGACCCCTTTTGCCTTCAGAACTGCCTTCATTCTTCATGGTATAAATTCAACAAAATGTTGGAAACATTCCTCAGAGCTTTTGGTCCATATTGACATGATAGCATCACACAGTTGCTGCAGATTCGTCAGCTGCACATCCATGATGCAAATCTCCCCTTCCACTACACCCCAAAAATACTCTATTGGATTGAGATCTGGTGACTGTGGAGGCCATTGGAGTACAGTGACCTCACTGTAGGGTGACCACGTGTCCCGGATTGCCCGGGACAGTCCCACATTTTTCAGGCCTGTCCCGGGCACCTTCATTCCAGGACAATACAGTGTCCCAGAATGAAACTGACACAGCCACCCCCCCCCCCCCTGGGCCAATCTGATGCCCCCAAAAATGGCCGCCACATCACCGCTTTACTCATTGACAGTACTTGTCCTGGTCGGGAATGCCTGGAGGAGCACAATCCCGCCCCCTGCTTGTGATTGGAGAAATCATAAATCCCGCCTCTTGTGTCCAATCACTGTGCTGTGATTCGTTACAGCACAAGCTGATTTTTGGGAAGGGAGGGTGTCCCTGAATAGTAGTTTGGAAATGTGGTCACCCTACCTCACTGTCATGTTCAAGAAACCAGTGGTGAGATGATTTTTGCTTTGTGACAGGGTGCATTATCCTGCTGGTGAGGAGTCATCAGAAGATGGGTATACTGTAGTCATAAAGGGATGGACATGGTCAGCAACAATACTCAGGTAGGCCGTGGCATTTAAAACGATGCTCATTTGGTACTAAGGGGCCCAAAGTGTGCCAAGAAAATATCCCCCACACCATTACACCACCACCACCCCCAGCCTGAACCGTTGATACACAGCAGGATGGATCCATGCTTTCATGTTGTTTACACCAAATTCTGACCCCACCATCTAAATGTCGCAGCTGAAATCAAGACTCATCAGACCAGGCAACGTTTTTCCGATCTTCTATTGTCCAAATTTTGGTGAGCCTGTGCAAATTGTAGCCTCATTTTCCTGTTCTTAGCTGACAGGAGCGGCACCCGGTGTGGTCTTCTACTGCTGTAGCCCATCTGCTTCAAGGTTTGATGTGTAGTGTGTTCAGAGATGGTATTCTGCATACCTTGGTTGTAACGAATGCTTATTTGAGTTACTGTTGCCTTTCTACCAGTCTGCCCATTCTCCTCTAACCTCTGACATCAATGTAGCGGCCTCACCCCTCTCTCCCCTTCTCATACTCGGCTTGTCTTTCTTCGTCTAGGGGTCTCAGTGCTGGGGGGAGGGATGAGATACACCACGGCCCATGTCCTCCATAGTGAAGAGGTGAAGGGCAGAAAGATTGGGCCTTGTGTAGGTGTCCTAGAGTCAAGTCCTGTACTTCGCCCCTGACTCCTTTGCTCCTAGTAACCAGAGTTCCACACAGTGAATAGGTCCAACTCAGTTTTATTCTTCTTGGCAAACAATATACAGTTTCTTCTACTGAGTAGTAATGGGGAATAGATCGAGGCACAATCCTTTCCCTTCTGATGCTAACCACTGTGATATCACCAGTGGCGGATAGTCACGATCACTGACTATGTGAGGTAGAACGTGAATTACCTTTGCTAGCACTGCCCCTGTCAGGGGAAGGAAATCCGTCCAAGGGAGAAACCGGAGGCCTCTCTGTCACCAGCAATGCTGCGCCGGACTCTCTAGAGAAGTTCCGCACACCAGACCTCACAAACTCAGACACGAGCACCCAAGAGTTAGGGCCCCCCTCGGATTCCTCCACCCTCGCGGAACTCAGTCGAAGGTACTGAGCCCCAGGCATCCGCCATAGTACCTCACCCCAGGCTAAAGGTGCCTGAGATGGACTCCATCTCCGCTCCGGCCAGGCCAAGAGCACCTAGGCCTGGAGCACCGGAACGCCAGCACCCAAGCTGAAGGTGCCTGGGTGCGGCCGAGCCCTCCGACTCCCACTCCGACTCTGAACCCCGTGGTAAGGGCGTCCGCCCCTTTTATCCCCTCTCCCTTTGCGCCACAGCGGGTTCCCCGCCCTGCTGTACCAGCTCCAGGGGAGGACAAAAAGGTACAGTCTTGCGGTGTGAGTTCAGCTCTGGCCCAGGGCAACAGCGTCACCCGTGGACCACAAGGAACCTCTCACCACCAGAGTCCTCCAAGAACCAGAAAAAAAGGTCTCGGATCCCCTAGCAATTTGTGCATCTGGGTTACACTACCACCCAGATGCCTCCCTTAATTTCAAACACCCGCTACATCAACAAGGCATTTTCCTCCACACAACTGCCGCTCACTGGATATTTTTTCTCTTTCAGGCTATTCTCTGTAAACTCTAGAGATGGTTGTGTGTGAAAATCCCAGTAGATCAGCAGTTTTTGAAATACTCAGACCAGCCCGTCTGGCACCAACAACCATGACACGGTCAAAGTCACTTAAATCCCCTTTCTACCCCATTCTGATGCTCAGTTTGAACGTTAGCAAGTTGTCTTCACCATGTCTAGATGCCTAAATGCATTGAGTTTCTACCATGTGATTGGCTGATTACCAAGCAATTGAACAGGTGTACCTAATAAAGTGTCCGGTGAGTGTATTGCGTAACGTTGTGTGCTGAGAGGGCACTCCCAACACACTGACTGAGCTGTCATTGACACTCCCGGACAAGGCCTCTGATTGGGAACTAGTGAGACGCTAGCCAATCACAGAGATCACATCAGCCAATCACAGAGATCACATGATACAGAAGCTGTGTCCCCCCTTTAAGTGAGGTTTAGCACCTTGGGAGGTGGTGCCGCGTCTGTACCAAGTGACTGCTATGATTGGCATTATGCTTGGTTATTCAGCATCAATAGATTATATACGTATGTAATGATCTGTTATTCATATACTTAAAGGAATGTTGCTGGAATTTATTTTTATACCTAAGCTAGCTATTTGCGCAATTCCTGCTATGCTCCTGCCATGGATCGTATTGCCAGGCTGGCAGGAAACCTTGATCTGTGTGTGATCAGAGATCGGAGGTGATTCATCCTCCTCACTCATCATCAGGTAGTCCGTTTAAAATCCGTGCACAGCCCTGACATCCGCCTCGTGTGGGCGTCAGTGTAAACACAGACACGCCCACTCCCACGCTTACGCAATTTGCGTAGGCAGACCGTACCTTCTACCTGCCCCTACGTAAAGTCTCCCGGCACACACCCATGGCAGGTCTATACGCTAAAGGCGAAAAAACAGTTAACCAGCGCAGAAGCGCCAACCCCTCGCTATTTATAGAGCGCTGCTAGATGCTGAGCGGACCCCTTTGCCTTACGCCGTTTGCGTACCTGGCCGGAAAGGCTTGTTCCCAGGTTACGCACAATTCGAAGCTCGCAGTCTCCGCCCCCCCGGGCTCCGCCCTCCCTCAGGCCCCGGGGGTTGTCCCACACGAATGTAAACCTGGCCCCAGGAAGATGGCGGCTGCGGCGGGGAGTCGGAGCTCGTCGTCCGGCAGTCCGGAGACGGGGCTGGAAGCGGTGCCCGGGGAAGGCGGAGGGGAGTCCCGGGAAGACTGGAGAAGGAAGCAGCTGAGGAAAGTGCGGAGTGTGGAGGCGGAGAGGAGAGCGGAGCCCGAGGCGCTGCACACAGCGGGAGGCAACGGGGAGCTACTGGACTCCGGAACATTCCTACCGGCGGCCGGCAACACCGAGGAGCTGACCGGGAACCACAGCACCGGGTATGAGGGGGAGGGGAGGGACTACGAGGTGCAGCGTGCCCGGACTGTCACCTCCAATGGAGGAGCTCCCTGGCAGGATAGAGCACGCGACTGGCACCGCTGTTCCCCGCAACTGGCACTTCTTGCCACCACTGCCCTGCAGCTGTCACTTCCTGTGACTGCTGTCCTGACACTTCTTGCCACAACTGCTACTTCCTGTGACTGCTGTCCTGACACTACTTGCCACCACTGCCCTGCAACTGCCACTTCCTGTGACTGCTGTCCTGACACTTCTTGCCACCACTGCCCTGCAACTGCCACTTCCTGTGACCGCTGTCCTGACACTTCTTGCCACCACTGCCCTGCAACTGCCACTTCCTGTGACCGCTGTCCTGACACTTCTTGCCACCACTGCCCTGCAACTGCCGCTGTCCTGACACTTCTTGCCACCACTGCCCTGCAACTGCCGCTGTCCTGACACTTCTTGCCACCACTGCCCTGCAACTGCCACTTCCTGGGACTGCTGTCCTGACACTTCTTGCCACCACTGCCCTGCAACTGCCACTTCCTGTGACCGCTGTCCTGACACTTCTTGCCACCACTGCCCTGCAACTGCTGCTGTCCTGACACTTCTTGCCACCACTGCCCTGCAACTGCTGCTGTCCTGACACTTCTTGCCACCACTGCCCTGCAACTGCTGCTGTCCTGACACTTCTTGCCACCACTGCCCTGCAACTGCCACTTCCTGGGACTGCTGTCCTGACACTTCTTGCCACCACTGCCCTGCAACTGCCACTTCCTGGGACTGCTGTCCTGACACTTCTTGCCACCACTTCCTGTGACTGCTGTCCTGACACTTCTTGCCACCACTTCCTGCGACTGCCGCTGTCCTGACACTTCTTGCCACCACTGCCCTGCAACTGCCACTTCCTGGGACTGCTGTCCTGACACTTCTTGCCACCACTGCCCTGCAACTGCCACTTCCTGGGACTGCTGTCCTGACACTTCTTGCCACCACTGCCCTGCAACTGCCACTTCCTGGGACTGCTGTCCTGACACTTCTTGCCACCACTGCCCTGCAACTGCCACTTCCTGGGACTGCTGTCCTGACACTTCTTGCCACCACTGCCCTGCAACTGCCACTTCCTGTGACCGCTGTCCTGACACTTCTTGCCACCACTTCCTGTGACTGCTGTCCTGACACTTCTTGCCACCACTGCCCTGCAACTGCCGCTGTCCTGACACTTCTTGCCACCACTGCCCTGCCACTTCCTGGGACTGCTGTCCTGACACTTCTTGCCACCACTGCCCTGCAACTGCCACTTCCTGGGACCGCTGTCCTGACACTTCTTGCCACCACTTCCTGTGACTGCTGTCCTGACACTTCTTGCCACCACTGCCCTGCAACTGCCGCTGTCCTGTGACCGCTGTCCTGACACTTCTTGCCACCACTGCCCTGCAACTGCCGCTGTCCTGTGACCACTGCCCTGCAACAGCACGTCTGTGGGTGTCATACATTGCACACCTGGTATTGAGGCACATTTTAGACACACAGCATTGCACCTGATGCATTAACTGCATGGTTTTGGTGCATCTGCGTTGCGGTAAACGCTTGCCAGACCTTGCCCCTCTTTATTTTTGTTGTATGGGTTTGTGCATTACCTCAGCTAGTAATGTTACCTCAGTGTCACAGGGGTGTATGTTATGAGTTTGCTGTGCGTTTACATCAATGGAAGCAGGAAAGCCTCCCAAACTGCACACGTCGGGGTAATAGTGACGCAATGCAGCCCCATGGACAACCCTAGGAGCTGCAATACACAATACTGACAGGTGTTCATGGAGAAGGTGCAGGAGCTTCTCTGGTGCGCTTCTCATGTGTAGAGACAACTATAAAGTAAATGGGTTGTCCTCCCTCTTGTGAAAATAGTGAGGGCGTGAATGAAGATTCACGTTGGCATGAAACTCTCAACTGAGTGGAGGTGTGTGTGTGTGTGTGTGTGTGTGGGGGGGGGGGGGGTGTATATGTACACGTTAACTCCTAACTTTTTTTTTTTTTTTTTTTTGTGGACAGTGAAAAAAAACACTTTTATTCCTATTACAAGAAATGTAAACATCCCTTGTAATAGGAGTAAAGCATGACAGGTCCTCTTTATAGAGACATCTTGGGCCATTACACAGTGTATACTGAGGGCTTGTCACACCAGCCTGGGTGCTGACCTCTCAGTGATGGTGACAACACTTTTCAGGCTCTATTCACACTTCTGCAACTTGGTATGCGGCTTTGGACACTATAATCGCACCCCATATTTTTCAATGACAACCGTTCAAATTTGTGTTCCTGTTGTCATAAACCCCCCAAAAGTCACACCTGAATGTTCTACATGTGACAGTTGTCCATTGTCACTGGTCAAAGCCAAAGTTGCATCCATGTTGTAAAGCGCTGCGTAAACTGTTGGCGCTATATAAATCCTGAAGAATAATGTTGCACCCGTCCATAGTTGTGTGACATTGAAGTCGCCCAATTGTGATTGGAGCCCGAGGGTAAATGATGTGAACATTGGTTTTCCTGGCCAAAATTTCTTGCGTTTTATTTTGCACATATTTATGCATACACAAGTAAAATAATCTCTAGCTATCGGAATGGTTTTTTAACTTGCATTTTATATAGGTGTGTTTGTGTGCATCCTCGTGTAAAATACTGATCAGCAACTCTGATTTCTGGGGGGGGGGGGGGTTCTTCACTATGTTTGTTTTTGTGCTGTGTAAGAATGCAGACATGCAACACATCTGCATCGTGTGGACAGGGCACACAGACAGTGTTTTTTTTTTTTTTGTTTTTTTTTTTTGTTTTTTGTTTTTTTGTCCTTGCAGTAAGCCCCTGTTAACATCAGTGGAACTTGTTATGTGTTTTGACCGTTCCAAATTGCATGACAAGTCGCACCCTATTGTCAGCAATGGAACTGCTGAAATCGGTGCGACACTGACTTTATGGTGCCGCAACGATTTAAAAAAATAAAGTTCCTGGGTTTTTGGTTTTTTTTGCAATTTGAGGTACAACTTGTCTAGACATGTGTGCATGAGGCTGCACAGATGTCAGCCAAGTTGCACCTGAAGTTGTACTGACCTTCAGCTTTGATATTGTGAGATTTCAAGTGACGTCGCACAATTTTAAAGTCCGATTGGGTGTGAACGGGGGTGGAGCCTGCGTTAATCAATGCACATGATGTGAATGAGCCCTTATGCACCCTCCTCAGTGCAGTGTTAGGCTCCATGCACATTATAAGCTAAAATAAAAATGCTAGAAAACCACTGGATGAAAAACACTCTAATAGCTTTTAGCAACAATTAGGATCGTTCAGCTTTTTTTTTTTTTTTGCTGGTAAGTAGCTCCCAAAAATGCTTTAAAAACTATTCTAGACTAAAATCGTGTGCATGGACACATAGGATAACGCTATTTTGCTTCTAGAAGCAAAAAAAGAAAATGCTCAAATGCATTTTTTTTTTTTTTTTTTTTTTTAAGCTAGTGTGCATGGAACGTTATGGTATGACCAGTGCACATAAAGAATAGTTTCTTCTTCTGTGTTCTTGCTATGATCTATAGACCAATAGATGTGGTGTGACTGAGTCCTAGGCAGTCAATTCACAAACCTTTCACAGAAGGTTATGTGAACAGCCATGTGACGGTTATTTTCAGATCCCATTGGACTCGGCTGAAAATAACTGTCACTTTAGTGAACAGGATGTCTCCGTCCTCATTGCAGTGTGATGGTTTTGTGAATTGACGAGGTTTCCATCTGCTTCTAGTTAGGTGTAGAGGGTCTACAGGACATAATGCAGTGTCATCAGCTGTGTAGCAATGTCCTTGCTGATCATACAGGGACAGCAGCCAGTCTAAGTTTGGCCGTGTGTGTGTTTTCTATGGATGCGGACCCATGTGTGGAGCCCTGCTGGTGGTCTGTCATTGTCCCCAGCCGGCCTGTACATGTGAACTCTTCTCCTGTCCATCCATGCTCTCCATACATCAGCAGATGACAGCTGTGCCTGCCCAGAAAATGCTGCATAGCCACACCTGGCTCCCCTGCTGGATAAATAGACCCCCATGGTGGTCTGGAAATGAGCAGCACTCCTCCAGTGACATGTTCTCTTCCTCCATTCAGACCCCCTATTTACCTGCAGTGTCTTTCTGCATTGGGAATCTTTTTACTCCTGGGTGGTTTGTCATGTCATTGGTATGAATAGAACACTTTAGAGAGTTTAAAAAAAAAAAAAAAGAGAAAAACACTTCTAACAGTGGTTTTCAAGCGTTTGTGCAAATGTATGTAAGCTCAGGCGTTTTTGTTTTGGGGGAGAGGAGAAAAGACAATTCAGGTGCAAAAAAACTACAAACCCACTCATATACTGGTGTCTGAAACCAAGAACATTCATCATAGATTTAAGTGACAATGTGACCAACCACAATGCTTTTGAGCATTGTTGCATGCAGGGAAATGCACAACAAAATTGTGTGAATGGGGGTGAAGACTATCGCCTTATTGCTGTGCAGGTGCGCCTTGTGCTTCTATCGATTTAAAGGAAGCGTGTATGGTAACTAAGATTTCAAATACAATTTTGACAGATTTTAGTGAGTTGTGCCAAAAGTCTGGGAGAATATTTTCTAAAGCGTTTAGATACACAAATAGGGGTGACAAGCTCATCCAAGTTTTATGAATTGTGTGCCACAGAGTGTGGAGTGATGCCTTTTTTATTGGTTTAACTGATGTTTAACAATGCAAGCTTTTGGAATTGGTTCAAACCCTTCCTCAGGCTTTAGAGCCGGTTCACACCAGAATCGCACAAACGTGGTGCATATTCTTGTGTGTTCCCCTGCAGTGTGATTTCCCCCCCCCCCCCCCTCCAAGCCCTTTTTTTTTTTTTAAAACACTGAAATCACCCCGGATTGCATGAAAAGTAATACTGTACTTTTGAAAACACCACCAAATTGCATGGTATTGCGCTACTGTGCAATCTGGTGCTTGCAGATCTGGATTTGGGGTGCGTTGGCACCTGCAACAGATTAGTTTTTTATTTTTTATAATTAGTCGTTTAATGTATAATATAATTATAAAGCATAGAGAAGGGATCAACGTTATCCTGGAATCTTGCAATAAACATCCTATTTGTTCCCTTTTGGGCTGTTGATATACATTGAAATCATTTTATTATGTGCAAAAATTAAAGTAACTGTTCCTCCAGCCAGAAATCTTGTGAGCTGGTAACAGTCTGGGGGCAGAGAGCACATTTATCAGTTAGCAGGGAACAGTGCTATCTCTGTGGACCACAAAACACCTCCCACTTTTTATAGAGGGAGGTGTTCTGTAGACTCAAATGCTTCCTGTCCTAGGGCTGCATCACTGCTTGGTACAGTTGTTACCCTAGGACAGGAAGTGTTGGCAGGATTACCAGCTTAAAGTGGAACTTTATGGATAAGTTCACCTTTGGTGATGTGTTGCGCCCATATTTAAAGCGGAAGTAAACCCATCGATTTAACAGTTTCAAAAACCAGTCACATTTCCAGCACGTGCCGGGAATGTAACTGTCACATTGGTTGTGCTCTCATCCAATGGCTGGTGTCATAACTGATCACATGTGCAGCATCATGGCAGTTGTAGATTAAACAGAGGCCAAGATGGCAGCTTCCTTGGCTTAAAATGATAGGAGGGTTTACTTCCACTTGAAGACGTAACATGTTACCAAAGAGCACCTGTCCGCACCCCATTGATCCCTCTCTGTGACAGCGAGCAGGGGATCCTCTCCCCGCAGCCGATTTCATGAACAGCGCAGCCTTGTAGGGCTTTGCTCGCACGTCTGCATTATTCACTCAGTTTCCTGTGAATGAACAAACTACAAGTACCATCACCCATTGCAGAAGACAGCTTGGAGTCTTCCATGAACTGCAAGGGTGCTGGTGAGCATTCTCGTAGTTCATTGGTTCTTCCTCCAGTTCGGCAACTGTTTACCTGTACAGGCAGCCAGCTGACTGAGAGTCTGCAGGATCCTGGCATTACCCTGCGATCAGCAGATCTGGCGTGCAAAAAACAAACAAAATAAATGCCTATTTTATTATCTGCAAAGAAATGTGCATTTTATTTTTTGCAAAAGATGACCGTCTTTCAGTCTGCCTTCTATGTGGAACCCCCCTTCGGGCACCACCATTGAGGCGCATGTGTTGATGTGCACATTGCCTCTGCTGGGCATTTGGGTCATAGCAGAGCCCATTGGCACATGTGATTTGCCACGCACGTACAACAAATACAGGAAGGGTTTTGAACTTCCCTGGTGGTAGTCTTTGCATGGGAAACCCCAAGCATGCAAAGATGGCTGGGACACTGGAACATTTACAGTTGTGCCATAGGGCTCTCTTGGCACATGTGCAGGGGGCGCGAAGAAATTCTCACCTAGGCGAGAAAAATCACATTGTTTTTAAAAATAAAAAATAAATATAAAGTGTCAACAACACATGGCCTTTAGGCCACATTCACACCTGAGCGTTTTTTCAGCTCTTAAAATGCCCAACAAGTGAAATCCCAATTATTTCAATGGCACCCGTTCACATATGAGCGTTTTGTTGCTTCAAAAAAGTAGCGTGTTTTTGGCCCCATAGACTTAAATAGAAACGCCTGACTTAAACAGAAAAATGCTTGTAAAACATCCGTAAAATGCTCAAACGGTAGCTCTCCCCTAATTTCCCCTCCCTCTCCTCCCCCTAGTGATTTCTATTGGCTAAACAAAAATGCCTGAAGCTGTAAAACACTTGTAATACACTTCTAAAACACTTTAAAAAAAGCGGGAAAAAAAAATAATGCCAGAAAACAATATGCTCAGGTGTGAATGTCTGCTTTTAAAATAAAGGAGGAAAGAAAACTAAAGCAGCCACCATATCTAAGGAAGGTAAGCTGTATTATAAGGTTTGTTCTTTAGTTTAGCCCAGGTTCACATTGCTGCGGCTTAGAAATCGTGCGACTTCAGCTGAACTCACAATTTCAACCAGGCAATTCAGAACGACTTCAGGGGCATTTGATGGACATCTGCGCAGGTTCCTGCACAGAGATCTATACAAATCGCCTCCCCGAAGTCGCCAAAAGTAGTACAGGAACTACTTTTGGAAGTCGGTGCAGCGTCATTGCTGGCAATAGCTGCTGACTTGGCATGTCATTTGACATGTTACATCGCATGCCAAATCGTACCAATGTGAACCAAGGCTGAGAATAATGCTTGTATCCCAGCTTTTGGGATGCATTTTGATCCCTTCTATTTATAGGCTATATATTTTATAGAACTGTATAAAGCCTTTAGAAGGAAACCTAAGGTGTGTCCAGGTTTTCAGCATTAAACAATGGCTCTTTTAATGGAGGCAGTTTTTGATGTCTTGGTGCATTGTAATTTTGTATATTGTGCCTTCATTAATTATGCAAATGATTGTTGGTCCGGGGGGTAACAGATGCTGCGGGGGGGGGGACTGGGCACAGATGTACTGTTGGCATTTCACTATTGTAATAAACTGCTGTTCAAACTTGGCTGTAACTGTATAGAAACTCCCATCTCTGGGCTGTAGCATTGGGTTACAAAGCCCATGGGTGTTCCCTTTTGTCTGACTTTCTCTTCCGTGGCTTTTGTGCACATTTAGATTTTTGTGGCTGCAGACAACTGGTATAGGAGGAGTTAATCCAGATAAGGCTTCTTTTTTTTTTTTTTTTTTTTTTCTGCTTATATGCAAACATTGGGGTCATAGAAGCCCTCTTCCTGTCAGCTGCCTGCCTTGCCTCTTTGTTGCTTCATTCCACTACACAATGCTTGTTCTGTGTGTGGCTCGCTCCTCCAACACGTTTACCTGCCTCCTGCTCTGGGAAGGGGGTTCAGCTCGTTGGTTTTGATGGGACCTGTTTTACTTTGTGAAGACTCCTCTGTAAATGGAATTGCATGCATACAGGTAAGTCGCTTATCCTCTAATCTGTTGCTTGCTGAAGATTAACTCTTGCTGCCATGTGGGTGTGTGAGGTTTAATTGCCTTTTTCGAAAACAGATTAGAGAGGCTACAAGATAACAATAGGTCTTGTTTTATCAGTGTTTGTAAAGTAAAACCTGTTTGTGTTTTGCCATTACCGGCCCCAAGATTCTATGAGCTGAGATTTCAGAATGTTGGCACAGATGATGAAGAAGGTCAGCTATAAACACTCTTCAATACAATGGTTGGTGGTAATGAAATTCCATATTCTGTTTACATGCAGTACATAATGGATGCTATTTCTCAAGTATGTTAAATGCTGTTATGTGTGAGGTGTTTTTGTTTTGTGCATGTGATTAGTCACTTTATAGCCTATTTTGTATTTTACGTGTTTTTAAGTTGTGATAGCTTGATGGTTTGTAGGCTTTGGAGCAGTCAGGTCCTTTTAATTCTGTCGGAAAGAGTTGTACGATGGCTGGAGTTTTTCAGGTCGCATGGCTGTATTTGTTTTTTTGTGTAATTGGGGACACCTTTTTGAGAGTATATTCCTACAGGCATTTTATACTGACTTGCAGATCGCTGCAAGATTCAATCCGTTCCAATCAATACCATCATTGACAGTCTTGACCTTTTTATTGTGATGGGGTGGGGGGGTTATTGATAGGCTGGGTTTGGGAATTTTGTGCAACTTTTTTCCCCCCCTCTTCTGATTAAGCACAGATATATCAATAGGATATGTAACCTCTTGCGAATGTTTAAACTTTTTTTTTTTTTTTTTTTGATTTAAATGTTATGCAATATTTGTGTGCCAATAAATGATCATATGAACGCTGGCTTTAACACTCACTATACAAAAGGTCTTATTGTGGGAAACCTGTTAGATTGTTGCAGAAGTGATGTGCATCTTGCAAAACATAACTTGCTAAATCTTTGTATCAAATGTGTTGCAGACAACTAGAAAGTGTTTCCTTCAGCAACCAGTAAAAGTATGTCTTATCTTCTGCCGTATTTCTTCTGCCTTTTTAATCTAAAGCTGGCCATACGCAGTTAGAAAATCATTAGAAAAAAAGGTGGGAATTCTAAAGATCAATTGACCGTGCATGCGATAACGCCATCATTGTATCAATATATGTCACCATATTATCCATAAATGGTACATTTTTCACCGGTCGATTTACACGATCTGTGGTTACATTTTTTGCATGCGCTGTAGACCTTTTTCAAAGGGTTTTCGATAGGTTTTTGTTTAGAAAATCGATCTTTTAGCCTAGGTTCGCACTTCTGCGATTCCAGCGCTGTTTCTCGCATCGCATCTCTCCCGCAGGCAGTTCACACTGCCCTCTACGAACCGCTATGGGTGTCCATACATTGCTAATGACAACTCCAGATCGGTTCACAGATCACCGTATGAGCTGTGAAACTCACATAGGTGAGAACACCCATGCAATCTGATTTCGGGGGGGGGGGGGGAAGAGTCCCTGCATCCCCCCCCTTCTTTCTTTTTTTTTTTCCTGCAAATCGAATGCAGCCATAACTGTGTGGCTGAACTCATCGCATGTGATCTGCACCTGCGGTGCTGGTGCAAATCGCATGCAATGTCTGAGATTGCATATGTGTGAACCTGGGCTAAGGCTCAAACAATCCGGCATTTTTATTTATTTTTTTTACCATAAAACTTCTGCATTTCGATAATTGAAATTAGCCCACTAACATTTCGATAGTCAAACAATCGTCAAACCCTTTTTCAAATTTTCTAAGGCCCCTTTCATACCGAGTCGTTTTTCAGGCATTTTAGCGCTGTAAAATCCTGCCCCAGCATTCTCAATGTGAAAGCCCTGAGGGCTTTCACACTGAGACGTTGTGCTGGCTGTGCGTTGGAAAAAAATCCTGCAAACAGCTTTTTTGGGGCGAATAAAATAGCGCTGTAAAAAAAGCGTATACCCATTGAAATGAATACCGCTTTAAAAATGCCCAGAAGCTACGAATAACCAGGAAGTGCACAGAATGTGATGTAAGGGGTAGGGTTATTGGCTAACGCATAGGCGTTACTGCGTTTCTACTGCGTTAGCGCTAATAACGCCGATAGTTTTTAGCACGTTATTGCAACGCCTCAGTGTGAAAGGGGCCTGACAGTGTATGGCCAACTTGAGGTTCACTTTCTCTAGAGATCTGCTCACGCTCTTTATACATGAACCCACTATGCAGATCTCTCATACTCTTCTTTCCAACTAACCATCTTTATTTTGTAAAATATCTTATTTAACTTCATATTGGCATCGTCTGACTTTTTATTAGGGTTCATGCTTGTCATTATATGCCTAGTGTAATTTCCCAGTGCTCAGTGAGCTGAATGTCCTGCCTGCTATACAAGTGAATGGCTGTATGTGGCCATGCTTTTGTACATCAATATGTTGGACCACATGTGCGGGTAAACACACTGATGGTTTGTTGTGCATGCATGGCTGTGTACAGCGGCATATAAAAACCCCCTGTGTATGAACCTTTAAAGTAGATCTATTGTCACAGCATACACTTAAATTTTTTAACATCCGCATTGTAGTAGGCATTCAACTTATTTTTGACAATTCAATATAATCTCACCTGAAAGATTTCCTTTTGTGTTTTGCCTGTCTGCTGGCCATGTCTTTCCACAACCTCCTGGATTCTCTGCATGCTTTGCTTCTCCTCTGCTATCATAATATAAAAAATATAATTTTGACTATCCCATGGTACCTTGCTGATTGCAAGAAGTGATTCCTGTACTGACTCTGCCTCCTGAAACTCCTCCTCAGCACCTCCTGTAGTTCAGAAGGCAGGTGTTCCATCAGAATAGGAGACCCATCAGATTTCGTAACAGAAGTGACGTTCCGTCACGGCCATCTTGGTACACCCCACATGGTCTGGTCGCCAAGTGGACATCTTCTTTTTTTACACACACCTAAATCTTCCATTTCACAATTATGTTTACCACTAAACCTGAGGTTATATTGTGAAATACAGTATTTAGATATCCGTGACACTGTTTTAATGATGACCTTTTTAAAAGCATCGGCAAGCCTGCTGATCTGACAGAAGGCCGTTGCTTTTTAAATTCAACATCAAAACAGTGTCATGGACTTCTAAATACTGTATTTCATGATATAAGCTCAGTTTAGTGGTAAAAATAAGTGAAATGCAAGATTTCGGTGGGTGTAAAAAGATGTCCGCTTGGCGACTTCAGACTGTAGGCTTGGTGTGGCTGAGGGCAGAGTGTACTAAGATGGCCGTGACGGAACCCCACTTCTATTACAAGTTTTGACGGGTCGCCTAATCTGATGGAACACAGGCTCTGTGAATTCTGTGACACAGCAGTGCCTACCCACAGGGCATAGTGAATACATGTCACAGAATTCAAGGAAGGAAGTGTGGGGACAAACTTCAAAATCGTTCACATATATGAATAGGTGAGAAATAATTGAAATAGTGTGAAAATGAATACAATCGGTATCTAAACTTTGACCATAGATATGCTTTAACAATTATCTTGCTTTCTATCTATTCAGATGGGGGTTGAGCTGCTGTTTTCTGTCTTTGCCTTAGGCGCAGTTCACACTGCGGGCCATGCATTCCAGTTGCGGGAATCGCATTGATACCTGCAGCCGAATAGCACTGTTTGCAAGATGTGTGGGACTGCCATTCATTTTGATTGGCACCCCCACGCATCTCAGACCACAGCCAGCAGTCAAAAAGAAAATGGGTTGCGTTTGTTGCGTGTGCGCACCTCTCGTGCGTTTCACGCGTCACAGCAGCCCGTTAAAATGAATAGGCTGCTGTGCCCGAGCAAATGCATGCTGCATGGCCCACACCAGTGTGAACTGAGCCTAAAAGCTGCAAGCAGGCTATAGAAGTGACAGACACATGTCAAAATTTTACATGCATGAAGGTGTGGTTGCACAGATCCAGACACATTGGGGTTGATTTACTAAAACTGATGAGTGCAAAATCTGGTGCAGCTGTGCATGGTAGCCAATTGGCTTCTAATGCCTCGTACACACGATCCGATTATCGGATGGTAAATTTTTTTTTCGGGTTGATCGTTCGATAATCTGAATGTTGGTACATGGCTTTTGACAGCCGATCACGGCAGTCCATCCAACAAAATCCGAAGTGACAAACACGAAAACTTTGCTTGGACGACAGCCCATCGTACGATAATCGTTTAATCAGTACAGTATGTGTCCGCTAAAAATCGATAGAAGAACACCGCACATGATCGGAAACCCGAAAATAACCAGTAGGGGACAGGGGTCACATGTATTTGACATAATTTCAGATGATAGCTACACATACCGGAAGGTTTTTCCATAATCGTACGACAAAAATCGTACTTTTCGTTTCGGCACATTTTGCACGGTTGTATTTGATATAAGGCTCCGTGTACACTAAAGCTGATAAACTGCAGTTTATTGGCGTTTTGGCTTTTGTTTTTTTATTTTTTTTATATCTCTATATCCTGCACTCTGTTAGCCTATGTGTTCATGTACACATGGTCGTTTTTTTAGCGTTAATGGGCTTTTTTCTGAACGCAAGAAATTGGCGTTCAAAGTGCCGTTTTTCGGCAGGAAAAAATGCGAAACGCTCAAACGCAGCTCGCCAGCGGTTTTTGATCCATTTGAAGAAAAAAACGCTATTGCAAAAACACAAAAAAAATGTTGAGGCTCCCTGCAAAGCTATTGGTGTTTTTTTTTTTTTTTTTTTTTTTTGTTTTTTAGCGTCCAGTGTACATGGAGCCTAAGTTTTATGCAACAAAATGCGAACGATACGTCGTACGATAATCGCATCGTGTGTACGAGGCATAAGGCTGGCCGTACAATTTTTTTCTTATTCAATTTCTTTTGGATTTACCTTCAACTGTGTCGTACAAGGCCCCTGACTGATTGCATACAAATTGAAGGCGTTTAGATTTGACCTCGTATTATATGGTTTTGGTAAATCTATTCCTTTTTAGATTTACCAAAACCATATAATACGAGGTCAAATCTAAACGCCTTCAATTTGTATGCAATCAGTCAGGGCCTTTGTACGACAGTTGAAGGTAAATCTAAAGGAAATTGAATAAGAAAATTGTATGGTGTATGCTGGTTCAATTAAGCTTTGACAAAAAAAATAACCTGGAAGCTGATTGGTTCCTATGCAGAACTTCACACGATTTTGCACTCTCCAGTTTTGGTAAAGCAACCCCTGACTGTTTGCATTCAGATTCATGCAACCATTCCTGCACATTTTTACCACAAATGCTCTTATGTGTCTGTCACTCTGCTGGTTTTGCCAAAAATTTAGTGGTGCATGTGCACTTTTTTCTTTTTTTTTGGTTCACATGTAAGCAATTTTACAAGAGCATCTTTTAGGATGCAGCATATGGTGTTTTTGTGCAGTAAAATGAGCCAGTTGCCTCCTATAACAGTTGTAGAGTTTATGGCATTCCTGCAGGCCTTCTCCCACGTTCTGATCTGGGGTCGTCCACACTGTACTTTGCCTGGCATGCTCGGCTCTTGGGGTCTACTGGCTTGTTTTTATGTCTTTAGCTTTTCAGAGATGGTGCGTTTACTGCGTTTCAGGTTTCCGGCTTTTATTACTGTGGGTGATTTTTCTTTATGGGGATAATAAGACTCTTTTGTTCTGCATTGAAAATAGCTCTTAGTTACAGCTTGGCTTTAATTTCTGCAGAAGTAATGAGCTGGTTCAGTCTTACAGGTTGGAACTGGTTTCTTAGTTCATTAATGGCATTTGTCATGTTGCAAATGTATTTATTTAGTTTTGGTGAAAGGTTATTGCTGGTGATATAGTGCCCCCATCTGTAGAACAATACATAGAAACTTTACAGTTTTGACATACAGATCCATCAAGATTTGATTTTATGGGCTAACATATTCTAACAATCCCTGTTCATAGACCATCTTTGTCCTTTCCACACCCATACAAGGACTATAGTGGGAGGCAACTGATCACCTGGCATATACAGGTCCTTCTCAAAAAATTAGCATATTGTGATAAAGTTCATTATTTTCTGTAATGTTCTGATAAACATTAGACTTTCATATATTTTAGATTCATTACACACAACTGAAGTAGTTCAAGCCTTTTCTTGTTTTAATATTGATGATTTTGGCATACAGCTCATGAAAACCCAAAAATCCTATCTCAAAAAATTAGCATATTTCATCCGACCAATAAAAGAAAAGTGTTTTTAATACAAAAAAAGTCAACCTTCAAATAATTCTGTTCAGTTATGCACTCAATACTTGGTTGGGAATCCTTTTGCAGAAATGACTGCTTCAATGCGGCGTGGCATGGAGGCAACCAGCCTGTGGCACTGCTGAGGTGTTATGGAGGCCCAGGATGCTTCGATAGCGGCCTTAAGCTCATCCAGAGTGTTGGGTCTTGCGTCTCTCAACTTTCTCTTCCCAATATCCCACAGATTCTCTATGGGGTTCAGGTCAGGAGAGTTGGCAGGCCAATTGAGCACAGTAATACCATGGTCAGTAAACCATTTACCAGTGGTTTTGGCACTGTGAGCAGGTGCCAGGTCGTGCTGAAAAATGAAATCTTTATCTCCATAAAGCTTTTCAGCAGATGGAAGCATGAAGTGCTCCAAAATCTCCTGATAGCTAGCTGCATTGACCCTGCCCTTGATAAAACACAGTGGACCAACACCAGCAGCTGACATGGCACCCCAGACCATCACTGACTGTGGGTACTTGACACTGGACTTCAGGCATTTTGGCATTTCCCTCTCCCCAGTCTTCCTCCAGACTCTGGCACCTTGATTTCCGAATGTACTTTGGACCACTGAGCAACAGTCCAGTGCTGCTTCTCTGTAGCCCAGGTCAGGCGCTTCTGCCGCTGTTTCTGGTTCAAAAGTGGCTTGACCTGGGGAATGCGGCACCTGTAGCCCATTTCCTGCACACGCCTGTTCACGGTGGCTCTGGATGTTTCTACTCCAGACTCAGTCCACTGCTTCCGCAGGTCCTCCAAGGTCTGGAATCGGTCCTTCTCCACAATCTTCTTCAGGGTCTGGTCACTTCTTCTCGTTGTGCAGCATTTTCTGCCACACTTTTTCCTTCCCACAGACTTCCCACTGAGGTGCCTTGATACAGCACTCTGGGAACAGCCTATTCGTTCAGAAATTTCTTTCTGTGTCTTACCCTCTTGCTTGAGGGTGTCAATGATGGCCTTCTGGACAGCAGTCAGGTCGGCAGTCTTACCCATGATTGCGGTTTTGAGTAATGAACCAGGCTGGGAGTTTTTAAAAGCCTCAGGAATCTTTTGCAGGTGTTTAGAGTTAATTAGTTGATTCAGATGATTAGGTTAATAGCTCGTTTAGAGAACCTTTTCATGATATGCTAATTTTTTGAGATAGGATTTTTGGGTTTTCATGAGCTGTATGCCAAAATCATCAATATTAAAACAAGAAAAGGCTTGAACTACTTCAGTTGTGTGTAATGAATCTAAAATATATGAAAGTCTAATGTTTATCAGTACATTACAGAAAATAATGAACTTTATCACAATATGCTAATTTTTTGAGAAGGACCTGTAGATCATACAGACTCCATATAGATCTGTCTCCAATGGAATTTGAACCTGTGATCCAGAGCTGCCATTGAAGAGTGTTACTCTATTAGCCATAATGTTCATAAAGCTGCCCATAGTTTTATTAGGTTTTTTTTTTTGTTTAGCTTGCAGGTTGAACAAAAAAATAACTAACCGATTCCCCTATGTACACAAGCAAGGTGGATGGAGGAAAACGTTGAGGTTAATTTACTAAAAATTGAGAGTGCAAAATCTTGTGTGGCTCTGCATAGAAACCAATCCGCTTCTGCCTGGGTTCACATTAGATGCGGTGCGAATTCACTACAGATTCGGCACTGCATCTAAATCACAACCCATCCGTTCTAACCAATTGCGAAGTACATGTAAAGTTAAAGCAGAGTTCCACTTGATTTTGTATTTATTAAAAGTCGGCAGCTACAAAAAGTTTTTTGACTTTTTTAATAAACTCTCTCTCTCTCTCCTGTCCCACGATCCAGCAATGTGGCCGCCCAAAGCCTTGGTTCTTTCAAGCGCCAGCATTACAAATGTTGGCACCTGGCTGTGACAGCTTTTGGCTTCACAGCCGGGTTGTGTACTGCATGTGCACGAGTCGCTCTGCGCCTCCTAAATGGCCAATCAATCTTCTGGGATCCGTGCGTGTGTGCGTTGGCTTTGGGCAGCATGAAAGCGTGTATAACAGACACTCTCAGCTTAGACAACTGCAGCCAGCAACCCTGCTGGGAAGCCATATTCCAGTATGAATAATGTGTCCGGGTTTCCGGCAGTCTGAAACGCATGATTTCAAACCCGAACTGTCCGAGTGAATTCCGGACAGGTGGCAACCCTACCGGTGACGTCTCCCGGAATTATTTACGGGTATCACTGGCTCCGGCACTGTGATTGGCTGGAGCCACTGATGTCACTCCCACGTGGGAGCCGCCGCTAACGGCGCATCAGCTGAAGAAACGGCATGCTCGGTCCGTTCAATGCGCTGATGACATGGGCACATGCTGATACAGGGGATATCTCCTAAAAGGTGCAAGTTTAGGAGATATCCGGGGTACCTACAGGTAAGCTTTATCTTTTATTATAGGATTATCTGAAATCAAAAGTGGTCTGTAGGGGTTTACAACCACTTTAAACCAAATGGGTTGTTTTTACAAGCTGATCATTTACAATAACGTAAATCTTTTTCCAAAGGCGCACATCAGTACAATGATGTGCATAAAGTTGGTTCTGTAATTTGTGTAGTTTGGTATTATAAAACAGATCTGTCCTCCAGCAGTTCCTCCTAGTTCAGGGTTTTCATTCAGTTTTTTTGGGGGCTAAAAACAGGTGGTGGTCTTTGGGTGTTTGTTTTTGTATTTTCTAATAAAGTTCCATCTGTTGAAACGGATACAGCCTATGTAGTTACTGACAGCTTTACGTGCCAGCAGTTCCCACAGACCTTGCTAAATGCTGACTGTGCCTTCTCGCTGTCCTGGTACTGGAGTTGGGGATTGGGGGGGGGGGGGTTGATTCTTTAAACACATGTCTCTGCAGCAGGAGTTTAATGACGAGGCGGCTGAAACTGATACAAACACAGGAAATCAAAGTGAAGCTCGACCTTTTGTTTATTTTTTTTATTTTTTCAGCTTCCCTTTTCTTTTAAAGTAGTCAAGGAAACTTGAGCATCGGTGCTCTTCCTAATCCTCCTCCGAAATAAACCCAGACAGAAATAACGTTTGAGCCATTAATAGGATGAGTGGATGAGCCAAGAGCTGAACCACAAATAGTGCAGGTCACTCTGTCTTAAGGAAATCAGGCTTGTTTTACCCCAGCTATGGCCATGCTGTTTTGCTTTCATCAGTCTGTACAAATGTGCATCTAGGTAGAATTATTACATCGGTACTACAATGGCAGCCCCCCTATATTTGTCATTTAGTATTTTATTATTGCAAAGTAAAGCTATATTGTGGTATCCTGAGAGTAGACCATGCAAGAGCCTGTGCACTGCACTGGTGATAAACTGGTAGCAACTGCTGTCCTCTGCAGACGTGATTACAAACATTATTCAATGCACATTTTTATTTCATCATTGTGGTTGCATTTTTTTATTTTTTTCTTTCTAAAAGGTGGACTAATATGCCTTTTTAATCTCCTACTGGGTAAACGGAAACCCCACACATCCATTTGTCTGGTACATGCATTGGCCATATTGGGTACACCTTGATAGTACCAGGTTGGACCCCCTTTTAATCCTTTGTGGCATAGATTGAACAAGGTGTTGGAAACATTCCTCAGATTTTGGTCCATATTGACATGATGGCATCACACAGTTGCTGCAGATTTGTCTGCTGCACGTCCATTATGCAAATCTCCCCTTCCACCACATCCCAAAGGTGCTCTATTGGATTGAGATTCGGTGACTGTGGAGGTCACTGGAGTACAGGGACCTCATTGTCATGTTCAAGAAACCAGTGGTGAGATGATTTGAGCTTTGTGACAGGGTGCATTATCCTGCTGGAAGGAGCCATCAGAAGATGGGACACTGTAGTCATAAAGGGATGGACATGGTCAGCAACAATACTCAGGTAGGCCGTGGTATTTAATAGATGCTCAGTTGGTACTAAGGGGACCAAAGTGTGCCAAGAAAATATCCCCCACACCATTACACCACCACCACCCCCAGCCTGAACCGTTGATACACGGCAGGATGGATTCATGCTTTCATCTAATTCTGACCCCACCATCTAAACCAGGGATATGCAATTAGCGGACCTCCAGCTGTTGCCAAACTACAAGTCCCATGAGGCATAGCGAGACTCTGACAGCAGCAAGCATGAGACCCAGAGGCATGATGGGACTTGTAGTTTTGCAACAGCTGGAGGTTCGCTAATTGCATATCCCTGATCTAAACGATGAAGCTGAAATTGAGATGACTCAGACCAGGCAACGTTTTTTTCAATCTTCTATTGTCCAATTTTGGTGAGCCTGTGTGAATTGTAACCTCGGTTTCCTGTTCTTAGTTGACTGGACTGGCACCAGTGTGGTATTCTGCTGCTGTAGCCCATCTGCTTCAAGAGATGGTATTCTGCATACCTTAGTTGTAACGAGGGGTTATTTGAGTTAATGTTGCCTTTCTATTGTCTCAAACTAGTCTGCCCATTCTCCTCTGACATAAGCAAGGTATTTTTGTCCACACAACTGCCGCTCACAGGATATTTTCTCTTTGTGACCATTCTCTGTAAACTCTGTGTAGATTTTTTTTTTTTTTTTTTTTAAATACTCAGACCTGTCACTTCCTTCTGATGCTCGGTTTGAACACATCTTTGCCAAGTCTAGAAGCCTAAATGCATTAAGTTGCTGCCATGTGATTGGCTGATTAGCAATTTGTTACCAAGCAATTGAACAGATGTAGCCAATAAAGTGGCTCGTGAGCATAACTATTTTTTTTTAAGTGGTTCTAAAGCCTCATGTTTTTTTTTTTTTTTTTTACCTTAATGCGTTCAATGCATTAAGATACAAAAAGTGTCTGCTGCGGTATCCCCCTCAGCCCCTTACCTGAGCCCAATCTGATCCAGCGACGGGCTCTCATTGGGCAGTTTGTGCTCCTTATCAATCGACTGCTGTGACGAGGGGGTGGGGGCTCAGGAGCGAGCATGCACAAGTGCCCCCCATGAGAAGCCGGTTCCTTTTGGGGGCACTGGACAGAGGAGGGGCCAGGAGTGCTGGCGGGAGACCCAAGAATAGGAGGTTTGGGGCTGCTCTGTGCAATTCCATTGCACAGAGCAGATTCATATAGAGATGTTTGTTAAAAAAAAAAAAAAAAAAAAAAAAAACTTTTTTTTAGTTGTGTATTTAGCAGTTTGGCTGGAGTACGGCTTTAAGCAAGGAAGATGATTGCAATTTGGCTTTCACCTTACAAAAGTCAACAGTATGGTGGATTTCATCATTCTGTCCTGGCAGCTAAACCTTTTTGAGCTTCATCCTGGAACATTTGCTGCTTGGACATCCCTGTTTGGAGTCTCTCTGACCTCCTTTTTGGAAAGCAAGCATCAAATTGAGGTTCGTATGGGGGTCATTGGGCCACATGTTTGATGGCCATTGAGGATGACAAGCAGGTCACCCTTTAGATGTTCAGTAATCTTAGCAAAGTTGGGGCTAAAACATGCATTTGTGGTCACTGCAGTGTGACTAAAAATGGCAAGGCTAGCACCTTTTTGTGAAGGAAAATCTTTAATGAAAGGTGTGTGTGTGTGTGTGTGTGTGTGTGTGTGTGTGTGTGTGTGTGTCACAGGGTCACTAACATTGGTAGCCTTCATATTTCTCATGCATTAGGTTTGACCACCTTGTTCCCTCTTGTAATAGTGCAGGGGGAGGCTTGTATATCTAAGGGCAGGTGGCGAAGGCCATTTGTGACTGAAGATAAATAAATCCTTGTTAAAATGTCACTTTAGTTTTCCGGATTTGGAGATGTTTCATTCATAACTGTAAGTGGCTTTGACATTTTCCAGGAATTGCTATAGTACGTGGCAGACAGGCAAACCTAACGCATTTAGGGACTATTGTAGTATGTATATCTGCTAATAAAATCTGGTTGGTTTATCATAATTTGGTGTATTTATTGCTGGGTGATGTATGCCTATTACACAGTGGTAAACGTTTTTTTATTTAGGGCCTGTTCACATCATTTACATTGGGGAGCACAGTCCTAATTCAAAGACCAGGCAATTCGCCTTGTTTTCTATTGTCAATTCAGTGGTGTGGACTTGATGCGTGTGGTTTGTCTTTGTTTTGTTTTTTTTGTTTTTTTTCCCCAGCGCACCAGTTTGAAAAACTGCTACATCACGTACTTAGGTGGATGCAGCATTGGGCTAATGCTACATCTGTCCTCCCGGCATCTCATAAGAGCCCTTTCACACTGGTGCATTGGGGGGGGGGGGGGGGGGGGTGTTTAAGTGACCACAAAACTTAAATTGATTTCAATGTATACACTACTCCTAAAGCGCCTCAAATATGCTGTTTGCAGGACGTCCTGCCAGCACACTGCTCCAGTGTGAAAGGACTCAGGCTTTTACATTGGAGTGACAGAGGCGCTTTACAGGTGCTGTTTTTAGCACTATAGCGCCTGTAAAGCATGCTCTTGGAAGGTTAACACATGGATTTTTTTTTTTTTTTTTTTTTTAATTCATAGCTCTAAAACGCTCAGCAAGCCGAATCCCATTCATTTCTATGGCCCCTGTTCTCATCTGAGTGTCCTGTCGCCTGAAGCAAAACGCATGTTGTTCAAAAGTCCATGAGCTTCTTTTTGGCAAATTAAAAAGCAGATTGGGCCTCAGTCGTCAATGAGAATGCCTGAAAAATGTGACGTGAGGGTTTTGTCGCACATTTTCTACTCAAACAGCAGCTCTCCACCCCGAATCTGCTCCACCTAGTACTTTTCTATTGGCTAAACAAAAACACCTGAAACTTGTAGTTGTAATACACTTCTAAAAAAAAAAAAAAGCTCTGTCAAAAACTCCCAAAAGGTGCTCTGTGCAGATGTGAATGCAGCGGAAGTAGATGCCGCTACTTCAGTGATTTCCACTTACCTTCAGGCCTGTGCTGAGGGACTGTTCTCTTGCACTGGGAACACAGGAAGCTAGCCGCTTGGCACGGGGGCCATTCAGAGAATACTTTGCAATTGATGAATTAATGCAAAGCTTTCTGATTGGATGAGGTGGAGAGATGAGACAGTGACAGCATGAGCCCTAAATCCGAAAAATACATTTCCAGGTCAATTAAAACAAAAGGTGTTGTCTTTTTAGTACTTTGCCAGCATGCTGTAGAGAAAGGAACCTTTGTCTCACTGTGGAGATTACCGGCATCCACCTCCTGGTTCCCTTCTGAAGTGGAACTACAAGTCCAGTGTTCTAGTTCCACAAGAGCTAAAAAGCCAGAGGTTGTCTAAGCTTGCTATAATAAGTGTGGTTTAATATCTAATATATCTAATCTGTTATGCTCCTCCAGGCTATGTTGCACGTACTTGTGTAAATATGATCTCAAATGACTTCCCATGGGAACGGCGCTCATTAGATTGTACAGACTTTTAGCCATTTGAAAAGCATATTGCTCTGCAGATTCAACTGGCTGTATATGAGTCACGTCTTTTGAAAATGGTTATGATTGCAGGCCTCTTGGGCTGCTTGCCATTTTCATTAGGGAATGCAGCTTATACATGCAATGCTTCTTGATTCTGTTTGTTACATTATCGTCCTTTGTGGACTCTGCATTTTTTTTTTTTTTAACAAAACATACATGTCCTACATGCCTCATCTGTGCCGTTGGTTTTGCACAGAGTAGCCCGGATCCTCTTCTCGGATCTCTTTGCTGCTCTGAGCTCCCCCCCCCGAGTGCTCCTTAGCCAGCAGCTTGCTACAGGGGGCACCCAAGCCGAGTCGGAGCTCCTTCTCTTTTTTTTTTTATTTTTTATTTATCTTAATGCATTAAGATAACCTTCTTCCTTTTGCGTCCCATTGTGGAGCATTTAATGCACATGCCTGAAAGTCTTGGTTTTGTTTTTTTCTTTAAAAATAACAAACCTGTTATACTATCTGCGCTGTGTAATGGTTTTGCACAGGGCAGTCCAGATCCTCCTCCTCTTGTATCGCTCTTCAATGTTCCTGGCCCCTCTCTTGTCAAGTGCCCCCACAGTAAGCAGCTTGCTATGGGGACACCTGAGCCGAAGCTCCGTGTATCCATTCAGACACAGAGCCGCGGTTCGGCCCTGCCCCCTCCTCTCTCCTGATTGGCTCACTGACTTTGACAGCAGCGGGAGCCAATGGCGCTGGCTGAGACACAGCAGCAATCGGGAGGGGGAGTCCCAGATGGCCAAGGCACTCGTGGACATCACTGGACAGATAGACCTCAGGTAAGTATTAGGGGGGCTTGGGAAGGCTGCTGCACACATAAGGTTTTATTTTTTTATCTTGATACATAGAATGCATTAAGAGAAAAAATCTTCTGCCTTTACAACCGCTTTCATGTGTAATTCATTGGGTGAAAAAATTGCGCTGTGCTCTATTGTACCGTGCCTTTATTGTCCATATGTATACGGTTCCAGTATAAGTACCTGATTTTTTGCTTCTATAACTGCTTCCTGGAACTCCCTGTACAGGAAAACTCATACTGAGGAAGGGCCGGCCAGCTGTATCGGGGGACTGGAATTCTATTTTAGTGCTGGTAGTCTAATGAGCATACTGCCATACCTCCATGATTGTTCAGGCTAGAGGCAGGAAGGTGATGCCACTATTTATTATAATGTAAAGCCTGAAATATTCATTTTAGTTTCAAAGTAAGGAAGGGTTAAAACTGCTGTTCATGTTTCTCTATAGGGGAGACTTCCCTTTTAAAGTGATTGTAAAGGTTTGTTTTTTAAAAACAAAATAACAAACATTTTATACTTGCCTCATCTGTGGAAGGGTTTTGCAGAGAGCGACCCAGGTCCTCCTTTTCTGGGGTCCCGCACTCCTGGCTCCTCTCCGCATCGAGTGCCGTCACGGAGTGCCGCATTCCATGGGGGGGCACCTGTGCGGGCGCGCTCCTGAGTCCTGCTGTGTCCATTGACACAGACAGCAGGACTGGGCCCCGGCTCCCGTGTCACTGTATTTGATTGACAGCAGCGGGAACAATGGCTTTTGCTAATATCTATCCAGTGAGGACCAGAGACAGCTGCTGTACTCGTTCTCGTCGCTGGAAAGATCGTGTTCAGGGAAGTAAAAGGGGGAGCTGCATTAAGGCAAGTAAGTCTGCTTTTACTGACCTGACCGGAAGTTGGCAGATTTAGGTGCATTTGCATCCGCTTACATCTGGCCACCCATAGTGATTGCACTGGTCTGCTTTTTTTTTTCCCTCTCCATCACAAGATGAAAGGATAATGCAAATGGACCAAGTCCATCATATGTGACATTGGTGGCTTCTTATCCGACTCAGCAGGAGATCAGTCCAGGCTTAATGGAGGACACCTGTGTGATAGGTGCCTAAAGGACGAGGATCAGACGGTGTGAACTATGATTCTCCCCTTGGGATCACAGGGCTTGTTTATGGTAAATACTGTATATTCCAATGCCTGCAGATGTGAGAAGCAAAACGGTGGTGGTCTCTCCCAGAGGCTTCTATATAATAAAAGGAATGGTGCCCTGCCTGCGAGGAAATAAAACTTTTGGCCCTGTGAAGAAAAGTCACCATTGAAGTGTTGGTTAAAGTTATCCTTTTATGTTGCAGCTCTATGGTGGGGGGAGGAGGTTGGGACGTTTTTGCATATAAAGCTGAAATCGCCTTGAAAGCTTAGCAGGCTCTAGAGTTTTAAGCTGAAGACCTAAAACGGCAGGGTATAGTTCATCCCCAGCGAGCAAGATGCAGATAGACGAATGTCACAGAACTCTGTTGGCTAATGACCGCTGCTTATTGTTTTAATATCTGGTTTCCTTTTAGGCTGCGTTGGCTGCTGTTGAATGACCAGCGTTTCTTCAGCATGGAAATAGTTAAAGGTTTTTGGAGCATGGGCTGATGTGCCACTCCCACCACAATATAAATAATGTTTCTCATTGTCAGGAGCCAGGGCAGCAGAACCATTTTCCAGGCAAAGTCAGAATTCATACTCGGCGACAAGGAACTCAACCGAAACCTCGCTAATTGCCTTCATATCTCCCAGCAGCCTTCTCACATGTACAGATTTTTTACAATGTTATGCCTCAATAGTTTCTGTAAGAGGCCTTATTTTCTGGAAGCATTAATGTTTTGTTTTAGTTGTGTAGACGATTAAATATAAAATTATAGCTTGCATGCAGAGCATCCTGACATTTGAGGCATGCTTGTACTTAAAGCGGACCTTCACTTAAATGAACAATACCTCTCATTCTCTTTGGGAGGGCAGAGGTACCCTTTTTGTGAAAGATGCCTGCTCCCACTTCAGAAATACATGTTCTGGTACACATCACCCATGAGGCTGCAGGACCAGTCCCAGAGAGGACTGGGGAGCCAACTGCGAGACTTCAGGAAACCACAGCTGGCTCCCATATTCAAGATGGTGGGGCCAGAAAGTCAAAGCCCAGCGAAAATCGGCTCAGATGATGGTGATGAACTCCACTTAAGCTGTAGTCCAGTGCCTCTGCCTAGGCTGAGATGATGTCATCAGTATGCTGCAGGAAGGAGAAAACATTTCCTTAGTCTCTCCCCCCTCCTAAGTGATCAGACTGCAATATTGTAACTTTTTACCAAGGTGAGAGGGTATAGCGGGTGTTGTAATGTCACATTTGTATACACACCGCTAAGAACTACAGACATCAGGATTTATATGATTGAGTCATCTCTGAGCCAGCATCTAAGGCCTCTTTCACACGGGACGGATCCGTGCAGATCCGCCCCGTGAAGCTCCGCTTGCTCAGCGGGGATCGCTCCGTTGATCCCCGCTGAGCCGACGGATGACTGGGCGGTCCCGCACACTGTGCAGGGACCGCCCTGTCAGAGCGCCGCTCTCCCCTATGGGGAATCGGATGACGACGGACCGTAGAGTCCGTTGTCATCCGATCCGCCGACGGAAGGAAAAATAGGGTTTTCCTCCGTCACACTTTGGCGGAGTGGGTCGGATGTCAGCGGACATGTCTCCGCTGACATCCGTGCCTCCATAGGGGTACATGGAGGATCCGTTTCAGGTCCGCCTAAAAAACTGACAGGCGGACCTGAACGGACCTCCGTGTGAAAGGGGCCTTAATCTGACCACACAATAGTAGATTTTCATAAATGTACATAGAACTTATCAAAATTCTCATTGTTTGAAAGGACTTCAAAAAATGTTTGCTTTTAACAATCTATTTTGGAATGAAGACTTTTCCCTAATGAAAGCCACATTCACTGGTAGAAATTTGTTCATTAGAGAGATTTTTTTTTTTTTTTTTTTCATCACGCTCCAAGTTCTCACTGCAGTCCAAAAAAGGCGCTGCTTTGACTCTACTAGTAGAGGGGGTAGATACGAACTCTGGATAAAATCTGAACAAAGATAACACCATTGTTCTGGAGAGAAAAAGTAGATAAAGGCATTCTGAGGGAGTACTGTGATCTGTGTGCACATTACTTGGCATGCATACACTTAATGTGAAAAAAAAAAAAAAATCTGATGCTAGGTCTACTTAACACTTATACTGCTGTTAATGTTGGGCTTACACATTTTGCATATCTCTGCACATGCTCGAATGAGGGCAATAATCGTGATCCAGCAGTGTGCTACGGGGACTCGCCCTCATCGACAGACAGCAGTGGGAGCCATTGGCTCCTGCTGCTGTCAATTGCAGCCAGTTGGTGGCTACAGAGTTCCTGATGTAGCTAGAGCCAATACCTGGTAATGGTGTTACAAATCCTTGGTGTGCCGTGATCATTATGGACCGCATTTCATGATATGACCAGTTACTGAAGCTGGCAATCCTGCAGCTCACTGCATACGCTGCAAAAAGTCAGTTGCTTGGCGTTCACACGGTCTCTGAGCTGCATTGATCTGCATAGATCACCTAAAAAGTAAAGTCTCAGGACACTTCCTGTTCTGGAATGCTCGTGTTCCTAAATTATATTTCCGGTACGGTTCTCTTTTTTTTTTTTTTTTTTTTTTTTTTTGAAAGACAAAGGAAATGAAAAATAGGATGCTTGTAACAGATCTCCTCAATCATTGCCCCAAGAACAATAAATGCAGCTGCATGAGACAGACAATTGGCCCTTCCCATGCTTCCTGTGCAAAGATATTGGCCTGCACTTTTGTGTATAAGCCTGAAACGCCATGATAATTATCTGATCCAGTAATGCAGGGATATGCAATTAGCGGACCTCCAGCTGTTGCAGAACTACAAGTCCCATGAGGCATAGCGAGACTCTGACAGCCACAAGCATGACACCGAGGCAGAGGCATGATGGGACTTGTAGTTTAGCAACAGCTGGAGGTCCGCTAATTGCATACCCCTGCAGTAATGTCTTTTTGTATTAAAGTGTACCTGTCAGCTATTTTTAAATGTTTAAAAGTTCTGCCTAAGAGCAAGACCACACAGTATACCTGCTGTAGGTTTGAATAAACTCTTGTGGGCCTTTTTGAAACCAATGTCACTTTGCCACTGATGCCTAGCTTCAGGGCATAGTCCCAACAACTAGTCTGCAGGTGAAAGCACCTCTTTTGGTAAGGCCAGTCTTATTGAATGGGAGCAATAAATTACCCAATTTTTTGGTAAAATATAAAGGCCAAGGTTGCAGCAAGTAAATGGATAACCAGACATGTCAAACTTTACATTTTTGTGTGCGTCCGTGAAATGCCGACAAGCTTCAGTACCCTATATTTTCCATAGGTGCCGCTTTAAAAGGTCATCAGTTTAGCGCTACAAAGCTAGTCGTGCTAGAATTATTGCTCTCACTCTGGCATGCGTGGTGATGTGTGACTTGTATCACATCAACATTTTCAGGTGTACGCACCCTGACGTGTGTGTGTGTGTGTGTGTGTGTGTGTGTGTGTGTGGCCTCCCAATATATATATTTTTTTTTTCTTTAATGATGGCCGCAGAAACTGTCAACGGGGACCCAGGAGTGATGTGATGCACGTCACTACCGGGTCAGCAACAATATATAATATACTTAATTTGGCCATTCACGATTCATATTTTTCCTTTCAGCCAAAGGGTTTAATGGAAAAAGATTGCTCCATCCACCTGCTTTTGTGTAGCTGGAGAAATCACCTTTATCGACGAACACCGCTTTTAAGCTACTGCTTTTCCAGGGCATATATAAAAAATAATTACTCTGTAGCATAAACAATTCAGGAACATTACTTAGAAAAAAAATCAACAGTTGATCCAACTGTAATGCAGAATCATAACTAGAGGTAGGAGCACTTATCACCAAGGTTGATCTAGCGCCTCAAGGCACTTTTACATAGCTCCCATATTGACATTGAAAAATGAGAGGCTCTAGGACTCTCCATTTGCATCCAAATGTCATAAAAAGAGAAAAAAAGTGAAAGGGTGGAGAAAGAAGCAGGCGTTGGTTTCCTCGGCCCAGGCCCCTGACCACCTTATTCTGAGAGCTATGGGGCTTGAAGGTAGTAATCCAGGGGACCACACTTTTTCGAATCTGGCTTGTTTGTCCCCGAGGATGCTGGTCAGTTTTTCATTAACCATGAAGAAATGTAATTTTACGTTACCAATCCCTTTAGGTTGTGACCCTACATCTCACTGCCTCTGACATGTCTCCTCAAATATTCCTGTTCTACCACATTCCTATTAGGATGGCCATTGCCATCAGAGGATGGTTGCATATGCAGGAATGATCCGAACTCCAGCCAAATGGCACAATGCACAGTTTTAGAATATTTATGCAAACTTCAATCCTGCCTAACTAGTCCCCTTGGCAAGCCTTGTCCTTCACACACTACTATATATATATATATATATATATATATATATATATATATATATATATATATATATATATATATATATATATATATATATATATATTTAGGGCTGGGCGATTTCCCCCCCCCCCCCAAAAAAATCTGCATTTTTTTCCCAGCCCTAATATAAATATATATATATATATATATATATATACACATACACATACACATACACATACACATACACACGCAGCAGGCAACTGATATCCCAAGACTTGATGCGTTTCTTCTGCTCTCCACTTCTACAAATCAGTGTAAATAAATCTCCAATTAAATCTTTTGGGACAGGCCTATGCTGTGACTAGAGTCCATACTGAATCTCACTAATATCTGGCATGTAGGGGGTTATTTGGAGTCAGTTTAAAATAGATTGTAGTTATACTTTCAATCTTTAAAAATACATTTTAGGTTAATATCTAGCTGTGACAATGCTTACTGGTCGAGGTTCTGAAACATGACTGATTAACCTCAAAAATGATTTGCAACATTTTACAATAATTGCATTTTTTGTTATTTTTTTTTACTTTTTTTATTTTTATTTTTTCCTGTTTTGAAACCTGAATGTGTACTAGCGGCTCTGTGGAATAGTTAATAGATCAGCCTGTGTGTGGCAGGGAGTAGTGGGTGCATGCTTGGAATATTTGGTCTGTGTCCCAGTTTCAGCATTGGGACCCGAAACTGACCTCAAGGTTATGTAAAGTTGATTAGTCCATGGAAGCTGTGCACCTAATCAGGTGTTTTAGGCTTCCCATAGAAATCTGATGTTTATGCTGAAGGGAGTTTCCCCAAATCCAGATTATTTTTTTCGCCTATCCGATATGTTTCAGAAATGCAATCCAAAAGGTGAATAAAACATTAAATTATGGTTAGCCATGCACAACTTTTATTTAAAGCCATGGGTGGCCATGTCCAGCCCCATCTGGCTTGAGAAGTCGATTTAAAAAATCTGGGCGAAAAAGTTTTGGTTGCGTAGCGATTGAATCCAATCAGATGCCATCGCTGCTCGGGTATTGAGGCAGCTGTGATTGCTGCGGCTGGCTGAGTACAATGCCAGCAGTGGAGATTCCTCCATCTACACAGTTTAATATGGATGGGAGAATCTATTTTTCTCATGTTCAGCTGTATATGACTTGCTTTCTACTTGAGAATCTCTTTTAGATGAAAATGACTGTGCCCTCTCATGAATACAGATTTATTGAAGGGCTTTCCATTGTAGTTCAAAAATAGCTTTTGCTGAAACCACTGATGTGTAATGTATGATCAACTGATAAGGACACTATTGAAGTTACTTGTATGCACCAAAGTGAGAGGCTGCCATATGTCAGAATACTCTGGGCTTCGGGGCGTCCGGGGCACTCTGCTTCTAATAACCAACAGAATTTAGTTGTTCTTTTTACTGGTCGGCTCAAACCCTTGTAAGCTGACCATCGAGGATTATGTGTGGTTTGTTTTGGGTTTTTTTTGTTTGTTTTTTTTCAGGCAACCAGCGGGTTGAATGGGGGGTAAAAAATTGTATTTTTTTTTTTTTTTTTTTTTTTTTTCTTTATCTGACTCCATCTACAGTAGATGGTGGGAATACTCTTCGCTGGGTCTTTGTATTCGACAGCAGGGAGACTGACCTGCCATCAGAATGCACTGCTGGCTATAGCCTGCAGTGCTGATAGGGCAGCTCAGATCCAACAGGATGGTTGAACACAAGTCAGTTGGTAAGCCTCGTACACACGTTCGGATTTTCCGACGGGAATTGTGTGACAGACTGTTGGCCTAAAATCTGACTGTTTCCTTGCATGAAATCCTAAGTAATATAATTAGTATAAAATTCCATTGGTGTTGCACACGGACCTTCTATGTTTATTATAAGTTATTCAGGAGAGTATGCACATGTGATTTCACTAGTGAGGCTTGGTGCAGTGCTTGAGTACATCATATGTGTTGTACAGTGGGCAAAAATGTACAGTTTGTGGAAACTTGTCCATGTACACTATTGGCTTTTTTCTCAGTTTAGGGGCAGTTAAACGTCTCTCCTGAATGAGAGAGAATCCCGTTCAGGAGAGGAACACTGTGACAAGCACAAATATGGCAAAACCATATACTGCTGTGTTTTTTTTTTTTTTTTTTTTTTTTTCTATGGTTCATTTTTTTTTTACGCTACCAGGAGAGTTGGGTTTAGGGGTGACCAGTGTACATGTAACCACTTTTTTTTGTTTTTTTTTGTTTTTTTTGTTCTGGGGAGTAGCTTGAACCATCCAGGTCCTGAAAGAGCTGTTGTCCCTCAAAACAACAAGGGAAAGGATTCACATAAACTTGAATGCACCTGTTATCTAATTTAAAAAAAACAAACAAACAAAAAAACACAAAAAATGCTGGTCAGGATTGATTTTGGAGTTCTCTTAAGCCTCGTACACACGGTCGGACTTCCATCTGACTTTTTCCGTGGATTTTTGTCTGAATGGAATTGATTGGGAACACCCATAGCATACACACGCTCAGACTTTTCTGCAAACTTTCTTAAAACTTCTTACAACATCGTGTTTTTTTCTGCTCTTTACTGCCACCCTTTGGTCAACTTCTGCTATTGTTGGTTGATTTTAACATTAGTTGTTTTGTCCATTGGACTAAAGTCTGATGGTTATCTGTACACACGGTTGGACTTTGCTCCATCGGACTTTTGTTGGGCAAAAGTTTGTCCATTTGCAGACCCAACTTTTGTCCGATGAAATCCAAAACCAAACGAAAAAAGTTTGTCCGATGGAGCGTACACACGGTCGGATTGTTGGTCCAACTTGCTTAAAACAAAGTTTGTTGAGCAAAAGTCCGACCGTGTGTACGGGGCTTTAGACTCCATGCGAACCTGAGCGTAGCTGTTTTTTTGTTTTTGTTTAGACATTTTTGCATCTTTTTACAAGCGTTTGACAGCTTCAGGCATTTTTGTTTAGCCAATAGAAAGCATTAGCGGCGGAGAGCTGCTGTTTGAGCAGGAAACGAGTGTCAAAATGCTAAAGTCAAGCTTTATTCAGGCTTTTCTATTGAAGTCTATGGGGCCAAAACAAAAGCTCATTTACTTTTTTTGAGTGTCAGGTTTGGTTTAATTCCCACAGATCACCTGCCGCTTAGCTGAAAGAATTTCCTGGTACTTTGGGTATGGAGGAGCACGTGGCTTGCTGCTTTTTACAGCGCTGGGCTAGTCAGTACTGTCACATGGTGAGTCCGTAATCCTGTGTGAGCTACAGCTCTAGTGAGCCGTATTTTACAGTACACAGGAGATGGGAGGTAAGGCTTCATGTACACTGGACATTGTTCAACCTCTCCTGAATGATTTAACTTGACAGCTAGAAACCAGTGTCCAAAAATGGTCGTTCAGCCGCGTTTGCGTCTAGAAGCATTTGAAAAAAAATATCTAATTTTTTTTTTTGTTTTAAAATGGAAAAATGTCTAAACGAAAAGCTGCTAAATGCGAGTTGCCGCGTTTTGCCGCTTCAACTGCCTCTAAACACAGCTTCTGAACGCATTTTTTGGGGTTCAGGAAAAAGCCTCTAAACACAACTGCCTAGAAACTACTATAAACTAACCAGTGTACATGTACTGATAAGATGACATAGAGGAGGGTTCAGGAGCAGTTGAAAAAAATGCCCACCTGCTCCTAAATGTCGGTTTACCAGCAGCAGTATACATGAGGCCTAAGCTCCTGGCATCTGAACAGATGTGTGGGGGAATGAAGGGAAGGTACAACTTTGCATTTGTGGAGATCTGCATTAGAGCACAACCGCCTTTTTGGACAAAACCCAGATTCCCTTCAACTGCTCTGACTGCGTGCTCATCTATTCCTTTTTTGGGGGAAATGTATATTGTGTACTAGCAGGCACATGTATTGGAGAAGATTGTGTGCAGTAGAATCATGTTGGCTCATGGATGGGCCTCACGGATAGGACACGCCTCAATTTTAAGACTTCCCAGTAGGACCGTGTGGTATGTACTGCATGGGCCTGCTCTGTATAAGTCAAGAAATGGAGCCCCAATCTTTTATAGTATACAGTTTATACAGAAATTTTGTTTTTTTGTCTACAGCCAATATCCATTAAGTTTTCTTGGATGACTTTCCCTATTTCAGATTGCCATCGCCTTCCTCCCTGTGATGTCATTTTGCTATTTCAGTAGTGAGATGGGTTTTTCAGGCGTTCTCATATTTCTAGGAAGAGAAAATCCAAATTGTGTTTTATATATATATATATATATATATATATATATATATATATATATATATATATATATATATATATATATATATATATACTCTCTCTCAGTAAGCATGGAACACACAAAAATCTAGGTGCAGTGGGTCTGAAAAAAACTTAATGAAATGGATGTGAATTGTCTGTTGTACAGCAATGGTATAAAGACGGATAATACAACATTACATGAGTTGTTACACATACACAGTAGTATGTCTGTCAACCCATAATCAGAAATTCAGGGACAGATTGTTATTAGAAGATATTATGAACATTGGCTAATACACGAACAACCACCATTTACACCTTCTGGTGCTTTGGAAGCATAGTCCTGTCTTTAAAACTTGACTCCCTCAGATTGGTATCATGAGGCCAGTAGTAAACCGCTCTACCACATACAGGAGGAACATTAAGGCCTCATGCCCACTGACGTTTTTACAGCTTAAAAACGCCTGTCGTTGTTGTGTGTTTTTTTTTTTTTTTTTTTTTTTTTTTAAACGTCAGAGCTAAAAAACGTGACCGCGCGTTAGTGCGTTTTGCGCGTTTTTTTTCTGCTTAACTCCGACGCTGAGGAACGCACTGGTCCTGGTTTTTTTTTTTTTTACAGCTTAAAAACGTCTATGCTATTTGCAGCTCAAAAACGTCTAGGTGGGCATGAAGCTATAGACTAACATGGACAGGCGTTTTTAAGCTGTAAAAAAACGCTCAAACGCGGCTGTAAAAACGTCCGTGGGCATGAGGCCTAAAACCTATTGTGCAGGTCTCCTCTAAACTATACTGTAGCAATCTATTTAGAATAAGGCCCCTTTCACACTGAGGTGTTTTTACTGCGTTTTCGTGGTAAAAATAGCGCTGTAAAAATGCCTGAAATCCTGCCCCAGCATTCTCAAAGTGAAAGCCCTGAGGGCTTTCACACTGAGGCGTTGTGCTGGCTGTGCGTTGCGAACAAAATCCTGCAAACAGCTTTTTTGTGGCGCATAAAATAGCGCTGTAAAAACGCCTATCCCCATTGAAATGAATGAGAAACGCGGTAAAAACGCATAGGCGTTAGCGCTATTTTTAACGCAATCGCGGTAAAATCGTAACGCCTCAGTGTGAAAGGGGTCTAAGGGATGTAGGTGCCAGGCCTGGGATAGCTAACCGCATGTTCCATATCTTTTAACAAATCCGTAATTAAAGCAAAATGGGGGCATTTGCTGCTCAGTTAACCACTTCAGCCCCGGAAGAGTTTACCCCCTTCCTGACCCCAGAGCACTTTTTACAATTTGGCACTGCGTCGCTTTAACTGACGACAATTGCACGGTCATGCAATGCTGTACCCAAACAAAATTTGCGTTCTTTTTTTTTTTCCAACAAATGGAGCTCCCCTTTTTTGGTGGCATTTGATCACCTCTGCAGTTTTATTTTATTTTTTGCGCTATAACTAAAGGCCACAATTTTGAAAAAAAAAAATAACTGTTTACTTTTGCTATAATATCCCGTAATTAAAATAAAAAAATTCTTTATCAGTTTAGGCCAATATGTATTCTTCTACATATTTTTGGTAAAACAAATCGCAATAAGCGTATATTGATTGGTTTGCGCAAAAGTTATAGCGTCTACAAACTATGGGAATTTTTTTTTTGCAGTATTGGGGCGGACAGATCAGACACTTGACAGATTTTTGGGACCTTTGACATTAATAGAGCATTAAGTGCTATAAATATGCACTGATTATTGTATAAATGTCACTGGCAGGGAAGGGGTTAACTGTGTTCTAACTGTGGGGGGGGTGGTAGTGACTAGGAGAGATGACAAATCATTGTTTCTACTTTGTAGAAACACACGATCGGTCTCCTCTGACGGCAAAGTGATTTGTGTGTTTACAAACACAAATAGCCGTGCTGGCTCTCGTGCGCGCGATCACGTGGCCAGCGGCAATTGCGCCCGCTGGTCACGTGCATCGCATCCCCCGTTGTGCATACACACAGGATTTCGCCTAGGAGAGCCATTCTGCCACAGTATATCTGTGTGAGCCGGTCGAGAACCGGTTATACACTATATTGTCAAAAGTATTGGGACACCTGCCTTTACAAGCACATGAACTCTAATGGCATCCCAGTCTTAGTCCATAGGATTCAATATTGAGTTGGCCCACCCTTTGCAGCTATAACGGCTTTAACTCTTCTGGGAAGGCTGTCCACAAGGTTTAGTAGTGTGTCTGGGAATGTTTGACCATTCTTCCAGAAGCGCATTTGTGTGGTGTGTTGTGTGTTTGTTTTGTTTTTTTCCCAGTTACTTCAGGCCTAGGCAAATGTCGTGCATCCCAGGAATCCTCAGGAGGGATTTTCTAAGCCAAGTACACCCGCATGCCTAAGCAAAGGGGAGATGGATTCCAGAAAGTACAGTAATTGCTACATGAATCGTCTGCCTTTACTCAAGATGGCCGCCATCACCATTTGGAAGCTCTAATCAGCTGTGAATGCAGGCAATCTGTATGCCTTTTTTTTATTTTTGGATTTTAGGCCTCATGCACACTGAACGTTAAACACTGCTTTTACGGGCATCTGGTGGTGTGTGTTTGTTTTTTTTTTTTTGTTTTGTTTTTTTCTTCCCAACCCGCCTCCTAAATGCCCCTTCACGTTTAGTCTGTGTCAGTGCACACGTACACGGTTTAGCGGCAGAAGAGACATCTCACTGCCAGTGTGCCCAGCAGCAGTATTTTGGCAGAAAAAATGCTTGATGCATGTAAACGCGGTTGAACCATTTCATTGGCCAGAATAATTTAATATTCTGGCTAAATAAATGACTGCCCAAGTGTTTACACATGTCAAACGTTTTTTCTGCCAGGGCAAACAACGTTTAGGAGACCCAGCCAAACGGCATGTATGCATGAGGTCTAACTAATTTAAATATTTTTTTTTTTTTTTTTTTGTTATTGCTTAACAACTTCAATACCAGGTACTTGCACCCCCTTTCTGCGCTGTCGCTGTTTAAATGACAATTGCACGGTCATGCTACACTGTACCCAAACAGAATTTTTATAATTTTGTTCCTACAAATGGAGCTTTCTTTTGGTGGTATTTGATCACCTCCGGGGGTTTTTATTTTTTGCTATACAAATAAAAGATTTTTGTATTTGTATTTCTGTTATAAAATTTTGTAAATGTGTTGTGTGTTTTTTTTTTTTTTTCTCCTTCACTGATGGGCACTGACGATGGGGGGGGGGCACTGGTGGGCCCTCATGGGCAGCACTGATGCTTATCCCTGGTGGGATTGGTAGCTGCCTTGGCACAGATTTGCATTTCCCTGGTGGTCCAGTGTGAATACCCATCCCTGGTGGTCCTGGGTGGCATACTGGTGGTCCTGGGCGGGGATCCGAGGGGGGAGTAAGTGAGGAAAAGCTGATCAGCGGCTCTTCCTGTATACATTGTGATCAGCTGTGATTGGACACTGCTGATCACGTGGTAAAGGGCCTCCGCCGGACTGACTCACCGCACCACCGATCGCCGCGATGCATGCCCCCACGGGCGCGTGGCGGCGGCTGTTATTCTGCTGCATGTCATATGACGTGCAGTCAGGATAACCAATTGCTTCCCGGGCGTCAATTTGCTATTGACCAGGTGGGAAGTAGTTAAAGCGGAAGTAAACCCATCCATAAAACGGTTTCATTTCCGGCACATGCTAGAAATGTAACACTCCCATTGGTTGTGCTCTCAACCAAACTGTAAAATCATCCAATGGCTGGTGTCTAAACTGATCTATATAACAAACTAAACGAACTAGAATAATTGCCGTAGAGAAAAGGTGTCAATTACCCAAGGCATATTATTTTTTTTTATTTTTTTTTTTATATCTATATATCAGTGTTTCTCAACCTTTTTCCAATCAAGGCATCCTTTCAAATTATGCACAATCTTGGGGCACCCCATTCTAAAATGTAAAAACTAATAGTTTTACATAATGTACGAACATTCACACAAGTAGGATACCCAACGTTGATTTGTTCTTCCAAAGCAAATACACCTTTGCACACTGGTACTGACTAATATTCCAATGTTTCTCTTCCTCGGTTTCCCTCCCTTGTTAAGCTAAAGTGAACCCAATGCTGCCAGAGCGGGGCAGGGGAGGGAAGTGCAGTGCAGGCGCCCAACGTTTTCCTTCTCAACCAATTGCGTCATTGGTTGTTATGACGCCATAGGCTAGAAGGTCGTAATGGTGCACAATGAAAACATTCGGCTTTCAGTAACGGGCTTGATCAACCCACTGGCATTGTAGGCATTTTGCCAAGGCACCCCAGGGTGCTTGGGCACCCTGGTTGAAAAAGGTTGCCCTATACACACCATCATGCCAATATACCATGAGCTGTAGATCTGGTAAAATGTTTTTATTTTTTTATTTGGGTTTCCGGAGACCTTAAAGTTATTTCCATGGGTTCCTCCATGTTGAAAAGGTTGAGAGAGGCAGCGGAGTGTCCTGAGATGTGACCTCATTTGAAGTCTACATACTAGCTGTCATCTCCTCATTATTTGTATTGACCTATAATACAACATCAGGAGCTGATGGCAAGAATAACCAATCTAAAATATCTTTCTTCCATCTGTATATTTGTCCTAGGCATTTCTGGGGTATGAATACTATTCATATGCTGGGAATCTTTTTCCATGCGTCGGTCACCTGGGCTATATTCTGCTCGCTCTCCAGCTCTCTTCTCTGTGCAGCATTCAGATGTTTACGCTGTGTTGTGTTTTCTTTTTTCTTTAATTCGCATGGTTGGATGTAAAAAGCAGTATCCATTACAAGTCCCAGGAGATGTTCAATGCTAGAATTATATGTGAACAAAGCTGTTTAACCACTTTTCACGTAGTAAAATGACTCCTGATAGGTTTGGCCTGCCAGAGCTTTCTCCTTTTACAGTTGTGTATGTGTGAAGGCCCGTAGGAAAGGAACTTCTATTGGTTTTCTTAGCTGTTGTTGCTATAACAAAGGCTTAATCTATTCCTAAACTACCAAGCTACAGCTTTCCTTCTCTCATAAAATGTCATCGGTCATAGAGATGAGGTTTATTTTTTTTTATATTATTGTGGTATTCTGTTTTTTTGGCTTTTAGGGCAGGCATCTTGGGCTTGGCCATACATTGTACAACTTTCTTCTATAGATTTACCAAAACCATTTTAATATGAGATCAAATCTAAACGCTTTCAATTTGTGTGAAATCAGGCAGGCCCTTGTACTACACAGTTGAAGGTAAAAATCTAAAGGAAATTGGATGTTGTATGGCCAGCTTTAGGACCATGTGGAGATGACCAGATTCCTTATCTGCCATGGTTGGCTAGTTCTATTGGCAACAAGGTGGTACAAACCCAGAAGCCAGGTAGACGCTGTGCCTGAAATTGTTTTCTGACTAAAGTTCCACTTTAAGTCCTGAACAGATCATTTCAGAAAAGTCCTGATCTCTTCAGGCTGACTGCTTTTGCAGGTATAGTTATGTAAATCATTAAAAATAAGTGCCTATAAGTTTAAAATGTAGTAATGCTGTCTTCCCCTGCTCCGCACATGCTCAGTTGCTCTGTTTTTAAGGCACTGTTTCTAAAATTAGAGCCACTAGAGGTCGATCTGCTAACGGCTCAAAGATTTACTGCTGCTCTGGGCTTCAGCAAAATGTCAGCCTTCGGCAAGAATAGACCAAAGCAATGCTGGAGAAAATTTACAGCACACAATAATTTTAGTAGCATAATTAATGTGGAATGTATTTTCCTTGCTAAAGAACATTGTCTTATGGGTAAAGTTCTGCCTTAAATACAGCTTGCTCTTTTAGTTAGGAATTCCCCAAGCAACTAGTTATTGTTTAAATGGGTCACATAATCCCAGTGACAATTCAGAGAAACAAAATCCCAAGAAAAGAAACTGCCTACCCTTCTCAAGCATGTCATAGCTGTAAGTGGTGGGTGCAAAATCAACATGGCTCTTGTACACTGCAGCCATCTCTTTTTTTATAGGAGGGCTCAGACACAAAAAAACATTCTGGTCTGATTTAGGGGATTGCTCAGTTTCCTAAAGAAGTCGTATCCCCGGAACTTTATATATATATATATATATATATATATATTATTATTATACACACATTTGTATGTTTTTAAAAAAAAAAAATTTATACATTTATCATTGACCTCTCAGTGGTATGTGAAGAACACTGTTTCCGTGTGGGTTTTTTTCCCAATCTCTTCAGAAACAAAACTGTTAAGGGTTTAAACTTTTGCTTATTCTGCTGAAGTTGACTTGTTCACCAGAGAAGCATGTGATTGTAAGCAGTTGAAAATTGACATTTACCAAAAGCATGTGACTTCCTAAGACTCTCAGCCTTCGACACGTGATGGTAGGGGGGGCGGGCAGAGGAATATTTGTACTATATGGAAGGATGTGTGACGTTGTGGCTCCAGGATTTCTCATGTGTAATGGTTTTAATGTAATTGTTGCATAAAGGTAAACTCCATCTGAGTGAATAACTTGTATAGCGCTACAAATGCGAACTAAATCACCTCAAGGCGCTTATTTCCATCTAGTGACGTTCTGATCCTTCAGAAGAGGTGGGTCTCAAGTTTTTTTTTTTTTTTTTCTCCCCTGAAGGCCCGATGGTTTTCTTCCATGCGGATGTTTGTGGGTAGAGCGTTCCATAGCCGTGGTCCTTGGACTGCAAGTCTTTGTTCTTCTGTACAAATAAAATAAACCGTCTTACTGCTTGAAAGTGTGCCTTTTTACAGTCCACTGCCATTGTAATGTTTGTGGCCTTTTTCTCTAGTCGTCTGTCCAGGACAGCACTAGAGAGATAGGCTCCACCTCCAGAGGCAGGAAACACATCATACCAATCTTTAAAGGGCGGCTTCCGTCCCTCGTCCTCAGTCTTTGTGTTTCCTCCACCGGAGGAGGCGGCTGGATGGAGGTCTCCTTCCCCTAAGCCGAGGCAGACTGCTCGAGGAAGGGGGACGGAGGTCTGCGATACCTGGAAGGTGGCAGGCTTTGTTGGGTCCCCCGGTCAGGCTGCAGTGAAGCTGGTACCGGCGCAATCCTCCGGTATAGCCCGAGGAGGGCTGACGTTCCCCGCAGGACATCCTGGCATCTGCCGGCCAGTTACTGTGGTCTCTGGCGTGGGTGTTCAGCGGGGGGCGGGCGTAGGCCTCGAGTTCCGGCCTGTAGAACGCAGGAGGAGGGCGGGGACTTCCGGCGCAACACTTCCGGTTCCGGGTCGCGCGGCGAGCGTGGACGCTGGGGCCATGGCGGGAAATTTAAAAAAACCACCGGCCACAAGATAGACGGTTCCTTGAAGATGATCCAGCAGCTGACTACAGAGGTAGGAGACAATGGAACCAGGTGGCAGTGGTGCCGGCCCAGCTCAGGTAGGCAGACACTGGGGTGCCCTGGACCTACAGGGCTGGGGAAGGAGGGGGAAAAAGGGGAAATACCCCCCCCTCCTTCAGCGACAGGATCCGGGCTAAAGAGCCATGTGAATCCTGTCAGCGGCTGGTGGGGGTGCACATCGGTGTGGTGAAGGTACAATCCCCGATTGTCTAAAAGGTTTCTGACTACTTGCCCTGGTTTCTTCTCTCCTTCTCTTTCCCAGGCTCAGCCTAAAGACCCCGGAGAGGTCAAGGGGGAAGAAGAGGTGTCCGTCATGTACGAACAAACTAGAGGGATGGAGCAAGCCCCTTTGTAAACCTTGTATTGACAAATTGGTTTACAAGGAGGCAACAGGGGCATGTAAAGAACTAATTGCTGGGGTGCAGGAAGAAATGAAGACCATTAAATCAATGCTGGCAAGCCTTGAAACCCCAAAACCACCAGCTGCAGCCCCCCCTGATTCGGCCCCAGAGGTGGGTGATGCATCAGACGGAGGGGAACCAGATTCCTTGGACGAGCTAAGTGAGGCGGCTTCATCCAGAGATATTCCGAGCCAGGGGACAAGTTCGCCCAGATACAGGCTCTCACTCGAGGAGGTGGATGCCTTATTAGGGGTGATATATGAGACTCTCGATATCAAAGAAGAGCAGGCTTCCTTGTCCTTGCATGACCAGATGTACCAAACCCTGAAAGAGGATCAGAACAGGGTATTTCCGGTACATAGTACACTGGCAGATTCTATTAAAAAGGAATGGCGGGAACCAGAGAAATTGTTTTTTCCCAAAAGTCTGAAGAGGAGATTTCCCTTCAGTGAGGATTCCTCCTGTATCTGGAACAAAGTGCCCAAAGTGGATGCGGCCTTTTCCCAGTGTTCCAAGTCAACAGACCTCGCCTTTGAGGACATGGGTGTCCTTAAGGAACCTATGGACAAAAGGATGGAGGTACTGCTGAAAAGGTCATGGGAAGTAGCCATGACAAGTTTAAAGCCAGCAATGGCTACAACTATAGTGGCTTGTAACTTGGAGGTCTGGCTGGACCAGCTGCAAAACCATCTGGAAAGTGGGACCTCCAGGAAGGAGATTATTGATTCCCTGCCTATGCTACACAAGGCGGCGGGCTATATGGCGGACGCATCCGCGGAGTCGGTCAAGCTATCGGCAAAGACCGCTGCCTTAATCAATTCCTCACGCAGGGCTTTATGGCTAAAGTCCTGGTCGGGAGACCCGGCATCAAAAATCAAACTGTGGCATCCCATTTTGAAGGAGACCTTTTGTTCGGGCAAGATCTAGAGAAAGTGCTAGACCGTACTGCCGACAAGAAAAAGGCCTTCCCGGTCAAAAATAAAAGGGTTCAGGGGAAACGTTTTTTTCGTCCCCAAGGACAAAGGCCGATTCAGGGGCAGGCTCCTAAGGGGTCGTCCTCTGGGAAGCAGTGGGGAAAGGGTAAACAGAAAGGTGTCCTGTTTTCCTCTCCTAAAAAGACCACCAAATCCCAGTGACTTAGTTCCAGTGGGAGGGAGATTGGGGCAGTTCCTCCCACAGTGGGAAAAGACTACCCCAAATACATTTATTCGGAGGATAATCAGGGAAGGCTATCGAATTCAGTTCAGGGGCACTCTGCCCACAAGAACGTTCATAACCTCTCCGCCCAGGGATTTTCAGAAAGACAGCCTTGCTGTCACAAATAGGCGACTTGGTAGACCAGGGGGTTCTTATCCCAGTGCCACAGCAGGAGATAAACCTAGGTTTTTACTCGCATGTTTTCATAGTGAGAAAACCGTCGGGCAATTTCCGCCTAATATTAAATCTGAAATCACTAAACAAGTGGGTGGCTTACAGAAAATTTCGGATGGAGACAATCCTTTCGGTGAAGTCAATTCTTCCCCCGGGTTGTTTCTTGGCCTCCCTCGATTTGAGGGATGCCTACTTACACGTCCCTATCCATCCGGAATCTCAAAAGTTTTTAAGGGTAGCAATCAGATGGGGAAAGCAGGTCCGACATTTTCAATTCAGGGCCCTGCCATTCGGCCTGTCTTCATCCCCCAGAATCTTTACAAAAATTTTGGCGGAGGCACTGGCCCCCCTGAGACTGGAAGGGATATCAGTCATCCCTTACCTGGACGACCTTTTATTTTTTGCACCCTCCGCGCTCCAACTGCAAGAGGATCTACGGGTGGCCATATCCTTTTTGGAAAAACTGGGGTGGTTAATAAATTGGGAGAAGTCAAACCTAACCCCGACACAGGTCCTGCAGTACTTGGGCTTCCTAGTAAACTCAGTGACGCAGAAAATTTATCTCACAGCGGAGAAAGTAAAAAAGGTAAAGGCTACGGCAGCCTTCCTTCAAAACAATCTGGCAATTTCTATCCGCTCAGCCATGTCGGGTTTGGGTGTCCTGACGGCAACAATCCCTGCGGTACCATGGGCAAGAGCCCATTTCAGGTGTCTTCAGGCAAATATTCTGAACAACTGGGACGGAACGCAGGAATCGTTGGACGCGACCTTCCACCTATCCCCAAAGACCAAAAGGTCTCTTTGGTGGTGGAGGGACGAAGAGAACCTAGTGCAGGGTCTGTTTTGGTCTCTTCCGGTGTCAGTCCGAATAACCACGGACGCCAGTGCCTGGGGCTGGGGGGCCCATTGGGGATCAAAGGTAGCCCAAGGGCGCTGGGAAAAAGTGCAGTCCCAAAGGTCAGCCAATTGGAGGGAGTTGCAAGCAATCTGGGAAGCCCTAAGGGCATTTGTCGCGGAGCTGAAAAATCACCACGTACAGGTCCTCTCAGTGTGGTAGCAGTCTCATATTTAAACAAGCAAGGAGGAACAAGGTGTCCATCCTTAATCAAGATAGCGAGCGCTATCTTGGCCTGGGCAGAAAAAAATCTGAAGTCCATATCCGCAGTCCATCTGAAGGGAGTGGACAATTGCCTGGCGGACTTTCTGAGCCGACACCAAGTGTGCGAATCAGAGTGGTCGCTAAACAGGGAGGTCTTCCAACTAATAATAGAGAAGTGGGGCATTCCCGAAGTGGACTTGTTTGCCAACAGGTCGAATGCCAAAGTTCCAGCTTACTTTTCGATAGAAAGAGAAATAGGGGCCAAAGGGATAGATGCCCTAGCCCAGAAGTGGCCGTTTCATCTATGTTACGCCTTTCCCCCGTTCAAACTTATTCCTCTGGTTCTGAGGAAATTTGTGCAGGAACGCACCACAATGATCCTAGTGGTCCCGTATTGGCCAAAGAGGCCTTGGTTTTCCATACTGTTACGCCTGACAGCGGAACACCCCTCATGTTGCCCGTAAGGAAGGATCTGCTATCCCAGGGCCCAGTCCTATTATCCAAGGTTCAGACCCTGAAGCTGTCAGCCTGGTGTCTGAAGAGAGTCTCCTGAAGTCTAAGGGGCTCTCGGATAGGGTAGTAAACACCATTCTTTCTAGTAGAAAGAAGGTTACCCAAGCGATTTATGTTTAAAGTTTGGAAAATTTTTTGTTCTTGGTTGGATACCAAAAAGGTGTCTGCAAGTATCCCAGCCATCTTGGAGTTTTTACAAGATGGTGCGGATAAAGGACTGGCCATTAGTACACTAAAAGTACAGGTATCGGCCTTGTCAGTTTTTTTAGAGCGACCCCTGGCTATAGACCCGCTAGTGAGCAGGTTCTTCAAGGGGTTAGCCAGAATTAGACCCATTCCATTTAAAGTCCTGCCAAAATGGGACCTGACGACAGTGTTGCAGGGTTGGGCTAAATGGTCACAAGAGAAAGAGCTGTCCCTAAAATGGGTCACGCTCAAAGCTGTCTTTCTAGTGGCCATAACCACTGCGAGACGCATTAGTGAGCTGCAGGCACTTTCCATTAAGGAGCCTTTTCTACAAGTTTTTGAAGACAGGCTGGTATTACGGACAGACCCAGGTTTTTTGCCCAAAGTGGTGTCAAAGTTCCATAGGGCTCAAGAAATGGTTTTACCTTCCTTTTTTGGGTCCCCAACCAGTCTAAGGGAGACAGAATTCCACAATCTGGACGTGAGAGCCTGTGTCTTACAATATCTGGAGTTGTCCAAAAACATTAGGAAATCCAATGCTCTATTTATTTTGCATTCGGGAAAAAAATTGGGGTTTCAAGCTTCAAAAGGCACAATCGCAAGATGGATTAGGCAGGCTATTGTGGAAGCTTACAAAATCTTAGGAAAGGAATGCCCTTTTTCCCCCCATGGCTCACTCCACACGGGCACTATCGGCCTCTTGGGCAGAGCGAGCTGGAGCAACACCAGAACAAATTTGTCGAGCAGCAACATGGTCAAATTACTCGACGTTCATGAAGCATTATAGATTGGACCTTCTCTCAGCGCAAGACCAAGCGTTTGGGAGGAAAGTCCTCCAAGCGGTAGTCCCCCCCCCCCCCCCCCCTAATCTGGTAAGTTCTCGCTGATCCTCTCTAGTGCTGTCCTCGACAGACGACTAGAGAAAACTAGAGTTAGACTTACCGGTAACTCTATTTCTAGGAGTCGTCCAGGACAGCAGGGATTCCCTCCCTATATGCTGTTATAATGGTGGACGAGTGTTTTTTGTTTTAGAAGCCGTTCCGGGGAAGTTCTCGGTTAAAAGACTGAGGACGAGGGACGGAAGCCGCCCTTTAAAGATTGGTATGATGTGTTTCCTGCCTCTGGAGGTGGAGCCTATCTCTCTAGTGCTGTCCTGGACGACTCCTAGAAATAGTTACCGGTAAGTCTAACTCTAGTTTTTTTATATGGCTGACCATACACGCAGTGACTTTCTTTCCTGCAACCATGGGTTGCAGCTAAGAAATTTTTGCTTGATTCCCCCATCAACACACAGTGCTGACAGGAATCCCTCCTGTCGGGCCATTGACTTCTCCAAGCAGGGGGAGGCGGGCGGATGAATTGGGAGAAGACCAACCGCGAGAGAAGACCGTGATCATCGCTAATGGCTATAGCCACTTGCGATAATCCTGAAGCGAATCCGGCAGGCTGGTTGTACCTAAGTTGATCGATCCACTTGGTACATTCAGCCAGCCCACTGATGGTTCGAATGTCGGTTCCTGACAAGATTCGAACTGTGTATGGCTGGCCTATGTCCCTGAGTGGGACGACTCCTCACATTCCAGCCTCCTATGCATTCTGTCCTTCCTGTGGTCAGGCTTTTGATGATGGGCACTGAAGCAGATTTAAGCCTACTTTTTTTTTTTGCCACAAACAAATTTTTAGATGTAGAGTTCTTAGGTAAAGTGTGTGTCTCACCGTGCAAGTCGATTTTTAATCCTGTATGATTGGTAACAATGCAGATGTTGCAAACTTGGGAGCGAAAGTGTCTGCCTGCAAGCTTACAGTGGGTCATCATTCGCATGTTAGGTCCTACAATAACTTAAAGGATAGGTACACCTTTTGAAAAAAATAAATACCTGCACGTGTTTTTGCAAGTAAAAACACGTGAATTTTTATTTTATTTTTTTCTTAGGAGCCTGCAGAGCATTGCACCCATCAGTGGATCGCATGTGCAATGTCCAGGCTCATGCAGACACTTGCTCCAGCTTTCTGTTAGTAGTATACAGTTGCTACAGAAGTCATTGTATTTGAATGTTATTAAAAATTACCTTTTTTTTATTTTTTTCCAATCTACAGCGCTGTAGTTTTCTGTAAAATGCAATATGGCTACCTGGAACCGTTCTGTAAATAGATGGTGTACAGACGGCCCCCTGAGAAATGTAATTTCCTGCTTGTGTGATTGGCTTACCGATTTTTCCCAGAAGTCTGCACTAAGATTCAAGTCAGATTTTGGGCATCCCCTGCAACAAAAATGTAATTTTTGATATACTCCCAAAGGTAAATCATGTCTAAAGAGACTTTCCTCATTGGATCCCTGCAGGTTCCGCAGCTAGCTAAGTGATAATTCTAAAAGCACTCCCATACAGATTCACTCAGCATATGGATACAAACAGGAATTTCTATAGACTAACAAAAGGTAGGAATCTGCAGCAAAGTTTTGTTAAAATCCCTGCAATGTATATATTTTTTTTTTTTTTCTTAAAGCAAGGTCTGCTTTGACATGTCGGCAGTGGTGGCGCCAATATTTATACCCTCACACACTTTTTGTAGCAGAATGGCTACCGAAATGTTGTCCTGCCCTGAGTGAATCTCTGTTCCTTTTCATATGACTTAGATCTATATTTAGTAGTAATAGTTTGCTAGCTAAATATAGCTTACTTGAACAGGTAGAAATAGGGTGGCATAGTTTAGCAAGATATGCTACACATACTTTTCCCAGGCCTAGCATGATGATGTCTCTCTAGGAGTCCTAGACATTTCTTTATGACTTGCGATATGTAGCAAGGTTCCTCTATCCCAGCAAACCCACGCTTTCCAATATAGTAACTGTTTGCAGGCATTGGTGAAATTCCACGATGTTTATTGCTAAAATATTTCCTTGTGAAGTGCTACCCACAGGATTATTGGAAAAGCTTTTCAATGAGCAGTCAAGAATCACAGATAATCTGAAATGGTCATGCAGAACATTAATTTGGTTTTGGTGCTCATTCATGCTTGTTTGCACATGCAAAAATTTATTTTCGCAGGACCATTGTTAGTTGTGCACTGCATTGGGGACATATGCTGCACCTTGGGTGTATTAACGTACAGTTTTCCATTTAAGTTAGAGACCTTGAAAAATATTGCACAACCACAACTGGTCAGATCAAGCCTATACCAATTCTGCATCTGTCTGGAGTGGCCAGCAGGAGGCCCATGTTGATTTCATAAGTGTCTGTTAAACCCAATTACCGGTAGTTTCCATCACCTTTCTTATTACCTGATGAATTTGCACGCATCTATGTAATTTTAAAGGAGAAGGCTTGCTAAAGCTCTTGTGGCCATACTTCTCCTATGGGTCACAGGAGTGCAATTGGTTCTGCACTCTTGTGACCCAGATTTAGCCAACAGCGGATAAAATCCTGCTGTTGACTGACAGCACAAAGCTGGTCCAGGCTCCTTAGGGCGTCCTGACCATGTCGGGATTTGCCCAGATGCCTGGCTGGCAGCTGGCTCATCCTTTAAACATGCCTCAGTTCCTGAGTCAGCTGCTCTCGCCCCCTCCACAGCCGAGTGCTCCAGTGAGCACTGGAGGGACAGAGCAGAGAGCTGGTGACAGTCAATGAAGACTTTGCACTGAGCGATCTGCAGTCTTTGATCGCTCAGTTCTCAGTGTAGTGGTGGCAGGGGACAGATACAGCTTTGGATTGATGCTGCAACTCCAAAGGTAAGAGTGAATGAATGTTCACTTTTGGGGGGGGGGGGAATGCACCATTACCATGAGTTTTTCCTGAACATTACTTTTTTCCATGGCGATTGGGGCTCGGCAAAATGGGTATTATTCCCCTTCCATTTCTTTTAAGAATCTTTCAGTAATCTGTATAGTAGCTGGCAATTTATTACCCAGTCTTGACTTCACAATTAACCAAATTCTGGGTTTTAGTATCTGGCGATTACTTACGACTAACTATTGCCAGCGGCTCAAAATTGACTAAAATGGCCAGTTGAGTGGTTGAATTGTGCATGGATATATGACGGGTCTCTGAATTCTGTTAGTTGACCAATGTAAATACAGACCACAGGATATTTGATACACTGCCAACCATCTCGGATCTTCCTAATAATGTGGTGCTTGGATATATGTAGCTCTGCCTGTGCTTTTCATTGTATGAATTGAAGACTTCATTGCAAACCTTAGATTGTAACCTGCACAAGGGTGCCATTGGACAGCCATGAATAACCTTTGTTCAGTGTAATAATAATGCCATCATTCACATATTCCGATTTAAACCTCTGAAATATTTGGTCAAGAGATCAAAGCTCCGATGTGACCCAAGTGGAATCCAGCCTTTCTGGAGCCGGCTCATGGCACTATCACTCATGGCTCAAAGGACTAATGTTCTTAAACATTTCTTTACTATTCCGGAGATATACACTGCTACTATTGTACTGCTTATCAAATCCAACGCTCACTATACAGTAAGGCTGTTCATTCCCTCCTTGTTTCACCATTCTAAAACAGCGACTTGTTCTTCTCTAATGTGCCACTTGAAAACCTTTAGAGACAGAGAATGTGCTTACAAGGATTATAGAAGAAGCTTGCTATAAATTGCTTTCTCATATCCGTACCAGTTCTCCTAAAATTAGTTCAATCCAGGTTTGTAGCATTCTGAATATGGCATTACTGGCATTGCAGTAACACAAAGGGGCTTTAATAAAAATAGCAGAAGCTGAGTCTTTTTAGCTGTACTATTTAATAAAAAATAAAATGCAGACTGTGGTGCATAAAGTACATGCAATTTGGGGGAAAAAAATGGGAAGTTGCCTGGTTTTCGTTCTGCAGTCTTCTAGATGTCTTACTAGTTAGGACAAATGATATACTGTAAATCATACTTTGCTATATATATTTACAGTGTATTTCCACTTTTGCAGCAGAATTGGGATACAACCTACTTTATCTTTTGTTATATAACTTAAAGTGGTTGTAAAAGCTGAAGGGTTTCTACATTTGTGCATTCTTTCTTCCCCCCCCCCCCCCCCCAAATACTCACCAGAGCCCCTTCTTGATCAGCAATGTGTATGAAAGCCTTGGCTATCCCAGGACTCCCTCTCATTGGCTGAGACAGCAGTGGGCTTCCACTGCTGTCAGTCAATGAGGAAAGAGCGGGGACAGGGCCGAGCTGCAGGTTTGTTTTATAGACAATCATATAAAACGGGGCTTTTGGGGGGTGGGGGGGGGGGGCGGCATGCACCAGTGCCCCCATAGTAAGTGGAGCCTTTAATACCACTTTAAAAAAAATCAAGGTGTGTGTGTGTGTGTTGAAAAATCCTACTTGGTGTTCAATGTGATGTAGTATTAAAGGAGTTGTAAAGGCAGAAGGTTTTTTTCATCTTATTGCATTCTATGCATTAAGATCAAAAACCTTTTGTGTGCAGCGGCCTCCCCAGCACCCCCTAATACTTGAGCCCCATCTCTGTCCAGCGATGTCCATGAGTCCCTCGGGTGTCAGACTCTCCCTCCTGAATTGGCTAAGACACAGCAGCGGCACCATCATCTCCCATGTTGATCAAAGTCGGTTAGTTAATGAGGGGAGGGGCTCTCAAGTGCAGCTCCATGTCTGAATGGACATGGGGAGCTGCAGCTCGGCTCGGGTGCCCACATAGCAAGCTGCTTGCTGTGGGGGCACTCAACAACAGGAGGGAGGGGCCAGGAGCGGCAAAGAAGGGACCAGAGAAGAGGAGGATCCTGGCTGCTCTGTGCTAACCAACTGCACAGAGGCGGCGAGTATAACCAACAGGTTTGTTTAAAAAAAAAAAAAAAAAAAAGACTTTACAATCACTTTAAGAGGAGATAGGGAGTTTACCATAATTAAATCTTTCTGTACTGACAGATCTTATTATCAGTTGTAAACTAAATGTCCTAACAGAGTTAAAGACCTCAAAGGCTTGATGGTGCATTGTATGCTAATGAGAGGGAAGAAAAAATCTAGCACCAGGGTCATTGAGAGCTGTTGCCAGTGGGGAGGCAGGGTACTGAAATGCTGGGATTTTTTTTTTTTTTTTTTGGTGAAGCCAGCACTGCATGGGAGTGACAGCCCATGTTGCACAAGACAGACCGAGCTGGCAAAGTCCTGCTGGCATCTGAGAAAGGAGAGCTTATCTCGGCCTGTCTCACCTGTTTCTGTTAATGGTTACATTCATTCCTTTTATGCAGAATGAATGAATCAAATGCTAAGTACTATTGCTGTTGTTCCATAATGTAACAAATGGACAAATCTGGCACTGGGTACAGCAAATACGAGAGGGCTCCAGGGCTAAACAGTTAAGGGACATGACTGAAAACGTGTGTGTGTGTGTGTGTGTGTGTGTGTGTGTGTGTTCCCTGCATATTTTAACATGACTACAAAGCCACAGTGTGATGCACCGTGGGCCTGTTTTTTAACTTTAGTTCTACTGGTAAAGTAATGGTCTGTTCTAGTTCTGTATATACAGTGGGGAAAATTAATTATTTCATCACCTGCAAATTTTGTAAGTTTACCTGCTTACAAAAAATATGAAGGGTCTATATATTTGTTATAGATGTATTTTAAATTGTAGAGACCAGAATATCAACCAAAAATCTAGAAAAAAAAAACATGATACAAATGTTGTAAATTGAGTTGCAGTTCAGTGAGTAAAATAAGTATTTGATCCCCTACCAACCAACAATTCTGGCTTCCACCGACTGGCTACAGTTTGTGGTTCATAGATTAGTCCTGACAATGTTTCTTCCCTTTTTTTAAACCTGACCATCATGCGCTAGACCAAAAAGTTGTCAAAGGATGTTGGGGACAAGATTTTAGACCTGCATCAGCAAGAAGTTTGGTGAGAAGACTGTTTGAGCGATTTATTTGCAAATGGAGGAAATACAAAATAACCATCAATCGCCCTCGTTCTGGAGCTCCATGAAAGATTTTGCCTCATGGGGTAAGGATGATCATGAGAAAAGTGAGAGATCAGCCCAGAACTACACGGGAGGAGCTTGTGAATGATCTCAAGGCAGTTAGGACCACAGTCACCAAACCATTGGTAACACAATATGCCGCCATGGATTGAAATTCTGCAGCACCCGCAAGTTCCCCTTTAAGAAGTCACATGTAAAGTCCAGTCTAAAATTTGCCAATGAACATCTAAATGATTCGGAGAAGAATTGGGAGAAAGTGCTGTGGGTCAGATGAGACCAAAATTGATCCCTTTGGCATTAACTCGCCTCGCCGTGTTTGGAGGAAGAAAAATGCTGACTATGACCCTAAACACCCTCCCTACAATCAAGCACGGAGGTGAAAACAATGCTTTGGGGCTGTTTCTCTACTAAATGTGCAGGCTGACTTTGCTGCACTGAGGGGCCAATGGCACATTTATTGAAAAATCTTGGGTGAGAACCTTCTTCCCTCATCCAGAACACCTGAAGATTGGTCTTCCAGCATGACAATGACCCAAATCATAACGCCAAGGTAACAAAGGAGTGGTTTCAGAAGAAGAACATTAAGGTTATGGAGTGGCCCAGACATTAATCCTATAGAAAATTTATAGAGGGAGTTGAAACTGAGTTGCCAAGCAACCTTACAGATTTAGGCCCCTTTCACACGGAGGCGTTTTTACCGCGTTTTCGTGCTAAAAATAGCGCTGTAATAACGCCTGAAATAATCCTGCCCCAGCATTCTCAATGTGAAAGCCCTGAGGGCTTTCACACTGAAGCGTTATGCTGGCTGGGCGTTGGAAAAAAATCCTGCAAACCGCTTTTTTAGAGCAACTTTAGGGCGCATAAAATAGCGCTGTAAAAACGCCTATCTCCATTGAAATGGGAAACGCGGTAAAAACGCATAGGCATAAGCGTTATTTTAAAAAATAGCGCTAACGCGTATGCGTTTTTACCACGTTCACGCAATTTTTAGCGCAAACGTGGTAAAAACGCATACGCGTTAGCGCTATTTTTACCGCGATCGCAGTAAAATAGAGGTACAAAATCCCATAATTTTTGAGTTTTTTTCAATGCCTCAGTGTGAAAGGGGCCTTAGAGAAGATCTGTAAAGAGTGGACCAAAATCCCTCCTGAGATATGTGCAAACCTGGTCACCAACTACAAGAAATGTCTTACCTCTGTGCTTGCCAACAAGGGTTTCTCCACCAAGTACTAGGTAATGTTTTTTGCTTGGGTATCAAATACCTATTTTACTCACTGAACTGCAACTCGATTTATAACATTTGTATCATCTATCCTTTAAAATACACCTATGATAAAAACTATAGACCCTTTTTAATTTCTTGGTAAATGGGCTAAACTTTCAAAATCTGTGTGTGTTAATTTCATTGTTAAAGTGGTTATAAACTCAGAAAAAAACTGCAGGACAAAGTCATAATGAGCTAGTATGCATCGCATACTAGCTCGTTCTAAAATACTTACCTTAGATCGAAGCTGCTGCAGTGTTCCCCACACACCGCTGTGACCGGTAACAATGTCTCCTGGAGCTATTTCTGGGTTCGCAGGCTTCGGCGCTGCAATTGGCTGGAGCCGCGGCACGGCTACTGAAGAAACGGCTCGAGCGGGCCATTTCTTCAGTGCACATGTGTCTGACATCGGCACATGCAGATACAGCGAATATCTCCTAAACTGCAAGTCTAAAGGCCCATACACACGGTCGGACTTTTTGACAACAAACTTCAAAATTAGCAAGTTTTCAAGAAAATCCGACCGTGTGTACGCTCCATCGGACAAACTTATTTTGTTTTTCATCAGACAAACTTTTCGGCAACCAGTCCTATCGTGTGTACAGAAGTCCATCGGACTTTAGTCCAAAGTACGAGCACTCATGCTCAGAACCAATAATAAAATCAACCAACAATAGCAGAAGTTGACTAAAGGGTGGCGATAAAGAGCTGAAAAACCATGTGATTTTGGGAAAGTTTGCTGAAAAAGTCCTGCCGTGCGTATGCCAAGTTCATGGCCAACGCCCTTCAAACAAAAATACATGGAAAAGTTTGAAGTCCGACTGTGTGTGAGGCTTTAGTATAGGCTTGCCTGTAGGTAAAAGTGGGGTAACAAGGTTTACAACCACTTTAAAGAATATTCAAATTGAATCAAATGTTTTCCTTCTGTTCAACTTTGTATCTTTCATCCAACCTATATAGTCATATGCAGGTTGCGTAATGCTGGCTCCTAATTCTGGCTGAGATGTGTCCAGGCCTGCCATAAAGTTTATTCCTGTCTGTGTCAGGAGTTTCTTACTATCTTGGTGACCTTTGTCACTATATAGCAGAGAGTGATGGGAAATCCAAAACTTAGATTTGTCAAAGGAGGTAAGAGGAAATCGTTTAAGGAGCTCCTGCTCTGCTCTGGTGATGGCTGTCTAGGATTGGATTTTTCCTTAGTTTGGAGAGGTTTCCTGTTGTGTTTAGGATGGGAAGTAAAAAAAAATCTCCCCAATAAGGCAGTTTTGGCTACACGTATACTTTTTTTCACAAAATAAAGCTACACGTATACTTTACAGCTGGCTGTAGACAAAACTGTCTTTACCTAATAATAAACAACTGATAGTGGCATCTTCCCCTAGTTGCACAATTCATTCCAGCATAAGGCTGAACACAAGGAATGACTGCCATGCATTCATTCTGTATGTGGGTGTGCAAGTGAAGAATGACCATAATGGTACTCTTCTTATTGTCATACAGGTTTTATATAGTGCCAATGTAGTTTATGCAGCGCTTTGCAATCCTAAAGTGGGATAGTACAATTATGATACAGCTCAATATAGGAATAGGAGGCCCCTGCTCATGGAGCTTACAATCCTAAAGGGAGGGGGGAGGTGGTACAAAAGGTAAAATCTGCAGGGGATGATCTGATGGAGTGGGCTCAAGTACAGTTCTTAGGTGGAGGTAGGCTTCCCTAAATGTTTTTCCAAAGATTGACAATTTTTGGACCGGGTTGGAGCTGACCAGACATACTGGGGTAGAGTTCCAGAGGATGGGAGAGGCTCTGGAAAAGTCCTGGAGGCAAATATGGGAAGGGGTAACAAGGGAGCTTGAGAGCAATATGATAACTTGTTTAACAATCTGATTGTAATTACGATCGCTTATAGCACAGAATGTAGAAGGTGTATCCTCTACTGTGGCTCTATAGGAGAAAACAATTATATTTAATCATCCTTAGTAAAAGTGAGGAGGAAAGCCGGCTGTCTGCCAGTGTTCTCTAACATCCATGGTTTCTGTGAGTATGTAAAGTTAAACCTACAGGTCAAATATATAAAGTACGTTTTCATAACAAGAAGCATAGTTCTGCCATTGCTGACCTCTCAATGTTCCTTGACAGTCACACTAACCACCTGGCTTTTATACTTTGGCTGAACCAAAGGCCACCTTTACATTAGCGTACTAAAGCAAACACCCGTGCGAAGGGCGTGTTTGTGGTCGTGGGGATGCACAGGTGTTCCGTGCATCCCCATGCATGCAGTCCTGTTCATGTCACTTGGGGCACAGACACAAGCCGCTGCTCACAATCTGACATCGGTGCGGGTTCAGGTCTCTGAAAGCAGACAATGTGAATCAGACTGTAGTTCACTGGTGATACAAAGGCCAAACAAAAAAAACAGTCAAGGAATTCTGTCTCAGCGTTTCCCAATCTATTAACTTGCTCTGACGCAAAGCATTAAAAGATGGTGAGTCAGCAATAAAGCCAGTCATCTAGCATTTTTCTCATGGCAGGTACAGTTTAGTGTTTGGTAGTTTCCTACTGCCAAACCATTTTGGTGTCATCTGACTACTGTGTGGCTGCATCTTGCAATACACAAACACAGAATCTTCAGTTGCTGTCCACTATGATACAGCCTCCAGAATCACATGGGTGTTTTTGTTACAAGTAGTCCATACTGTTTCCTCTGTCTGCTATGTAGATTGAGAGGAGTTTGGAAATCACATGATCCTTGATCGGTTCTGCAACCAAAAAAAAATTATTATTTTTCCCCTGCATCCCCTTTTTTTTCACGCAAGAGGAAACTCTCCCTATAGTAAACATAAGGACAAGTGTCAGACTGTAATTTGGACCCAAGTACTCTGCATACATCAAGAGAAGGTGAGCCTGTTTCTTAGGGGGGAAACGAATTTGGGAAATTTTTTAAAATTGCCAAAATAGTTTTTCAATCTTGAATGTTAATCCCAGAACAGCAATTTTATAAGTATATCAATTTTTTTAAAAAAATTTTATTTATTTTTTATGGAATTGGAGATTTTTGATGTGCTAGCAGCTGTTTAAGTCTTTGGTTCTAATATGAGAATTTTTTTTTCTTGGCCTTTCTCACGTAAGTGACTTCACTAGCTGATGGTCAATAAGCACATGCTAAACATGTAGGGAATGTTTGAACTTCACACCAAGTTATTGTCCTTAGTTTGATTCCCATCCTGGATTGCTTGCATGGGGTTCCTCCTACCCTCCTAGAACATGCTGCTGTCCAAATTGGCCTTTATGTATGGATATAAAATGGGGACCTTCAGTTGTAAGCTCCTTGATGTACAATATTCAAGTATTGCATATGTTCTTAAACCGTCTTGTAAACTGCAAACACTTGGATCCAGGGAGATGTGTGCTTATGTAAATTTTGATACGAAGACAGAAAAGTGAGGAGCCAGCTGACATTTTATCTCCTGCCTAACTGGCACCCTGGATTTGTTCAACCGCAGCATAGAATAACAATGCACAGATTGCCTGTGACTAGAAGAAACTTGCAGCTCAAAGTATTTTCTATACAATTTGCATAGGATTACCACTGTTTTGTAAAGCCAGTTTGTCTCTCCCATGTGCACTCATAAGTTCTAATACTTTGTTTGGTCAGCAGTGTTCTTGGTATTGGCAGATGATGATCAGGTCAGCTGTGTTCATGTTAATTTTTCTATCTCTTTTAGATGCATCGTTTTGCATGTTTTGGCCTAGTGCTTTATACTGTATGCGCCTGCAGATCTGAAATGCTGTAGCTGCTGACTTTTTTAATATGACATGTGCCTGTCCAGGGATCTAACAATGTCCTCATACAATCTGATCAATCTTCAGGTGCAGGCGTTGTCATCTCTAGTAGGGGAAACTGTAAGTGAAGCCTTACAGCAGGGATAGGCGACCTCGGCCCTCCAGCTGTGGTAAAACTACAAGTCCCATAAGACATTTGTAAGACCCAGACAATCGCAGGCATGACTCGCAGAGGCATGATGGGATTTGTAGCTTCACCACAGCTGGAGGGCCGCGGTTGCCCACCCCGCCTTACAGCTTCACAGCCTGTTTCCTACTGTGCATGCCTGAGTCAAGCTGCACCTTGTGAATGGTCACATAATCTTCTGGGACCTGTGAGGTGTCTCGCAAGACTCCAGAGGGGGCAAACTTTGATCTGAACTGGAAGTGGGGGCAAGTACCTGTCAAAATCAGGGGGGGCGGTGCTTACCATCACTGTGTCTGTAAATGCACACAGCCCAACTTGGGAGTGCATGTGCACAGGTGCTTAGCACCCAGCTTGCCAAAGAGGCACCCAGAAGAGGAAGACGTGCACAGCATCGGCGCATCATACTGCCAGAAGAGTAGGTAAGGGACCTTTTTTGTGCAATATTGTTGCACAGAGCCATAAAGTATAACCTCCTTATTTAAAAAAAAAAGCCTTTGGTATCACTTTAAGCCACATTTCAGCCTTTGTGACAACAGCTTGCCCCTGTCATTGGTGGCTAAGGGAATAACAAATGCCCTAAAATGTTTGGGCCTTTAACGGGAAATTAAGCTCTTTATACAGACCGATTTTACAACTATAAAATCGGTCTGTATATGCATTAAATCCTGTTGTTCTCACTGTGGAACCTAAGGGGTTTATCCTCTGCATTGTGTAAAAAAGGTTGTTTTGATCCTGTATGCACAGACAGATCCTCTTCTCCCACTGACTCTAAAACAGGTCTGAATAAGACAGTTAATGTAGTCAGGCTGCACATGCTCAGCTTGGTGTGTATTGCTAAAGCTTTTTTTTTTTTCTCCTGAGTGCTTGTGATCAGCACTGCCCAGACAGAGGGTCCTGGATCCTGGTAGGACAGCCAGTGCATTGTGAAAACGCCTACAAGCTTTAATCAGGCACTGATAGAAGTCACAACATTGCCATATACTGCTGATGAGAAAAGGTATTTAGCAGTTTATATTTACTAAAAACACTTTAAGGTGTGGACAATAAAGATGGATATGAGAAAAGTGTTAAAATACATTTCTTTTTCGTACATCACGGGACACAGAGCGACTTAGTCATTACTAATGGGTTATATAGATTACCTTCAGGTGTTGGCACTGGCCAATTCCAAACCGGAAGTACCCTCCCCTATATAAGCCCCTCCCACCCGGGAGCACCTCAGTTTTTTGCCAGTGTCTAAGGTGTTGGCCAAAGAGTAACATGTGTTTTCACTGGGCTTGCGTACAGGTTCTTTTGGGCCTTAGTAAGCTGTTCCGGATCCCACCAAAAAAGCTTCATAGCTAAACGGTCGGTACCCGGGCCTTGCAGCAGAAGAGCAAGGTTTTGCCTGTAATGCTTCTCTTAGGAGGGCTGGACCCTGGGATCCAGAGCTCTGGTCATACCCACGACCAAGATGTTGTCTGTGCAGGGTGCTATACAGGTCCAGGGGAGTGGAATCCTTGGGAACCCGGTCCCTGAAGGTTTAATTACAATGCCTGCCGTGATAGGTGAAGTTTGGACTTCTGTGGACCAAACAAAGTCCTGCGGCGGGGATCAGGTAAGTGGGGGCCCCCAGGAACTTGGTTCTATTGGGGGACCCCCAAGCCTAATTTGTCTTTCTGTCTGTTACCTAACGGTATTCCCACTAAATATCTGTGTTTGCCTGTAACTACTGAAAATGTAAAATTTTAATAGTAGTCAAGAAAAAAAAAAAAAAAGGGGACCGCGGTACCTGTGTTAAACCACTAGAGGCCGCTGTAGTCCATTTTTCTTGTCATGTGGATCTTTGGTTTTCTCAAGTCAAAAGATCCAGGCAGCTGGTAAGTTTCTCTGTGGGAATCCACTTCCTCTGCCCTGTTGCTGCGCTCATCCACCGCACAGGCCCTCCGGCAAAAAGGGCCCTGGCTCCTAGTCCCCTGTTTGATTTCGAAAAGGGCGCCAATGGCGCACGGGCGCGTGCACGCGCCTCCTATGAAAAAAAGGGGCGGGGCGGGTGGATGACGCTCGATGCGCGCCGCGGCGCTTCTGCGCATGTGCGGGCGTCCCAGCATAGTTAAAAGACACAGTACAAGTGTCAGCTGGATGCAAACAGAGCTAGCAACAAACAGTGGCACACAGAGGCGGTTGATGCAGGCATCCCCATAGAAAGGCACTTTAGTGGACACCAGCTGGTATATAGCAGCACCTGTGTTAGATTATTACCAGCAAAATTGGTGTATGACGACGGGAATACCTCAGCTTTGTGCTTAAAGGATATGTCGTCCAGACGCTCCGGAAATAGATCTTCCAGGAAGCCAAAGGGGTCTCCATCGGGCTCTGAGGATATTGGGCATGCTTGTACTGCACCAATCTCCCCTGAGAATTCAGAGGTCAGTAGCCGTAGAAACCCCGCAGGAATGCCTGGTGCTGCGGCTGTCCCCAGTCCACCTGCTCCTGTATATATAAGAGGAGGTTTTATCCTCAACTCTGGGAGGATTGGAAGAGAGATTAACAGCATTGATCGCTGCTTCCCTGTCTCAGGAAAAGCGCGTCCGATCTCCGTCTCCTCCTTCAGAGTGCCTGTTAGTGGAGGAACAGTCCCAGAGATCGACCTACCTGAAGGGGATCAGGATGAGGTTGATTCAGTTATGGAGGAATCAACAGTGGAAGAACCTTTCTCAGCATCTCAGGCTGAAAGATTATGGGTTCAGTCTCTGACTAATATGGTCCGATCAGCATTTAAAATGCCTCTGGCGGAACCACCATCCACTACGGTTTCCTTGCTGGGGTCGCTAAAAGCTCCCCAGGCTGTCTGTTCCTTCCCAATCCACCCTTTATTAGAAGGGCTTATTTACCAGGATTGGGAGCATCCTGATAAAATATTTGCTCCCCCCAAGAGATTTCCGGTGATCTATCCCATGGAGGATAAGTTCATAAAAAAATGGAGGGTCCCTACAGTGGACGCAGCCATCTCTTCTGTTAACAAATCACTGACATGTCCAGTAGATAATGTTCCAATGTCAAAGACCCAATAGATAAAAAATTGGAGTCTTTACTAAAATCTGCTTTCTCTACAGCAAGCATGGTGACACAACCTGCGGTAGCAGCGATTGGAGTCTGCCAAGCAGTGAAAGATCAGTTGAAACAAGTCTTAAGGGACTTACCAGATCAGCAGGCTCTTGCCCTAGCTGACCTGCCTAGAGCCTTGTGTTTTGCGGTGGACGCCATAAAGGATACAATCCAACAGGCCTCCCGCTTTACGCTGTCTATAGTACAGGCTTCTGTGGCTCAAAAACTGGTCTGCTGAAGCTCCCTGTAAAAAACTGCTGGTTAGCTTCCCATTTCATGGAGAACGCTTATTTGGAGAAGATCTGGACAAATATATATCCAGAAAATTTCTGCCGGTAAAAGTTCACTCTTACCGGTTAAGAACAAGGGTAGAAGTCCTTCTTTTAAGAGGCCTACTTCTCCAGTCCCTGGCACATCGGCTGTGAAACAGTTCCGACGTCCTCCGCGGTCAAATCCAGGGGGCAGAAATCAGGGACAATCACAGGGTATCAAGAAACCCTGGGTCAAGAGAGGTACAAAACCTCCCCCTAAGTCATGAAGGGTTGCCCCCACTCAGTCGGGTGAGGGGAAGACTTCAGTTGTTCAGAGACCTGGCGGGACACCATCAGAGATGGGTGATCCCCGCAGTAAGTCTGGGATACAGGCTGGAGTTAAGACATTCCTCCTGCCCATTTTATAAGGTCAAACGTGCCAAGCGATCCCCAGAAGAGTGGATCCCTCCTTCTGGCACTAGAGCAACTATTGCCCCAAGGGTAATCATGAAGGTTCCCTTGAAAGAAAACGGGTTCGGGTTTTACTCGAACCTTGTCACAGTCCCCAAACCAAATGGGGACATGAGGCCCATATTGAATATAAAAGGGCTAAACAAGTTCCTACATATCAGGACTTTTTTCGGATGGAGTCGATCCGATCGGTGGCCACCGCCCTACAAGGGCAGGAATGGTTAGCCTCGATCGACATAAGGGATGCTTATTTGCATATTCCCATCTGTCCGGCCCACCAGAAATTTCTACGCCTTGCAGTAGAAGGGCGCCATTTTCAGTTCAGAGCCTTACCTTTCGGTCTGGCCACGGCACCACGAGTGTTCACAAAAATTCTGGCCCTACGATTGGCCAAACTAGGAACACAAGGTGTAACGATAATGGCATATCTAGACGACTTGTTGCTGATAGACCACTCAGTGAAAAAAACTAGAAGTGGTCGTTCACAAGATAATCAAGTATCTGGAATCTCACGGTTGCATTATCAACCGAGACAAGTCAGCCCTAAAACCAGTCAAAAGCCTGGAATACTTGGGGGCTAAGACTGGATTCAAATCAGAGAAAGATTTTCTTACCTCCAGAGAAGGTGTCGTCTTTGAAAGATTTGACCCACTTAGTGGGTACAAAAAAGAAAAACCATCCATACGCCTGTGTATAAGGCTGCTGGGAAAAATGGTGGCTTCATTCGAAGCGGTACCCTACGGTCAATTCCATTCAAGGAACTTGCAGAGGGCCATACTGTCAGCCTGGAACAAAGTTCAGGCTTTAGACTTACCAATGTCCCTGTCCCCTTCCGTTCGCAAGAGCCTCCATTGGTGGTTGGTGCCCCAGAATCTGGGAAGGGAAACCCTTCAGTCCGGTTTCTTGGAAGGTGGTCACTACAGTTGCCAGCCTCATAGGCTGGGGGGCAGTACTGGAGCAATGGTCTCTCCAGGGCAAGTGGTCAGAAGCAGAGAAGGCCCTGCCCACCAATCTCTTAGAGATACGAGCAGCCCGGTATGCCCTAGTAGCATGGACATCCAAACTCCAAGGGTCACCTGTCAGAATTCAATCAGACAATGCCACAGCAGTGGCATATATCAATCTCCAGGGTGGCACCAGGAGTCGTGCAGCCCAGAGGGAAGCAAAATGCATCCTGGAATGGGCAGAAAGGTATGTCACAGCCATATCCGCGGTTTTCATCCCAGGAGTGGAAAATTGGAGAGCGGACTTTTTTAAGTCGCCAGCAATTATGCCCGGGGGAATGGTCTCTTCACCCCGAGGTTTTCCAGGCAATATGCCAGCGGTGGGGAACACCGGATGTAGATTTGCTAGCATCCAGATTCAACGCAAAGGTGGACAGATTTGTGTCTCGCACAAAGGATCCCCTAGCTTGCGGTTCGGATGCCCTAGTGTTCCCTTGGGATCAGTTCAAGCTGATATATGCATTCCCACCGCGATTAATCCGCAGAATCAGGGTAGAAAAGAAACCAGTGATTCTGGTGGCTCCAGCGTGGCCCCGAAGGGCATGGTACGCGGAGATTGTAAAAATGTCAGTGGGAAGTCCTTGGACCCTCCCACATCGTCCGGACCTGCTTTCGCAAGGACCGATATACTACCCTTCCTTACCAGCCCTAGGTTGACGGCCTGGCTATAGAAGCCCACATTCTAAAAAAGAGAGGGCTCTCTAATCCTGTGGTATCTACCATGATCAATGCCAGGAAGCCGGTATCCAGGCAGATCTATTATAGGATCTAGAAGGCGTACATCACGTGGGGTGAGGCCAGGAAATGGCATCCACGTAAGTACGTAATAGGTAGGATTCTGGACTTCCTACAGTGGGCTGTACATAGGAAGCTTGCCTTGAGTACTATCAAGGGTCAGACGGCCTTGTCAATATTTTTTTCAAAGGCCCTTGGCTTTGCATTCATTAATCAAAGCTTTCATAAAAGGAGTGATGCGTATTAGCCCTCCGGTTAGTATTCCCATATGTCCATGGGACTTAAACCTGGTTCTGTTGGTTCTACAGAAACAACCATTTGAACCATTGCGGCACATTTTCTTGGTTCTTTTCACCAGGAAATTGATTTTCTTAGTAGCCATTGGTTCGGCTAAAAGAGTATCGGAATTAGCCGCCTTGTCCTGTAAGGAGCCATATCTGGTTATCCATAAGGACAGAGTAGTATTACGTCCTCATCCAGCCTTCTTCCTAAGGTGGTATCGAGGTTCCATTTGAACCAAGATGTGGTTCTTCCTTTTTTCCCCAAACCTAGTTCGGTAGAGGAAAAGTTATTGCATTCTTTGGATGTAGTAAGAGCAGTTAAAGCTTATCTTAAAGCCACTGCTCAGATTCGCAGAACGGATACTTTGTTTGTTCTGCCGGAAGGCCCCAGAAAGGGTCAGGCAGCATCAAAAATCTACTTTAGCCAAGTGGATTCGACAGGTCATAATACAAGCCTATGGCTTGAAAAGGAGACCGCCTCCGTTCAAAGTTAGGGCGCACTCCACAAGAGCAGTTGGAACTTCATGGGCAGTGCATCACCAAGCCTCCCTGGCTCAAGTACTGTAAGGCCACAACATGGTCCTTAGTACACACGTTTACTAGATTCTACCAGGTAGACGTCAGGAGGATGTCGCCTTTGGGCGCAGTGTGTTGCAGGCCGCAAAAGAGCCTCATGCCTGATGGCGCCCAGCTTATGTATCCCTCCCCTCATTTGGCATTGCTTTGGGACGTCCCATTAGTAATGACTAAGTCGCTCTGTGTCCCGTGATGTACGAAAAAGAAAAAGGGATTTTTATAACAGCTTACCTGTAAAATCCTTTTCTTGGAGTACATCACGGGACACAGAGCTCCCACCCCTCTTTTTGGGACACTTATTGCTTGGCTACAAAACTGAGGTGCTCCCGGGTGGGAGGGGCTTATATAGGGGAGGGTACTTCCGGTTTGGAATTGGCCAGTGCCAACACCTGAAGGTAATCTATATAACCCATTAGTAATGACTAAGTCGCTCTGTGTCCCGTGATGTACTCCAAGAAAAGGATTTTACAGGTAAGCTGTTATAAAAATCCCTTTTTTTTGCTGCCCTTAATTAGCTTTCAAATGTCATTTCTGCACTCCTGGTTTAAAGGGGTTGTAAACCCTCAAGGATTTTCACCATAATGCATTCTATGCATTAAGGTATAAAACCTGTAGTGCAGCAGCCCCCCCAAAGCCCCCTTTTTACTTGTCTGAACCTGGCTTTTCCAGCGACAAGAATGAGCCCAGCAGCTCCAGCTGTCATTCTGGGTCCTCCATTGGATAGATTGATAGCAGCAGCCATTGGCTCCCGCTGCTGTCAATCAAAGCCAGTATCACAGGGGGCGGGGCAGAGTCCATCTGTGTCAATGGACGCAGCAGCAGGACTCGAAGCGTGCCCGCTTGAAATGCGGGTATCCGAGGGGGCACTCTATGCAGGGATGATCCAGAAGCACTGCTGGTGGACCCCAGAAGAGTAGGAATGAGGCCACACTGTGCAAAACCCTTGCACAGAGATGGTAAGTATATCATGTCTTAAAATTGGCTTCAGTGTTGTGCAGACTTTGAGAGCAAAGAGAGAATCTAGAGCCTTCACATGTCACTCATGTAGTTGCGGTTTTTTTTTTTTTTTTTTTTTTTTTTTATTTGTATTGGTAATGCAGTTCCTTAAACACACTTTTTTTTTTTACCAGTGTATTTATTTGGAGCCCCTAAAAGAACAATTGTATAGATGTTTTCTGAGCCATTGGCTTTTGTCTCTGTTCGCCTCTTCATGTCTCAGTTTATTAGTGTGTCCCTTCCATGAACTCTTTTTTTTTTTTTTTTTTTTTTTTATTCACTTTTTTCTTTTTTTTTTTCTCTCCCCCCTCCTCTCACTCATTCACCTGGGGGCTCAATGAGGCCGAGCGGGCCTAAATTCGAAGGTCTGGGGGTTTTTTTGTTTTTGTTTTTTCCCAGCCCCATGTTTAATTTTTTTTTTTATTTTTAAGAATGGGCTTTTTGTGTCTCGGTACACAAGGAGAAGCCCTTTTGTAACTGTCTTCTGCAGCAAAGGTCACAAATGAAAATCTCTGAAAAGGCCACGGAATAGGAGGAAACTGGAGATTAGTAGTGTGGTTTAAACTTGAAAGACGAAAGGCAGGTCAGGGGGTGGGAAAAGAGGGAGCTGGGGCTGCAGGACTTGAAGAATCTCGCTGATTAAAGAAGCAGTGCATGAGTTAAGAACCACAAGAAAGGATCAAACATTAAAGGCCTGACCACCTGCAATTAGAATTCCTTTAAGATTTGAGGCAACTTTGAACAATTATTTTTTTTTTTTTTTTTAAATGATCCTGTCTGAACCTCAGCGCTAACGTTGCACAAGATCTTTCCTTCCATCAACAGGGCCTTTTAAAATTAGTGGTGTAATGGAAGGTTCTTTTGACAAGAGAACATTTTAGTTTAGTTCTTTATTACGACTGTCAATGGCTGCATACACAATTTTTTAATGGAGGATTTTTTTTTTTTTTTTATCTAGGTGTGAGTGTTGGTAAATTGCTGGGATCGACCATGAAATGTATGAAAGCCCTAACAGAAGCATAAAATGGGTTTTATCTTGCATTTATTTATTTTATGATTTATTTGGTTTTGCTTCCCTGTGGTTGACAAAGAGTTGTAAGCCTAAGCCGGCCTACACATAGTCACTTTATTACAATCTGCACAAAACGTAACGCACCATTTTTGATTTTTAATTAAAGAATCTATTTCTGAGCACTCCCAATGATGACTTTCAATGATGACTGCCGCTATGGACCAGCTATGTGAATTTTCGAAAGAGGAGGTTCGCTGTGCTATTGTGTCCACTGCATCACATGTAATACTGTAGTCCATCTCTGGAGCAAGCTGAGAGTGACTACATTCCCACATACAATGCCTCCAAGTATGAGGAATGTATGCGCACCCCCCCCCCCCCCCCATAATGGAAGTAGGAGCACAGCAGCTTTTAAAGATGTGTAGGATTATAAAAAACAAACGCACATACTCGCCTCTGTGCTGCAGCATCAGTCTGATGCTGCAGTTGTCCCCACCAGCTCTAAAGCTGAGTTATCACATGACCACTGATCACTCAGTTCTCCATCAGCTATGAGCAGAGAGTGAAGGCTGTCAGCCACCGCTCTGCACCATGACCCTCCAACGTTCACGGGAGCGCCAGCCGAGCACGATGAGCTGGAGCCAGCCATCAATGAGGCAGCTGGGTGGATCCCGACAAAATGGTCAGGATCCTTCCAGAGCCCGGAGGGGCTTTGTGACATCAGCTAACAGCTTTAGCCCACTGCTAGCTGTCTCTTGGTCACAGGAAAGCAAAAGTAAGTGCACCCAGTAAAGAAGTATGGTCATACTTTTTTTTTTTTTTTCCCTTGCATGTCACCTTCGGATCTACAGCGACTGCACTTCGCACTTGTAGTGCAAAGTAGATTTGCCTTTCATAAAATGACCCCTGCTGTGTAGCTATGTATTGCTCGGAGGCTCTGATAAACCTTGCCCTCATCACATTCCCTCCTCCCGGGAACACAACCTGTCTTTCACGAAAGCCGTTTCATTTTCTGAGATTACTGAAAAGCTTGCACCGTTCCCACCTGCATTAGGCAAACAAAAGGCCTTTGTGCTAAAAAAGTAAATTGGGCTTGCTGTCACATGAGAGAGGAAGATGGTTCCTGATTTCTTTCTTGTGCAGAACAAATGTGGATTGTCAAACTTTCTTGCATGGAGCCAGAGCTGTCTGCCTGATAATTTTGTATTTATTTTTTTTCCCCTGTGTCCTTTCCCTTGTCTGTTTTTTTTTTAACAATAAGGTTGGTCTTTATTGAGAAGACATCAAGAACAAGTAATAGACATACAAGGCATAATTACAAGTAATACATCATCAAATAAAGAAGGGTAATCAGGGAGATACAATACACTTGGTCACAACAAGCAAACACCATAACTGAACTCAGTTCCACCCCCAATACCCTAGTTAACAGCCCGTGGGTAGCCTCCACTCGCCATAAAACTAGACTACAGTAATTGTGTCCAAGGGAGCCACACCCGATCAAATTTCTGGGGACACCCCCTGCTAATATAAGTCAACTTGTAAAATGGCATTATTGCATTGACTGAAGATTCCCAAGCGTCAATCTTAGGAGGTGAGCAAGAGGACCATTTCTGAAGAATTTCCCTTTTGGCATAAAATAGTAGCATGGACACCAACAATTTCGTGTAACGAGGTCTTTGGTCATCATCATGTATTCCCAGTAAAGCAAGCTCGGGTGACAACGGGATAGATAGGGAAAGGCGCATATTGATACATTCAAAGATCTCACCCCAGAATGCCCCCACCAAGGGACAAGACCAGAACATATGAAGAAAGGAGCCATCTGGAGATCGGCATTTAGGGCAGTCAGGGGATCTGTTAGGGTATATCCCCTTGTCTGTTTTTAGTTACACATTCCGGCCCCTTCAACATTGTCAGACCTTGTTATATGGCCACCGGGATTGCCTGGCAGTTGGTACTGTAGCAAGAAATGTTACTGTGACCAGTGAACCTCTACATTGCAGTGTAAGTGTGAATGTATGGCCAGCGTAAAGCCCAACTGGCTAAATGCATTCTAGGTGTGGTGATTTTCTTATGAAAACCCCTATCTTACTCTGCAGAGAGACCTGACACACTCCTTACTGAGCCAGACATCTAGCTCCGATTTAGCAGGGGGGTGTGTTGGCTCTCTGCAGAAAGACCACTGCTTCCACACAGAGCAAAGGTCCTTCTCTGCAGCATGCTTTCATGGGAAAGTTTTTTTATATTTTATTTTCTACAGTAAATTTTAATGGTATGACTTTACCATCCAGATGCAGCAAAACAAAGGGGATCACTCAGTGTATATAAGGCGTGATTTCCTTTTTAGTCATGTCATTTGCATGATCTGCATACATATCCTTGATAAGTGATTCAAAGTAATAGACTGGATTATTATAGTCCTTTTTTTCTATTACTAGCATTTTTTTTATATAATTTTATTTTTATTTTTTTCCCTGATGGGTTTAATTGTGGTGAAGCGTTGAATAACCAAGTCCTGATGGATGGCCACTGCCAACTAAGTTCCACACCCTTTCCTCTGTGTTGTAGTTGTTGTGATAAGCTGCCTACAACTTGATATGTGTGAAGTTTATTCCTCTTTTTAAACATTTTAGAAAATGATCCCAGAAAGTTAAAACATTGAAGCCACAATTCCAAGAGAAGCTGTGTGTGTGTGTGTGTGTGTGTTATAAAAAATGCAGCCCTGTGTGATACTAAACGCTACAAATGCATAGATGGTGCCATAAACAATGAGAATCAATATTGCTAAAAAATGTAACTATGAATTTTTTTTTTTTTTGTGTAAGGCCCCTTTCAAACGGGGGCGACGGTAAAGCGCCGCTATTTTTAGCGGCGCTTTACCGTCAATTTTGCGCGTTTCGGCCGCTGGCGGGGAGGTTTTACCCCCTGCTAGCGGCCGAGAGGGTTAAAAACCACCGCAAAGCGCCTCTGCAGAGGCGCTTTGCCGACGGTATAGCCGCGGTGCCCCATTGATTTCAATAGGCAGGAGCGGTATACACACCGCTCAAAAGATGCTGCTAGCGCACCGCTCCAGTGTGAAAGCCCTCGGGGCTTTCACACTGGAGAGACGGCAACGGTTGTTTCAGGTCGGTTTGCAGGCGCTATTTTTAGCGCTGCAGCGCCTGCAAACCTACCCAATGTGAAAGGTGTCAAGCAAGCTCACATTGAAAGAAATTTTAGTTTTATCCCTTAATATCAAGTTATTGATTATGGGGTTGTGATATAGTTAGTTACATAGTTAGTCAGGTTGAAAAAAGACACAAGTCCATCCAGTTCAACCATAAAAAATAAAAAAATAAAAAATAAAATAAACATATATCGTACAATCCCATATACCCAATTCTATACCCACAGTTGATCCAGAGGAAGGCAAAAAACCCCAGAAGAGCATGATCCAATTTGCTACAGCAGGGGAAAAAATTCCTTCCTGATCCCCCGAGAGGCAATTGGATATTCCCCGGATCAACTTTACCTATAAATGTCAGTACCCAGTTATATTATGTACATTTAAGAAAGAATCCAGGCCCTTCTTAACCACTTAACGACCGCCGATTTACGTCGGCAGAATGGCACGGACAGGCAGAATCACGTAGATCTACGTGACTGCCTTTGTACAGTTGGGGGGTCCATCCGGACCCCCCTTCTGTGCCGTGAGCGGTCGTTACTTCACCGGGAGCGATCCCAGATGAGGGGGCGGCCTTTCGATTCCGGCCCCCCCCCCTCGCGATCGCTCCCGGCGAATGGAAATGCCTCCTCTGTCTGTTTCAGACAGAGGAGGCAGGAGGAAGTGATGTCATCTCCTGTGCGGCGCTCACATATACCGAGCGCCGTACAAGAGAAGACATCAGGTCAGTGAGCACAACACTACACTGACACCAGGACACATAGGAACACTAATCGCCCCCCCCAGGACCCCCAGACCCCCCCCAGATCACCCCCCAGATCACCCCCCAGTCACAGTGTCACTGATTGCAGTGACCATTTATTTAGTGATCACTGCAATCAGTGACATTTGTGACTGTGAAAGTGTCACTAAAGTTTAGTTTTAGGTCCAGTGTAGCCCCCTAACCCCCCCTAATAAAGGTTTAACCCCCTGATCACCCCCCAGATAACCCTTTCACCCCCTATCACCGCTGTCGCTATGCGATAATTTTTCTGATGGCTGTCTTAGCATCAGTGATGGCGATCGGTAGCCAGTAATTTTTTTTAGGTTCGCCGCAGGTTTTTATAGCGTCAGGTACCCCAATATATTATCTAATAAAGGTTAAACCCCCTTGATCGCCCCCCAGGTAACCCTTTCACCCCCTATCACCGCTGTCGCTATGCGATCATTTTTCTGATGGCTGTCTTAGCATCAGTGATGGCGATCGGTAGCCAGTAATTTTTTTTAGGTTCGCCGCAGGTTTTTATAGCGTCGGGTACCCCAATATATTATCTAATAAAGGTTTAACCCCCTTGATCGCCCCCCAGGTAACCCTTTCACCCCCTATCACCGCTGTCGCTAATCGATCGTTTTTCTGATGCTGTCTTAGCATCAGTGATGGCGATCGGTAGCCAGTAATTTTTTTTAGGTTCGCCGCAGGTTTTTATAGCGTCAGGTACCCTAATATATTATCTAATAAAGGTTAAACCCCCTTGATCGCCCCCCAGGTAACCCTTTCACCCCCTATCACCGCTGTCGCTATGCGATCATTTTTCTGATGGCTGTCTTAGCATCAGTGATGGCGATCGGTAGCCAGTAATTTTTTTTAGGTTCGCCGCAGGTTTTTATAGCGTCGGGTACCCCAATATATTATCTAATAAAGGTTTAACCCCCTTGATCGCCCCCCAGGTAACCCTTTCACCCCCTATCACCACTGTCACTAAGCGATCGTTTTTCTGATCGCTGTCTTCGTGTCGGTGATGCCAATCGGTAGCCAGTTATTTTTTTTAGGTTCGCCGCAGGTTTTTATAGCGTCAGGTACCCCCAAATATGATCTAATAAAGGTTTTAACCCCCTAATTGCCCCTAGTTAACCCTTTCACCAGTGATCACCATATAAGTGTTACGGGTGACGCTGGTTAGTTAGTTTGCTTTTTATAGTGTCAGGGCACCCGCCGTATATAACCCAATAAAGGTTTAACCCCCTGATCGCCCGGTGGGTGATATCAATTAGGTTTTAGCGTCAGAGAGGGTCTGCGTCACACCCCAGGCAGCGTCAGGTTAGTGCCAGTAACGCTAACACCCACGCGTAAAGCATACACCCCCCTTAGTGGTATAGTATCTGAACAGATCAATATCTGATCTGATCAGATCTATACCAGCGGTTTAGGGTTCCCAAAAACGCAGTGTTAGCGGGATCAGCCCAGATACCTGCTAGCACCTGCGTTTTGCCCCTCCGTCCAGCCCAGGCCACCCAAGTGCAGTATCGATCGATCACTGTCACTTACAAAACACAACACACATAACTGCAGCGTTCGCAGAGACAGGCCTGATCCCTGCGACTCCAGTGCTGTAGGAGGTGATTTCACCACCACAGTTAAAAAAAAAAAAAGCATATATGCCGAAGCATGGGGGCAGCAGGGGCAGCAGGGCGGAGGAGCAATTTTGCTCCTAATGCCGCATACATACGGTCGAAATTCCGACGGAGGCTTGCCCGTGGAAACGTTTGACCATGTGTGTGCGGCATAACTTTTTTGCGGGAGGATGCCCCCATGCTTCGGCATATATAAATGGTGCATGTATGCCCATCATTAGAAGTGGGTGGATGAAGGGCGGTATTCTAATGGTGGGCATACCCACCAATCAATCTCTTTTTTCGTTCAGCCAACAGGCTGCATGAAAAAAAAAGATTACAATACATGTCCAACAAGGACCAGCAACGTACTGGTATGTTGCTGGACTTTGAATGGTTATACCAGATTGATGCCTGCGGGTTTAGGCATCATCTTGGTATCATTCTTTTCAGCCAGCGGCCGGCTTTCATGTAAAAGCAATCACAGCGGCTAATTAGCCTCTAGACTGCTTTTACAAGCAGTGGGAGGGAATGTCCCCCCCCCCGGATATAAAAAGCGCCATTGGGAAATTGGGAAAGCATTTTATCACACCGATCTTGGTGTGGTCAGATGCTTTGAGGGCAGAGGAAAGATCTAGGGTCTAGAAGACCCCAGTTTTTTCAAAAAAAAGTACCTGTCACTACCTATTGCTATCATAGGGGATATTTACATTCCCTGAGATAACAATAAAAATTATAAAAAAAAAAAATATATGTAAGGAACAATTTAAAAATAAAATAAAAAAGCAAAATTAATAATAAAAAAAAAAAAAAAAAGCACCCCTGTCCTGCCCTGCTCTTGCCCAATGGCGAACGCAAGCGTCGGTCTGGCGTCATATGTAAACAGCAATTGCACCATGCATGTGAGGTATCACCGCGAAGGTCAGATCGAGGGCAGTCATTTTAGCAGTAGACCTCCTCTGTAAATCTAACGGGGTAATCTGTAAAGGCTTTTAAAGGCTTTTAAAAATGTATGTAGTTTGTCGCCAATGCGCGTTTGTGCGAAATTTTAAAGCATGTCGTGTTTGGTATCTATGTACTCGGCCTAAGATCATCTTTATTATTTCATCAAACATTTGGGCAATATAGTGTGTTTTAGTGCATTAAAATTAAAAAAAGTGTATTTTTTCCCCAAAAAATGCGTTTGAAAAATCGCTGCGCAAATACTGTGTAGAAAAAAAAAATGCAACACCCACCATTTTAATCTGTAGGGCCTTTGCTTTAAAAATATATATAATGTTTGGGGGTTCAACATAATTTTCTTGCAAAAAAAAAATATGTTTTCATGTAAACAAAAAGTGTCAAAAAGGGCTTTGTCTGCAAGTGGTTAGAAGAGTGGATGTAAGCTTCCTAATGTTGTGTATAAAATGCCAGAACAGTTCAAAACCCCCCCAAATGACCCCATTTTGGAAAGTAGACACCCCAAGCTATATACTGAGAGGCATGTCGAGTCCATGGAATATTTTATATGTTGACACAAGTTGCGGAAAAAAGACAATTTTTTTTTTTTTTTTTTTTGCACAAAGTTGTCACTAAATGATATATTGCTCAAACATGCCATGGGCATATGTGGAATTACACCCCAAAATAAATTCTGTTGCTTCTCCTGAGTACAGGGATACCACATGTGTGAGACTTTTTGGGAGCCTAGCCGCGTACGGGACCCCAAAAACAAAGCACCGCCTTCAGGCTTTCTAAGGGTGTAAATTTTTGATTTTACTTCTCACTGCCTATCACAGTTTCGGAGGCCATGGAATGCCCAGATGGCACAAAACCCCCCCAAATGACCCCATTTTGGAAAGTAGACACCCCAAGCTATTTGCTGAGAGGTATTGTGAGTATTTTGCAGATCTCGCTTTTTGTCACAAAGTTTTGAAAATTGAAAAGAAAAAAAAAAAAAATATTTTCTTTCTTCATTTTCAAAAACAAATGAGAGCTGTAAAATACTCACCATGCCTCCTCAGCAAATAGCTTGGGGTGTCTACTTTCCAAAATGGGGTCATTTGGGGGGGTTTTGTGCTATTTTGGCATTTTATGGCCTTAGAAACTGTGATAGGTAGTGAGGAGTGAAATCAAAAATTTGTGCCTAGAAATCCTGAAGGCGGTGCTTGGTTTTCGGGGTCCCGTACGCGGCTAGGCTCCTAAAAAGTCCCACACATGTGGTATCCCTGTACTCAGGAGAAGCAGCAAAATGTATTTTGGGGTGCAATTCCACATATAACCATGGCATGTGTGAGCAATATATCATTTAGTGACAACTTTTTGTAATTTATTTTTTATTTTTATTTTTTGTCATTATTCAATCACTTGGGACAAAAAAAAAAAATATTCAACGGGCTCAACAGGCCTCTCAGCAATTTCCTTGGGGTGTCTACTTTCTAAAATGGGGTCATTTGGGGGGGTTTTGTGCTATTTTGGCATTTTATGGCCTTCGAAACTGTGATAGGTAGTGAGGAATGAAATCAAAAATTTGCGCCCTTAGAAATCCTGAAGGCGGTGCTTGGTTTCCGGGGTCCCGTACGTGGCCAGGCTCCTAAAAAGTCCCACACATGTGGTATCCCTGTACTCAGGAGAAGCAGCAAAATGTATTTTGGGGTGCAATTCCACATATAACCATGGCATGTGTGAGCAATATATCATTTAGTGACAACTTTTTGTAATTTTTTTTTTTTTTTGTCATTATTCAATCACTTGGGACAAAAAAAAAAAATATTCAATGGGCTCAACATGCCTCTCAGCAATTTCCTTGGGGTGTCTACTTTCCAAAATGGGGTCATTTGGGGGGGGTTTGTACTGCCCTGCCATTTTAGCACCTCAAGAAATGAGATAGGCAGTCATAAATTTAAAGCTGTGTAAATTTCAGAAAATGTACCCTAGTTTGTAAACGCTATAACTTTTGCGCAAACCAATAAATATACGTTTATTGACATTTTTTTTACTAAAGACATGTGGCTGAATACATTTTGGCCTAAATGTCTGACTAAAATTGAGTTTATTCGATTTTTCTTATAACAAAAAGTAGAAAATATCATTTTTTTTCAAAATTTTCGGTCTTTTTCCGTTTATATCGCAAAAAATAAAAATCGCAGAGGCAATCAAATACCATTAAAAGAAAGCTCTATTTGTGGGAAGAAAAGGACGCAAATTTCATTTGGGTACAACATTGCATGTCCGCACAATTTACAGTTAAAGCAGCGCAGTGCCGAATCCCAAAAACAGGCCTGGTCCTAATGGCCCGAAATGGTCCGGGGCTTAAGTGGTTAAAGCAATCTACTGAGCTGGCCAGAACCACCTCTGCAGGGAGTCTATTCCACATTTTCACAGCTCTTACTGTGAAAAAACCTTTCCGTATTTGGAGGTGAAATCTCTTTTCCTTTAGACGCAAAGAGTGCCCCCTTGTCCTTTGTGTTGACCGTAAAGTGAATAACTGAACACCAAGTTCACTATATGGACCCCTTATATATTTGTACATGTTGATCATATCCCCCCTTAATCTCCTCTTCTCAAGAGAATAAGTTCAGTTCCTCTAATCTCTCCTCATAGCTGAGCTCCTCTATGCCTCTTATCAGTTTGGTTGCCCTTCTCTGCACTTTCTCCAGTTCCCCAATATCCTTTGTTGAGAACTGGGGCCCAAAACTGAACTGCATATTCCAGATGAGGTCTTACTAATGATTTGAACAGGGGCAAAATGATATCTCTCTCTCTCTGGAGACCATACCTCTCAATACAAGAAAGGACTTTGCTCGCTTTGGAAACCGCAGCTTGGCATTGCATGCCATTATTGCGCTTATGATCTACCAAAACCCCCAGATCCTTCTCCACTACGGATCCCCCCAGTTGTACTCCCCCTAGTATGTATGATGCATTCATATTATTAGCCCCCAAGTGCATAACTTTACATTTATCAACATTAAACCTCATCTGCCACATAGTCGCCCAATAAGACAGAGCATTGAGGTCGGCTTGTAAATTGGAGACATCATGTAAGGACGTTATTCCACTGCATAGCTTGGTGTCATCTGCAAAGACAGAAATGTTACTTTTGATCTCAGACCCAATATCATTTATAAACATATTAAAAAGTAAGGGTCCCAGCACTGAACCTTGGGGTACACCACTGATAACCTTGGACCATTCAGAGTAAGAATCATTAACCACTACTCTCTGAATTCTGTCTTTTAGCCAGTTTTCTATCCATTTACAAACTGATATTTCCAATCCTGTAGACTTTACCTTACACATGAGCCGTGTGTGGGAAACTGTATTAAACGCTTTTGCAAAATCCAAGTATACCACGTCCACCGCCACCCCTTTGTCCAAGGTCTAACTTACCTCTTCATAAAAAGAAATCAGGTTTGTCTGACAACTTCTGTCTTTCATGAATCCATGCTGTCTGTTGCTTAAATCGTTTTTTTCCAGCAAGAACTCATCTATGTGGTCTTTTATTAATCTCTCCAGTATTTTCCCAACTATAGAAGTTAAACTAACAGGTCTATAGTTACTTGGTAAAGACTTAATTCCCCTTTAAATATAGGCACCACATTGGCCCTGCGCCAATCCAGTGGTACTATTCCTGTCATTAATGAGTCCCTAAAAATTAGATACAATGGCTTTGAAATTACAGAGCTCAATTCTTTTAGGATCCGTGGGTGTATGCCATCTGGTCCAGGTGCTTTATCCACCTTTATTCCATCTAAATATTTCAGGACCATATCACTTTTGAGCCAATGTGGATTTGGGGCTGTGTCACTACCACCCCCATTATGGACATGAGCTCCCCCATGCTCCTTTTGTATACACAGAACTGAAGAAAGTATTTAATAAATTAGCCTTCTCTTTGTCCCCAGTCACCCACTCTAGATTATTTAGTAAAGGGCCTACATGTTCAGACTTGACCTTTTTACTATTAATATATTTGAAGAATTTTTTGGGGTTTGTCCTATCTTTTGCAATCTGTCCATTTTGAATTTTTGCATCCTTGATTTCCTTTTTACATATCCTGTTATATTCTTTGTAACATTTAAATGACACTAGTGTTCCCTCATTTTTATATTTTTTAAAAGCTCTTTTCTTGTAGTTTATAGCTTTTTTAACTTTGGCAGTGAGCCACATAGGTTTTATTTTTAGCCTTTTAAACTTATTGCCCATGGGAATATACTTTGCAGTGAGTTCACAAACAGTCTTTTTGAAGAATTCCCATTTCTGTTCTGTGCCCATTGATGCCAATATTCCCTCCCAGTCTAAGTCCTGGAGAGCAGCGCTCATCCTTGGAAAATTTGCTCTCTTGAAATTAAGTGTTTTTATCTTTCCTGTATGTGATTTTTGCTTACAACTAACATCAAATGAAATCATGTTATGGTCACTGCTACCCAGGTGTTCCTTTATCTGAACATTAGTAATACGCTCTGCATGGTTTGAGATTACCAGGTCCAACAGAGCATCATTCCTAGTTCAATGCTTGGCAGCTGTGAATTTGCATTTTGTTTCACAGGAATTGTTGTTCAACAACCTGATGCTAGGTTGTAACCTCAGGTTACTTTATACCTGACTAGAGGTCCACCGATATATCGGCTGGCCGATATTTTGCCTTTTTAAAGAAATCGGCATCGACTGATTTTTATTATGTAAAAAAGGCCGATTTGTGAGGGATCAGAGGCAGGGGCGTGCGGGGGGAAATCCTAAACCCCGCCCGCCGTCTATTCTAAATGGCTGCTATCACGGCCGCTGCCTGCTGACTTTTTTTTCTTTTTTTTTTTTTCAGTGGAGGAAGTCAGCAGCGGCGACCGCCGATAGGCTGTTACTGGCCACGCTGCATTCTGGGGTTTGTAGTCTGGAGGCAGAGGCGGGGTGTGCAGAACGTCAGGGGATGAATGGAGCGGTCTTTGGCCATGCAAGGGGATGGAACCGAGCCAGGAGCGCTCCGCTGGTGGAGGTGCCAGTGAATGACATTATTGAGCTGTACTGGACTGGTGGGCACTGATGAGCTGTACTGGACTGGTGGGCACTGATGAGCTGTACTGGACTGGTGGGCACTGATGAGCTGTACTGGACTGGTGGGCACTGATGAGCTGTACTGGACTGGTGGGCACTGATGAGCTGTACTGGACTGGTGGGCACTGATGAGGTTGCACTGTTGGGCTGGCACTGACGGGCACTAATGGATACTGATAGGCGGCACTGATGGGCTGCACCCCACCTCTCCATCCTAAACAATAACCTCTCCACCCTAGATTTTCTGAGATGAAGGAAAGAGAAAAAAAATCGGCCTAAAATATCAGCTGCAAAAATCGGCAACATATATCTGCCGCCCCGATTTTCTAAATATCGGCATTGGCCAGAGAAAAAAAACAATATCGGTCGACCTCTATACCTGACACTGATTGCAGTCTCTGGTTGCTAGAGAGAGAGATGTGGAGAGAGATGTCGAGAGAGAGAGATGTCGAGAGAGAGAGAGAGATGTCGAGAGAGAGAGAGATGTCGAGAGAGAGAGAGATGTCGAGAGAGAGAGAGATGTCGAGAGAGAGAGAGATGTCGAGAGAGAGAGAGATGTCGAGAGAGAGAGAGATGTCGAGAGAGAGAGAGATGTCGAGAGAGAGAGAGATGTCGAGAGAGAGAGAGAGATGTCGAGAGAGAGAGAGAGATGTCGAGAGAGAGAGAGATGTCGAGAGAGAGAGATGTCGAGAGAGAGAGAGAGAGAGAGATGTCGAGAGAGAGAGAGAGAGAGAGATGTCGAGAGAGAGAGAGAGAGAGAGATGTCGAGAGAGAGAGAGAGAGAGAGATGTCGAGAGAGAGAGAGAGAGAGAGAGATGTCGAGAGAGAGAGAGAGAGAGAGATGTCGAGAGAGAGAGAGAGAGAGATGTCGAGAGAGAGAGAGAGAGATGTCGAGAGAGAGAGAGAGAGATGTCGAGAGAGAGAGAGAGAGAGAGAGATGTCGAGAGAGAGAGAGAGAGAGAGATGTCGAGAGAGAGAGAGATGTCGAGAGAGAGAGATGTCGAGAGAGAGAGAGAGAGAGAGATGTCGAGAGAGAGAGAGAGAGAGAGAGATGTCGAGAGAGAGAGAGAGAGATGTCGAGAGAGAGAGAGAGAGAGAGATGTCGAGAGAGAGAGAGAGAGAGAGATGTCGAGAGAGAGAGAGAGAGATGTCGAGAGAGAGAGAGAGAGAGATGTCGAGAGAGAGAGAGAGAGAGAGATGTCGCGATCTATTTTTATATATATTATACAATATAATTGATTTTTTCCAGCTAGTGATAGTCTGCCCAATAAAAGTGATCTGGGCAGCTCTGCAGCCACCCAATCACTTTTAGAATGGTGTGAGAGGGGCTGCCCCTTCTCTGTGATGAACCAGAAAATTATGAGAATCTCATCACTTCCAGCTTCAGAGCGGTCGGTTAATTGTAGGTCTCTGCTTTTCATAAAATATGTAATGTTTGGGTGCTCTAAGGCCCCTTTCACACTGGGGCGGGCATATGCGGTGACGGTATAGCGGCGCGATTTTCAGCGCCCTATACCGTCGCATTTACCGCGATATGCGGCCGCTAGCGGTATTAACCCTTTTTCGGCCGCTAGCGGGGGTTCAAACAGCGGCTATAGCTGCGGTTTGCGGGCGGTATTACCACGGTGTACCATTTTGATTTCAATGGCAAGGAGCGGTATACACACCGCTCCAAAGATGCGGCTTGCAGGAGATTTTTTTTGTCTCCTGCCAGCGCACCGCCTCAGAGGACACTATGGGAGTTATGTGAAGGGACAGAAGACACGGCTATAGGGGTACAGGTGACACTGTGATAGGGTGGGACCCTAATAGGGACACCACCTCCAATGGGGACGGGCCCGCATCTCAAGACCAGTGGAGTCTCCAACTTTCATATTTAGGGGTGGCACATGGGACAGGGACAAAAGTAGAGGGCTAACTATAAAATGAGATTTTCTCCTGGGACCCTTTACTACGATCCCACAATGGGCCCTTTCACATGTTCTGCAGTGAGCTCCTTCCTACTATACTGGGGCCCCCCAGGGTGGCAGAAAACAAGAGATGTCACCAGCACACCAAGAAAATATAAGGGTCCAAAGCAGTGGGAGAACTATCAGGGTTGCAAAGGTTGTCTTGCCATCGGGCTCTGGTGTTCTGCCACTGTGGGGTTCCCCATCTGTCCTGTCCCTGCTATTGACAGCGCTGGTCTGGCATCTGTCTCCTTGGCAGCGGCGACAGTCCATTAGGACCTAGTGCTGGTGACATTATGGGTGCATGCGGGGGAAGACTGGCACTATTGGTTATAGAGAGCTGAGCCCCCAGCTGGTCACCTAGCAGCAGTAATGCTGTATAACCTATGTTGACATGCTGATCGGGATGTGATCCAGGTGATACTCCCAGTCAGATCTAATAAACACAGTATTTATTAGCGTGTGTGTATGTATGTATGTATGTATATTCAACCGTATGTTCAGCAGCCATGTGGGCTCTATGCCTGTAAAGTGTGGGCTTTGATCAATAAAATCACTGATATTTAACACTAGGATTTGACTAGGAGCATCACCTGGATTGCATCACGATCAGCATGTCAGAGAAGGCTCCACTGCTGCTAAGCAACCTGCAGGGAGCTCAAGGCTCGGGTCAGTGTTGCCAACGCCCCCAAGTGAAATTTACTGACAAGATGCCTAAAAATTGCGAACACCGTCACTTTTTTGCTGGCGCTACAAAAAAGCACCTAAAATGGCTGTTTCCAGTGCTAAACTGCAACTTTTAGTATTTAAACTATAAACATGTTGCTAGTGCCATTAGCAATGTGTTTAAGTTTAACAAAAGTCAAAAACGGATTTTCTCCATTTACATGAAGGTCCGGTTAATATAATACAGCCAGCAACCGTCACCCCCTGCCTCCAACACCCCCTGCTGCCTTGAGTCCATCCCCCTCTGCCACCATCATTCACCCCCCTCTGCGGCCTGCTACCATCACCTGCAGTCATCTGTCACTCCGTGCCCGACTCCGAGTCCCTGTGTACTTTGGAAGCTGGATGCAGGGCTCCTCCATTCCGCGTGCTGCAGTGCTCAGCCTTCTGCCTGCTCCAGTGCTCCTGGTTACAATTTTAAAAGCTGGCGCTTTGGCGGGATGTGTTATTACATCATTCGCCTCGTCAGCATAACGCGCCGCACTAGAGCAGCAGTGTGACTAGAAGGATGAAATCCCCATCACACCACAAGCAACTCAGCCTGCAGCCATGAGGTGCTGCCCCGCCTCTACAGATCACCACAACACTTCATCCCCCCCCCCCATCACTTACCGTTCTATACAGCGATCCCGTCCGCAGTCACTTCCCGCCCGCACCGTAATTTAAATATTCCAATACCCGCCCGCGGCATGCCTTGAAACGCGTCCCTACGTGCCCGGAAGAAACAATCCACCTACTGAGCTGCTGTGTTCCCTGGTTCCCATGGCCTCACAGCCCCTGTGAGATCTGCCCCCCTCCCGGCCGAATACAGGATCGGCTCGGCGAGTCAAGCTCGAACTGCGCATGCGCAGTTCCAAGTCGGAACGGTCAGGGCTATTTTTACTGCCACTTCCCCGCTAGCACTGACAATTACGGATGGGTGAAAAAATGCCAGTTTTTACGGAATGTCCGTAAAAATACGTACGGTTGGCAACACTGGCTCGGGTGTGTTTGAAATCCCACATGCCCGATCCCGTCAGGAAGCTGACACTCCACAGTGCTAATCACAGCCAGTGAGACATTTCCTGATCTGTGCAGCTGTGGACCGAGAAATGTCTCACTGCCTGTGATTAGCGCTGTGCAGTGTGGGCTTCCTGGTGGGATCGGGCATATGGGATTTTGAACATGCCCAGCCCATCTGCTGGCCCTCCTGTAAATCAGCCCCATAAAGTAACCAGCACTGGGTTCCAATGTGCTGCCATGGAGACAGAGACCAGTGCTGTGAATAGCCAGGACAGCAACTCTGGTGGTTCCAGCACTGGTCCACACTGGGAGGATTCCCCCATCCACCTATGTGTAGATGGGGAAATTGGATAATTTTTTATTTTTTTTCATTCAACCGAATAGTTGAATGAAAAAAAAGTGATCAATGTATGGGCTGCCTAAGGTCTAACACCAGCCATAGACAGTTTAAATGTCAGCTGGTTCAGCAGGAACTGGCTGAGATTTGAACCATTAATGAGCAGATTCTCTTATGATTATCACTAGTGGTTGCTATAGCCACTAGTGATAATCACGGTTTGTCAGGAGAATACAATTGCTGGGCAGGAGGGATATTTCCCTGTCAGCACTGTCTGTGTTGATGGGGGAATTATGCAAGTTTCTTTCTTGCAATCTGTGGATGCAGGAAAGAAATGTGCACCGTCTATTACCTGCCTAACTGAAAGTAAATTGTGAATGTCTTGAAAGAACAGGAGATGGGGGCGGGAGACAGATGGGGGAGAGAAGGGATGGAGATAATGCAGTTCAGTGATTAGTGTACTGCAGTGCACACACTTACCCACGGTCCAGGCTAGAATCTCAGGCATCATTCACACACAGCCAGGAATGCTGCTGATTTTCATATTTCCCACCCACACATCCCCTCTTCAGATACAGCACGCCGGGATAGTGTGGGCGGGACGAGGAGGAGGAGCTGTATTCCTCCCTGCTCGTATGAGGAGAGTGAGGGGGCGGGGGTGGTGGCTGGGCTGTGAAAGTGTCATAGACTGACACTCGGCTCTGCTTGCAGTCACCACTCGAATATACAGGCTGGTTCTCCTGTCCTAAGGACGAGAGAAATCAGTCTGTTTTTTTCAGTAACTGATATGAAGGCTTGGGGGGCCCCCCCCCACCCCACAGTGCTCGTGGAGTCCTTCCTGCAACTCGCTCTTCTCCGTGCCAATGCAGATCGGGCGGCTGTGTGAGCGCTCGCATTATGCAGTGTCAGCGAGCAGAGGGAGGGGGAGGAATCCAATGCAGGAGCTGACTGGGGACGCTCTCCCTCTCAGGAGAGACTGTTACTCCAGTGGCGGTCGAGCAAAATGCACAACATAATGTTGGGGGGGTCAGGGCCCCTTCTGCCCCCCCCCCCCAGGGACGCCATTGCTCCAGACAATGTTTGGTGTCGGGATGGGGCAGTAAAGTCCGAATCCCCAGCCACATGCTCCCTCAGGGTGAACTGGCTTTGTATTAGTGAAGCACTTTTAAAGTGAGGTAAATCTGTACTGTATATTCATTTTATTAGCCAGTGAATGCAGCCCTTGACTTATTCACATACCTTGAATCTGGCCCTTAAGTGGAAACAGGTTGCTGACCCCTGCGCTAAATTTAACAGGATTTCAGCATTTGTATTTCTGTCAATGCACTTGTGAGATTTATTTTGCACAGCTCTTCCACATTGTTTAACAGACTTTGTTTTTCTCTCCTGCTGTTAGGCTGCATGCACACTAGCATTTTTTTTAAGCTCCTAGAAGCTGTTAGCATTTTTTTTTTTTTTCTGTTCCTAGAAGCTAAATGGTGTTCTATTTGCCAATGCACACTACTTTGGGCTATCATGTTTTTCTAGCAGAAACGCTCCTAAACGGCACTGATAGCATTTGTTTGTTAAGGAACTGCAAAAACGCTAATAAAACACGAACTCTCTTAAAAAGCTATTACCAGCCTTTTTTTTTTTTTTTTATCTAGCATTTTTTCAGCTTAAAAAAAAAAATGCCAGTGTGCATGCAGCCTTAACCTCTTTGCGCCAAGCGTACGCAAATATGCGGTCTCTTCGGCAGGCCCTTGGCGCAAAGCAGACACATTTGTGTGCAATAGCGCCAACAGCGATGTGCTGAGCGCGCGCTCTCGACACGGAGACTGGTGGCTAGCGGAAAACTTCTGTTGCTTGCGATCGGAAGTTTACAGATCATGTGACCGCCGTGACAGCCAATCACGGCAGTTACATGGCCTTAAGCCCCACCCTGCCTCCCGGCATAGCAAACCCCTTAAAAGGACCGGCTGCAGCCAAGGGGTTAAAATGCTTGCAGGTCGCCTCCAGGCTGTTGCTGGACGGAAGGAGGGGACTGAAGAGATTTTCTGTCACTTTGCTGTCTTCTCCTACCAGCATGCTTCTTTTTGGCACTTGAGCAATATATCACAACTGACCGGCAAACTGCTGCTTCTTTTCCCAACATGAGCTTTGCTGCACAGGGAATAGAAAGGGGCTAATACAAAGTTGAATTTAGGTACTTGCACTGCTTGCATTTTAACATTTGATGGCGTATTACAAAGCTGCATTGATTTGTGTATCTTATGTCTGCCTCGTGTGAATTTATGCTAAATCATGGAAAAAAAATTGTACTTTTTTTTTTGTTTTTTGTTTGGGGTGTGTGTTAAACTTATTGATTTGCATAGGTTGTCTTATCTTGATGATCCTGCCTGTCTGTGTGATTTTGCTGTCATATACTATTTGGCTCATGTCTCTGTGGCCCTGACAGAGCTGGTTTTTGTTGATGGCCCTGCTGTTGTACAGTGTGTAGCTCGGAGCACTTCCTTTTTGTTGTGTTCTTCTGCCAGGCTTACAGGAACTGCGCAGCTGTTGTTGCTGCGTGTGTTTTTTCTTGGAGCAGGAAGTCTGAATAAGAAAGAAAACAGTCTCCTAAAAAGGAAGTAGCATAACGCACCATCTTTTTCACTTTTTGTGATTTTTTTTTTTTTGATTTTTTTTTTTTTTTTAACCCCTGCGTCACATGTCCTGTATGCGCAATGTGTTCTGTATTGTTTCAAGATATTTGTCTTTTTTTTTTTTTTATTGGCAACTCATGTGTTGGTTTGAGAACTGATTAATGCAATGCCATCTCTGGGCTGCCATATCGTAATGGGAAGAAAGATCTGACATCTGTCCTTGTTACCATTGTCGTGTTGTGTCTGAATACCCTGGCTTGACTGTTCTCCACCTGAGCACTCTCACCAAGTGGCATGGTACCCATCTAATCACGTTGGAGGGTTTTTCTATCTAGGCCCTTTTGCCCCAAATGAGCACCGACTTGATAGGATAGTAGGATTATTTTTCTAAAATTTACATTACATTTATTGTCGGCATTGGTGTAATGTTGGCTTCACGTGTTGCAGCAGTATGTAGTATCACAATTACATTAATGGTTACCATTATGCTTCAATTATTTAAAGTCGAGCTCCAACTCTGTGGCTTTTGAGTTGCAGCACTGTGGTCTATGGTTCTAATCCAGACCAGGATGTTGTCTGCATTGAGTTTACATTTTCTCTTTGCACTTGCGTGAGTTTTTGCCACATACTCTGGCTTCCCTCAGACTCCTGTGTATGCATGCGAGATGGGGACCTTTAGATAAGCTCCTTTTGAAAGCAGGGACTGATCATTGACGTTAAAATGCAACACTTTACGTAGGGCTGGGAAAAAAATTGATTTTAATCTTGAATCGAGTTTTGAGTTCAAATCGATTCAGATTTGAAGAAATTTTTTATTTTATTTTTTCCTTCAAAGTTTCCGTAGCAGGGCTGCAGTATCCGTAATGGCACTGGGCGACGTTACCTCAATTACATCTATGATAGGCGGAACACTGAATGCTGGGAAATTGAATGTTCCGCCTATCAGACGAGGGGGAGGCGCGGCTTTTAAATACTGGAATGGCCACCGGTGTAGCAGTAAAATCCGTATCCCATGAAAATCTGCATCAGGTACGGGCACAGTGAGGCATGGGCACAGTTCAACTAAGAGTAACCTCCAGGATTTTTTGGTAGCTAAATCCAAATACAGTATTAATTTGGATGTTTAACAATATTTGTTGCACACGGACTTTGCAGTTAGAGAAAGGGTTTGCCTTTGCAATTTTGTTTGATGCACTTTAATATAATGAAAAAAAAAAAATCCAATCGTAAATCTTTTTTTTGGGGGGGGGGGGGGGAATCGCCCAGCCCTAACTTTCCGTAATGTATCGGTGGTATAAAAATTTAATAAACTCGCCACAACACGTCTATGCTGTGGTACACTGCATTACAAAACCGTGCAGGTAGGCTGTTTTTTGTGTGGGTTGCCGCCGAGCCCGTTGAGGCGCATGCATTGCTGCAACACTGTGAAACAAGTTAATAAAAACAAAGGGTGGTAACTAGGTCCCTTTTTTCCTTTTTTCCTTTTTTTCCTTTTTTTTTTTTCCCTTTCCCTTTTCTTCATAGGCATATTGTAGCTCTTGACCCCTTTCATCTTCTTCTTCTTCTTAACATAAAAAAAAAAGAATGCTTGTCTTGTGAAACTTCATGGTTACTTTGGCCTCGTTTTTGGAAAGGTGGTTCTGCTGGAAAAACGGTTTATCAATGCCTCATATTTTTGTCTCTTAAATTAGATGATCATCCCTGGTACATGAACGTTAGCCCACAACCTAATCCCACCTCTACTATTATTGTAGCTTTGGTGTGTAAGATTTACAAAACTTTTAGAGCGGCTTCACACTGACACGCTGCACTTTGACCACATCGCGGGTGCAGCAAATTGTACCCAGTTTTATTGGGCTTAGCTGCACTTTGCCAAAAACTTCTATTATGTTGCAGTTTGTGCAAAAACTGCGGGACCAAAACCACGGGATATAATAGTCTATGGCAAAGCCCAGCTAACCTGCACCAAAACCATGAGTACACTGTGCTTTGGCCAAAGTGCAGCCAATCAGTGTGAAGCCGCCCTTAAATTTGGAGGAGCTTCATCCACGTCCCAAAATAAATAAATAAAAAAATTCCACTTACCATTTGATGCTCTTTTGAAACAGGGAAAACATACTCACGAGCCCAGCGACCCCTGCGTTGTCCTCTTCCATAGCACACTGTCCTGTGATGCAGTCTTATTGGCTTCATTGGGAGTTGGCTGTCTTTCGGTTTCTCAAAACTTACAGGTAAAAAGATGTTGATTTAATGGGGAAGCCGATGCCTCCTTGAATGTGTGACGATAATATTCCAGGCAACCTCAAGAGAAGGCTTTACAACATTCTTGCCTAGGCAGGGTGTGGGTCAACAATTACGTTTTTATTATTTGGGGGGAGGTCTGCCATATTTAGTTTGTGGAGGGTTAGAATGCAGCAAACTTATTTTTGAGTGGAGGTCTACTTTAAGCCTAGCTTGATCTGATCTCTTCAACCTTGATCCACCTCTGCCAGGAATCTTTGTGACCCTGCTGTAGAGATTACCCGTTACTTAATGCCTAAGTGACCAGTGTCCCAGAACAGGAGGTGAAGAGGGAAATTACCCTTGCCCACTCTGTCCAAAATCCATTTAAACCCTAGAAGAAGCGTGGGCCTCCATAGTTTTTCTCATTGCCAACGTTCTTGAGATAACAATGAAAGGTTTGTCCTTTGAAATATTTTTTATCCATAAATATTAGATAAATCAGTAAGGGGTCTGAAACTCTGAATACAATGAGCTGCCATTATCGTCTTTGGATTTTGCACACTACTATGTTGTGTATTTGTGCCTACTTTTGGTGGTGGTTTGTTTTTCATGCCCCTTTGCAGCATATACATATATCTGTATAGAAGGTGCTTTTCCTTTAAGCCATGATGGCCTTGCCAGTATTTTCTTCCCCAGTGAGCAGACCTGTGTCTCCAGTTAGTCAGTAGAGATCAAGTACAAACACAGCGACTTCACAAAGCTTTGCTCTTATCCAGTTTCCCGTCCTAGTTCATTGAAAGGGATTTTCTCAGAGGGGTTTCTCTCTCTCTCTCCAGGAAGGATAGTGTTTTGGGGCTGCTTGCCATATGCTGGATGTTATCGGGTCTTTCCTCATCACAATGTCCTGGCCTTCTATTCTTCAGACATTCACATTTTAATTTAGTAGTAATTTGGTCTGACCAGCTTTTTTTTTTTTTTTTTTTTTTAAAGATTGAGTAAAGTTTTAGAGTTTTGCCTAAAGTGCCTGTACATTGGTTTATTTCCGAAAATGCAGAGCATTTAAGAGATTGCTCTATCCTTTGTGTGGCTAGTGTGGACTGTTCCTTTTTTAGTTGTCTTGGCTCCATGTGGTAAAGTGCGTTTTTTATACATTGACAAAAACAAGACTATAATGTCTCTTCTGGATGACATGAGAATTTCAATGTTCCCCTGTGAGAGCTGTCTTAACCGATACTACACGTCTGTCCGACTTGGAAAAGGTTCCTGCACTACTTTGGTCTCACTTTGATACAACTTTAATTCCAGAGTGTAAAACAAGTCACATCAAAATCGTACTCTAAAGTTGCACTGGAAGTTGTGCGACTTTGCAGTTGGGCTAGTGTGATCCGAGCCTAAAAGGAAGAAGGCAGAAAACGCAGGCTGTGCTTCGCTAAAGTTACGGTACTTAAAAGTGATACTAAACACTGTTTAACCACTTCAGCTCTGGAAAGGTTCACCCCTTCCTGACCAGGCCATTTTTTACGCTACGCCATTGCTTTAACTGACAACTGCGCGGTTGTGTGACACTGTACCCACAAAAAGAGCTTTCTTAGTATTTGATCGCCTTTTTTTTTTTACGCGTATATTGGTTTGCGCAAAACTTATAGCGTTTACAAACTATGCGATAGATTTATGGACTTTTTAAAAAATGTTGGGTTTTTTTTGTGTGATTTGGCGCAGACAAATCGGACATCTGACAGTTTTTGGGGACCAGTGACACCAATACAGTGTTCGGTGCTAAAAAAAAGAAATGCACCGTCGTACTAATGACCCTGGCAGGGAAGGGGTTAACAGGCAATCAAAAGGGTTAAATGTGTTCCCTGGGAGTGCTTTCTTACTGTGTGGGATGGTTTATCTGTAGGTAGAGATCCGTGTTCCTGCTTGGCAGAATCACAAGATCTGTCTTAATAGCAGAACAGCGATCTGCCTTGTTTACATAGGCAGACCGTCGTTCTGCCTCTCTCGGAACGATCGCCGGACCCGTTTGATAGGATCCTGCTGTGTCCAATCACAGCAGGAGCGGGGGTTCCCGGCGGCACACACGCCCCAGAGCCGAAGAAGAAAAAAAAACACTTAAGCGGGTTAATTTACATTGTCCATTCTCTTTCAGTAATGTGGATGATGGCACTGTAATTTATTTTTTTTCTTTATTAGGAAAAATGGTACTTGGATGTTTGTTTAATCGATATACAGCTGTCACGTGACCTTGCTCTTTCCCAGCCTATCTGCAGGAAAACAGAAGCAGGAGGAGCCTCTAGTCCTCTGCTGCTTGTCACAAAAATGTAAAAAAAAAAAGATATATTTTTTTTTATCGTAACTGTGACATTATGGCGGACACTTGACACACATTTTTTGAGACCATTGTAGTTTTTACAGCGATCGGTGCTATAAAAATGCACTGATTACTGTGAAAATTACACTGGCAGTGAATGGGTTAACCAGTAGGTGCCGCTGTAGGGGTTAAGTGATTCTTACTGTAGGGGGGATGGGCTGTGTCACATGACGCTGATCTCCGCTTCCGATTACACGGAGTGGAGATCAGTGTCGTCACTAGGCAAAGCGGGGAGATGCTTGTTTACATAAGCATCTCCCCACTCTATCTCTCCGTGAGACGATCGCAGGTGTCCCCGTGGCGATCGAGTCCGTGGGACCCGCGGTCGGTCTCACGGAGAAAGCGGCAGGGTCGCAAGCGTGCCGCCGGCAGCATCTTAAAGGGGATGTACCTAATGAGGATGGCGGGGTGGGACCTGCAATGATCGAGGGATCGGCATGGGGGGGGCCATTATCGCGGGTGCCTAGGACAGGTAAGTGTCCTTAAGTCAGCAGCTACAGTGTTTGTAGCTGCTGACTTTAAAAAAAAAATCACAGGTGGAATCCCGCTTTAAGCGGTTAAAGAAAACCCTGGTGACTTTTACTTCCTCTTTATTTTCCTGCAAAAGGTAAAGCATAATGGGCTACTGTGCATCGCATAGTAGCCCAATATGTGTCGCTTGCCTGAAAACGAAACCTGCAATGTCACCGCTGGCTCGGAGCGTCAATCTTCACCCCTCTTCCTTCCTAGGCAGCGGACTCAGGCTCTGACTGGCCGGAGTCGTGTGATGTCACTCCTGCGCATGCGCGCGGTAGCCACCAGTCACGGCATGATCCCTTTTTTAGAAACGGCACGATCGTAAAGTTTAGGAGATATTTCCAGCACCTACAGGTAAGCCTTTAATATAGGCTTACCTGTAGGTAAGTGGTTGTACAGAGTTTACAACCACTTTAATGTCTGATTTAATGAGCGGTGTCAGTGCTGGTAACTGAGTTGTTGGAGCAACTCAGATGATGGTATGGTCATGCTGATATGTAAATTGTGAATACAGCGGAGCTACATGACTGTGTAGGGCAAGTCTGTGCAGTCTGTTTCAAGTAAAGCGCTATTTCATTAGTAAAGCGCCTTGAGGTGATTTAGTTCGCATTTGTAGCGCTATACAAGTTATTCACTCACGTGTATTGCATTTTCACATGTGTTACATTGTACTATATATATATATATATTTGTTGAAAATGTGTCAAATATGCCACAAGTATGCTCCAACTGTGCAGTGATATGCGCTTCTGCTGTGACCGTGTTTTGTTTACAAGTGAATAGATGTAGATATATTTTTCCTCCTCATATGCTAGAGGGCCCCACGATGAATCTGTGCTGATTGGTAGAACTACATTGATTCCCTATAAAGTTTCTATCGCTCCATTGATTTCCTATCTTCCTGTCTATTTTCAGGTGTGCTATATATTCTTTTGTATGACCTGTGCATATAGTTTTCACCTGTACCGCCACCTTCTGGTGCAATCTAGCACCACCATGAAGATTTATGTACTAAGCTCTGCAAAGAGGTCGGCTATTGGTTTATAAGATGGCTACAGAATTTGGGGATTCTTTGGTTACTATAAGGTGTCTTGCCGCAAGAAACTTCCACTTTAAATCCAGCCCTCTTTGGGATTTTGTTGACCTGGGGTATATGCAAAATGCACATTGCTGTTTCAAAGTTGGAACTCTGATATACTGTTTGGGGCTGCATGCTCTTATTAGGTTTCTGAGCTGTTTGTATGTTTGCAGCTGAATTTAGCACAGCGAAAAGATTGCTGCCACATTGCCTGCTGTTTCATAGTAATATAATTCCCTTCTAATGTTGGCTTCACTTTAAACTTGCAGTCACTGTAACCCATCTCATGTAATGATGATCATCTGGATACTGCTGAAATCTGGTTGTTATGGGTTATTAATGCATGTTTTGCACTTCTTCGGCACTCTTTGCACAGACCAAGTGCAAGTTTATGTCTGTTTCCTCACTGATAATAGGAGCTTTGTGCTGGGGGTTGACATGCCCAGGGCCTAGTAATAGGCTTTCTGGCAGGTTTTGCCAGGCTTGCCCTTCCCTCCAAAGCAAAACACATTAGTAGACTTGTCTGTTTATTTTTTGAAAGGTTATTGATTGTGTTTTGTAGCTTCTTCTCTTCAGCTTCCCCACATCCACAATGCCCCACAGCACTTCTGCTCTAAAAAGCAAACAAGCAAATATTTCAGAGTGCTGCATACGTGCCGTGCTCCAGCCAGTTGGAATTAATCTCTCAGTAATTGTAATATGAGAAGCAGTACAGATGAGCTGAAGTTTGTGTGCCACGGCATATCCTGGATGGCTGTGCTTTATGAAGTTTGACGATTTTATTTTTTTCTTTGTCTACCTACAGCCGTGACATGGAAAATAAAGAAACTCTCAGGGGGCTTCAGAAAATGGATGACCGCCCGGAGGAGCGCATGATCAGGGAAAAACTCAAGGCTACATGTATGCCAGCCTGGAAGCATGAATGGCTGGAGAGAAGGAGCAGGAGAGGCCCTGTGGTAAGTAAGCCTGGCCATGCTGCCTTGTATATGGGGACACACTGGCCTCTTAGGTCAGCAGTGACTAAAACAGAGCAAGCGCATGTACCGAATGGACAGGAGGAGAGTTGTGCTTTAAGCCTCCATCTGTCTTAATTTGCAGATGGGAAAATGTTTTATTTTTACAAGTGTTCTTCAGTCAAACATGTTAACATGATTCCTTTCCAAAAATATTGGTGCTACCAGGACGGTCCTCAGGGACTCGCATTTCTGATCACCAGCCAACACGAAGGACCTGACTGTTTTATGAAATTGCAAGCGTTCCAAGCTGAGTCAGTGGCCTGTACTCCTGTTTTACTAGTTGATCTGTGACCCTTCCTCTTGTACCTTGGTATTCAGGGAACTGACTTTTCTTTTAATTGGCCAACTGAAGTACAAAGTTTGTGCAGCTTGAGTTGACTGCTTCTATCCTCTAGGGCAGTGCTCTCCAAGCTGCGGCCCTTTGCTTGCCTTTATCTGGCCATTGAGGCATTATTCCTGCCACTGACACCAACAACGGGGCACTATTCCTTCTACTGACACCAACGATGGGGTATAAAACGTTTGACTAACAAAAATGGGGCACTATTCCTCCCAAGGACGCCAACTATTTCTCCCCCTAATACCAAAGATTGGGAATCGTTTACGCTCACTAGGCACAGTCTGAAGGACCGTAAATTGGCCCTTTCTTTCGAAAGTTTAAAAACCACCCTGATCTAGCGGGGTTCAGTGAGTCACTTTTTTGCTATGGACTTGTGGGAGAGTTGAGACCAATCTCAACAGTGAATATTTTAACAATTTTAAAGTGAATCAGTGCTTTTGCTCATACAGGGCAAAACCTTTTTTTCTCTTTCGTTCATGGACGGACACAGCCTTAATCTTGACAAAGTGGGTATTAGCCTTCATACAGGAGTGACTAGGCAGAAACTTATAGAAAGTGTTAAACACATCACACACCATACAGTCCCACCCAGGGGGCGGTCCTACTGGCTATATCCCCTCAGCCTGCACTCAGCAGATCATTTTTATTAAAAATTTTCTGCCTAGCTAAGGAGAAGACCTGGCTCCCTTCGGGCCCATAGGCCTGGAGGTTTATTTCAGATTGAAATTGTATTTTTTATTTTTTCCTGTGATCAACTGGGTGACAGGCTGGATCCCAGATCCTTGTCTCCCCAGGTTCGGCCATCGAGCGTGTGCCCGACCGTAGCTATGTGCTGGGTCGTCCACGACATGACCGTCGCTATACGGGTGGCCGGTGAGCTATACGCTCCAGGGCATGCATATGACTGGTCTATAGGTCATATGCATGGCTCCCCTCCCCCCGCCATCTTGTGGGGAAAACTCTGATGCGGAGTCGGGCGCAGCTACGGCTCATGGCCCTGGTTCTGACGTGTCAGAGGATGCGGACCGTGGCCGGTCAGGCAGTGAGTATGGGTCTGGGTCAGCACGCGATAAGGCTCTGGTAGGTGACCTTATCACCGCAGTGCGGGATACTCTAAAGATAGAGGAGCCTGCGGAAACGCCAGAGGCGTCGGTCCCTTTCGGGTTCTGTAAAGCTGACCCGCACTGCTAAGGTGTTTCCTTGTGCGTCTTATCTAGACAAGCTTTTATGCAAGGAGTGGGACAAACCACTGAAGGTTTTTTCGGTCCCTAAAAAGTTTGACGGTGCGTTACCCTTTTGAGGAGAGTTTCCTGAAGAAATGGACCTCTTCCGATAGTGGACCCTCCGGTGTCCAGATTAAACAAGGTAACCACAATTCCGGTGGAAGGGGCTCCTGCTTTCAAGGACCCTGTGGACAGGAAGGCTGAAGCGGTCACCCGCTTACCTATACACGGTGGTGGGCTCGGCTGTGCGCCCAACGGTGGTTGGGGCCCCGGTGTCTCGGACACTAGCTGAATGGGCAAAGATGCTGCTCCATGGGTTTAAAGCACATGAGGCTCCCTCAGACAAGGTGGCTATGGCCGACCAGTTGATATAGGTCCTTTAAAATGATCTGTGAATCAGCCTTGGACACTATTCCTCTGCTGTCCAGAGCCTCAAGCTAAGCTCCTTCACCGTGCACAAGCATTTTTTTTTTTCTTGTCTGCCTAGTGTGGCAAGTAAACGATCCCAGGCCGAAAAAGCGCCTGCTGAGGGACAGAAGCGTCCCTGGTTTCGCAAGCCCAACAAGCCTGCAAACAAATCTACGTCCACATGAAGGTCTGCCCACCACCCATCTCTTGGGTGGGGGGGGGGTGTCTTCACGACCCGGTGGACATCTCAGATCTCCGACCGGTGGGTTTGTAAAGTAGTTTCCTCTGGGTACAAGGTAGAGTTTCTCTCTTGCCTGCCAAACAAATTTTTCTCCTCCAGCTTCAGCCGACCCATCGGGAAGCCCTATATGGGGCGGTTCAAGACCTGCGGATACGCGGGATCATCATTCCTGTCCCAGTACAGGAACGGTTTCAGGGGTTTTACTCAAATCTGTTCGTAGTACCAAAGAAGGAGGGCGTTCGTCAAATCCTGGATCTCAGGGCCCTCAATTGCATTGTGAATGTACAAGATTCCGGATGGAGTCAGTTCACTCTGTTGTCGCTGCCCTCCATCCAGGGGATTTTCTGGCATCCTTGGACATCAAGGATGCATACTTGCATGTCGCCATATGCACCAGGCATCAGATGTCTGCGCTTTATGGTCGGGGAAGACCACTACTAAGTTGTGGCTCTCCCCTTTGGCCTGGCATTGGCATCGAGGGAGTTCACCTAGGTGCTCGCCCTGATTCTGGCCCTACTAAGACAGCGTGGCTTCGCTATCGTGGGCTACTTGGACGATCTTCTTCTTCTGAGGGCCACTTCAAGCTCAGCATCAGAGGTGAGCATGTCAGACCCTCCGAGACGTTGGTTGGGTGCTGAATACTCAGAAGTTGGTATTGGTGCCGACTCAACGCCTAATATATCTGGGGTTGATTCTGGAATCCTCAGTTTTCTCCCTCTGGGAAGGTTTCAGACCCTTCGGGCTGCGGTGCAGCAGTTGACATCCCAAAGATGGTCGTCACTCCGCTTTTGCATGCGAGTCTTGGGCCTCATGGTAGCCTTCTTCGAGGCGGTACCATATGCTCAATGCCACACGAGTGTTGCAGGCGGAAATTCTATCCAGATGGGACAAGTGCCCATCGTCCCTGGATTGTCAAATCCGTGTGAGCCACCTAGTCAGGACCTCCCTAGTTTGATTGACATCACCGGCACTTATGTCCGGGAAGTCCTTCCTTCCTTTTCACTGGATGGTGGTCACGACGGACGACAGCCTTACCGGTTGGGGGGGGGGGAGAAGTCTGAGGGGTTCAGTTGATCCAGGGTCGCTGGACTCGGGAGGAATCCCACTTGCCAATCAATGTCCTGGAACTCCGGGCAATCAGGCTGTGCCTCTCCACATGGTCTCAGAGGCTACAGGGGCATCCAATCAGGATCCAGTCGGACAAAGCCACGGCGGTGGCATATGCCAACCATCAAGGAGGAACAAGAAGCCCAGCTGCAGCATCGGAGGTTGCTCGCACCCTAAGGTGGGCAGAAAGGAGCGTCCCGTCCCTGTCGACTGTATACATTCCGGGCGTGGAGGACTGGCAGGCGGACTACCTGAGTCGCCAGATGCTGGACCAAGGAGAGTGGTCTCTGCACCCGGATGTGTTTTCAGCTCCTTTGCCAAAGATGGGGCACGCCAGACGTAGATGATCTGGCTTCTTGACTCAATCGGAAGGTATTGAGGTTTGTGGCCAGGTCAAGAGACCCATGGGCAGACGCGACAGATGCGTTGGTGGCACCGTGGAGTCAGTACCGGCTAATCTATGCCTTCCCTCCTCTGAAGCTCCTTCCTCATGTGGAGGCAGAGGTGATTCCAATGATCCGAATTGCTCCGGATTTGCGTTTTGGCGTCCTTGGTACAACTTAGTAGTGGTCTTCCCCGACCATAAAGCGCAGACATCTGATGCCTAGTGCGTCTAGTAGCAGACGCCCCTCGGCCTCTACCGCTAAGAGAGGACCTGCTGTCGCAAAGTCCCATACGTCGTCCTGCTTTACATTGACTGGCTTAAACGGCATGGCTATTGAAAGCCAGGTGCTAAGAGACCGGGGCCTGTCGGATTCAGTGATTTCTATCATGAGGGCTCGAAGCTATTCTCTAGGAAAATTTACCATCACACTTGGAAGGCCTACATATCCATTGTGAGGAAATGAGGTGGAATCCACGTACTTGTTTGGTTTCCAGAGTCCTGCTGTACTTGCAGCGTGGGACAGACCAAAAGCTTGCTTTAAGTACGATTTTAAGGGGCAGATATCTGCCCTGGCTGTCCTTGTTCAACGACCCCTGGCGGCTCACTTTCTAGTGAGAACGTTTGTACAGGGGGTTCGGCATGTGGCCCCTCCGGTCCATCCTCCATGCGATTTGATTAGCAGACGTCCCTTGGCGTCTACCGCTACGAGAGGACCTGCTGTCGCAAGGTCCCATACACCATCCTGCTTTACAGTCAATGGCTTTAACGGCATGGCCTCTAGGTGCCTCAGAAACCACTGTTTGAGAACATTAGGGAAATTCCCTTGTTGACACTTTCTCAGGGTCTTTTTGGTGGCCGTTACGTCAGTTAGACGGGTCTCTGAGCTGGCAGCCTTGTCATGCAAGGCTCCCTATCTGATCTTCCACAAGGATAAGGTGGTGCTGCGTCCGCAGCCTTCTTTTCTGCCTAAAAGGTCGTTTCGGCCTTCCATCCCAATGAGGACATTGTATTTCCATCCTTGTGTCCTCGTCCGCCGCATCCTAAAGAGGCGGCGTTGCATTCCTTGGACGTTGTCTGAGCTCTGAGACTATACTTGTCTGTTACTGCTCCGTTCCGGAGTTTAGACTCACCGTTTGTTTTGGTGGCTGGCCCTAAGAAGGGCCTGGCGGTCTTGTCGGCCACTATCTCTAGGTGGATCCGACCAGATCGTGATTCAGTCCTGTGCCATAAAGGGTCGGGCGCCCCCCTTTCCCGTCACAGCGCATTCGACCAGGGCAATGGGTGTCTCCTGGGCTTTCCGACATCAAGCGTCTGTTCCCAGTTGTGTAAAGCGGCGACCTGGTCATCCGTTCACACGTTCACTAAATTCTACAGGGCTGATGTGAGTGCATCTTCGGATGCTTCTTTCGGACGCAAAGTTTTGCAGGCGGATGTTTAGAGTTGCAACTCCTCAGTTGAGGAGCTCTGGTTTGTTTTGGGGCGAAGTTTTAATTTTATGCTGTTCCCACCCCTCGTTTTTGACACTGCTTTGGGACGTCCCACTTTGTCAAGATTAAGGCTGTGTCCGTTTATGGATGAAAGAAAATAGGATTTTTGTACTCGCCGTAAAATCCTTTTCTCTGAGTTCATGGACGGACACAGCACCCACCCTTCCTTTTTAAGTTTGTACTGCTTTTGACAAACTGATCTGCTGAGGGGATATAGCCAGTAGGACCGCCCCCTGGGCGGCACTGCGTGTGCGTGTGTGTGTGTGCGTGTGTGACACTTTTTCTATAAGTTTCTGCCTAGTCACTCCTGAATGAAGGCTAATACCCACTTTGTCAAGATTAAGGCTGTGTCTGTCCATGAACTCAGAGAAAAGGATTTTACGGTGAGTACAAAAATCCTATTTGTTTTTTTTGTTTTTTTTTTAATGCAGACTTCCACAAACGCACCTCTTTCTCGTCCTTTCACAGCCTTGCTCCTCCGTTCAGCTGTCAGGAGCAAAGGTAATCTTTTGTAAGCCATGAATCGTCAAGAGTCATAGCTTACACAGGGCTATGGAGTGTGACAATGCTGATTAGCCCAGTGGTGGCACAAGGAGTAGTGAGTTGCATGCGTCTCCATACCTGAAAGTATCAGATATTCCATTCTACTTCTGGTCTTCAGTAGAAGACAGCAGAGTTGAGGAACGTGCAGTGGAGATGGAATTAAAGCAAACCTGTTGCTTTGCCCTTGAGTACGCAAATCGCATGGTTTCCCTAAAGAGTGATTCAACACTGGTGCCTAAAGCTGTTCGATTCTTCTTTTCTCTTACCATCCATGGACTGACACGGTGTCTCTTTACACTTTACACGTGGGTTATGTCCCTGCTTGCAGGAGAAGACCTAGGCAGAATGTGAAATGTTATACATACATTCTAAAAGCCAGAGCTGAACAGCCCCACCCAGGGGGCGGTCCCTCCGGACATAACCCTCCCACTACAGTCAGCAGACTTCAGTTTTTTTTCTGCCTAGCGGGAGAAGACGTGGCTCTCTCAGGAGCCAGTCTCCTGACCTATTTTTATTCCTTTTCTGGAATTCTTTTTTTTTTTTTGAGCATTTTCTATCAACTGTCGGCTGGGCAACAGGTTGGGTACAAGATATCCTCGTAGTCTTCCCTGTCCGACCACCGAGCGTGCTGATCCTCGCCTTGTGTGCGTGAGACTCAGTTCACGACAGGCCCCATGACTCCAGGGGTGGCCGGGTTTGCTTTCATGCTCCCACGGTCCTCTCAAGACTGAACAGTTCCTGACTGACTATCTTTCGCGGTGGACCGGGCCGACAGCTACTCAGTACTGCACTGTGATAGTCCTGTCAGAAACACACCAGTGGGTCCCTCAGGGGACGGGTAAGTAGTCTCTCCTTCCTGCAAGTGAGTACAAAAGGCTGTGTGTTTCTCTGTGGGGGATTTTCCCTGTCTCCCCCTGTATTTCATTGTCACTCTGTCACCATTGCTGGCGCTGTGCTGTGTGGGGTGCCTGGGGGTCACACTGTTCTTGGAGGGGCTAATGCTGGTCTGCAGATATGCTTGGGGCCTTTTTTTTGTGTGTTTTGGGGCCTGAGTGGCGATGTGTGTGTGCTGTTTTTTTTTGTTTTTTGTTTTTTTTTTCACTTTTGCTGAGTCATGGCGGCCATCTTGCTGCGGATCGCCTCAGTGAAGTGCGGCGGCCATTTTCTTGTAGCCCGCGCGCTCTTCAGCACTAGTTTTGGCCTCTAGCGCTGCTGTAACAGCGCGAATCTCCTCACAGCTCACCAGCGCTGACACAGCGCGGTACAGACAGCGGAACTGAGCGGTCCCTGGTCCGGTTTGGTGAGTCCCCTGGGCGCCCCCTCCTCAGTCAGCACAGCCTGTGGGTGGACTTTTTATCTGAGGAGTCTCAGAGGGGGGCAATATGGAGTCTGTCACCAGCTTCCCCTAAATGTCAGTGGACAACAGGCAGTGCTTCAGCACCTGCGGTCCCTAGGGACCAGTTGTGGGCAGTCCTGGAATCATTTCTGACCAGGATGGGAGCTGTGTGCAAGCGCAAGGGAGCAAAAAAGCGCCCTCTCCCCACTTTACTTCATGAGGGCAGTGCGCTGATTCAGATATGGGCCTACCGCTCAGGACCCTAGTTCTGAATGTATTGGATGGTTTTGAACAGGACATTCCTTATGAGGAAAACTCCAGTTCTGAGTCAGTAAATGACAGGGCGCTTGTTAGTGTACTCATGACTGCGGTGAGGGACACTCTCAAGCTAAAATGCTGCGGATGCAGAACCTCAGGCGGATACAGTCTCTTTTGGTTCTTTTAAGGCCAGGCCTTCTAAAGAGGTTTTTCCATATGTACTTTCTTTGACCAGCTCATTGATAAGGTCTGGGAAAAGCCGCAGAAGAATTTTTATATGGTCCCGCGGCGTTTGTCTATCAGATACCCCTTGAAGATGCCCTACTTAAAAAGTGGGCTTCTCCCCCAGGGTCGACCCTCCAGTCGCCCGGTTGAACAAGGCCATCACTCTCCCGATGGAGGGGACTCCTGCATTTGAGGACCCCACTGACAGGAGGTCAGAAGTGGTGAGCAGAGCCATGTTTGCCTTGTTGGGATCCGCCCTACGGCCTTTGGTAGCGGCGACCCTTGTGTCTTAAACACTTACAGGTTGGGCAAAAATGTTGCACCTAGCTGTACAGGAGCATAATCTTCCTCCAGACACAGTTGCTTTGGCCCACCAACTGGTTCAGGGCCTGGTTTATGTGTGCGACGCCACGTTGGACGCGGCCCCTTTAATATCCAGGGCCTCTGTCTCGGCGGTGGTATTGCGTCGTCTTATCTGGTTGAAGTGCTGGTCTGCTGACCTAGCCTTAGGAAGCTCCTGACGGATCTACCATTTAAAGGTGGTAGACCTTTCGGTGCTGCTCTGGATGACATCGTCATGGATGTCATGGGAGGTAAAAGCACTCTTCTTCCTTAGACTAGCAAGGGTGAGGAGGCCCGCCGCAAACGGGGGCCTTTCTTTCCAGCAAAACGGGGTTTTTTCGTCAGTCCACGGGTAGGCCCTCTCAGACTGACGGCAGTGCGGCTGGTGGGCACAAGTGCCCCTGGGTGCGTAAGCCGAACAAGCGGCTCCCAAGCCCGCTTCTGCGTGAAGTCTTGCCTCCGCCCGACTCTGGGGTGGGGGGACGACTTCGCAGGTCACGAATCGGTGGTCCTCCCGAATCTCCGACTGGTGGGTGTGCGAGGTGGTCACCTCAGGATACAGGATAGTATTCTGATCCTGGCCCCCAGACAGATTCTTTCCCTCAAATCTTCCTCTCCTTCCTACCTGTCAGGCAGCCCTCTTGGGGGCTGTACAGGATTTGATCAGGTCCGGAGTGATTGTGCCGGTTCCGTCACAGGAGAGTTTTCAGGGATTCTACTTTAATCTGTTTGTCGTCCCAAAAATCGGACATGGTTCGACCTATCCTGGACCTCAAGGCCCTGAATGCCTTCGAGAAGGTGCAGAAATTCCGCATGGAATCCATTCGCACGGTGATCGCTACACTCCACAAAAGGGATTTTCTTCTGGCGTCCTTGGACTTCAAGGACGCCTACTTGCATGTTCCGATCTGCGCAAGTCCTCAGAAGTTTCTGCGCTTTGCGATCAGCGAAGTCCACTATCGATTGTGGCTCTTCCTTTCGGCCTAGCCTCGGCACCAAGGGTGTTCACCAAGGTGCTTGCTCCGGTTCTAGCCTTCTGTTACAGCGAGGTATTGCTGTCGTGGGCTATCTGGACGATCTTCTGATAAGAGCAGAAAGTGGATCAGACTTAGAGGAAAGGTGACTATCGTCAATTAGACACTCGGGGACTCGGGTGGTTCCTGAACATTCAGGAGTCAGTCCTGGTCCCGACTCAGTGTCTGGAGTATCTAGTTCTGATTCTGGACTCCTTGGAGGCAAAGGTATCCTACCTCTGGAGAAGTTGCTGACACTTCAGTCTGCGGTGCGGGTGCTGACATCCCAAAAATGGTTGTCAATCCGTTTTTTGCATGAGTCCCGAGACTCGTGGTGGCCTCCTTCGCGGCCGTTCCGTATGCCAAATCACACATCAGGGCATTGCAGAAGGAGATCTTGTCCACCTGGGACAAATCCCCGTTGTCCTTGGATCTTCAGATCCAGGTTATTCACCTGGTCAGGGCGCCCCTGACATGGTGGTTGAGATCCTCGGCTCTTCGGTCCGGAAAGTCGTTCCCCCTCCCATCCAATGGACGGTACTCACGACGGACACCAGCCTGACGGGCTGGGGTGGAATCTGGGGAGTCCTGTCGGCTCAGGCCTTGGACTCCGGACAAGCCCGTTTACCAATCACTGTTCTGGAAATACGGGCCATCGGACTGTGTCTCTCTCCTCAGGTCGGAGAGAGTACGGGGTCGCTCCATCAGGAGCCAGTCGGACACCGCCACGGCGGTGGCGTATGTAAACCATCAAGGGGGAACTCCTGAGCTCAGCTGCGGCTTCCGAGGTAGTCCGTATCCTGAAGTGGGCCGGAAGAAACGTGCCGGCTCTGTAGGCCATTTTACATTCTGGGCATAGACAATGGGCAGGCGGACTATCTGAGTCGCCAATCGCCAGACACCGGACCAAGAAGAGTGGTCCTTGCATATTTCAACTCCTTTACCGACGGTGGGGCACGCCGGATGTGGACCTGATGGCCTCTCGACTCAATCGCAAGGGTCGAGGTTGTGGCCAGATCCAGGGATCCTTGGGCGATGCCTCGGATGCGTTGGTGGCCCCATAGGGTCCTTATCGCCTGATATAAACTCTGGTGATCCTAATTGTTCCAGATTGGCCTCCGCATCACTGGTACGCTGATCTGGTACGTCTCGTCGCGGACGTTCCCTGGCGGTTGCCGATGAGGGAGGACCTTCAGTCTCAAGGTCCTATGTTTCATCCGGCTTACAGTCTCTGGCTTTAACGGCAGGGCTGTTAAAAACCAGGTGTTGAGGGACCGAGGTCTCTCGAACTCGGTCATTTTGACCATGTTAAGGGCACAGAAGTCTTCCTCCAGGCAGATCTATCACCATGCCTGGAAAGCTTATATCGCCATGTGCGAAGCGCTGGACTGGCGTCCTCGGACGTATTCCGTCCCCAGAATCCTGCGTCCTCTGCAGTGTGGAGTGACCCAAAAGCTTGCTTTGAGTACCATCAAGGATCAGATTTCGGCCTTGGCCGTCTTCTTTCAGCGACCTCTAGCGGGACATTTTCTTGGTTAGCACCTTGTGTTGGGGGTTCGCCATGTGCTCCCTCCTGTCAAGCCTCCTCTCCCACCGTGGGATCTGAATTTGGTGCTCTCGGTCCTCCAGGAACCTCCTTTTGGGAATATCCGGGATATTCCCCTCTTGTCTTGTCTCAGAAGGTGGCCGTTTTAGTGGCAATCACTTCTGTTTGACGAGTGTCTGAGTTGGCGGCTTTGTCCTGCAAGTCGCCATATTTAGTCTTCCATAAGGATAAGGCGGTGTTGCATCCGCGACCTTCCTTTTTTGCCAAAGGTGGTGTCGACCTTTCACCTACATGAGGACATTGCCCTCCCGTCCTTGTGTCCTCACCCATCGCATCCCAGAGAGTTTGCGCTGCACATATTGGAGGTGGTACAAGCCTTACGGGTGTACCTGTCTGTTACTGCTTCTATTCGGAAGTCCGACTCACTGTTTGTGACTGTCTCTGGTCCATAACAGGGCCAAGCGGTTTCGTCTGCCATCATTTTTAGGGGAATCAGACAAACCGTCATTCAAGCCTATGCTCTCAAAGGGCGGGCGCCTCCCTTTCCGGTTACGGCGCATTCCACCAGGGCAATTGGTGCTTCCTGGGTTTCCCGACATCAAGCGTCGGTTGCACAAGTGTGCAAGGTGGCAACCTGGTCGTCTGTTCATGCCTTTTAAGTTTTATAAGGTTAATGTGGCTGCATCTTCGGCTGCAGGGTGCTGCAGGCCGCTGTTTAAAGTTGCGACTCCTCCGTTGAGGAGCTCTGCCTTTATTGGAGTGAAGTTTTGGTTTTTCCATTTATACTGCTCCCATCCCTCTTGACACTGCTTTGGGACATCCCACGTGTAAAGTGTAAAGAGACACCGTGTCAGTCCATGGATGGTAAGAGAAAATAGGATTTTTTGTACTCACCGTAAAATCCTTTTCTCTGACATCCATGGACTGACACGGCACCCACCCTTTTTAAGTTTATACTGCTTTGTTACGAACTGAAGTCTGCTGACTGTAGTGGGAGGGTTATGTCTGGAAGGACCGCCCCCTGGGTGGGGCTGTTCAGCTCTGGCTTTTAGAATGTATGTATAACATTTCACATTCTGCCTAGGTCTTCTCCTGCAAGCAGGGACATAACCCACGTGTAGTGTAAAGAGACACCGTGTCAGTCCATGGATGTCAGAGAAAAGGATTTTACGGTGAGTACAAAAAATCCTATTTTTTTTTTTTCTTCTCAGCCTACAGGCAGAATGGAAAAAATGGAACCAGTTCCTCTGTTTTACAGAACAGATGGACGAATCCTCCTGCTGGACCAACAGCTATTTTTTTTTCCATAGGACCGGTGCTCCACGGACTAGGCCGCAGCCTCGCCTAAAAAATCCTGCTCGCCGCGATCCCGGGAAAAGGCCACGAGGCCGGACACCACGGACTAGGCTGAAGCTGCGGCCTTTTCCCAGGATCGCGGCGGACTAGGCCAACGTTGCGGCCTCGCCTAAAAACTCCTGCCAGCAGCTCCTTTAGGACCGGTGCGGTGTCCATCAAAAAAAAAACTTGATTCGAATCGTGAAGCGAGTTTTATTTTTAAAATTAACAGATTTTTTTTTTTTGCAGCCAAAATCGCCCAGCTCTAGGCCATACATTCAGTAAAATTTCAGCTGGTACCAAAAAAAAAAATACGGAATATTGGCCAGTTCAGTAGAAACTGGGCAGTGTGTACAGCAGGTTCTCCAACAGAAGCGGGCCTAATGTCTGGCTTCTGTCGAATGGGTATGCTGGAAACCTAGCAACTGATTGGCATCTGATCAGTGTGTTCTGGCATGGGGTGGTCGCCCTGTCAGAACACAATAGCTCAGTGGGGAGATAGTTGTACTAACATTGCATAGTTAGTACAGCAAACTGCTCAGTTTTTTTTCATTCAGCCTGTCGGCTTAAATGGGGAAGAAAAAAAAACTACCTGTGTACCCAGGCATTATAAAAACTGAAATGTCCCTGTGTCCTAAAATGCAGCTGTAAATTTAGTAGTAAATGCAACATGGGAAAGGAGAAAATGCCATAAAGGTATTGCTTGGTATTAACTGATGTTTTGTGCAATGCAGGTTGTAAAACCAATTCCTGTAAAAGCTGATGGGATAGATACTCCCAAATCGGACTCTTCTGTTGATGGGTCATTGAATGGATCATCCCATATTCTGAAAGGGAGACGCAGCCCTTCTCCCAGCAGCTCATCCAGCTCCTCCAAATCCAAGCCAGAGTCTCCAGGAATGAAGAGAAGAGGATTGTCTCCTGTCCCTGTAAGTTCTGCTACTTTTACATATAGGGAATAGTGTTACTAGTCATTATTTTAACCATTCGAAGCTTTTTGGCTTTCAGGTTGGCGATTTTGTTAATTTTTGTACCCATGTAGCTGTTAACGTTCTAGTTATTTGGGCCATAAAGATTTTTTTTTTTTTCTATTGGAATGCCAGTGAAGATTGCTACACCTAAGTATTTGAAGTTTTAGGACAATACTTGTTCTAAACAAGCCTGATCTACATGAGCGTTGCCAACAAAAATATATGCTGCTGATCACAACCTACTGTTATGACTCACTTTTAATGGTGAGCTTCTCTGGCACAAACTACATGGTGTTGTTTTTTTTTTTTGTTTTGTTTTGTTTTTTCTGAGCTTGACTTATCCCTTCATTGTTCAATAATATTTTCCTACACACAGAGGGCTTCCTGTTGCCTAGCATGTGAGGAAAAAATATTTGGTGCCAACATTGGAAGATAACAGTTCAATATCTTGCTGTGATGGAAAGTGGCTCTAGAATTTTAACATTTAGTTTAATATGTGCCAAGGGCCAAAATTTGCAGCTGCTGTTTAACTTTTTTTTTATATATGGTTTGTGGTAGGGCATGTCTTGTCACTCGTATGAAATGCTGGCTTCCAGATTGGATGGGCTCCCCAATTTTAGATTAAAGTATAGTTTTGTATTCTTGTGGTAATGACACATGGGTTGATTTACTAAAATTGGAGAGTGTAGAATCTGGTGCAGTTCTGCATAGAAACTAATCGGCTTCCAGGTTTTTTTTTCGTCACAGCTTAATCGAACAAGCTCAGGTTAGAAGCTGATTGGCTACCATGCACGGCTGCACCAGATGTTGCACTCTCCAGTTTTAGTAAATCAACCCCACTGTTTTTTTTACAAGGGGATGAATTTGATGTGCTTGCAGTAACATATAATAATGGCAGTACAAGTCTCTTAGGCTTCATGTACACTGGCCTACATTTATTGCAGCAGCGAGAAAATGCGCAAAATTGCGCTGCAGTGTTTGCAGCATTTTGCTTTTGCCGGCGGGCAAAACATTCCTATACTGAACGCAATTCTTCCATTTTCAGGAGATGAAGTTCAAGTTCACCTAAACGTGGCAGCTCCTAAACTCTAAAAGCCTATGCGTCCATTGACACATAGGCTTTTATGGAGTTCAGTTTAGGAGACTTTAGCAATATAAGTTTAGAAGCTGTTGGCTTTTTTAAGTTTAGGAGCTGCCAGTGTAGGCTGCTAGTGTACATAAAGCTTTGGCATCTGTGTCCATACCTGATGAGCATAATTTGCTAAAGTGTGCAGGATAGAAAAAAAAAACTAATTTGGCAGGTCAGATTTTCCAATAAGTACTTGAGCTGGTAGAGATATCTGTCCTTGGCGTGCAGTTATTGAGGGACATGTTCACAGATGATTTTCTGTGCAGTTTCAGAGCGGACGTACAACTCCACCACGAAGAGCGCCATCTCCGGATGGTTTTTCCCCATATAGTCCTGAGGAAACTAGTCGCCGGGTCAACAAAGTGATGCGAGCAAGACTCTATCTGCTGCAGCAAATAGGACCCAATTCTTTTCTGATTGGTGGAGACAGCCCAGATAATAAATACAGAGTTTTTATTGGTCCTCAGGTAAGTCTACCACATATAGCTCTGCTTAAAGACATACTGCAGTGCTTGGATAGTGTTCTTTGTCCATCCACTTTGCTGACTTTTCTGATTGGAGGGGGGAGAGCTGCAGCATTGGCTTTTTTTCTTCTTCATTTTTTTTTTTTTTTTTTTCCCCCGTATACAAAATTGCATAGCTAAGTTATCCTGTCTTATTTTTTCCTGCCAATCGAAACTGTTGTGGTGTAGGAGGATATGCTTCCGATCTTTGTTTGTAATGAGAAACTGTTCCTCTCCCCTGTAATCCCATAGACAGGCTTGTCGCACTCATAGGACTTCTCTAGCTGTGCTGTGACTAAGTAAATGTGACCGACAATTTAAAAAGATTTTGCGTGCACAGTATGAAATCGCTTGGAACCCTGCTGTCTCCATCAGATACTTATCAGTAATGTCCTTTTAATAAGGGTTGCAGTGCTTGTATGATCTCCAGTCTATAACTTGGATTTATCACATATTTATTTTTTATTCAAGCGATTTTAAGATGGGTATCATTTGTTTGCCAACGAAGCAGACCGACAGTACCTATCCTTAATGGAAACTTCTGCTGAGAGGAACATGGATTGACCATTACTGACTGCAATGAATGCTATTTGCCAGGCAGTCATGCTGACCAGTACTTTGTGTTATTGACCCAGATAAGGCTTACACCAAGTGAAATCAGACCTTATGTGCATTCTTGTTCCAGGTCACTAAATGCATTTAGACAGCATGGCATCCATTCAATTAGCCAATTTATAGGGATGGTCAGCATTGGCAGCCTCTATTTTTACTCAGCATAAGTTTAAAAAAAAAAAAAAAAGATTTTTATTGGATTTTCGTAACATACAAACACAATATGAGAGTACCTAACCAGGCCCCTTACACACAACATTCACAACTTGCTCCTATATCAGTCTAAACAAAAGAAGATCTGCACATCCGTTTAAACAATATAATAGAAAGACAAAGTACATCAAACATAATATACCTGCATGACAATCATAGCTGGTGAAATTGCATAGGAGTGTAGTTGTGGTACAATTTACACTGCTACCGATTTACTCTTCATGGCAGTATGGGGGAAAGGGTCAGGGGGCTAGCCAGCCACCTGCCCCAGATTTTATGAAACGTTTTCTTGCTCTTGCGGATCTCAAAGGTGAGTTTATAAAGTGGAAGGGCGTCGTTGACCAGTTTCAACCACAATCCCACTGTTGGGGTTGCTGTTCCCCTCCAGGTCAGTAAAATTGACTTTTTAGCATAAAAGTAAAGTATGCGAAGTAATCGTTTGACCCGGGAGGGAACAGTGAGGTCACCAAAGACCCCCAGGAGGCAAGTCTTGGGGTTAAGTATGTTGGGAAGCCCCAGCGCCGAAGAGAGAAAGGAGTCTACACTCCTCCAAAAATCCAGCACTATGGGGCAACTCCAGAAACAATGGATGAAGTCAGCTGTATGTCCACATCCCCGAAAACACTCAGCCGAGGACAAAATGCCCATTTTGTGCATCTTGGCTGGGGTGAGATGCGATTGGTGGAAGATTTTTATTTGGATCACCCTGTCCCTGGAGGATATAACCGAAGTCTTGAAAGTGTAACAGAATTCGGACCAGTCCTCCTCTGTTATAGATATATCTAGGGAGTCCCATTTGCGTCGTGACACCTTAAATCTAGGGTTGGAGCCCGCCGCCAAAGCTGAGTAATAAGTAGAGAAGTTTTTTGTACGGTCTGGGGATCGCAAGAGTTTTTCTAAGTCGGAAATCACAAGCGGGTTGTCTAGGGAGCCAAACTGTGCCCGCACAGCATGTCTAAGCTGGTAGTAAAAAAACAAGTAGGTATGTGGCAAGTCAAATTCACTTCTCATCTGTGCAAAAGATTTAAATCCTTGAGAGGAGTATATGTGACATAAATATTTTATCCCTCGTGATGTCCAACTTTGTGGGTCAGGCAGGGAGTTAAATTCTGGTAGTGTAGGGTTAAACCAAAGTGGACTATTAGGGGAGACCGACCAGGAGCCTGGGGCATGTTTAAGTGTCACATTTTAAATAGGGATAGAGATGTACGTAAAATAGTCAGTCCAGGTCCTGGAGGTGTGCATCCACGATAGACAATGTTATGCAGTGTTTCAAATGATGAGACCATGGCACCTTCAGTGGTGGTACAGGCATTATTCGAATCGGGGTATAGCCCATCATGAATATTAACCAGTTTGAGATGCTTGATAGTAAAGGTAAAAATCACGGAAAGCTAATCCTGCTAAGTGAGACGGAAGGCGTAGGGTTTCCAGTGCCACTCTAGGGGGCCTACCATTCCAAAGGAACGCTATACAGATCGAGTCAATACTCTTAAAAATTGTTTTGGGAATTTTGCATGGGGAGTTAGCCAGGACATACAATAGTTTGGGCAGATATATCATCTTCAGGATGTTGGCTCGCCCCATCAGGTCCAAGGGTAAGTCCTTCCATTGTTTAGTTTGGGTCTGCAGTTGAAGCAGTAGAGGGCCTAAATTATTGGTAATATATAGGGATAACGGTAATTGAACTATAACACCTAGATATCTAAAGGAGGTAGCTATTTGTAATCTAGAGTCCGAGTGAACCTGTAAAGCAGGAGTCTGATCTATGGGGAAGAGGGTAGATTTCTCCCAATTCACTCGGAATCCGGAGAAGTCTCCAAAGGTGGTTACCGTGGTTAACAAGCTAGTGAGTGAGTCCTGAGAGTCTGCTAAGTAAACCAATGTATCATCTGCATAGAGAGAAATCATTTCCTCTATCTCATTTATGGGCAATCCATGAAGGAGTGGGGAATTACGGATCCGAATGGCAAGGGGCTCCATGGCCAGGGCAAACAGAAGGGGCGACAAAGGGCAGCCCTGTCTGGTGCCTCTGGTAATCTTGAATGTGTCAGTAATCTGTGAATTAATGCAAATACGGGCGAGTGGCATGGTATAGAGGAGTCTGATCCAGGCTATCAGCCGTGGACCAAAGCCATACAACTGCAAGACCCGAAACGGGTATGGCCATTCCACACTGTCAAAGGCCTTGCAGGTGTCTAAGGATACTACAACCCGGGTCGGTGAACAGTCATGTGGAAACGTCAAGTTGTGGAACAGTCTACGAATGTTCATCCTGGTCGATCGGCCCGGTATGAATCCGCCCTGATCACTCCCCACTAGCTTTGCAATCACCCTGTTCTGGCTAAAGCTCTGGCAAACCGTGTGAATTTTGGTATCGACATTAAGAAGAGATATCGGCCGATAAGAGTCACATTTTAACTGATCTTTTCGCGGTTTAAGAAGTAAGACAATAAGTGCCTCTCTCATTGAGGGGGGAAGTACCCCTTCCTTCAAGGCCGCATTGTACGTTTTGAGCAAAATAGGGCCAAGAAGGTGTTGAAATTGCTTATACCATTCCAACGGAAACCCGTCCAAACCTGGTGTCTTATAAGCCGGCTTCTGTGAAATCGCCAGTGAAAGTTCTTCCACAGACAGCGGCTCATCCAACTCTCCCTGTACCTGGTCTGTCAATCGAGGGAGCGACACTTGGCCCAAATAGTCATCCAGTTGTGTCTGAGTAGGTAGCTCTGGAAGTATAGAGGTCTTGATAAAAGGAGAGCGAGGCTTCTGCTATATCCTGAGGGACAGCACTAATTGTAGTCCCTGAGACTAATATCCTGGGGATAGAGATAGGGGCACAGTCGGATCTGGTAAAATATGCAAGTAGGCGACCCGCTTTGTTGCCATGCTCAAAGGTCTTCTGCGTGACAGAGTAGACGTTTTTTAGTGAGATCTAGCAAGCGAAGTTCGTATTCCCTGCGACTATGAAGCCACGGGGCTAACGTGGCTGCAGAGGGACGTTCAGAGTATTATGCCTCCGCTTTCATCAGTCTGTTCTAATTTCTCAGTACGTTGCAGATTATTTTTGCGCAAAATACCAGTAATGGACATAAAGGTACCTCTCAACACTTCCTTGGAAGCTTCCCAGACAGTGGTGAGTCCAGTGGTACCCTGATTCAGCCGCCAGTATTCAGTCACACCTTTCTGGCACTCTGCCTGTACAAGCTCATCCTCCAGCCAGTGCGAGTTCAATCTCCAGACCCGAGGGCCCGATTTTGGCAGGAGGAGGAGACTAACCAGCAAAGGAGCATGGTCTGAGATCCCTCTAGGCAGGTAAGCTATGGAATGAACCAGGGGGAGTACATCTGCCGGGGCAAATGCCATATCTATACGAGACATAGTATGGAAGGAGTCCGAATGACAGGAAAACTGTCTGTCATCCGGGTGCTTCCAACGCCAGAGCTCGGTAAGGGCAAATACCTGGGCGCATTCAACAAAGGAGGGATAAGGCCTGCCCCCCACCCCGCAAGCAGTCCACTGAAGGGTCGAGTACGGCATTGAAATCACCTACAAAGAGCAGGGGGCCCGGGGATCGGGGCAGTAACATGAGAGACAGATGGGAAAGAATCTCTGAGGAAAATGGTGGAGGAATGTATATGTTCACCAGCGTAAGAATTGTGGAGGCTATACGGAGGGTGAGTATAACGAATCGTCCCGCAGGATCTGACTTCACAAGCAAAGTCTCAGCCGGGAAGGACTTCGCCAACAAAATCGAGACCCCACGGGAGAAGTTGGAATAAGAGGCATGATAGTGGGTAGCCAACCAAGGCCTTTTAAGGGACTTAAGCTTAGAGCCAGTAAGGTGGGTCTCTTGGAGACAAATGATATGGGGTCTGTGTTTTTTTTAGATGGGGGGGGGGGGGGAAACAGCAGGGACTGCTTGTGAGGAGAGTTCAACCCCCTAACATTCCATGAAATACGTTTTAAAATGTCAGCCATGAGTAAGTGTAAGTAGTACAAGAACAATGCAAGGATAATCATACGATGCAGCATACCACAAATAACAATTACTATGATACTGTCTATAATAGGAGTGCAATAACAGCAAAGGGTAAGTTTTCCTGGGAGCAACTGTACCAACCAAACACCAAAGGGGCCAGCCATTCTCAGTAACTAAAACCTGTGAGAAGACCGCCAAAGTAAACATCCTACCCACATCCCACCCCCCTCCCTGCTCTACCAACCCAAACACAGTGAGCATTGGATCCCAAAACAAGAACATACCCCCCTCAGCAACAGTCTGGAGAGGAAGTAAAAAGCCCTGTGGCCTCGCCACCTACTGGTATGGGGGGGAAGTAGCAGTTCCTTAAGGGCTCACAAATGAAGTGTAAACGTCCCTGTTGCAGAATCTGGAGAGGGGAAAAAAAACAAAAAAGAGGAAAGAAAAAAAAAAGGGGGGAAAAAATAAGTCATCCCTTTTCCCCCCCTTTCCCTCCCCTTTTTTGAGAATAAAAGGCACAAACAGTAATAAGTGCAGGGGGCACAGTAGTAGTAGTAATCTTCAAAGGGCAGTGTTGAGAGGAGCTCTCGTCAGGATCGTCAATAGTGCAAGAGTGACCTCCATAGGAAAAAAAAGAAAATTAGGTCCAGCCTCTGACCAAGGGGAGAAAGTCACAGTAACAAGTTGATTCCCAGAGGACCATGCCCCTAGGAAGCAGATAGGAGAAATGAAGGGTCACCTGGAAACTCATGATCTGTCACTTGAGGATTCAATTGTGACGTTGTCTGGGTTGTTTCCCAAATCGTGCATCCAGCCAGGACATAGCTTCTTTAGGACAAGAGCAGAAGTGAGCTTTGCCTTCATAGATGGCCTTCATTGCGGAGACTATCTTTCACTGCTGCAAAGGATATGCGCTGGCGCTGCACTTCAGCAGAGAAATCAGGATAGATGGAAATGTTATTACTGTTGAACTTGAGGGGACCTTTTTCTCTGGCCAGGCGTAGAATAGTAACCTTGTCCTGGAAATTAAGGAATTTTGCAATGAGAGATCTTGGGGGGGCCCCAGGCTGTGGGGGGGGGTCCGGTGCGCCCGCTCAATTTCGAAGGTTTTGGAAAATTCTTCCGCCCCGAGTACATCACGCAGCCATTTGTGCAAAAATCTTTCCGGGCGGGAACCCTCCGATCGTTCCGGGAACCCCACAAATCTGAGGTTCCTCCTGGAACGATTCTCCAAATCGTCCAGCTTAGCTCTGAGGGCTCCCAGCTCATCCGTGGATGTGCGTACAGTGGCAGATAAGGGATGCACAATGTCTTCCAGGGAGCTGACACGGCCCTCCACCTCCCCAGTTCTGTCCCTCAAGTTCTGAACATCCTGCTTCAGGAGGGAGAAATCAATGTGGAATGCTCTCCATTTGTATAGTGAGGGAGGTTTTTACATCCTTAATGGCCACCAGAATTTCAGCTAGGGTGGGCTCAGCAATGGAGGGGCTCGGGGATGCAGAGTCTCCGAATAAGCCAAGGAGTCTAAGGATTCAGTAAGTACAGCCTGGGTGCGGAATACAGCAGGGACAGAGCCACTCACCCCCTGATAGGATTCCTGTGCTGCAGATGGAGCTGGCTGTGGCGCGGCCTCGTGCACTGCTGGAGGATCGGCGCCATTTTGTCTTCTAAACCGGGCCAGTTGTTCCACCACGGATTGGGGCGCGGGTGGCCCGTATTCACCATCATGCCTGAATCTGATGCCCGCTGTCCTTGGGAGCAAAACGGTGCCTTTAGATAGAAGATTGAGGGTAGGATGCCTGCAGGATTGATGTATGGAGCCGGAGCTATGAGATCAAGCAGCCGCTCTCATGGACTCTCAGCCACCCCTCACTCAGCATAAGTTTACTTTAATACAAGCCGAGATTGCTATGGCCCCAGTAGTTAATCAAATTGGAAATCTTTAAGAAAAGATTGCTTGCAGGGTGTGCACATGACACACAAAGGTGATGGTTAATTGAATTTTGACACCTTTTTACCCTTTGAGCCGAGTGCCTCTGCTGCCTGGTAAAGCTGTGGATTTTTTTTGTGACACTGGTCAGAAATAAATATGCTTTTACAGGTAAGACTGGCCATACGCAGTGCAAATTTCTTTGCTGCAACCATGGCTATAGAACCCCTAAGGGATATTCGCAAGAGAATTCGGCAGGCTGGTTGTACACAAGTTGCTCGATCGATCAATGGTTCAGCAGGAACTGGCCGATATTTGAACAGTGTGTGGCTGGCTGAAATTGCTCCAATATACACTGATCAGCCATAACATTATGACCACCTGCCTAATTGAGTCGTTCCCCCTTTTCTCTTACCGTCCATGGACTGACACAGCATCTTCAATCTTGACAAAGTGGGTTATGTTCCTGCTCATAGGAGAAGACTAGGCAGAATGTTAGATGTTTTACCATACATTCCATTACCAGAGCTGAACAGCCCTGCCCAGGGGGCGGTCCCTCTGGACATAACCCTCCTACCTGCAGCCAGCTGCCTCAGTTTTTTTTCTGCCGAGGAGAGGACGTGGCTCTTTGAAGCCAGTCTCCTGGGGATTTTTTTTTTATTCCTTTTTGAATTTTTTATTTTATTTTTGAGATTCTTCTATCAACAGTCTGCTGGGCAACAGGTTGGGTAGTTTGCTATCCTCGTAGTCTTCCCGGTCCGACCATCGAGCGTGCCGATCCTCGCTCAGCGTGAGATCAGTCCACGACATACCCCACGGCTCCAGAAGTGGCCGGTGAGCTTTTGCTCCGAGGTCCACATATGACTGAACAGTTCTGTATCTTTCACAGTGGAAAAACAAAAGATCAAGTCTTCTGGACAGCAGCACTCCAATAAAAAGCCTTTATTATGTAAAATCTTAAAAAATTTAAATACAGCACTGCAAGTCACAAAATCCTGGTTAGAGCTGACTAGTTTCACACTTTTTCTTAGTGTTTAATCATAGCTTTCACAGTGGACCGGGCCGACGGCTACTCAGTACCGCACTGATAGGTCTGTCAGGAACACACCAGTGGGTCCTTCAGGGACGGGTAAGTTGTTTCTCCTGCCTCCGCAGGTGAGTACATGCTGTGTGTTCCTATGTTATGGGGGGTTTCCCCGTCTCCCCTTGTGTTTTTTTGCTACGCTGTCACCTGTGAACTCATTGATGCTGTGAGGGACACTCAAGCTGGATGCTGCGGCTGAAGAACCTCTGGTGGAGGCCATCTCCTTTGGTTCATTTAAAGCTAATCCTTCTAAAAAGGTTTTTCCCTATACACCTTTTCTTTAACAAAATCATACACCAGATATTGGACAAACGCAGATGACCCTTGCGGTCTCGCAGCTTCTGGCGGTTAGGCAGCCCCTTTTGAGGAGAGCCTTGATTAAACAATGGGCCTCTCCTCTGGTTATTGACCCGGTCAACCGGCTGAATAAAGCCACGACTCTCCCGGTTGAGGGGACTTCTACCTTTAAGGACCCTACTGATGGGAGGTCGGATGTGGTGGGCTGAGCCACGTTCACCATGC